>JAWHQI010000531.1:0-600000 GCA_033032865.1 Dactylorhiza incarnata | reverse complement strand
TCCCTATGCCAGAGGACAGTCGGGTTGCCCTGCAGGTCGGGCGGGTTTCCACAAGAACGAAGAAGTTCGTAGTCATCAGCAGAGGCCGGGTCCTCTTCCTCTGATGATTGCGACCTGTTTCGTCGCTGCCTCTTTTCCCTTTGGGTTAAAACCGGACCGGCCGGCGTGACCGGCTTGTTCGCAGGAATAATGTGGGCAGCTGCAAGACAGAATCGAAAGTATAAATAAAGAAGTCCGCGTGGTCATATACAGGTGGTCTAAAGGAACTCACTATGCTCGGGGAGGATGTTCTCTAGTTCTGAGAACAGCGGGATGTAGTGGTTGATGTCCAACCGCTCGTTCTCGAGGAACGCGAAGGTATCCGTCTCAATCTTTCCAACCTGGGGGATTTGGAAAACCTCTTCCCCCCGAACTTGCGGGTTGGTTTGCAACAGTCCGAAGTTGCCTTCGAGCATTACAAACCGCTCCGACCAGTCAGAGACTTTGTTCGCCAAGTTGACGATCTTCAACCCATGGCAGCCAAAGTAGAGGTGCCCCCTGAAAGTTGAAGTCCCTGAGTCGGAGACAGCCCGCACAGAGAAGAACTTTCTGAATAGGTCGAGGGAGAACCTGGTTCGCTCGAACTGTAGGTATGAAATGAAACTATATATGGAGGCGATAGAGTTCGGTGGAAGCTGGCCGGGTACAACCCCGTAATGGTCGAAGATGGCTATGACTTCAAGTGGCAGTGGAAACTTGAAGCCATATTCAAAATGATCGACCGGGATGGCTATTTGGTGCGGATTGGAAGAGTTAATCCGCTCGTCGCGCAAAGGAAGCCGCGCGAGCAGATTACTCCCTGCCATGTGTTTTGCGATAAAGTCGTCCAGTTCGCTCTGGGTGAGCCGGCACTCTGGGTGGTCCGCCGAATGAAAGGCCAAGGCCGCATCTGCTCGGACGGCCTTAACCTTAACAGGCCGCTGCGACTTGTTCTTAGATCGCGCCATTTGGAAATCGTGAAAATAACTTCGAAGAGTCCCTACTTATAGATTCTTACGACCTGCAAATAGTAAATCTATGTCGCGGCTATATATTCTAACCGCGCGGCCAACATCCTGCATGGTTAGATTCACCAGAAAAATGAGAAAAGTGAAGGCATTCAGGAAAATAGGAGCAAGCGTACATCACAGATCGTGCGACCTGGAATCAGTTCGGATAAAACACAAGATCTAAACAGAACACAAAATATAGCAGTTAAAAAAGAACCCGCGCGGGTTATTCAAATAAAAGACAATAGAAAGGAGCATTGTTTGACAGAGGCCGAATCAACAAGCCGCGTTCATAATACAAATTGTTCTGAAAAGCCGTTCACGGCTGGCGATGTTCTGGGGAGACATCCTCTCTATGAAGTCGCGCGACCTGGTCGCTGGTGGTGTTCAGAAGAGAGTAAATCTGGCTGGTATGATAATGGAGGTGGTTGATTGTGCTATGTAGCCGCCTGGCATCCTTTTCGATCCGCGTAGCAGCAATCATGCGAGGGGTTGCGGTGGCCTCATCAATCATTGGATCAGCCGCCCGAACCGGGGGAGGATTTGAGCCCGCCCCAACAGTCGGGCGGCTAGCAACCAACATTCCATCATTCATACTTCGCCGACCCGCAGCGACTTCCCTAGTTAACCCCAAGAATTTATCCTGGTAATATTTCGAGTCATCCTCGAACTTAGCAGATACTCTCTTCTCCTTCTCAAGCTGAGCGGTCAAAGTAGCGACTTGCGCTACCTTGGATCTCTTCTCGGCCTCCACCGCAGTTCGCGCGGCCTCAAGCTGAATCTCCAGGCCATTCTCTTTTTCTGTCCTGGACTTCCTGTCGATCTCCATCTGCGCCTTCAGCGCCTCTTCAGCCTTCTTCCTCTCCATTCGCTCGGCCTCCAGAGCGGTCCGAGTGGCGGCCTCCCGGTCTTCCACCTCCTTCAGTCGGACCCTCAACTCCGTTAAGTCTCCTTCGAGATGGTCAAACAGTTGCGGCCCTTCTTGCGAGGTCATTACACAGGTTGATGTCAGGGGAGCTGATAGAGGCAGGCTGGCCTCGAGGTCGCCCGGCTTCACACTCTGATCCACGTTATCTGCAAAGAAGCCGCTCGGTTATGAAAGGCAAGAGCATACACCGCCATGTATATACAAAATGGACATAAATATAAGAACAATGCCTGGGCGCACAGGCCGCTTAGACTGTCCCGGGTCCATCCTCCGACGTTGCTCGCGCCAGAGTCTCTCCGTACTCTGCCTAGCGGAAGAGGACCAGGCCGCTAAGGGAAAGAAGCTCGGCGGCGGGTTCACTAATTTATTGCGACGAAGCCGCGGAATGAGGAAGCGGACAGCTTCATAATTCGTGGGACGCTTACCTGATGCAAAAGGATCAGGCCGCAGCGGCTTGTTTAAAGGCCGCACCGCCTCCTCCTTCTTCACCATCATTATTTCCTCCCCGATCATCGCTGGGGGAACTTCCTCCCGCGCTTTCAGCACTTCTCCGAGCTCCCTTACTTTCTCTTCGACCTCCAAGGCGGTCCGGGCAGCAGCTTCTCGCCTTTTGGCCTCCATCTGGGCGACCTCCTCAGACTGGGCTGTGTTATCTGCAGTAAGGGCAGTTTGCTCTGAAGCCATCGGGCTGTCAAGAAGCTTGTCTCGCTTCACCAGCTCATCCATATCCCGAAAGATCCCATTAAAAGATAAACTACTCGCCGAGTCCGGAGGCAGCTCGCCCGGTTTCATATCAGGGGTAGCCGGCGAGTCATTTACCTTAGTGGATGGAGGAGTCGCAAGGCCAAGCTCCTCTTTTAGTCGCGAATTGGTCTGGAGGAGGGATTCGGTTGGTTTCTTAAGAGCCGCCCTTTCCTTAGAGGCTAGTCTCTTGACCTTCTTGGTTATTCGCTCGGTCACTGACCCGGTCTTTTTCCTTTTCTTCTCTTTCTTACCCGGAGCTGGGCTAACTTCTTTGGGGGGACTGGGGTAGTCGTCCACGGATAAAGGGACACTCAGTTCGCCCGGCCTTGGAGAGTTAACCACCTCCTCCTCCAAATCTCTGACTAGTAAGTGAGGATTCCCGGATGGGGTGATTTCCATGCCAAACGAGTCGGTCTCGCCGACCTTCTTCGAAGGGCTACCGGGGGCAACTTTTTCAGAAGTGGCGGCCTCCTCTTTGTTCAGCGAGCTAGCGACCTGTTGGCTAAGGTCTCTAGGAGGAATCGGCAAGTCGCCGGGGGAAGGCCCCAAACTGTCCGCTGCGGGCTCTGCGGGAGTCTTGAGGGTTGTTAAGTCCACGACGGACTTGGGACTATCCGCCGCGACCTTCTCAGCCCGCTTCCTTTTCTTCCGGTCCTTCTGGTCCTGCTTTTCCTTCTCCTTTTTCGACTTCTCCGTCAGTTCGCGCCTTTTACCTTCTACCTTTTTTTGATCTCCGGCGGGATCCACGCGGTCTAACACGGCGTCTAGGAAATCCATTGTTGGAGAATTGCCGGTCTTGAAAATTCTAACCGCAACTGGCGAGTAATATCCCGTGATTTCAGAAAAACTCTGCAGAATGAATTCTCTGGCTCTCTTATAGAATTCAAGGCAAGTCGGATGCGGTCTCCCGGCTAAAGCTAATATTTTCGAAATTCTCTTGAGATTTGAAAATATGCGGGGATTATGTTTACCCAGAAAACCGCTTCTCGGGTTGGGTCATTCTAGGACCGGGCGAACTCCTGGGTCAGGCCGCTGGGTTCCAGGATCGGTGGCTCTCAGCTCAGGGTAAAACAGGTCAGGCGGTCTGATGTCATTTTCGACCGCCCCCAAGATTGAAGGTCGTCAAGGGACAAGGCAAGAAGGCTACCAGCGGTCTCAGGTAGCAGACCGAGCGGTCTGTGCCATAGGAACTCAAGAATCAAGCCCGGGGAACAAGCTGCGTTTTCAGATCAGAGACTATCCGGGTTACCTCGTGAAGATCAGCTAAGTCATGACCAGAAGGCAGACCGCGGCCTCAAGCTATAGGCCGCTCGGTCTGCATTATTGACTTGGTCCCGGTATCCTCAGCCTCAGGTCAGACGGGTCGGAAGGGCAAGCCGCCAAGTCGCGCGGCTTCTTTCTTTTTCTCCTTTGTGCATCTCGTCACCGCCTGCCCGTTTCTCCTGTACCCGGGCAGGTGGTTATTCTATCCCCTGCCCATTCGGGCAGGCCCCCCAAGCCTATAAATAGGGGGCGGCACTGTTCACAAGGGACACTCACTCGAATCCAAGAGCTCGCTTGTCTGAGCTGCGGTCTCAAGTTTCAAGTCTTGCGAACTGTTTGACCGGCCGGCTTCTATTTTCTCGCACTTGTAACCGCTACTTTTCAATCAAAGGAAAGCTCGTCGCAGGAGTGGCATTTGCCGCGGAGGGCGAAGTCTGGCCTCGACCGCTGCTAGCGGTCTGAATTCTCTAACCAAATAGTAACCGATAATCCGCAACCCTCGATTTCCTTCGGAGGCGCACTTTTGAATCGAACACCCCAGACATTAAAGATGTCTCCTTCATCACGGGGGATGGATGCTACTGTTATAAAATGATGTCGTTCGGGCTCAAGAATGCAGGTGCCACATACCAAAGGATGATGGACAGAATCTTCCGCGGGCAGAAAGGAAGAAACTTAGAGGTTTATGTAGATGACCTCATGGTGAAGAGCCGGGACCTCGAGTCTCACCTCCGAGACCTCGAAGAGACATTCGGGACCCTACGGCGGTAAAAGATGAAACTCAATCCCTTGAAGTGTGTCTTCGGGGCGAGCCGAGGGAAGTTTCTGGGCCACTTGCTCACCCCCGCGGGAGTGGAACCTAACCCGGACAAAGTTAAAGCAGTGATGGAGTTGGGATCGCCGAGAAATCCAAAGGAGGTTCAGAGCCTTACAGGGAAGTTGGCGGGGCTCAGCAGGTTCCTCTCCAAGGCTGGAGAAAAGTGTGCGCCTTTCTTCAAGGTGTTGCAGGGCAATAGGAAATTTGAATGGACCCCGGAGTGCGAGAGAGCCTTCCAGGCCCTGAAGGAACAACTCACCCAGACCCCTCTGCTCCAGGGACCGAGGCCAGGGGAAGACCTATCTCTATACCTAGGGGTAGGATCCGAAGCAGTAAGTTCCGTGCTGATCCGGGAGGAGGGAAAGAAACAGTTCCCTATCTACTACGTCAGCCGAGTGCTGAAGAAGGCGGAACTCCGGTACCCGATCCTAGAAAAGTTAGCCTTCGCATTGGTGGTGTCGGCCCGGAGGCTCCGGCCTTACTTTCAAGCTCATTCAATCAAGGTAGTGACGGATCACCCGCTCCGAAAAATCATGGAAGCGGTGGAGCACTCGGGAAGGTTAGCAAAATGGTCCGTGGAGTTGAGTGAATTCAATATCACGTTCGTACCCAGGACGTCCATCAGAGCTCAGGTGGTGGCGGACTTCATGGCCGACTATGCGGCCGAAGTGGGGGAGCATGAGCCACCTCCCCCAGAGGCATGGAAGATGTTGGTGGATGGAGCGTCAGGAAAATACTCCTACGGAGGGGGAATAATCCTGGTAAGTCCTCAGGGGACTCGGATTGAGCAAGCCTTAAACATCCATTTCCCAATTACCAACAACCAGGCGGAGTACGAGGCAGTGATAGCGGGCCTTCGGCTGGCCCGGGAACTAGGAGTGCAGGACGTAGAGGTCTCCACGGACTCCATGGTGGTGGCATGCCAAATCAAGGGGGAGTTTGAAGCAAAGGACCCAACCCTCCTGCTATACCTAGAGAAGGCCAAGGGGGTCATCGGACAGTTCCGCACCTTCTCCATCAAGCACGTGTCGAGGGAGGAGAGCACTCAGGCGGACCTTTTAGCCAAGTTTGGTCCCCGAGCGGGAGGGCGGCTTCGGAACTCTTCCGACCCTCCATCGAGGAAGGAGAATCAATGGAGGTGGACCAACGAGTCTCGTGGATGGATCCGTTCATCACCTTCCTGTCCTCCGGGCAATTCCCCGGGGAGGAGATGGACAAGAGGCGCTTCAGGTATAAGTCAGCTTATTACTCCTTGCATGCAGGAGGGCTCTATAGGAAAACTCTCTCGGGACTCCTGGCCCGTTGTGTCTCCGAGGAGGAGGTCCCGAGAGTCTTGGAAGAAATCCACTCTGGGGAGTGCGGCAGTCACTCCGGGAGTCGGACCCTGGAGGGAAGAGTATTAAGGCAAGGCTACTTCTGGCCCACTCTCAGCAAAGACGCGACAGAATTCGCAAGGAAGTGTCCGAAATGCCAGCTCTACGCTCCGCTCCAGCTCCTCCCAGCTCAAAGACTCCGGACCATCACGGCTCCCTGGCCCTTCGCCATATGGGGGCTGGACCTGGTCGGTCCCTTCCCCCAAGCCAGCAGCCAGAGGAAGTTCCTGCTGGTCATGATCGACTACTTCTCCAAATGGGTAGAAGTGAAGGCACTCGCTAAGGTAACCTCTCAGGTTGTAAGAAATTTTGTGTGGGGGGAGATAATTTGCAGGCACGGACTTGCTTTAGCTATAGTGACGGACAATGGACCGCAGTTTGCTAGTGAAGAGTTTGTTGGCTTTTGCACCCAGCTCGGCATTGACCTCAGATTCGCATCGGTCCATCACCCGAGGAGCAATGGGCAGGTGGAGGCGGCGAACAAGATAATCGTCAACTTATTGAAAAAGAAAGTGGAGAACCTTCGAGGAAACTGGGTGGAACAGCTACCCTCCGTCCTCTGGGCCATGAGGACTACCCCGAATACCGCCACCGGAGAGACCCCATTCAAGCTCTCTCACGGGTCCGAGGCCGTTCTCCCCAGAGAGTTCGAGGTAAAGACCCCCCGAGTGATCGCTGCGAGCGAGGGGGACGAAGAGTGGCTAGAAGATAACGAGGCAGAGCAGAAGCTATCTTTGGACCTGGTGGAAGAACTCCGGGACTTGGCCACCATCAGACAGGAAGAGGTCAAACGGCGGATGGCTCGATATTTTGACAAACACATTCGGATCAAGCACTTTCAGAAAGGGGACCTAGTCCTGAAGAAGGTCGATGCGGCCGGCAGAGGGGTCGTGGTGGGTAAGCTTAACCCCAACTGGGAGGGCCCATATATCGTAAGCGAGGTGCTCAAGTCGGGGGGGGGGGGGGGGGGGGGGGGTATCACCTCCAGGATGTGGAAGGGGTACCTCTCGACCGAGCCCGGAGTGGGATGATTTGAAACGATTCTACCCTTGAAAGCTTTATTATGTTGCTGAATGAATGTCTTACTCCTTTTTTTTATGATGCTCATGACTACTGCTGTGCCGGGGCGACAAAGGTTGGATGTATTGGTGCTGGAATGCCCAGATCGATTCCGCTCCCGGGCTCTCACTAGACGGGGGGTTCGGGTTGATCTCTGGAGAGGCTGACAAGGTGACAAGTATTGGTGTTGGAATGCCCCAGATCGATTCCGCTCCCGGGCTCTCACTAGACGGGGGGTTCAGGTTGATCTCTGGAGAGGCTGGCAAGGTGACAAGTATTGGTGCTGGAATGCCCCAGATCGATTCCGCTCCCGGGCTCTCACTAGACGGGGGGTTCAGGTTGATCTCTGGAGAGGCTGGCAAGGTGACAAGTATTGGTGCAGGAATGCCCCAGATCGATTCCGCTCCCGGGCTCTCACTAGACGGGGGGTTCAGGTTGATCTCTGGAGAGGCTGGCAAGGTGACAAGTATTGGTGCTGGAATGCCCCAGATCGATTCCGCTCCCGGGCTCTCACTAGACGGGGGGTTCAGGTTGATCTCTGGAGAGGCTGGCAAGGTGACAAGTATTGGTGCTGGAATGCCCCAGATCGATTCCGCTCCCGGGCTCTCACTAGACGGGGGGTTCAGGTTGATCTCTGGAGAGGCTGGCAAGGTGACAAGTATTGGTGCTGGAATGCCCCAGATCGATTCCGCTCCCGGGCTCTCACTAGACGGGGGGTTCAGGTTGGTCTCTGGAGAGGCTGGTAGGATGACAAGTCTTTATGCTGGCAAACTCCTTCTCGCTCGTCGGCCTGCTCGCTCGGCTAAGAGAGGTCGCGTACAATACTATGCGAGTGGCGAGGATCAATCTCATGTATCCGGTCCTCGGCAAAAAGGTTGCATGCACTGTGTAAGAGGCGAGCTCTCACCAAGGGGAAAAATACCCTACGAATCCTAAAGAAAATACGCGTAGCTAAAGGCGTAACAAGCCTAAGGCAAACGGCGAAAGACCCGAGCAGCTGAAGCGTCCTGCACGCACCTGTCCAATAACGTGCGGCGCGAGAATGACCACCGCGAGAATAACCTCCGCGAAAGCGAATAACGAGATAAGCAAGGGCGAGACGTTCGACAAGTGAAAACAACAAAACGAGAAAGGGGAAGCGCAGTGAACAAAACAAAATCTGCATTCTATATCTCATAATTCAGTTACAATCTTCGGCGATCTCGCCGATCAAAAATTACAACACAAAAGGGAGAATGGCGGCGAGCTTCAGGAATCGCCCGCAGATCCTTCTTCGTCATCACTGTCCTTCACTGGCGGGAGAGGGAGGAAGAGCTCTGGGACGATGTCTTCCAGAGTCATGTCAGCCACATTATCCGCCAAAAGGCCGATCGCCTTCGCCACCGAGAAAATGTAGCGAGCCGACTCTATCGATCCCACACGGATTTCTTCGTCTCGCGCTCGCCGGTCTTCTTTTAAACGGCGAGGCGAAGGGGGAACAACGGCGCGAGTGAGGTCGCTATTTAGGGTCTTCAGCCCGGCCACCTCGCTCTCCAAATTCTTGATGCGAGCGTTGGCCCTCCCGGCGACCTCGACATCCTGCGAGCAAGTCCAGTTAGAGAGATGAAAGGGCTAGGGGAAAAGAGGAAGTTGGAAGTCTAGATGACTCACCACCCTGCCCTCCGCGGCAAGCAGCTTCTCCTTCAGCTGCGTGTTCTCGGCGAGAACTCCCTGGTAGGCCCTCGCGAGCTCCACATTCTGAAGCTCAAGCTGTAAGCAACGCCTCCCCGTCATATGGGCGAGCTCGGCAGAACGCAGCTGGGACCTCGCGCTCTCGTAAGCAAGGGTCCTCGCGGTCTCATCCTTGTAAGACCCCGCATCTTCGCGACCATAAAGTGCGAACGAGAAGTCGAAGGCGTGACCACTGACGGTCTCCTTCTCCACCCAGGAGGGGAGGATAGAAGAGATGTCCACCCTGTTGGTCTCTGGCTTCCAGGTGACAAGGGGCTCTCCAGTCTCGTCCCGACGCCTCTGGCCGAGCCCGAAGTTGTAATGATTCACCGGGATGGGGAGGACCGAGGCCCTGACCACCTCCTGGCCAGGCTCTTCGTCCTCGCCCGCCGAGAGGCCGGTGAGGTCAAACTCGTCGAAGGCAGCCTCGCGAGGTTCCTTACCTTTTGACGGAGCGAGCGAGACCGCGCTTTTCTTGCTTTTCTTTTTTGGCGGAGACTTCGGAGGGGCACCATGACTGCCGGAAGCTCCCGGTCTCTTGCGAGAGGAGGGCTCGGCCGGGGTGACATCGCCTCGGCAGGCTTCCGCCCCCATGGTAGCGAGAGCCATTGTGGCATCGGTCTTCCGGTTGCTCGCGTAAGGGGGATAGAGGGGAAGATCTCGCTCGCCTAAAAACAGAGTCATATGGATGAGTATGATAGGCTTGCGAATTGAGACAAATATGTTAGACAGAGATCTTTACCTTCTCCGGCGAGGACCGGAAGCAGCGAGTCTAGGTTGCGGCGGAGGTAGACGACTTCGAAGTTCTTCTTGCAGAAGAACTGATGGAGGAGGGCGTCATGGTCGCCGAGGGCGGTGGGCCGGTAGGTGGTCTCGCTATGTTGGATCGGCGAGAGGGGAATGTTGCCGAAGTTCCCCTTGACGACGACAAACTTTTGGGCCCAGAAGTGGGCCATGTTGACGGTCTCAACCACTTTCGGGCCTGTGCCCACGAAATAGGCTGTCCCATCCTTGTAGGCGCGGAAGGAGAACAGCTTCCGGAAGACAGGGAGGCTGAACTCGATTCGCTCCTCGCGGAGGTAGCAGGCGAAGGCGGTGACCACCGCCATGGCATTGGGTGTGAGCTGGCCGGGAACCACGCCATAATGCTTGAGCACCTAACAGGCAGCGAAAACGGGATTAATCCGCGTGGCGAGCGAGACTCGAGTGGCAAAATAAATAGGAAGTAAGCGAGAACGATTGTTACCTGGCGAACTTCTGGCCACAAAGGAAGGCGCAAACCAACCGCGAAGTGGACGATGGGGATGGCCAACTCGTCGACCAATGGGTCGTTGATCACGTCGTCCTCGCTAGGGCGGCGTGCCTCGAACGGGGGAAGAACGAAATCGGCGATCGCGCTAAAGTACTCTTCGTCGGTCAGATTGCAAGAGAAGAAGCTATGCTCGGCAAAGGCCTTCGCGACCCTCCGCCGACCCTCTGACTCCGCGTCGCCGCCCATCTGGAAGATCTGCGAGAAGGGGAAGAATGCGAGAACGAGAAAGAGCGAGAGCTCTGCAGCAGAAGAAGAAGAAGATCGAGAATAAATGCGGTGGTTGGCTCAGTAAAGACCGCCTATTTATAGCCAAAACAAAAAGGCGGGAAGAAGTCCAAGCGTCAGCGAGCACGAGTATCAACAAAAACATCACATCATGTCCGCGGGCGAGAAAAACCTGCGGGGTTAGTACAAACGACACTTTCGAGAGAGATATTTGGCGAGAACAGAGGGTCCGCGCGAGCACAATATGATATGAAAATGAAGTAGACTTGCTAGCACCGAGCGAGAAATAATAAAAAACTAGTAATACTTATTGTCAGTAGAAATAAAGCCAACATATAAATGGCAAATATGCGAGTTGCGAGCCATGGCGAGATTGTCTAAAACAGCGACACCCATTAATAATAATAAGAGTTCACAACAAAGCAGTTAGCGAGAATCATGGGGTAGCCATTTCCACCGGCCGCTACCCCGCGACCCGGACCTCGGCGGTACCCTAGAATTATAGTACTCTTCCGCCAAACGACCCTCCCGGTCCGTGAGGTAGGCGTAGTCTCTCATCCTCGCTATGTGCACTTCCGGCGTCGTGGCGTTCTCATCTTGATCGCGCTGTCTCGCTTGCCGGAGCCTCGTACATTCTTCCATCAGGACCGCGTGTCTATCCTCGGCAGCTTCCCTGTCCCGCCTCGCCTGCATGTTGAGGTCCATCAGCATTCGCCCATGCTTTCGCAAGAGCTCCGCGGCCCGCTGTTTCATCATCTCGAGATCTCGCGGATCCCCTAAGAATTCCTCCACCTGATCAGGAAGGGGGGACATTTCGTCGTCGCCCAGTTCAGAATCGGTAGGCGGATTCTCGGCAGTATCTGCAAGATCTCACAAGGTCAGATAATGAGCGCGAGATCACGCAGGGTTTCGGCGAGGCCATAACACTTACAGAGAGGGGGGCGAGAACCCGAAGGACGGCCCTGAAACACGTTTCCATAATGGGGGTAAAGAGATTTGCCCAAGCCAGCGGGATAAACCGTGCTATTGGTCGGGGGAATCTACGGCGGGGCGGAGCCACCGGTCTCCTCGCTCGTCAGGAGCTGGAACCCGGGCTTATCAACGATTCTACCTGGAGGGGGCGGAGATGGAGGCCGCGACGACGGGCGGATCGGGGACTTCAGGGGAGGGACTGTAAGAAAAGAGTAAAGGAGATCATATATGGTTGACATAAATATTACGGTATGCGAGATCCAGATCGTACCGGTGGTGTCTTTCCCAGCGAGGTTCGTATCCACCTGTTGGCTTTTCCGAGACCCCTCAGCACGTTCCTCAACGATCTCGCTCGGCAAAGTATCCTACGAGTGGAAATGAGTGAAGAGCAATTTATTGACGTGAATTCGAATAACTCATACCTTCTCGAGGCGGCGATCGTCCGGGGAGGAGTCCAGCGTCACAGAGTCGTCTCCAGAGAGGCGAACAGCCTTCGCCTTCTTGACTTTTGGCGACTGGGCGGGAGGCGGCCGGTTCATCCAGACGGGTACCTTGGTCGTGGAAGGTAGCCCGCCGGCTCTCATCGCCCTCAGGCGAGCCTCTGCTTCTTCGGAAATCGACATCTCCCGGCAGCTAGAACAAGAAAGGAAGGAAAAGAAGCGACGCGCACCCATGGGGGTTCGGGACGATATTTATAGCCTGCATGGTGGGTCCCACCAAAGATTCCTGACAGGTCATCTGGGGGCGGTCGAATATCAGGGGTTGGACGATTCTTCGCGAGGACATTAGTCTTCGCGAAGAGCGGGGATTGTGTACAACCCCGATATTCGCCAGGCAAGGAAATCGAGCGAAACGGGAGTGACGAGATCTGGGCCTCGCCGAGATCGACTCCCAGCCAATGAGACCTCGGCAGACCACCAAAATGGGCCAACGCGGTCCTCGCGAGAACCTCGTCAGCAGACCCTCGTCCTCGCGAGAGCTCCTTCAGCAGGGTTCTCGCAAAACGACCCTCCGAAGGAGATGCCGCGGGCAGTATTCGCGAGAGCTCCTTCCGCGGGCAGGATCTGCGAGAAGGCCGGCGAGAACTCCAATAGTAGGGCTCTCGCACCCCCTTACTCATATATCATTAGGATCAACTTACCATTTTACCCTCGGTGGTCTGCTCTTAGCCTCTCCAAACAGCGGAACTTGGCTGTTAGCAGACCCACCTGGGGTGCAGATAGTCAAATCCAAAGGCGGAATCCTGTTATCTGCAGACCGCAAAACCAAAATCTATAAATAGACCTTAATGGGCACCTTGGAAGAGGACCGGTTCAGGATTTTTGAGCCTCCTTCTCTCCATAGGTCGCTTTGGTTTGGGTTCTCTAGCTCTCCAAGGTGCCTGAGTCTTAGCTTTGGCTTGGGAGGGGAAGCGCTCAACGATCTTTCGGGTTAGTGGAGGGACCTCCTCGCTAAGATCAGGGTCCTTGTTCTTTGTCCGAGCTATCTACCTACCTCTTCCGAGGGACCGGTAAGGGCTAGCTGCCCCTCAATTCACAAGAGACCGAGAAATCGGTTTCAACAGTTTTGACTTGCGTCGATAAGAACTATTAATCCGCTTTTAAAAGAAAAGAAAGAAAAAAAAATACTTTCTTATTTTTATTTCAATTCCATTCATTTAAAATCCGTTTGTTTTTCAAAAAAAAAAAATGTTTTGGCTATCCGCCGCGCTTGAGAATGCAAATAATGTCTTAGAACTTTCTGCTTCTATTAACGCGCTTCAAGATAAAATCAATGATTTAGAAGGCACGGTTAGGATAAATAATGTTATTAGAGAACATTCTTCGCAAAATTCTCAAAATTTTAATAAAGAAAATAGTTTTCATAACAATTATCAAAATAATTTTTCCTATGAAAGTAATTTTTGTGAAAACAATTTTTCAAATTTCTACGAGAATAATTTTACTAACGCTAATAATTCTAATTTTCAAAATTCTCAAAATTTTAATAGTGAAAATAATTTTTATTCTAATTATGGAAATATTTTTTCTCAAAATAATTTCTATGATTCTTATGAAAATAATTTTTCTAACTCTTATGAAAATTCTAACTATAATTTAAATTCTCAAAATTTTTCTTATGAAAATATTTTTAATTTTAATAAAGGTAATTCTCATGAATCTTATGAAAATAATTTTCATGATTTTTATTCTAATAATTTTCATGAGGAAAATAAATTATTATAAGAAAAATACTTTTTATAATCCAGATAACGCTGGTGATTCTTTTTCACTCACCGACGTGGATTATTCATTGTGGGCAGGCCACCCGGATAGTCTTCGAGACGATGAAGAAATTTCATCTCCTAAAAATTTTGATTCCCTAATTTCTCCTCCCTCCCAGATTTTAGAAAATTCATTAAGTCAAAATTTTTCGCATTTTCATGATAATTCGCTAACGCCACCTATTTTTGAAAATGAAATAAATGAAAATGATGATTCTACGCGTTTTGACATAACGATTATTTTAGGGGAGAAAACCTTTATTTTAAACGAACAATCGGATTTTAATCTTTTTTCACAAGTGACTCCTCCTTGTGAAATTGTTTCTGACCCCTTTGCTTTTGATTCTTCAATTCCTAATGATTTTCATGTAGAGGATAAGCCGTCGCAACTAAACGTCGTCGTGGACCCATTTGCCGCTCATCTACAAAAATTCAAATCACCTCAGGTATGGATAGGTGATTCGAATTTACACTCTCAACCTAAAAGCAACAAGGAGAATCAAATAGCAAGTGGAGGAGTCGCCGGGCAATGAATCACATCCAAGTTCCCGCAACGCATATTCAGGGAGTTGCCCGTGCACCTTAAATTTTATTTTCCTTTTAGCTAACACTAACCGTCTAGCTTAAAGACGGGAAAAACAAAGCGCTCTTAGGAGGCACCCCATGCTTATCTTGCTTTTTGCTTTAAATTTTTTTTTAGTGAACTTTTTTCTTTTGTTTTCCCCCTTCCCCGTGCTTTATAAACATTGGGGACAATGTTTATCTTTAAGTATGGGGGAGTGTCTCTTTTACTTTTCACTTAAATAAAAACAAAAAAAATTGAAAAAATAGAAAAAATAAACAAAAATAATAATAAACCCCATCTTACCCTTTTCTCGCTCACAAAACTATTTTGAGAATATTTATAAGCATTTTTTATCATTTTAATTTGCTAAATCTTTTATTTTAATCATAGTTAGTTAGATTTAGTTTTTAGGCGATTTTAACTTAAGAATCATTTTATGATGTTAATCTAATTATAGTGATTTAGTTAGCATTTATTCTCGCTTATTTTTAATTAGTCTCAATTTTGTAGTGATAATGTGTAACATGTTTAGATTCTAATTATTTCAATCTCATACTTTTAGATCCTTAGAAAATTTGAAATCTACTAAATGTTGCTCTCTAGTATTTTTGTTTAATCTAAAATAAAATTAAAATAGCCTTTAACCCTTTAGCCCAAATCCTTTAGCCTTCCCCTAACCCAAGAAAAGATCATACGGCATGGGAATAAGAAGATAAAATTCATTATTCCCTAAACGTATGCACCCTTATTATGAAAAAAATTATGAAAAGAATATATGTCATGGAAATTAGAGGATAAAATTCATGATTTCCTAAATATATTCAAATCCAAAAAGAAAATAAAAGAGAAGGAGGTGAGAGGATAAAATTCATCACCTCCAATCAAAGCTCTCTTCATAAAACCCCCAAAAAAAACCTAGCCAATATAATTGCATTTTAGTTTTAAATTAAAATATTTGGAGAGCATAAGTAGTAGTTCTTACTTTTCTTCAAGTTTCTTCAAGTGTAGGTTTTAATAATTTTTATCTAAAGTATTGTTTGCAAAATTACTCAATTTCGTGTGCTAGTAAATTTATTTGAGAATTCTTAGCTAATCATTTCTTCTCTTTTTATTTAATCTCATAATTTAGGACTTAAGCCGAAAATCCTCGAATTCTAACTCTTAACTCTCTTTTGATGTAAATAAATTTTTAGTTGAATTCTAAATGATATTAATGCCTTATGAATACCTCTTATGATTTTGCTCGGGACGAGCAAAAGCTTAAGTATAGGGGTATTTGATGAGTATGATTTATACTTATTTTAATTATATAATTTTGTATAATTTTAATATAAATTTATAAATTTTATTTCTATTTTAGTTAATAACTCATATATTTTAATTTTATCTCACTAATTTATGTTTTATATATTTTTGTAGGATTAATGTCGCGACCGCGCTAATGGTGTTGAAAAATGAAGTATTCACTGAAGTTGCCGCGTTGGTCGCGCTCGTTCGAGCCGCACTCGTCCAATTTCATGTCGTCTTAACGTCCGCTTCGCCGCGCCATCTTCGCCAACTCGCGCAAGCTGTCATACATATCTATATATATATATACATATGTATATGTTTATATATATGTATATATGTATATACGTTTATATATATATATGATTATATATATATGTGTTTATTTATTATATATATATATATGATGCGCGCCTCCACGTCATCGATCCAGCTGCTCCATGCGCGCCTCCTCCGCCCAAGCTTCTCTCTCCACGTCAACATTCCAGCCCGAGCTCCTCCATGTGCGTAACTCCTCCATGTGAGCCTCCACCAGCCTTCTCCACGTCAGCAACAACACCTCCTCCGCCCAAACCCTGCCTCCAGCCCCAAGATTGCGCCCCCCTTCAATTACCTCCAGCTGGTCCCGCTGATATGGCGCCGTATAATATCAGAGCTATATAAGGAGGAGGGGAGGAGCAGAGGAGGGATTCATTAGAGAGATTAGAATAAATTATTTATTTTTTCGGAGAGGAATTTAGTCCAGAAATTTAGTCCGCGAAGTATTTCGTTTCGTAAAGTTGTTAATTTCGGTCGACGTTTTAGTCGATCTCTTGTAATTTTGTACGTCTTCCTTCTTTCAAATTAGAATTATCTTAAAAATGAAAGCTTGTATTTTTATTTCTTGTGATTTCTTTCTCACCAGGAATAAAGTTTCACCTATATTTTACTAATATTAATATTTTATTTTTAAAAGTTTGTTGTTGTTTTCTTTGTTCATCCTTTTTCGTCATGTCACCTTTCTATAATAATAATTTCTCTATCTCCATGAGCGGCTAATCATTATAGTACCCGGTCGTGATGATCCAAGGATGAGATAATTTTGCTATGATTTTAATGTTGCTTTTCTCAATTTGTTGAACGCTTACGATTTACCATTTGATCTAAAAAGTTATTATTAGGCTATATCATCAATATATATAGTCCTCATATTGTTTTCGTTCTTTAGTTAGTCGAGAGGCTCGTAAGACGAATCGATCGCTCATTGGTAAAAGGAGTAGAACGCAACCCTCGAGAGAGGACGACGTAACTCTTCCGGATTGAAGTAAAATTCAATAGCGGGATTCACTTCGTTAAAGCGAGTTTTGGGGGTTTCGATTAGAACGAGAGTTCAGACGATCAACCTAATCTCAGGTGGGCGTATTCCTCGAGAGAGGTGCGTTCATAAATCGGGAATCTCCACGGTCAAGGCCTCTTCAACAAGAGAATTGCATTCCATTCTCATTTTAATATTCTCTATTTCCGAGGTGATTCAAGATCGGGTGCTAGCATTTAAACCATCAGATTAATTTATTCAGTATTTCTAGTTTTTTCTATTCGCAAACCAACCCAAAGTATTGTTGATAGAATAATAAACATTCGCTCGAAGTAGAAGTACTTAACATGACCCGAGTCTAATACGGCCTTGATCTTGCGAGATCCTATACTTCACTCGATACGGTACACTTGTCGTTATCGTTTGTAGTTATAATTTTGCACGTCAAATATTTTTATAACTGCGACGCATTTTTATGCATCAGCAGCCAAGCTGGCCCCTTAGACCCCTACACACCCGCTAAGTCAACGTACCGCGGTCGGAGTGACGACCTGCCTTGTACCGAAGACCTGCCACATTTCTGAGAATGTTACCGGGATAATCATCCCCTCGAGGTTCCCGCTCGTCTAACCGGGCACCACAATCCTGCCACTCCCGCAACTGGGAGGAGATACATAAATCCAATCTTACCCTACTATGGCTACTCTTGCCTACTTTAATTGTTATTGCAATTTAGGGTTGATCTTGGACTTCCCGAGGTACACCCGGTGAAGGGCTCTCATCGGTACTAGGGAACACGATGGGCTGAAGCCCAAACTCCCCTTCACAAGACATTTAATTGGTTGGTGATTTATTGCTCCTTCTTTATATTGCTCCTAAATAGATAGTGAATTTGGACACTAGACCTTCTTGGCCCAATTGGGTCAAGTGCAGCTTTTCCTCTCTCTCCTGACTTAAACTTGACCTGAATCCCTCAAGTGGTGACCCCTCATGGGTAGACATATTAATCATGAGCTCCTTATCACTACACATCAGTCATATTCCAAGTCACATGGGTCTAGAGGGTCAGATTACAAAAATCCAGTTTTGCTAAACGCAGACCACCTAAGGGTAATCCACCTTCCCAAAGGGAAAACCCTAACCACAGGTCCTATGGTTCCACAAATTGTATCCAAGGTGCCTACTGACCTAAATAGAACATGGTTCAATTTTCATAATTTTCCAACTTAGTTTAATATTTAATTACTTTTCTTGAATATTGTGACACACCCTAAATTGTTCATGGAGTACTCTAAATTTTGGTCCAATGCCTACCAAATAATTATCATGTATGTATACTGAATTCAAATGCATAACCACCAAGGATGTAGGTTCATAATTATTGTTTTGCCCCTAAATTAAATAATTGAAGATAAATCCAAAATCACCCAATTAATTAAATAAATATCAAAATTGCATTGTAAAAATCCAGAAAAATTCCCATAAGTTATTGTCATTGATGTGATCCTCATATAAAAATTTCATAGAGTTTCAAGGTGATTTGCTCAAGTATTTGTATAAGTCATCAAAAGGGCATAAATGGTAATTTCCTTATGAATACAAACTTTTTCACTATAAGTGTTCCAAGTAAAATTTCATATACCACATATCACCATAAGTAACCTTCCTATAGAGTTTGGGGGCCTTATGTATGGTTTTACTATACATCATAATTAAATTCTCAAAACCTAGGTTTTTCACAAAAATCATAAAATGGATAAGTTCCTAAGTAAATGGTACCCCAAATGATTCCAATGCTTTAGAATATGAATGTCAATGTCTGGCCTAAATTTCAGAATTTTTTTCGAGGACAAATGCCATTTAATATTAATTTATTTTCAAACATGGCATATATGTAAATTCAACCAAAGAGGCATGGAAACATCATCAAGGATCATAAGATTAAATCCAGAGGGTACTAATACTTCAATTGACATCATTGTTCAATTTGGTAAGGTGAAGATAACCCCAAGTTCTTGATTTGACTTGATCCATCAATTAAGCAAATTTCTCCAAAAATCAAAATAAATACTAATTAAATAGTAAAAATCTCATGATAATTATCCTAGCCCTATAACACTATTCTCCACCTAGGGATGAAGTTTGGTTGTCTAGATATGTGTTTAGGTCTTAGTTGCTTCATTAAGGCCCAAAAAGGCAATTAAGTAATTTTAGAGGTATGGGCTAGGGTTTTTGGTCTCCATTGCTCCAATCACCCATTGATCATGAGCAAGACCCTACACAATCCCTAAGCCCCATTACCACTGGATTTGGGTAAGCCCTTAAGGCTAAGCTCCAAAATCCACAAGCCACCAAGGCTAAGTGGTTTTCAAACCTAGGGCATCAAAATGTCCCTTGGGGATTCACCATTAAGATGAACTCCAATTGTCCTCAAATTTGAAACAGAGGCTACTCATACAAATCTACATGCCACCAAAAATTTGGGGCCATTAGGGGTGATTACACCCACTAATTATTCTTAGGTCAATTTTCTAAGTTATGATCAAAACTATAACAAAAGTGCCCTAAACATACAAATATTTGGGCACAGGGTAGGCCTAGGGTGGGCACTGATGTGGCCAAAATTTCAACCCCATAGGCCCACCCGTTCAAAAGATATTAAAGTTTTAGTGGGCTAACCCCACCTAGGACCAGCCCTAGGAAAAAGGCTCTTCTGGGGTCTACAGACCTCCAAATGTCAAAATCTTAGTTTCTAATGAAACTAGACATTTAGGGCTACAATAGTGTGTCTCACACCATAGCATAAGTTACCCATATCAAGCATTGGGTATCCACCCACATGCTGACCTCTAATGGAGCTAATATCTTTATCATAGACTACTAATGCCCTAACTATCATGCCACCCAAGATTTGGGTCCGTATGGGTTGATAAACCCCAATAATTTTCATTTTAGAGAATCAAGTTTTGGTAAAAATTATAGAAAACTAATTCCCACAAACTCTAATATTTTGGTAGTACGGCTGTCCAGAGCACATACACTCATATCCCAAAAATTAGTCCTATACCTTTGAGTAAGGCGGAAATGTTCACAAAGTAAGGTCCAGGGCACCATTAGGGTACCCTCCAGTAGATGGAGGACCCAGAGTATTGTAGGGCACCGATCCTAATAATTTAAAACCCTATAAAAGGGTAAGGCCCTGAGCTACAACTTTTATGTTGAGCAAAATTCTCGTTTCAGCGCCTAAGGTACATAAAATTCTTTTTTACCTCGGCTATGTAAGAGTGAAAGAAATTTGCAGTTATTAAAATAAAATTACTAGCCCACATCTTAAGCACATCAGACGATCACCTCATCGTCTACCTCCAGCCTAGGGCTGCGATCTGCCCAACCTGAAATATAACACATCTCTTCGTCGGCCACCAAAAAAAACCCCAAACCGACCGACTAACACCGCCACCACCTTCCTCGCTTTGAGGTACATCGACGGGTGACGTGTTAGCGGTCGGAAGTGGCCGGAACATTTACCCGGAACATTTATTTCAGGCCGTCTCTTCACGGCTTGCTCGCCAATCGACTCTATTGAGATCGATATCTCACCTAGTGTGATCTAGGAAACTAGCACCAAGGGAGAGGGGAGGAAGCTCACCGAGTGTCCATGCATGCTACCCAATAGCCGCTTATGCGGCATTGTCCGTCGTTCCCGGTCATGGCCGGATCTTGCCGATCCGGATCTCGTCGGGCGTCGTCGAAGGGGAGTCGGCCCCTCGTGCGGGCTGTTCTGGTTTGGAGAGAGAGGGCTCGCCATTTTCGGTCTTCGGAAGAGGAGATCTCGCCAAAGAACTGAGCTAGGCAGCACTTGGCTTGGAGACCACCGTAATTGCGAGTAGGCCGCAGTTATGGAGAAGAATTCGCCGGATCTGGAGTTTGTCGGCCTTGAGGGAGAAGGTGAGGTGGTTCGGCCATGGAGGTGGAGTTCGGCCATTGAATGGAGGTTAGAGAGAGAGCTAGAGAGAGGGGGATGACTTGAGTTTCTTGTTGTTGGTGGCCGGCGAGCAGCAAGGAGGTTGGATCTGGAGAAGAAATAGAGAGAGGGAGGTGGATCTGTGAGAGATCGAGAGAGAAAGAGAGGGAGATATGGGAGTAAAGGCTTGTCGTGAGTTGAGCGGCGCCGGAGGAGTTGCCGAAGAATGCTTACTGGAGCCGCGAGGAGGAGGTGGAGCTTTGTCCATGGAGGTGGTCAGATCTACAGATCGTGGAGAGAGAAGAGAGAGAGCCGTCGGAGAGAGAAACGGCGCCGGAGGAGGATGCGTCGGAGGGAGATGGTTTCTTGTCGGAGCTTTCGCCGGAGTCGGAGCGGCCATGGCTGGAGGTCTCGCCGGAGTAGTTCACGAGAGAGGGAGAGAGAGTGAGAATCGGCTGGGGAGTTTGACGGCGGGCTGCTTCGGGGTTTTTTTTTCTAACCTAACCTACGTACATACATACATATATATATATAATCGATTATGATTATTATTATTATTATTATTATTATTATTATTATCTTATTATTAAGATGCCATAGGAGGCTCACTTAGGATTACATTCATGCGCACGTAGATTTCTCTAGGGATCTCAGAATCTGTCTCGGACAGGCTCATTACGACCGTCTTGCTGACACGCACCCACTGAAACAATTCGAGATCAATTTCGAGTTCGTTTGCTCATTTTATGCTTGTCGGAGCGTTTGCGGCCAAATTTGACTTAAACGTGAAAACTGTCCAAATGACGTCGGAATCGCGAACGGATAGATTCGCTGAACTCGTACTATTATTACGAGTCTAACAAGACTGATTGTGGTCGATTGAGAGGTCGTTTCGCCTATTTCACCATTTTGGATAAATACGCTATTCGCAGACCACATTATAATAACGCCGATTCTTATCAGAATCGAGCGCGGACAGTTTTACTGAACTTTTATAGGCTTCACGAGTCTAACAAACCTGACTGGGGTGAATTCTGAGATCGTCTGCTGCATATCGCCTTTTGGATAAATACGTTATTCGCAGACCGTGTCATTTGAGCTAACACACGTACTATAATTCCTTCAAGGCGATTCTTATCAGAATCGAGCGCGTACAGTTTTACTGAACTTGTATAGGCTTCACGAGTCTAACAAACCTGACTGGGGTGAATTCTGAGACCATCTGCTGCATATCGCCTTTTGGATAAATACGCTATTCACAGACCGTGTCATTTGAGCTAACGTACGTACTATAATTCCTTCAA
Organism: Dactylorhiza incarnata; assembly: GCA_033032865.1. NCBI lineage: Eukaryota > Viridiplantae > Streptophyta > Magnoliopsida > Asparagales > Orchidaceae > Dactylorhiza > Dactylorhiza incarnata. Next base: position 577,892 of record JAWHQI010000531.1, on the reverse strand, counting down.
GGCGGTACGCCTCCTTCGAGTTTTATCGCTCAAGTTATGCTCCCCGGACGGCTCGGACCCCGATACAGCAAGCATCGGGACAAAGAATAGAAATGGTATTCGCCGCGTTCGTCGAGTGCACTTCTCCGGCTCAGGTGCAAGCCTGGCCCTCAGTACACCCCGAGCCCGAGTCAACTCGCTTGACTCAAAAATGCGCACAAGGGGTCTAGATCGAATCGGGATGTTACAAATCCAATAAACGAAGAAACAATTTCGTCCTCGAAATATTAGGTTGAGACTATGAGGATTTTCTGGATGAGAGTAAAATATACTCATCATATTCATTCATGGGCACTTCATCCATAATAATTTCAAGCGTATGTATGCAATCTCAATTGTTGCGGTTTATACATAGAAACTAGATTGCATGCGCACTCTTGCCTTGTGAAGTCATACGAACTAATAATGACACACTATTTCAATAATCGCTACATCAGTCTAACTGATTATGTTGTGATTTAATCTCAAGCACACAACATACAAGGGAGCATTTAGCAAGGACTTGGTATGAACGACTTCAAGCATGCTACTCATTTATATAACCATGATGCAACCGGCTACCACTACCAACATTTATATCACTATACAGGTTCTATGAACCATCAAGACTGTCGAGCCACCGGCTCGTTTACACCTTGCAGGACTGGATCTCAAAACACTATATCTCTATAGCAGGTGTCATCAACAGTTGTCTTACATCAATATCATGCCTGTCTGCCATGAGTCTCCAACACAAATCCTCGGTAATTTTTATTTAATTTACAATATCATTACATATGTACGCAAACCAGTGCATAGACACCACTGTTGTGAATTTGCTAACTTAATAACCACGTTGCAAAACCTTGGCGCTAAGAGTGCTACGATTTAACCAATTATCGTAAATATGTCACTTTTAAACACACCTCTTTGATCAACAATCAAATACAACTCCAACTCAACAAATTTCAAGGCGTCCCCCAAAATTTGTCGCGCGGTCATCGGACCGACCATTGATCGATGAGAGGCACTACAACACTATCAAGAGGATTCAAGATTTCACTTACTACACCCATAAGGTTCTAATGATGGAACTCATGCTATTAAAACCCAAGGACTACCACCAAGTCCTTATGTCATCCAAACACTTGTCAGGATCCGACTAGTGCATAGCAGCACTCAAGGACTGCCAACTCAAGTCCTTACCAACACATCAGGATGTCATTGCCTCCTTCACATAGTATTGACATCCATCTAAAACCGTGCTAAATTTTACTCAACGCCACCCACAAAGGTCCTAATTGGCACTCAGTAGGGTGTATTCATATCCTCAATTACCCAGCTATATGATTTATCCAGGAGTTCATGTATGAAAACCCGACAACCTCGGTGTATATCCCAAAAGGTTTTAGATCACCATTTCTCCTTGGTCTACTCCTCCGCATAACCTTCGATCAGAGTGAAGGCATAACCATCCTTTAGGTACTCACATCTGTCATTCTGGAAGGGGACTCAACGTAATCCAAAACTTGGTGTTTAACCATCCACCTTGCTTAAAATGACTCATTCATCAAGGTGTACCTAATTCTAATATCGTCGACTTGTAACGACTTAGATGAGAAAACCTCATTATAGCAAGGCTAAGCGAAGCAGTCTGCAAAGATTTTTAACTCCCGGTGAAACCTCAGTTGGTCCATTAGCTAGGCCAATAAACGAAGAAAAAGGGTTAGCCCCCATACACCTAAGTTATGTTTCTTCGACCACCAGTATGGTACATTCACCCCTTGTATGCACACCGGCCCTATGGGCATGCTGTCCTCGATTAGGAGTTTTACCCTATAATCACTTGCCACAAGGCACTTGAATAACAGTTCCTGGGACCTATTAAAGTGTTCTAGGCCCTCAAAGCTACCATTTTCACAACCTTTTTAGGGGTCGACATGTTCCCAACTACAAAATGGTCCCTTTCTGGACTCGCAGTCTAAATGAATGTAAACTACAGCGAGGAGCATCACATTGTGGGTACGAACATCAAACTTAGAGGTCTCTGACTGCCTCAATAGTAGATAAGAAGCACTACGTCTAACCGCGATACTAATCACGAGTTGCTCTCACTATAAGGGGGGGTCTTAGCATTTATCATTTGATATCACTATATTTACTGTTGATAATTAAAATTTATTTCCTAAAATCGTGAATCTTTCTAAAGGCAATCGTGATATTTTCGATTTATGCGTTCTGACTCTCTATATCATCATATTTATAGTAAAAAGATTCATACATATAATATACATCTTCCAAATTTAGCAAGTGATCGACTACCTTTTAACTTTTGGGAGGCAAGGATACTTCCAACGTCATGTCATGACAAAATATTCATGTGTTTAATCATCAAGAATTTCCACCATTTATCTTTTGGTTCATAAAAATAATTAAGTTCGCATTCACCTCATTTCACTTGCCATGATGATATCCTATCTCAATCCACAAATCCCCAACATGATGTTATTGCCTCATGAATTTAAGCTTGGACAAATTTATATTTTCAATGATTCCCAAAAATCAACAATTGTTCGACTTGTGAATGTTTTAACAATTTATCTTAGTGATATTACAAACCATCGTTGCAGGCTTAGAGGAAGGTATATTTATCGCTTCCTTCTAAGAGCACAAGGACCCGAGTCAGGTATTATTTTGGTCCAACCTAGATCATAGTTACACTTGCACCGAGTTCAGAATTCGTGCCGAATTTCTTTTGGGATCCAGATAGTTCCATTTAAAGGACCTCTTACTGTAAACTTAAACCTTGTATCATTGTCGGGTTATGATATCGAGCCTCTAGAAATCTACCTTGCCAAGGTAATAATATTACACATAACCCTTATTTGTTCGTATATAGCGTATAAACTCCAAAGTTGCCCACAATCGCTGCTAGAGATTGCTAAAGACATGCTTATTCCATGATAAACATTTGAGATTTTAAATCACTTAACAAGTCATACTATCCTTGTCATCTTCATAAATCAGACGTAGTCAAATCAATGAAGCCACATTCATTTTTGGCTTTTTACTAGTCGATTTGGATCTATTAATTTTTTCCTAACATCCCTTTAGCATACAAGTCATTGCAAATTTCCTAACTTCCTGGGATGGTTGATCATTAAACCACTCGTACATATACAAACTTCATTATATCATCATGAGGGTACATAATTTCATCAAGTACCAAGCTATAATGTCATCAAAAGTTAAGTATAGGTCGATACGGATATTTACCAAAACGGCTAACTTACTACTTTCCTCGTTACTTATCCACATAATCTTAGAACACTATAAAGAAAATGATCATCTTCAAAAATGCTTTTCCTCTCTTATTCCGCTAATAAAATTCCTATCAACCCAAACATGGCTTTAGCAGTCTGCTTTGCTTAAGGTGAATTAACTCTCAGGGGTCAAAACTTCCAATGTAAAAAATTACAAAGATTCTAACTCCTCAAGGGATCCAAGACGGTACATAACTAGCCCAATAAACGAAGAGATTAGCCTCCATATCTCTTCGACTGAGTTTCTTCCGCCACCAATATAACACATTCGTCCCAACATGAGCCTTCTTTGGATCCGAATTCTTATCGTATCTTCTTCATATGAAACCTTCTACATAAATAGAAGTGCGAGGTATCCACATAGAGTATAAAAGACATGCTTGGTGGTCTCTTACTAAGCTGACAGTAGATTACAGGCACCAATCCCATTGAGATTGTCCTAATATTTTGGGTAAGGTGATAATATTACTCCATATCTGAGATAGAAATCTCAGGGTGTGAGTCTCTAGCATCTACACTCACATTAAACTCTTCACTTAGTCAATCAAGGTCACTTATTGCTTGGTCACATCATCCCCGAGATCGGTATAAGGTTAGGGTATGTCCCGACATATCCTGCTAAGTCGACCAAAACGGTATCCTAGTTAGGTTGGCATCAATCCTATGCCAAACCAACTCTAATTGTTGGAATGGGAATACCAATTACTGTCTCGGAGTGAGCCAGCATTTGTATGTAAGGGTACGAGTTTGGCTTAGGTTGGCACTTTCTATAGGAAAAAGCGGACATACTTATTGTGAATTACACATGGGCACACCACCGCTTCCGCTGCATCAGTTTGTCCTCAAACTGATCTAGCTAGCAGGGGTAGCCTAGTGGTCTAATGGACTTCTTTATCTCAGGATCGTTGCAAGCTGATACCATTTGTAAAATCCCCCTCCCGGAACGCAAAACACGGCCGAGGGGAGTCTTATGCCCAGAACAGCCGCCTTGCGGAAGCGCCAGCGCACGAGCTAGCCTCCCCCACAAGACGCCTATCCTGCCGGCCAAACCAACTGAACAGCGCCAACCCATCAATATTAGAAAGCATTAAAGCCATAGGTTCACAATAAGTAATAAAGTCCAGAACAGTACAAAGAAAAGCAGAAAGCTACACAAGCTCCTGCAAATCATCAGAGTAAGCAGCTAAATGCCCCAATGGCTACATCTCAAAACACTCACCCGCCTCTATCACTGACGGCAGCTAAGGTACCATAAACCCCAGCCCTGCACACCTGACCTGGATGGCCTCCGGTGTTGAACGCTGCTACACCACTGAATGTGCTCCTAAAAAGAGGGACGTAGCAACCGTTAGTCATAAAGACTAAGTGGCTTCCCATCCGCTCCCCCGGCGACTCCAAGGCACCGGGCGGAAGGAAAGGAAGAAAAGCTGCAATATAACAGTAATATACAAAGCAGGTGACGGGGAAAGTAAACTAGTATATACACAAATTCTAAGCTACACAAGTGTAAAAGGGGCTAATCTAATCATGTATAAGCAGGAGTATAATAAAGGTGTACAGCAGTAAATAAACAGTAAGTAAAGCAGGTAAAGCAAGGCAGTAAGAACAGTAGCGACAAGTAATCAATCTCGTACCCTAACTTATATGAATGCCCATACAAACTTATAAGTTAGGATTTCCAGAAATTATAACTCATCATATAAAAGAGCACATACTAATTTATATGATGAGGATCTGCAAGTGCGTATGCTATGCTATGTCAAGAATGTTTTATGCAATGAAACTAACAAACACGACTCTATGCGCATAGACCTTTGTAGTTCCCTTTGTTTGAAAGGAAGCCAACCTCTCGGGTACCAACCGCTGTGACACTGTAACATCCCCAAAACTACTAGGCCCCCTTAGTACAAGTTTTGACACTCTTCCCTTTTAAACAAGCTCCCTAGACCAACAGGAGATTGGGGTGACACTAGGATGAACTCCCTAACCAATGTTCAAATCCTTAAGGCTGAGAGCAGCTAACTTATTAAGAGGATTTGACCTCTAGGGTCTCTTTTAGGATCCCAATAGCTCAATGAGCTCTTTCAACCTAGAAATTAGGGTAAAACCCAAAGGGGCCCCATCATGCCCCCAAGCTCAATAAGTGAGATTAAGACCCCCTTGTGCCCCCTCCACAAAGCTCCACCAATCTAGGACCCTTAGATTTTATTGAATTCATTTGAAGCACTCACATTAACCTAAGTGGGCTAGGGCAAAGCCAAATCTCAAAAATAACCCATAAAGCCACCATGGACTAAATGATTTTTCTTTGGGCCCTAGCCCAACCTCAAGCCCACAATCATATCATGACATGGCTGATTTGCCTTTAATCTAATAATCTAATTAAGATGATAATGAGTGTGGCTAATTTTTGAAGAAAAGGCCAAAATAGGAAGAGAGAGAGGGTGAAGAGAATTGTTGAACACCTTGCCACTTGGCACACCCTACCCCTTCCCAACACTCTCAGCTGACATTGGGGAACATTTCCCACTACTTTTGAGCTGAGGTGGCAGCCATGCTTAGCCATGAGAGGGGAGAAAAATCGGCTAGGTGAGCTTGCAAAGAGGTGTTTTCACTCACCTTGGAAATGAGGTTGGAGTGCCAATTGGCGCCTCTCTTCCATCCCAGTCCCTTCACCCGACATCTGGCTTGGAGCCCAGCTGGTTTGGCTCAGGTTGGAGGCCATGCATTGGGTACCTGGGAGGTGGCAATAATGGCCGAACCTTCAACTTGAATTCACTACTATTAACCCCCACTCAGCCTCATTTGAGAAGGGGTACACGATCAGTGAGCCTCACGAGGACGATCCCCCAACTCCGGCGAAGCTTTCGAGCTCAGAACCCCCATTCGGCCATGGCTTCCGGCGGCGACAACTCACGCATGGGAACAAGGGCAAATCCACGCCTCCGACCACCAACTCAGGTGCGTTTCCTCCCCTCTCCTCCTTTGCTAGCTTTCTAGATCTTTAGGTTGAGATTTCGAGCTCAATCGAGCTCGAATCCATGGGAGAAATGTGATATTTTCCGAGCTTTTAGCTCTCGCTTGGGATCGCCGGAGGAGCCGCCTCCGGCCGCCATGTCGCCGGCAAACGCCGGCCACCACCTCAACGGAGGTGGTGGTGATAACAGCCGGCGGTGGTGGAGACCCAGGTGGCCGGAATAGGGAGATGAAATTGCTACAGGACGGGAGATCTCGGCCGTCGGCGAGAGGAGGAAGACGATGTCCTGGCCGTTGGATCTGATCAGATCTCTAATCGCAGACCACATGAAATTGAATAAATGAATAGTATATAAATTTGTCACACTTTATTTAAGATGTTCAAGCAGGAAATTGAAGCCCTTAGAGGCCGAATTTGCAATTTTCACCAGAGACAAGATTTGTAGATCTTGTTGTCTACTTTCATCTGAGCTTGAAATCAACTGATTTGGATGACTGTACAGTCCTGTGCACCTGTTTTTGTGCAAGATGTACAATGTGTCCATGCATGTATATAATGTGTATTTTTCTCTTAATATTCATTGCATGCAAGTGAAATTTGTACCCAAGGTGTGTGATGGCTATATAAAATCACTGTCCAAATTTGGTGATTTTAGGAGAAAAGTTTTCTATAGTTTCTGGAATAATTTAAATTTCACTATTGTGATAACCTATGGATCTTACATTTATAGTTTTGGCCCAAATTTTTGGTAACATGTTTATCATGCGATGACTCACCTCTGTACAAAATCTGATGATATTTAGACTTGTTTTGGGTGAGTAATCTCAACATGCATGTTGATTTCTCTAAGTAAAGAGAAGTGATTAGTGGCATTCATGTTCTTATTTAGTAACACATGTACATGGTTTAAGGCTTGATGTTTCTGAAAGTTAGAAGTATTGTTGCATCCAACTAGAATGATTTTCAGGTCATGCATGTATCCATGTATGACCTAGGCTCGGTGAGAAATTTTAGAATAAATGTAGGACACTTTTCTATAGTTTGCTAGACATTTCATTCTATGAATTTTTATGAGTTTAGAGAATATTAATTACTAATTTTTAATGAAATCCCAAGGGTTTTCCCCCAAGTCATGATAAGCTTTCTATGAGGCTTGGCTAAGTAGAAATGAAGGTATGAAGGTTGGGTCCTGTAGACTCATTTTAGTAAAACATGTATTTGTAGCAATTAGTTGTCACACCCCTTGCTGAAACTTTAAGCAGTAAATTGAATGTCTTACACTCAAATTCAGAACATGTGGTCGATACAAAAGTTGTAGCTCTTGTTCTTACCTTTCTAATGATATGTTATACAGAATTTTTGGTAAAGTGTAGCTCCCTGTAGACTCATTTTAGTAAAACATGTATTTGTAGCAATTAGTTGTCACACCCCTTGCTGAAGCTTTAAGCAGTAAATTGAATGTCTTACACTCAAATTCAGAACATGTGGTCAATACAAAAGTTGTAGCTCTTGTTCTTACCTTTCTAATGATATGTTATACAGAATTTTTGGTAACGTGTAGCTCCCTGTAGACTCATTTTAGTAAAACATGTATTTGTAGCAATTAGTTGTCACACCCCTTGCTGAAACTTTAAGCAGTAAATTGAATGTCTTACACTCAAATTCAGAACATGTGGTCAATACAAAAGTTGTAGCTCTCGTTCTTACCTTTCTAATGATATGTTATACAGAATTTTTGGTAAAGTGTAGCTCCCTGTAGACTCGTTTTAGTAAAACATGTATTTGTAGCAATTAGTTGTCACACCCCCTTGCTGAAACTTTAAGCAGTAAATTGAATGTCTTACACTCAAATTCAGAACATGTGGTCAATACAAAAGTTGTAGCTCTTGTTCTTACCTTTCTAATGATATGTTATACAGAATTCTTGGTGCAGTATAGCTCCCTATAGACCCATTTTAGTAAAGCATGTGTAAGGTTACGTATCTGAGATTTTGATGACTTAGGTAAAACGGTCCATGTAATTTAGTTGACCTCCTAATCGTTCTTCAAGAATAACATATAGAGTGAACTTAAGAGCTACATGACTTTAAAACTTAGATTGATAGGAGTTCACAAACCTTGGGAGTGACTTAGCATAGGGCATCTAGAGGGAATAAAGTTAAACTAGCCTCACTCATTAGTAGAAATAGAGTTAGTTAGAAACAACAATGACTCACCTTATACTAGTGAGCATACATAGGACGACCGGAAGTCTTGAACAAATCATAAGAGTCTAAAATATCCCAAGGCTCAAAGATCATACTACAACCCACCCCAATATCCATAAAGATTTCTAGTAAGCAGATGTTACCAATTGAAGGCATGAACAAATTCTCCTAACACATGATATCAAATAAATCATGGTAATAAAATGGTAGGACTATCTAGGTTCACCTTTCAAATTTGCAAGAGTGAGGCCTAGGGAGAGGCTGGCTGAGCCTGTGTTTTGTACGATATTTAGCGAGCTGTAAGCTCGGGGTAAAACTTTTATGAATAAATGGAATCTGTGGCGGGTCTTCGGTATGGTCTGGGCTGGCACACCGGCGGACATACGTTGACTCAGGCAAGTGATGAGGATTTGGGATCTGGCTTAGTGGAAGATGTGGAGAAGCCACCATCCCCAAAACTCACACTTGGCCTATCTAAGTCTGACGCGCAGCAAAAAAGCACGACTAGTCCGCCCACGCGTGGGTCTCGGAGGGAGTGTGGAGAGGTCTAGGCTTGGTAGTGTGTGTACCCGCCTAGAAGTGGGGGAGCCCGACCCACTGTCACTACGGCCACGGTAGTGAGACCCGGGGTGATAGCTACACCCTGAACAATGGGGAACTAACAAGGTCTGTACGTACAGAGTCGTGTTGTGTGAGTAAATCATCATTTCATAATAATGCGCACCTCTGCATAACATAGCATACATCACATCTCTCATCTTCCCCTTTTACACCCCCATCATATAAAGTAGTATGGGATGCCTTATATGATGGGCCTTGCAAAACGATCCCTTATCTTATCTTCGATTTGATAAGTTAAGGTTTTTCCCTTACTTAAAATTATGAAAACCTCACTGTTGCCCCATGAACCGTGTTTGTTTACTTTTAGTGGATGTTCCTTTTACTGCAATATGTTACACCTTCTATTGCTTCCCTTATATTGTGACACTGCTTACGTTGTTAGTAACCTTGTTCATTAGCTATTGCCTCACTATATACTCACGTGTTCTTATACCGTGCTCATTTATATAAATATGTACTATAATTAATCTACCTGCCATTTGTCATCTGCTTGAAATTTTACTGCCTTGTGTCCCTCCTTTTCCTCCTCTCCACCCGGTGCCTAGGAGTCGCGGGGGGGGAGGCGGGGAGGTTGTGGCTGAGTCTTTTTGACTGACGGTCGGTTGTGACCCAACTCAGGGGAGGCAGCACCAGGAGACCCAGCACCAGAGGACAGGAGGACCTGATTTGGCAGGAGCTACAGATCCTGGAGCCCCTTTTGTTGGCGACCGTACTACCGTGAGATTTCGTCCTAGATTCTTAGTACTTACTGATGAGGACCATGTCATAGACACTTTAGTTTTTGAGGAGTTTTAGTTTCAGCTTTATTTGACCGGGTTTGTTCCCGAGTACTCCTTTATGATTTGTACCAGACTATGATGTTACCTTTCTATGACTTTTGGTTTTTGGATGGATATGTATCTCTTATGTAACGTTAACTATGGATGCTTCCTCTAAATTTGGCCGGCAGAATCGGCGTTAAGTGGTGGCTGCCCACCACAAGACGGCGGTTCTGGGCAGTAAGACCCGCAGTAGGGCTAAAAGGGCCTTGACAACTCCTAGTGGCCTATCATCGGGGCCCTTCTCTCTTCATGTTCCCTCCGTCCTTCCAGGTCTTGGGAAGTCCGGGGGAAGGGGTCTTACAAAGGGTATCAGAGCTTAACGATCCTACATATTCTGTCCAACCCTTATTACACCCCGCTCGAGTCTAGTTTGCGGACAAACTAGCAGCGGAAGCAATGGTGTGCCCATAAGGGTTTTTCTCCCGACCTTTTTTTTTTTCTCATCTAGCCACCTGAGATTAATACCTCTTTTCAATTTCTCATTCTTATCCTGCAGAATCCTGCCCCAGAGAATAGGGTTCCCCCTCCACCTCCGCCCCCCGCCCAATTTCAGGAAGACAATGTGGGACAAACACTGCAGGCCATTCTGCAAGCATTCTGGGATCAAGCCCCAGTTAGGGAGCTCAACCCGGCTTCAAACTGGCTCAGTGTGTTCAAAGGACTCTCTCCACCATCCTTCTCGGGTGCAGAATCAGCAGTTCAAACTGAGGAATGGGTCGATACCATTCAAGAAATGCTTGCTGGAATCCGCTGCCCAACAACCGAAGCAGTGGCGTTAGCGGTCTCAGCACTTCGCTCTCATGCTAAGCTCTGGTGGAAGTCAGCAATGGATACCACCTTTGTAGGTTACGAATACAGTGAAATCTCTTGGGACGAGTTCAGAGGAGCGTTACTGGAGCACTTCATCCCTCAGTCGGCAAGAGACGAGCTAGAGGAGAAATTCTTACAGTTAAGGCAAGGAAATAGGACTGTCTTGGAATATCAACGAGAATTTGCCCACCTATCCCGATCCCTAGTTTCTTACCAGTTCAGTGAGGCAGGATTCGCCAAGAAGTTCTTTAAGGGACTGCGAGATGACCTGAGACAAGCACTCTTATTCGTAGCAGATTCTAGTCTGGCCAAGATTGCTGAAGCAGCAAAGAGATTGGAAGCGGATCATCTGATGACCAGGGGCAGGGGGAAGAGAGTTGCTGACGAGTAACGAAGAGGAGATAGACAGCTCCCACATCAGCAGGATCAGTTCATTAGGAATCAGAGGAGCGGGGGAAGACCGCGTCCAAACTTCAATCAAGGCCAAGGATCCCACACGGTTTTGGCACCGCAACCGCTACAAGCCCAGGAGCCACCTAAGCAGTTGGGTGGGGTCCCACCTCCTCAGCTATGCTTCTTCTGTCACCAGCCCGGTCATGTGAAGGCATTCTGCCCTCAGAGAACTTTCCCTCCTCCACCCCAAAGGCCCCCTTATCAGCACTCTGGAGGCCGAGGTCGAGGTCGAGGACGAGGATACCAAGGAGGTAATCGACAACTCACCGGCAATCAGCTATATGCTCTGGACCTGGCCCAACCTTGCAAGCCAGAGGAGACTATTGCAGGTACTCCAAGTTTTCCTTTACTCTATTTTCACTTGTTTTGTTTTCTTAAAATCTGCTCCTAATTATGGGTAATTTAAGAACTATCACTTAGCTACATAACATCCTAATTCGCAATTGCAGGCATTCTTTTTGTAAACGGAAAACCTGCCCTCACTTTGTTCGATTGTGGGGCAACTCATGTTTTTATATCAGAAAGCTTTATTAAGGAGTTGAAGGGATTAAGCTGTCGCTTGGGTCCTGCTAGGGGAGTCCGCCTCCCAGATGGATCCGTAATCAGTATCACCGCGACTTGTGACGTAGACGTAACCATCGGTGGAAAGAATTTTGAAACCTCAGCTACTGCAATGAAACTCGTTAAATACGACCTAGTGTTGGGCATGAGCTGGCTATCTCGGTATCACGCCATAATTAATTGTCTTCAACGAAAGGTTACCTTGCGTCACGGGGACACCACCATCATCTTTGAAAGTGCCTTACCAGTCTCCAAAAACCTCTTATCTTCCGTCCAGGCCGTCAAATCGCATCTTCAGGGAAATGATTTATTTTTAGTTTGCTTTGGAATTGAAGAGTCAGGTGAACCCTTAGGAGACATCCCGGTGGTAAGAGATTTTGCCGATGTCTTCCCCGACAAATTACCCGGATTGCCCCCTCACAGAGAGGCCGACTTTCAAATTCAACTAGTACCAGGAGCAAAACCAGTATCTAAAGCACCTTATAGAATGGCACCGAAGGAGTTAACCGAATTTCGAAGCCAACTGCAAGAGTTAGTAGAAGCAGGCTTTGTAAGGCCAAGTTCGTCACCATGGGGAGCCCCGGTCCTCTTCGTTAAAAAGAAAGATGGAACCTTGAGACTGTGCATTGACTATAGAGAACTCAACCGTTTGACAGTTAGAAACACCTATCCCCTACCTCGTATCGACGAATTGTTTGATCAATTGCAAGGGGCCTTCTGGTATTCAAAACTAGATCTCAGATCAGGGTATTACCAACTGAGGATCCGGGAGGAGGATATCCCAAAGACGGCTTTCAGTAGCAGGTATGGATTACACGAGTTCACGGTAATGCCATTCGGACTCACGAATGCCCCCGCTGCATTCATGAGTTTAATGAACAAAGTGTTTGAACCATACATAGATTCCTTCGTCATCGTTTTTATAGATGACATCCTAATTTATTCGAAAACAAAAGAGGATCACGCCCGACATTTATCCTTAACTCTCCAGAAACTTCGGGAGAATAAGCTTTACGCAAAGTTCAGTAAATGCCAATTTTGGCTCAGTGAAGTAGCCTTCTTAGGTCACATCATCAGCGGCGCTGGATTGGCAGTTGACCCAACAAAAGTCCAAGCAGTCCGAGATTGGCCCCAACCAAAAACGGCCTCAGACATAAGGAGCTTCCTAGGACTTGCCGGATACTACCGGAAGTTCGTACAAGGTTTCTCCCGGATTGCACTACCGCTTACCACATTAACGAAGAAAGATTCGTCGTTCATCTGGACCCCCAAATGTGAAACAGCCTTCCAGGACTTAAAAGCCAGATTAATCTCTGCTCCAATTCTTGCCTTGCCGTCAGCGAAGAAGGGCTTCCAAGTTTACACTGATGCCTCTTACCAGGGAATGGGTGCTGTACTAATGCAAAACGGTCATGTAATTGCATATGCATCCCGACAATTGAAAAAGCATGAACAAAACTATCCCGTGCATGACCTAGAGATGGGAGCTGTAGTGTTCGCGCTAAAAATTTGGCGGCATTATCTGTACGGAGTACGCTGTGACATCTTCTCTGATCACAAAAATTTAAAATACGTAGACACACAGAAGGATCTAAATATGCGTCAAAGAAGATGGGTGGAATTCCTTTGCGATTACCAGTATACAATGCACTATCACCCCGGAAAAGCGAATAAAGTGGCTGACGCTTTGAGCAGAACAGTCGGCACATCGGAACCAGAAATGCGATTATCGTCATCGGAGTTGATTCGAGAAATGAAAAATTGGAATATTACTCTAGTCTCCCGAGCAGACCCCGAATTGTACGAGGAGTATCTGGGCTCGATCTCGATCGAAAGTGATATCAAGGATCGCATCCGGGACGGTCAAAAACAAGATGCAGATTTGGAACCAGTTTTTGAAGCACTGAATACAGGCACCGCCACAGACTTCTCTATTATCGACGGTTTAGTCCGCTTCAAGGACCGAGTTTACATTCCGGCTTCAAACCAGCTTAGGGAGGAGATCATGACCGAAGCACATTATAGCAAGTATTCAGTACACCCGGGAATCTCCAAGATGACAGCAGATTTAAAAAGAACCATGTTTTGGCCTGGGATGAAGAAGGATATAACAAAATTTGTAAACCTCTGCGAAACCTGTCAGTGTGTAAAGGCGGAATGCAGAAATCCGGCAGGACGGCTTCAATCCTTGACAGTGCCTGTTTGGAAATTTGAAGATATCTCGATGGACTTCGTGCATGGGTTACCAAGGTCCCGTTCCGGTCATGACTCAGTCTGGGTAATCGTTGACAGATTAACTAAGGTGGCCAGATTCATTCCAATGAAAAAGAAAGCCCCGGTCAGCGTACTAATTCGACTCTTCGTAGAACAGTTTGTACGTTACCACGGCATGCCAAAAACTGTCATATCATATCGAGATGGAAGATTTACATCTAAGGAGTGGAGGGCCGTCCAAGCCTATTTAGGGTCCCGCCTGAACTTCAGTACCGCTTTCCACCCTCAAACGGATGGGCAAACTGAACGCACTATTCGGACGATGGAAGATCTCCTCCGACTATGCATATTGGATAGTGGGGAGCCATGGGAAGAATTGCTACCGTTGGTAGAGTTCTCCTACAACAACAGCCATCATACCTCCATAGGAATGGCACCTTATGAAGCCTTGTACGGAAGGAAGTGCAGAACTCCGCTATCCTGGGTGCAAGATGAAGACCCCTCGGCCTTAGGATCTAAATTCATCGAAGACACCGATGCTCAAGTACGCGTAATACGACAGAAGATGTTAGAAGCCCAAAGCAGGCAAGCCAAATATTATGACGCGCATCACCGACAGGTAGAATTCCAAGTGGGTGACCAAGTTTTTCTAAAGATCCGACCAGCTCATGGCATCACCCGGGTACGGGGACTGAAGAAGCTCAGCCCCAGGTACCTCGGGCCTTTCAGAATTCTAGAAAGATTCGGTTCCGTGGCTTATAGATTAGAACTATCTCCGGACTTGGCCGGCCTGCACAACGTTTTTCATATCTCCTCCCTCCGGAAGGCGCTAATCCGGCCAGACCAACATGTAACTTCAGCTTCAAACCCAGTGGCTTCTGATAGAACTGTCCTTCTAGAGCCAATCCGAATTGATGAAACGGCAGTTCGGACCCTGAGAAAGAAAAAAATTCCTCTAGTCAAGGTGTTGTGGTCTAATCATGGCCAAGAGGAGCATACCTGGGAGCCCCTGGATCTCATGCAACAAAAGTACCCAAGGCTATTCAGTGCAAGTATGCTTCACACTCTTTTTAAAGATTAAGTCTTTCTCTTATCGTCAATACCCGTACCACTAATCTTAAATTTCGAGGACGAAATTATTTTATTGCATATTGGGAATTGTAACATCCCCAAAACTACTAGGCCCCCTTAGTACAAGTTTTGACACTCTTCCCTTTTAAACAAGCTCCCTAGACCAACAGGAGATTGGGGTGACACTAGGATGAACTCCCTAACCAATGTTCAAATCCTTAAGGCTGAGAGCAGCTAACTTATTAAGAGGATTTGACCTCTAGGGTCTCTTTTAGGATCCCAATAGCTCAATGAGCTCTTTCAACCTAGAAATTAGGGTAAAACCCAAAGGGGCCCCATCATGCCCCCAAGCTCAATAAGTGAGATTAAGACCCCCTTGTGCCCCCTCCACAAAGCTCCACCAATCTAGGACCCTTAGATTTTATTGAATTCATTTGAAGCACTCACATTAACCTAAGTGGGCTAGGGCAAAGCCAAATCTCAAAAATAACCCATAAAGCCACCATGGACTAAATGATTTTTCTTTGGGCCCTAGCCCAACCTCAAGCCCACAATCATCTCATGACATGGCTGATTTGCCTTTAATCTAATAATCTAATTAAGATGATAATGAGTGTGGCTAATTTTTGAAGAAAAGGCCAAAATAGGAAGAGAGAGAGGGTGAAGAGAATTGTTGAACACCTTGCCACTTGGCACACCCTACCCCTTCCCAACACTCTCAGCTGACATTGGGGAACATTTCCCACTACTTTTGAGCTGAGGTGGCAGCCATGCTTAGCCATGAGAGGGGAGAAAAATCGGCTAGGTGAGCTTGCAAAGAGGTGTTTTCACTCACCTTGGAAATGAGGTTGGAGTGCCAATTGGCGCCTCTCTTCCATCCCAGTCCCTTCACCCGACATCTGGCTTGGAGCCCAGCTGGTTTGGCTCAGGTTGGAGGCCATGCATTGGGTACCTGGGAGGTGGCAATAATGGCTGAACCTTCAACTTGAATTCACTACTATTAACCCCCCACTCAGCCTCATTTGAGAAGGGGTACACGATCAGTGAGCCTCACGGGGACGATCCCCCAACTCCGGCGAAGCTTTCGAGCTCAAAACCCCCATTCGTCCATGGCTTCCAGCGGCGACAACTCACGCATGGGAACAAGGGCAAATCCGCGCCTCCGACCACCAACTCAGGTGCGTTTCCTCCCCTCTCCTCCTTTGCTAGCTTTCTAGATCTTTAGGTTGAGATTTCGAGCTCAATCGAGCTCGAATCCATGGGAGAAATGTGAGATTTTCCGAGCTTTTAGCTCTCGCTTGGGATCGCCGGAGGAGCCGCCTCCGGCCGCCATGTCGCCGGCAAACGCTGGCCACCACCTCAACGGAGGTGGTGGTGATAACGGCCGGCGGTGGTGGAGACCCAGGTGGCCGGAATAGGGAGATGAAATTGCTACAGGACGGGAGATCTCGGCCGTCGGCGAGAGGAGGAAGACGATGTCCTGGCCGTTGGATCTGATCAGATCTCTAATCGCAGACCACATGAAATTGAATAAATGAATAGTATATAAATCTGTCACACTTTATTTAAGATGTTCAAGCAGGAAATTGAAGCCCTTAGAGGCCGAATTTGCAATTTTCACCAGAGACAAGATTTGTAGATCTTGTTGTCTACTTTCATCTGAGCTTGAAATCAACTGATTTGGATGACTGTACAGTCCTGTGCACCTGTTTTTGTGCAAGATGTACAATGTGTCCATGCATGTATATAATGTGTATTTTTCTCTTAATATTCATTGCATGCAAGTGAAATTTGTACCCAAGGTGTGTGATGGCTATATAAAATCACTGTCCAAATTTGGTGATTTTAGGAGAAAAGTTTTCTATAGTTTCTGGAATAATTTAAATTTCACTATTGTGATAACCTATGGATCTTACATTTATAGTTTTGGCCCAAATTTTTGGTAACATGTTTATCATGCGATGACTCACCTCTGTACAAAATCTGATGATATTTAGACTTGTTTTGGGTGAGTAATCTCAACATGCATGTTGATTTCTCTAAGTAAAGAGAAGTGATTAGTGGCATTCATGTTCTTATTTAGTAACACATGTACATGGTTTAAGGCTTGATGTTTCTGAAAGTTAGAAGTATTGTTGCATCCAACTAGAATGATTTTCAGGTCATGCATGTATCCATGTATGACCTAGGCTCGGTGAGAAATTTTAGAATAAATGTAGGACACTTTTCTATAGTTTGCTAGACATTTCATTCTATGAATTTTTATGAGTTTAGAGAATATTAATTACTAATTTTTAATGAAATCCCAAGGGTTTTCCCCCAAGTCATGATAAGCTTTCTATGAGGCTTGGCTAAGTAGAAATGAAGGTATGAAGGTTGGGTCCTGTAGACTCATTTTAGTAAAACATGTATTTGTAGCAATTAGTTGTCACACCCCTTGCTGAAACTTTAAGCAGTAAATTGAATGTCTTACACTCAAATTCAGAACATGTGGTCAATACAAAAGTTGTAGCTCTTGTTCTTACCTTTCTAATGATATGTTATACAGAATTTTTGGTAAAGTGTAGCTCCCTGTAGACTCATTTTAGTAAAACATGTATTTGTAGCAATTAGTTGTCACACCCCTTGCTGAAACTTTAAGCAGTAAATTGAATGTCTTACACTCAAATTCAGAACATGTGGTCAATACAAAAGTTGTAGCTCTTGTTCTTACCTTTCTAATGATATGTTATACAGAATTTTTGGTAAAGTGTAGCTCCCTGTAGACTCATTTTAGTAAGACATGTATTTGTAGCAATTAGTTGTCACACCCCTTGCTGAAACTTTAAGCAGTAAATTGAATGTCTTACACTCAAATTCAGAACATGTGGTCAATACAAAAGTTGTAGCTCTCGTTCTTACCTTTCTAATGATATGTTATACAGAATTTTTGGTAAAGTGTAGCTCCCTGTAGACTCGTTTTAGTAAAACATGTATTTGTAGCAATTAGTTGTCCCACCCCCTTGCTGAAACTTTAAGCAGTAAATTGAATGTCTTACACTCAAATTCAGAACATGTGGTCAATACAAAAGTTGTAGCTCTTGTTCTTACCTTTCTAATGATATGTTATACAGAATTCTTGGTGCAGTATAGCTCCCTATAGACCCATTTTAGTAAAGCATGTGTAAGGTTACGTATCTGAGATTTTGATGACTTAGGTAAAACGGTCCATGTAATTTAGTTGACCTCCTAATCGTTCTTCAAGAATAACATATAGAGTGAACTTAAGAGCTACATGACTTTAAAACTTAGATTGATAGGAGTTCACAAACCTTGGGAGTGACTTAGCATAGGGCATCTAGAGGGAATAAAGTTAAACTAGCCTCACTCATTAGTAGAAATAGAGTTAGTTAGAAACAACAATGACTCACCTTATACTAGTGAGCATACATAGGACGACCGGAAGTCTTGAACAAATCATAAGAGTCTAAAATATCCCAAGGCTCAAAGATCATACTACAACCCACCCCAATATCCATAAAGATTTCTAGTAAGCAGATGTTACCAATTGAAGGCATGAACAAATTCTCCTAACACATGATATCAAATAAATCATGGTAATAAAATGGTAGGACTATCTAGGTTCACCTTTCAAATTTGCAAGAGTGAGGCCTAGGGAGAGGCTGGCTGAGCCTGTGTTTTGTACGATATTTAGCGAGCTGTAAGCTCGGGGTAAAACTTTTATGAATAAATGGAATCTGTGGCGGGTCTTCGGTATGGTCTGGGTTGGCACACCGGCGGACATACGTTGACTCAGGCAAGTGATGAGGATTTGGGATCTGGCTTAGTGGAAGATGTGGAGAAGCCACCATCCCCAAAACTCACACTTGGCCTATCTAAGTCTGACGCGCAGCAAAAAAGCACGACTAGTCCGCCCACGCGTGGGTCTCGGAGGGAGTGTGGAGAGGTCTAGGCTTGGTAGTGTGTGTACCCGCCTAGAAGTGGGGGAGCCCGACCCACTGTCACTACGGCCACGGTAGTGAGACCCGGGGTGATAGCTACACCCTGAACAATGGGGAACTAACAAGGTCTGTACGTACAGAGTCGTGTTGTGTGAGTAAATCATCATTTCATAATAATGCGCACCTCTGCATAACATAGCATACATCACATCTCTCATCTTCCCCTTTTACACCCCCATCATATAAAGTAGTATGGGATGCCTTATATGATGGGCCTTGTAAAACGATCCCTTATCTTATCTTCGATTTGATAAGTTAAGGTTTTTCCCTTACTTAAAATTATGAAAACCTCACTGTTGCCCCATGAACCGTGTTTGTTTACTTTTAGTGGATGTTCCTTTTACTGCAATATGTTACACCTTCTATTGCTTCCCTTATATTGTGACACTGCTTACGTTGTTAGTAACCTTGTTCATTAGCTATTGCCTCACTATATACTCACGTGTTCTTATACCGTGCTCATTTATATAAATATGTACTATAATTAATCTACCTGCCATTTGTCATCTGCTTGAAATTTTACTGCCTTGTGTCCCTCCTTTTCCTCCTCTCCACCCGGTGCCTAGGAGTCGCGGGGGGGGAGGCGGGGAGGTTGTGGCTGAGTCTTTTTGACTGACGGTCGGTTGTGACCCAACTCAGGGGAGGCAGCACCAGGAGACCCAGCACCAGAGGACAGGAGGACCTGATTTGGCAGGAGCTACAGATCCTGGAGCCCCTTTTGTTGGCGACCATACTACCGTGAGATTTCGTCCTAGATTCTTAGTACTTACTGATGAGGACCATGTCATAGACACTTTAGTTTTTGAGGAGTTTTAGTTTCAGCTTTATTTGACCGGGTTTGTTCCCGAGTACTCCTTTATGATTTGTACCAGACTATGATGTTACCTTTCTATGACTTTTGGTTTTTGGATGGATATGTATCTCTTATGTAACGTTAACTATGGATGCTTCCTCTAAATTTGGCCGGCAGAATCGGCGTTAAGTGGTGGCTGCCCACCACAAGACGGCGGTTCTGGGCAGTAAGACCCGCAGTAGGGCTAAAAGGGCCTTGACAACTCCTAGTGGCCTATCATCGGGGCCCTTCTCTCTTCATGTTCCCTCCGTCCTTCCAGGTCTTGGGAAGTCCGGGGGAAGGGGTCTTACAGACACACGGGGTAGCGGACCGGGTTGTCCACTCCTAGGCGGGTATACACTCTACCAGGCCTAGACCGCACGTACGCCTCGACGCTAAACAACCGCGGAGCTCTGCGTACTCTTTGCTGGAGTCCACCAGACTGTAAGCCAAGTGACAGGTGTCTTCGGGGAACTGTTGTCCCGACACGCAGCCAAGCTAGCCCCTTAGACCCCTACACACCCGCTAAGTCAACGTACCGCGGTCGGAGTGACGACCTGCCTAGTACCGAAGACCTGCCACATTTCTGAGAATGTTACCGGGATAATCATCCCCTCGAGGTTCCCGCTCGTCTAACCGGGCACCACAATCCTGCCACTCCCACAACTGGGAGGAGATACATAAATCAAATCTTACCCTACTATGGCTACTCTTGCATACTTTAATTGTTATTGCAATTTAGCGTTGATCTTGGACTTCCCGAGGTACACCCGCTGAAGGGCTCTCATCGGTACTAGGGAACACGATGGGCTGAAGCCCAAACTCCCCTTCACAAGACATTTAATTGGTTGGTGATTTATTGCCCCTTCTTTATATTGCTCCTAAATAGATAGTGAATTTGGACACTAGACCTTCTTGGCCCAATTGGGCCAAGTGCAGCTTTTCCTCTCTCTCCTGACTTAAACTTGACCTGAATCCCTCAAGTGGTGACCCCTCATGGGTAGACATATTAATCATGAGCTCCTTATCACTACACATCAGTCATCTTCCAAGTCCCATGGGTCTAGAGGGTCAGATTACAAAAATCCAGTTTTGCTAAACGTAGACCACCTAAGGGTAATCCATCTTCCCAAAGGGAACACCCTAACCACAGGTCCTATGGTTCCACAAATTTTATCCAAGGTTCCTACTGACTTAAATAGAACATGGTTCAATTTTCATAATTTTCCAACTTACTTTAATATTTAATTACTTTTCTTGAATATTGTGACACACCCTAAATTGTTCATGGAGTACTCTAAATTTTGGTCCAATGCCTACCAAATAATTATCATGTATGTATACTAAATTCAAATGCATAACCACCAAGGATGTAGGTTCATAATTACTGTTTTGCCCCTAAATTAAATAATTGAAGATAAATCCAAAAGCACCCAATTAATTAAATAAATATCAAAATTGCATTGTAAAAATCCAGAAAAATTCCCATAAGTTATTGTCATTGATGTGATCCTCATATAAAAATTTCATAGAGTTTCAAGGTGATTTGCTCAAGTATTTGTATAAGTCATCAAAAGGGCATAAATGGTAATTTCCTTATGAATACAAACTTTTTCACTATAAGTGTTCCAAGTAAAATTTCATATACCACATATCACCATAAGTAACCTTCCTATAGAGTTTGGGGGCCTTATGTATGGTTTTACTATACATCATAATTAAATTCTCAAAACCTAGGTTTTTCACAAAAATCATAAAATGGATAAGTTCCTAAGTAAATGGTACCCCAAATGATTCCAATGCTTTAGAATATGAATGTCAATGTCTGGCCTAAATTTCAGAATTTTTTTCGAGGACAAATGCCATTTAATATTAATTTATTTTCAAACATGGCATATATGTAAATTCAACCAAAGAGGCATGGAAACATCATCAAGGATCATAAGATTAAATCCAGAGGGTACTAATACTTCAATTGACATCATTGTTCAATTTGGTAAGGTGAAGATAACCCCAAGTTCTTGATTTGACTTGATCCATCAATTAAGCAAATTTCTCCAAAAATCAAAATAAATACTAATTAAATAGTAAAAATCTCATGATAATTATCCTAGCCCTATAACACTATTCTCCACCTAGGGATGAAGTTTGGTTGTCTAGATATGTGTTTAGGTCTTAGTTGCTTCATTAAGGCCCAAAAAGGCAATTAAGTAATTTTAGAGGTATGGGCTAGGGTTTTTGGTCTCCATTGCTCCAATCACCCATTGATCATGAGCAAGACCCTACACAATCCCTAAGCCCCATTACCACTGGATTTGGGTAAGCCCTTAAGGCTAAGCTCCAAAATCCACAAGCCACCAAGGCTAAGTGGTTTTCAAACCTAGGGCATCAAAATGATCCTTGGGGATTCACCATTAAGATGAACTCCAATTGTCCTCAAATTTGAAACAGAGGCTACTCATACATATCTACATGCCACCAAAAATTTGGGGCCATTAGGGGTGATTACACCCACTAATTATTCTTAGGTCAATTTTCTAAGTTATGATCAAAACTATAACAAAAGTGCCCTAAACATACAAATATTTGCGCACAGGGTAGGCCTAGGGTGGGCACTGATGTGGCCAAAATTTCAACCCCATAGGCCCACCCGTTCAAAAGATATTAAGGTTTTAGTGGGCTAACCCCACCTATGACCAGCCCTAGGAAAAAGGCTCTTCTGGGGTCTACAGACCTCCAAATGCCAAAATCTTAGTTTCTAATGAAACTAGACATTTAGGGCTACAATAGTGTGTCTCACACCATAACATAAGTTACCCATATCAAGCATTGGGTATCCACCCACATGCTGACCTCTAATGGAGCTAATATCTTTATCATAGACTACTAATGCCCTAACTATCATGCCACCCAAGATTTGGGTCTGTATGGGTTGATAAACCCCAATAATTTTCATTTTAGAGAATCAAGTTTTGGTAAAAATTATAGAAAAATAATTCCCACAAACTCTAATATTTTGGTAGTACGGCTGTCCAGAGCACATACACTCATGTCCCAAAAATTAGTCCTATACCTTTGAGTAAGGCGGAAATGTTCACAAAGTAAGGTCCAGGGCACCATTAGGGTACCCTCCAGTAGATGGAGGACCCAGGGTATTGTAGGGCACCGATCCTAATGATTTAAAGCCCTATAAAAGGGTAAGGCCCTAAGCTACAACTTTTATGTTGAGCAAAATTCTCGTTTCAGCGCTTAAGGTACATAAAATTCTTTTTAACCTCGGCTATGTAAGAGTGAAAGAAAATTGCAGTTATTAAAACAAAATTACTAGCCCACATCTTAAGCACATCAGACGATCACCTCATCGTCTACCTCCAGCCTAGGGCTGCGATCTGCCCAACCTGAAATATAACACATCTCTTCGTCGGCCAACAAAAAAAAACCCCAAACCGACCGACTAACACCGCCACCACCTTCCTCGCTTTGAGGTACATCGACGGGTGACGTGTTAGCGGTCGGAAGTGGCCGGAACATTTATCCGGAACATTTATTTCAGGCCGTCTCTTCACGGCTTGCTCTCCAATCGACTCTATTGAGATCGATATCTCACCTAGTGTGATCTAGGAAACTAGCACCAAGGGAGAGGGGAGGAAGCTCACCGAGTGTCCATGCATGCTACCCAATAGCCGCTTATGCGGCATTGTCCGTCGTTCCCGGTCATGGCCGGATCTTGCCGATCCGGATCTCGTCGGGCGTCGTCGAAGGGGAGTCGGCCCCTCGTGCGGGATGTTCTGGTTTGGAGAGAGAGGGCTCGCCGTTTTCGGTCTTTGGAAGAGGAGATCTCGCCAAAGAACTGAGCTAGGCAGCACTTGGCTTGGAGACCACCGTAAATGCGAGTAGGCCGCAGTTATGGAGAAGAATTCGCCGGATATGGAGGTTGCCGGCCTTGAGGGAGAAGGTGAGGTGGTTCGGCCATGGAGGTGGAGTTCGGCCATTGAATGGAGGTTAGAGAGAGAGCTAGAGAGAGGGGGATGGCTTGAGTTTCTTGATGTTGGTGGCCGGCGAGCAGCAAGGAGGTTGGATCTGGAGAAGAAATAGAGAGAGGGAGGTGGATCTGTGAGAGATCGAGAGAGAAAGAGAGGGAGATATGGGAGTAAAGGCTTGTCGTGAGTTGAGCGGCGCCGGAGGAGTTGCCGAAGAATGCTTACTGGAGCCGCGAGGAGGAGGTGGAGCTTTGTCCATGGAGGTGGTCAGATCTACAGATCGTGGAGAGAGAAGAGAGAGAAACGGTGCCGGAGGAGGATGCGTCGGAGGGAGATGGTTTCTTGTCGGAGCTTTCGCCGGAGTCGGAGCGGCCATGGCTGGAGGTCTCGCCGGAGTAGTTCACGAGAGAGGGAGAGAGAGTGAGAATCGGCTGGGGAGTTTGACGGCGAGCTGCTGGGAGGGATCGGGGTTTTTTTTTTCTAACCTAACCTACGTACATACATACATATATATATAATCGATTATGATTATTATTATTATTATTATTATTATTATCTTATTATTAAGATGCCATAGGAGGCTCACTTAAGATTACATTCATGCGCACGTAGATTTCTCTAGGGATCTCAGAATCTGTCTCGGACAGGCTCATTATGACCGTCTTGCTGACACGCACCCACTGAAACAATTCGAGATCAATTTCGAGTTCGTTTGCTCATTTTATGCTTGTCGGAGCGTTTGCGGCCAAATTTGACTTAAACGTGAAAACAGTCCAAATGACGTCGGAATCGCGAACGGATAGATTCGCTGAACTCGTACTATTATTACGAGCCTAACAAGACTGATTGTGGTCGATTGAGAGGTCGTTTCGCCTATTTCACCATTTTGGATAATACGCTATTCGCAGACCACATTATAATAACGCCGATTCTTATCAGAATCGAGCGCGGACAGTTTTACTGAACTTGTATAGGCTTCACGAGTCTAACAAACCTGACTGGGGTGAATTCCGAGACCGTCTGCTGCATATCACCTTTTGGATAAATACGCTATTCGCAGACCGTGTCATTTGAGCTAACGCACGTACTATAATTCCTTCAAGGCGATTCTTATCAGAATCGAGCGCGGAAAGTTTTACTGAATTTGTATAGGCTTCACGAGTCTAACAAACCTGACTGGGGTGAATTCCGAGACCGTCTGCTGCATATCGCCTTTTGGATAAATACGCTATTCGCAGACCGTGTCATTTGAGCTAACGTACGTACTATAATTCCTTCAAGGCAGTACGCCTCCTTCGAGTTTTATCGCTCAAGTTATGCTCCCCGGACGGCTCGGACCCCGATACAGCAAGCATCGGGACAAAGAATAGAAATGGTATTCGCCGCGTTCGTCGAGTGCACTTCTCCGGCTCAGGTGCAAGCCTGGCCCTCAGTACACCCCGAGCCCGAGTCAACTCGCTTGACTCAAAAACGCGCACAAGGGGTCTAGCTCGAATCGGGATGTTACAATATTTGTGATGGTTTATTTAAACTAAATGTTGCTGATTTAGAAATAAATCAGATTTCATCTTCTATTGTTTCAAGTACAATTTCTGATTTTTGGCATACTAGATTAGGACATGTAAATTCAGATTGTATGAAAAGAATGATGACTTTAAATTTAATTCCTCAATTTAATATTGCACTAAGTGTTAAATGTGAAATATGTGTGCAATCTAAATTTTCTAGAAAACCTTTTAAATCAGTAGAAAGAACTTCGAAACCATTAGAGTTAATTCACTCGGATGTGTGTGACTCGAACCGCCAACCTACTAGAGGTGGAAATAAATATTGTGTAACCTTTATTGATGATTTCACTAAATACTATTACATATATTTATTAAAAACTAAAGATGAAGTATTTTCTTACTTTAAGATTTTCAAAGCGGAAGTAGAAAATCAATTAGGATCTTCAATCAAAATTCTTAGATCCAACCGAGGTGGAGAATACACTTCGAATGAACTAACCCAGTTTTGTCAAGAACATGGGATTATTCATCAAGTGACTGCTCCATATTCTCCTCAATCTAATGGTATAGCTGGACGCAAAAATCGGACCTTGATGAACATAGTCAATGCCATGTTAGCCGAGTTCGGTGCTCCAGAAAATTTATGGGGAGAAGCGTTGCTCACCTCCTCTTTCATCCTAAATAGGATTCCTTCAAAACATAATGACAAAACTCCATTTGAATTATTTAAATAAAGGAAACATAACCACCTAATTCTTCGAGTGTGGGAGTGTTTGGCTAAGGTAGCAATTCCTGAACCTAAAAGAAAGAAAATAGGACCTAAAACCTTAGACTCCATTTTCATAGGTTATGCTTCCGATAATAGTGCTAATAGGTTTCTAATTACCAATTCTCTAATTAGTGAAATTTCAAATAACACCATCTTAGAAGCTAGAGATGTCGTCTATTTTGAAAATAAATTCCCTTATAAATTAGACAACGCATCTCAACCTTCTTCTAGCTCAATCCAACCGTCCTCTAATATAGATCCATTAGAGATTGATGAACATATAAGAAGCAAAAGGGTTAGAATCGAAAGAACATTTGGACAGGACTACTTCACTTACCTAGTTGAAGGAGATCCAAATTCATATGAGGAAGCTATGACCTCATCTGATTCTCCATTTTGGAAAGAAGCCATAAATGCTGAAATTAATTTTATTCTAGAAAACAAAACTTGGATTCTAACCGATCTTTCATCAGGTACCAAAGCCATAGGTTGTAGATGGATTTTTAGAAAGAAATTAAATCTGGATGGTTTCATAGAAAAATATAAGGCCCGCCTTGTTGCTAAAGGCAATGCTCAGAAACAAGGGATAGATTATTTGGATACATATGCTCCCGTAGCTAGGATTACATCCCTTCACGTTCTAGTAGCCTTAGCTTCAATCCGTAAATTAATTATTCATCAAATGGACGTTAAAATCGCTTTCTTGCATGGAGACTTAGATGAAGAAGTCTATATGACTCAACCCGAAGCTTTGTAGTTAAAGGTCAAGAAACCAAAGTTGTAAGCTAATTAAATCTCTTTATGGTTTAAAACAAGCCCCTAAACAATGTCATCAAAAATTTGATTCTGTAGTATTATCTTTTAGATTTATATCCAATGAATTTGATAAATGTATTTATGTAAAACAGGAAGGAAATGAATATGTTTTATTATGTCTCTATGTAGATGACATCTTAATTTTTGGAAGTTCAATTAAAATCATTAATAATATCAAAATTAACTTATCATCTAAATTTGATATGAAAGATTTGGGAGAAGCTAATGTCATTTTGGGAATGAAATTAGCTAAATCTGATTCTAGTGTTTCATTATCTCTTTCTCACTCGATTGAGAAAATGTTACATAGATTTAATTTATTTGATTCCGCACCTGCTTCTACTCTTTATGACGTTAGCATGAAACTTTGTAAAAATTTAGGTGAACCTATTGACCAACATAGGTATGCACAAATGATAGGGTCACTACTTTATATTGCTAATCGCACTAGACCTGATATCTCATATGTTGTAGGCAGGCTTAGTAGATATACTAGTAATCCAAGTGATGACCATTGGATAGCGTTAACTAGAATATTTAAATACCTTCGCGAAACTATTGATTATAGTTTAGTTTATTCGGGTTTTCCCGAAGTACTAGAAGGTTATTCAGATGCCAATTGGGTAACTGATTCCTTAGATGTTAAGTCCACTACAGGATATGTTTTCCTCCTTGGAGGAGCCGCCATTTCATGGGCTTCAACCAAACAAACCGTGATTTCAAGAAGCACCATAGAATCTGAACTTATAGCTTTAGACACTACATGTGTCGAAGCCGAATGGCTTAAAAACTTACTTTCAGAAATTCCTTTAGTTGGAAAACCATTACCTGCTATTTCATTGCATTGTGATAATAAATCTGTGATTGATTTAACTTCTTCAAATAATACTAATACAAAAATGAATAAATTCATGAGAATCAGGTACAAGTCTGTGAAGCAAATAAGAAAAGAAGCGATATCACTAAATTATGTAAAGTCAGAATTAAATCTGGCTGATAATCTTACCAAGGGATTGTCCCGAAGGGAGATTTTATTGTCATCAAGGGGAATGAGGCTTAAGCCCACATAATTTGATGTCAACGATGGATACCCAACCCATGTAATTGGAGATCCCATGAAGCGGGTTCAATGTGGTAGAAACGAAGTCGTTGATGTAGCGTAGTTGAGAGCACAAATTTAAAAGGTTGAGAAAACCTTATCCCCATTCCTATGATGTTGTGCTCTACGTAACAGTTTAGGATGAACGTTTAAGTTCTTAATGGTTGCCAAATGCATATATCTTTGCGAGATATTAGTTACGGAATATCTCTTGAGGCACCACCTATGTGGGGGTTGTTGTGAGGCCGCAACTTTGGGATCCGGGATGAACCCAAAATAACTCTCATGAAAAATCAAGGAATGCGCATGGCTATTAATGCGCCCACTGCCATAACCCAAGAACAACCAATCTTTGTGTGCTTATCTAATTTACCGGTAAAAAGTTTATAATTCAAAGCCTCTAGCATATTATATTCTTCGGTAGAGGAAATAAGGACTAAGTATAGGTTCAAGGTAATCATTCGACCTATACCCATTGCAATTGATACAACTTGATGGAGCAAATTTGTATTTGATTTTATTAATTATTTCTAATATCATAACTTATGAAGTTTGCTTTTGATTTTTCGCTTTTGTGGGGGATTGTTAGAAATTGTGTAAATAAAACATTTATTTTATAATGTTTTAGTGGAGCCCTTATGGTGTTTGGTGTATGGCTATTCATATTTGATGAAAAGCTCCAAAACCAAAAGATGGAGGGAATCCAAATTATTTGGAGGGAAACCTTTCATGAATGAAAGGATGATCCATTTATTCCCACCTTGCCTATTTCCATTCTTGTTGGTGAGTATATATATTAGTTCACACCTTCTTATTTGTTCAAAAGAATATAAGGAGAAACAATGAACTACACGCGCGCGCGCACGCACCGCACCGGATCGGATCCGGATTTGGGATTTGGGATTTGATATAGAAACAGTCGATATGAACTCGACGCACCCAACCGTCGATATGAACCACAAGCACGTTTGTATTTGGACTTGCATCGAATGGAACTCGACGCACCCAACCTACGTCGATATGAACTCGACGTACCGTCGACTCGCGTCGACAAGTTCTCCGTCGGCTTGACCTGCGTCGATAAGAACTCGACGTAGCGTCGAGTTGCTTCGAATAGATCTCCGTCGTTTTGACTTGCGTCGATAAGAACTCGACGTACTGTCGAGTTGCGTCGATCTGATTTCGACGCGATGTCGAATTGGATTCGACGCGACCTGTCGTTTTGCGCTTTCTCTTCGCATATATTACGCGTATTTTTAACCGTTCATTTCACGCGTGTTTCTCGCCATTACTGCCTTACGTTGGAAATATTCAACGTTTATCTGCACGATTATAGCCTACCAATTATAACCGTTGAAATTAATTATATGTTAATTTTCCGAGACTCCTAAATAGGAGATTTCTTCTGAATCGTTTTCACGGACGTTTTGTGCTTTCGGAAATCTGCTCTCGTGCTCTCTGTTCTTGCGCCGACTTTTTGCGTGCTTTCTTTTCTTGACATTTGCTTCATCAAGTGGGAGTTCGGGTGCTCAATGCTTCTTCGGTGTCCGCACACATCGGAGCTTTCGGGATCTAGCCCGGTGTTGTACCTTGGAGGAATGACCATCGGTAAAAGCCCTGCCGGATGGTGGTGCAACTTCTTTAGGGCAGTGATCACACGCCTTACCCAGGCTCGATTCTAAACCATATATTGATCTCTTATTTATTTTTCACCTCCTTCATGAAATCCCATTAACATTGTTGTTTTTATATATTTATATGTATCTGCTACCCTGTAAAAGTTTTAAAACGGAAAAATATAGTCTTTTCTATATTAATATAGGAATATAAAAAAAAATATTCCATCAAAAGTTAGGGAATCATGTACCTATAGATCATTAATGGTTATATAGAGGCACACGGTGATAGATCTTACAGAAATCTCTCTTTAAGATGAGCCAAGAGTGGGGAGCAAATCGTAGTCCTTGAATTTCAAACTTAGCACGCGTACCATAAGTACTCCTTAGGATCACAAGTATTGTACCCATGTTTTATTCCCCTCTTACACTAGAGTTGGACCCTGGGTTATGGGGTGAGGCCAGCTCGGGAATAGTGATAGTGGGCTCAAAAGATTACTTGAAGGATAGTGATAATCCTGGTTTCACAGCAGTAAGGACTTGGTTATCAGTCCTTGGATGCTGGTAGCATGATGATTCACATGGGTTTGTGAGTGTTAGCATACACATTTGCATATTGATCCTGGTTGATATGATTGTGTGTGGTGGGTATACGAGTTTATCAGCCGTCACATCAACGGAAGCTGAGGGATAGACTCTAGCTTGTGGGGTTGAAGTCTAGTGGTCCATCTCAGCTGGTGTCTTGGTGATGTTTTTCCCAATGACCCTTCCCATTTGCTTTGGAGACTCAGCTGGTTATAGTTGAGCAAGATTATGCAATTTCTTTGCAGGTTCGGCGTTGAGGCGTACGTAAGGCCTAGGTCTGCTAGTGTGCATACCCACTTAGTAGGGGAGAAGCCCGTTCCAGTGTCTCCGTTGGGCCATGACGAGAGGTGATTGAGATGTTATCTACCCCTCAAAAAGTTGGAACTATAAGTCTATGTCGATATAGAGTCGTGTGTGTGAGTAAATCATGGGTGAGTAATCATACAACATGCATTGCATCACATTGCATTGCACCGCACATGCAAATCCTCATCATATAAATTAGTATGAGTTTTTTTATATAATTTGTATGTTTATACAGATCCTTAACTTATAAATTTGTATAAGCATTTTTATAAGTTAAGTTACTTTGAGTACTTTACTTCCCACTCTTATATACTGCTAGTACTTGCTCTAAATTATTACTATAGTCTTAGAAATATAATCTTGCTCATAGAATAACATTTGCTAGTACTACATTATACACTGACATGTCACCTGCTTGGATATATATATATATATATATATATATATATATTGCTTATATTGTTGCGTCACTACTAGAAAAATGACTTTTAGCTACACATTTTTTTGCCAGGGTTCAAAAATCGTGGCTAATACACTAGTATTAGCCACGATTGGAAGAACCGTGGCTAATAGTTAGATTTTAGCCAGGGTTGCAAAAAGCGTGGCTAATAGTTAAGTATTAGCCACGGTATACAAAAAAATGTGGCTAATACTTAATACTTAAGTATTAGCCACAGAAAACAAAAAGTATGGCTAATACCTAAGTATTAGCCACGGCATAGAAAAAGAAACATCTCCCGACGTTATATTTCCAATGCTTCTCAGTTTACAAGATCGATAACCTCTAAGGCGCATCGGAGAACTTCACCTCCATCGCCGTCATCGAAGCCCTAGGAAGCGCCCGCCCTCACCAACTCTGTTTTCTTGTAGTGCGTTCATTTTTTCATCCTTTCGCTCGGTGCTTAGAAGTCGTTGGGGGAGTGGATGTCAAAATCGTTTAATCTTTTTGACTAACGGTGGTTGTACCACACCATTTTAGGAGCACGAGCAGTTGGAGAAACAGTACCCCGCCCAGGAGGACCACCAGGCTAGGGAGACAGGGCATGACATGATGACGCATCATACTTCATTCCCTCCTATAGCAGATGTGGGATTTTGAGAGTTTCTGCATTTCTATGATGTATTTGCATTCAGATATGTACACGACAATATTATTATTATCTATTGTGACCTATCTTTTGTAATTAATGTGGAGATGGACATTATGCTTATTTATCTTATGCAAATTATGTGGTTGGCTTATGTTAAGTAGAAATTGCTGGCAGGATAGACGTCTTGTAGTGGATGCAAACTCGTGAGTTGACACTACCACAAAGCAATTGTTCTGGGCATAAAACTTTCCTTAATCAAGCTCATTTTTGGGTGGCAAGAATTCTTACAACTGGTATCATAGAAAACGATCCTGACAATAGATATCAGCCACCATACAAGCATAAAATAAATGTCCATAAACCTATAAGAACACTCTGCTCAAACTTTAGTTTGCAGAAAACTAATACATCGGAAGCATTGGTGTGCATATGCGTGAATTCACGACTGATTGTATATTCCCGTAGGGGGACGGATCGGGAAGGAGATTTTGAGAGGCACATTGCACCAAGTATTCGGTGCATCCATGGATCACCAAGATATTTATAGACCTCCAAACGATGATGTTTTGGCCTGGAATGAAGAGGGATATCGTACATTTTGTCACCCACTAAGAAATATTCAAGCGGGTGAACGTGAAGTGCAAAAGCCCTGGTGGATTATTATAGCCTTTGTCAGTGTCTCAGATTCAGATCCTTCTTGGACTGTTCGCCTAATCGGCTCACCGACTTACATCTCCTTTGAGGGTATATCTATGGATTTCATGCAAGGTCTACCACGTTCCCACTCTGGGAATGACTCTATTTAGGTGCTAGTTGACAGGTTGAACAAGGTCTCCAGGTTTAACCTAGTTCGGAAGGATGCTCATGTCAGTGTTTTTGTGCGCCTCTTTGTGGAGCAGTTTGTCAGATATCACGGGGTGTCCAATACAATCAGTTCAGATAGAGATGGCTACTTCACATCTAGGGAGTGGAGGGCAATGCAGGCTTTCCTATGTTCTCATTTGACCTTCAACACCGCCTTCCATCCGCAGACTGACGGTCAAACAGAGAGGACTATTAGGACGATGAAAGATCTACTGAGATTATGTATCATGGATCGTGGGGATCCATGGAAGAGTCTGCTTCCATTGATAGAGTTCTCCTATAATAATAATAATAATAATAATCAAAAGTTTAGCATTGGCATGACTCCTTATGAGGAACTATATGGCAGGAGGCGCAGAATGCCTCTATCTTGGGTCCAGGATAAGGATATGAAGGCATTGAGTGTGGATTACATCGACGATACAGATGTCGTGATCAGATTGGTTCGGAATCGGCTGCTCGAGGCTCACAGCTGGCAGACGAAGTACTACGATGCTAGACATTGGAAAGTGGAATTCTAGGTGGGAAACAAGGTGATTTTGAAGATCGCCGGTGCATGGTGTCTCACATGTTCGAAGGTAGAAGAAGCTCAGTCCTCGATGTATGGGGTCTTACACGATCTTGGAGCGGATCAGACCCTTGCCATATAGACTGGGGCTACTGCCAGAGCTAGTGAACCTGCACGATGTCTTACATGCCTCCTCGCTTCAGAGAGTGCTACTTAGCCCCATAGTGTCAAAAATATCGGTTCAACTAGATCCGTTCGAATAGTGGATTCTGACTTCGAGTGCTGCGGCGGAGCAAGGTTCTATTAGTGAAAGTCTTATAGTCCAACCATGGGTAGGAAGCGTACCCTTGGGAGACAATGGACCTTATGCGACATCGCTACCCGGGATTATTCCCAGCAGGTACAACCTAAATTAACCCAAATCTCAATGTTGGGGACAAAATTATTTATTTGTTTATTGGAATTTGTAGCATCTCACTTAGAACTAGGCCCCTTAGAGTGACATGAGTCACCTTATACAGACTAGGCTAGTAGATAGGTCTAGGACATGATGAATCAACAATATTGGTTCGAGTTTAATTGGTTATGGTGTGCAGGTAGCCGCATAATCACCATAACCACTGTAACTGCTCATTTAATTACGAAAGTACCACCCTCAAAAGCTATAAATAGGACCTCAGGGCTCTCCTTCAAGATCATCTTCTCCTCCTCCACTTCTCCCCCTACGCCCGAGAGAGCTCCTTCGAAGATCTCCTTGCGTCTTCGAAGAATCCTTCAAAGATCTTCGAGCATCTTCGAAGATCTTCGATATCCTCAGTGCACATTGCACCTTGCACATTGCACTTTGTGCACATTGCACATTGCACACTGCATATTGCATCCTGCACATTGCACTTTGCGCACATTGCATCCTGAACATTGCACCTTGCACATTACACCTTGCACATTACACTTCATGCACATTGCACTTCGTGCACACTATACCTTGCACATTGCACTTCGTGCACCTTGCACCTCGTGCACATTACACCTTGCACCTTGCATATTGCATCCCGCACATTGCACCCTATGCACTTTTCACCTTACACATTGCAGCAACCACATAGCTCCAGACTCCTTCGCTCGAAGCCAGAGATGAATCGTAGACTCCCGATCGCGCCGAGCACACCACTCCAGCTTTCGAGCACCATCAGAAGACTTCAAAGCATCCAAAGCACAACATTCCCCTCTACAACAGGCAAAAGACTTAGCTCCGTGAGCGGTGGTCTGTCACCCTCCGAGCCCCCCTCTCTTTCTCTCTCAATAATTGTAATGAGAGGTGGTCTGTCGTCATCGAGTTCTTCAAAAAAGCTATGTACAACAAATAATAAATAGTGGAGGTTTTGGTCGGCACATACCCGGCCGCGTGGTTTTTCACCCAGTTGACGGGTTTTCCACGTTAAAAAATTGGCTTGTCATCTTTCTCTTTTTTCTGTGACTGTTTGCGCGCTCATTCGCTCCCGGGCTAAGACGATTCAATTTAGTCCGGTCTACCGGAGCCTTGAGTGGACCGCAACACTACCAAATTTTATAAGCATCCAATAAACATTTTGAGAGAAATCGATAAAACCTTAAAATCTATACATATCCATTAATGTTTACTAAAATAAGATTTCTGGGAGATACATACCACCAAAAATAACGTGCCACCCCATTTCGAAAAGGTATCGCCAAGGGCTATAACTTTTGTGTTGAGCTCAAGGTACAGATCTAAGCCTAACTTATCTAAAATAGGGTTTGAGCCCAACAGAGTGAATCTGGACAACAAGTTGTCATGTACATACACCGAATTATATTCTGCCCAGCCATTTTCGATTTCACTTTGTCAGAGCTACAAAGCTCTCCTGAAAACCCACAACCACTCGTTGAAAAGGTCTTCCCGAGGGCTACAACTTTTGCGTTGAGCCCAAGACCTGAATGTGTCCGGATTATGCCTAAAAATAGGCTTGAAGTCCGTCGTGTGCAGAAAACAAATTTCTGTCTAAATATTATAAAATCTGCACGGATCTTAAGACAGATGAACAACATCTGTTCATCTTCTTCCTCCAGCACACAAATATATTATTTCGTCTTCTCTCCTCCAATACTCCCTCAATAGACCATCATTCTTCACGAAATCAGTTCATACAGCTTTGTATTGAAGAGAGAGGACTTGATTGAAGAGATTCTTTCGGCGAACGACGCCCAAGAACAGAAGTTCGTGGTATCTTCTTAGAAAACTTCATTAAACTCACCAAGGTCAAGCTCTTTGGAGCCGACATCTCTCATAAATCAGATCTAAAGATCTAGCACCAAGGGAGAGAGGGCGGAGGTCACCTGATTAGCGAACATGGATCGAGTTTGTCTTCTTGGCGGCATGGTGGCGGTCAGCCAAGCTTCAATCCTCCTTCCAAGCTTGATCTCCTTCAGGAAAATGGCTGGTCTCAGGGCTTGAGGTGTGGGGAAGAGGAAGAAAAGTGATCAGCTCTTGGATGAGGGAATGAAGTTCAAGGTTAAGGGATGAGAGAGAAAATGGAGTTAATTTGACTAGCATTAATGGCAACAACTTCTTAGTGGACCAACATACCACTTTTGGCCTTGAGATAAGCAAAAATAGTAGCTGCCATTAAAGATTTCTGCCATAATTAATGAGGAAGCATTTCCCATGCTTTGGAAGGACAACCCAATGTCATGTGTCCTCCTCCTAGTGGTTAGGAGTAACCTCTTAGCCTTGGGAATAGGCAGAGATAAGGCACATGACTCAAGACTATATTTGGTTTTGTAGTCTTGATGTCTCAACTATATTTGGTTGTGTAGTTGATAAGGTCATATTTATCAAATATTAATTGAGAATCCAATTTGAATTCGCCTCAATTTAAAGTCTAAACTCATTATTTTCATACTCATCCTCATCATAATAGTTATTTGCTCACATTAAATGATGTTTTAACTTAAACATATGCATCCAGGTGTATTCAGGTTGAAGAATGAAGATCCTAAGGAAAGTGGACTCTACACGGCCAGACACACGGCCGTGTCAAGACACACGTCCTCCTACACGGCTGGATGATATGTCGTGTTCAGGGAATTTTGGCAACAAAAAAGACAGAGAAAGTCACAGCTTGACACACGGCCTTGGACACGGCCGTGTCACAGGAAGGCTTATCAATGAACACGGCTTCATACACGGTCGTGTGGATGGCCGTGTCCAGCAACACGACTACCATGTACTATGTAACCGTTCCCACTCATTATACACGGCCACTAACACGGCCGTGTGCAAGGCCGTGTCCGTCTATTTTCTTTCCTTTTCCAACACAAACTATAACAGAAAGAAGTGTGGCTGAGGAAAGTAGTTTTGGAAGGGCTGGAGTTTTCTGAAGTTTGAAGATTGTGAAGGAATAAGAGAAAAGGGAATTTGAGTATGATCTTTTATTTTAATTTTGTGTTTGAATTTAATCTTTGTCTAGAGAAGATGATGCAGAACTAATCTCTCTTTAGCGTTTGGATGTAAGAACCATATGTTGATGTTTTAATTGTTTTGAATGATCTCTTCTTTTAATCTCTCAACCTTATGTTAATTTGTTCATGCAATTCAATTGTGTAGAATTATATTTTTCCGGAATTGTAATTCTTGTATGATTTCATCCTTTGAGATTGAGAAATCCTTAGCATGTTAAGACCTTGTATGAATGAAGGGAATAGATCGCAATTTTAGAGATAGATTGCGATATTCTTCCGTGTTTTAAGATAAAAGTTTATTCGTGTTTAAAGCAAGTGAAGGAGTTTTGATTTAGGAGAAATCCTAATCATTCAACCTTACCTTAGTATTAACTTGCTCGAGAGTGAAGTTAATTATTTCTGTATCTTCTCGGTTGACTAGGTTTTGAGAGTTTGAAGTAGGGGCGTCAAGGATCTACTGTTTCATCTATGTGTTCTCTGCATCCGAACGCTATCCTTTAATTATCAGATCTTTCTATCGCAATTTATTGTTTTCATTGATAGGTAACTTAGTTTAATTTCATAATTTTTGTTTCTAGATAAGAAATCCACTCTTAATTCGCTTGGTAGATAATTGATGAGAAGTGAGTACGAGTAATTGAAAAGACCCTCTGGAATACAACATAAGATAGGGATATCTTATTTATTACAATTGATAGGTTCGTTTGCCTTGGAAATTTATTATTAAGTGAGATTCGTGAGCATCAGTAGTCTCGAAGTCTCGACTACATAGCACACCTTCTCGACTACAGAGCACACCTTCTCTAATACAGAGGACACCTTCTCGACTACAGAGCACACCTTCTCGACTACAAAGCACACCTTCTCGACTACAGAGCAAACCTTCTCGACTACAGAGTGCACCTTCTCGACTACAGAGCACACCTTCTCGACTACAGAGCTCACCTTCTCGACTACAGAGTACACCTTCTCGACTACAGAGTACACCTCGACTACAGAGTACACCTTCTCGACTATGGAGTACACCTCGACTACAGAGTACACCTTCTCGACTACAGAATACACCTTCTCGACAAGGTACCCATATCGTTTTGAAGGCTACGGCCGGCGGTATCACTACCGCCCGACGCTAGCTCTTTTCTACAAGTTTTTCCCTTATTTCTTACCTTTAGGGAGTGGGAGCGCTTCACCCACCCTTGTTGACCGTGACTCAAACCTGACCACCTCATGGTCCTAGGGCTTCTACCGAGCCCGAGTCAACTCCCGATGACACAAAACACTCATGAGGGGCCTAGCGCGAATTGAGATGTTACATGATGATTGTCCACTCCCGCCTATATATATTCTCAAGTTGGAAGAAATATCGTCAAGAAATTGCTACTAAATGAGATCGGACAGTTTGGTAAGTCATAAACATTAGTAAATTATTTAATTTCTATTCACTTCTATATGTTTGCTCTTTTAATAAATTTTGAAATGTAATTTAAATTGCAGATTTATAATAAAAATTTTTGTCTTCCAACAGATAAAATACGGGGGAGAATCAATTTTTGTGCTGCATTTCGATCATGAAGTTTAGGTATGCATTTAAACTTTTAATTTCTGTTATATTTATATGTTTACCACATGAATTTCTTGACGCGGGATTATATTTGACATGCCCTCCTATGTGTAGGGTAGGGTCTTTGATATCCAAAATTTTAGCTCTTTATTTCAATTGGGTAATGCGAGAGTGGGCTATTTAGGCTTTTGATGGTATGTAATTCTTGAACACTTGTTTAGAATTATTAACACATGCCAATATGCCATTGATGATAATAAATAAAGAAGATATATATATATATATTTCAAAGTTTAATGGATGTATGAGTAAACTCCCTCAAAATATTCCTTCACTCCAATCCAAGACAGCGCAAATAGTTTTGCATAGTTTGATCTGTAATTTAAATGTGATTTTTAGTTATATTCAGAAGAGATGGTGAATGAGGTGAAAAGCTAGAATTTTGGAAAGAGATAGGCAGGAAAAGTGAGAATTGAGAGATCCAGCCTATGCATGTTATTTGTGGGAATCTAGAGTTGAGTAGTTCTTGCACATGATACTCTGGATGATCCTAGTATTTGTAAATAAAAGATCATTTTTTTATGCTTTCGTATATCTTCAAGAAAAAATAATTTGTACGAGAACTACAAGTACCCACGAGGACCAGACAAACACACCAGGCCGCCCGAACTTCCCGGGGGTAGAGGGGGGGCAAAAGTGGTGATCTGCGTGATCGAAATGGAGCGACGTCATTCGCCAACACAAATCACTCCCCGACGTAATTACTGCCGTAACCCTCCAGAAAACTATAAATAGGCCCCCGGGCCTTCCTTTCAAGCGAAGCAACTCCAGAGGCAAGAGAGAGAGAGAGAGCTCTGAGGCTTTCCGGTGAGATCGTGAACTTAGGCCGATCCTTGGCTCAGAAATTCACTCCGCTCTCCTTGCGCACGAACTCCTTGTTGAGATTTTGAAGTGAGCTAACGCCCGGCGTTAGAGCTAACGCCGGCGTTAGCTCCTTCTCGCTGAGCTAACGCCAGCGTTACGAGCTAACGCCCGCTTTGGCTCCTTCTCGCACCTCCCCCCTGTTTTGCCTATAAATAGAGGGGTACCCCCCCCCCCCCCCCCCCCCCACCCTCTAAAGAGTATCGATTCTGAAAGTGGCGAGTATCCTCTACTTTGAGCGAGTTAGAGATACCATAGTGCTTCCAGGCGAGCATCGAACTTGGAGTAAGTTCGGCAAGAGAGTTACCTACTCGCGAGTTAACGCGGGGCGTTAGAGTCAACGCCAGGCGTTGAAGGTGACGAGTAACGAGCTTCGTCTAGTGGCGACTAGGGAGCTGAGGAGTGCGAGCAGCGAGCTTGCGAGTTAGCAGAGCTAACGCTGGGCGTTAGAGTCAACGCCGGCGGTAGCGAGGAGCGAGTATCACCTGCGCGGTGTGCTCCGGAGGAGAAGCAGACCTTGCCCGTGACCAAGTTCTTTTCTACTTTTGGCTGTCGTGAATCAAGTTGGATGCAACTTGTATTCAGCCATGTTTGTTTGTAACTAGCTGCCAGAGTTATTATTGTGAAAGTTTGTGTTCATCTATTGGTGTCTTTATTCTCCCGTTGGTTGACGTGTTCTTTCGACTTCAAAATATTTCACATGGTATCAGAGGGATAGTGGGAATAAGGACTGAGCAACCAAGATGGGCGGCGGAGGAGGGTATGCTAGGGGACTTGGCATTGAGCTGCTCACCCAGACCAACTACAAGAAGTGGAAGTCTTGTTTGGAGAGTTACCTGCTTGGAGAGGACCTATGGGAGGTCGTTGGAGGAGAAGAGCAGACAGAAGTTTTTCCAATCGAAGACAAAGGTCAAGTTGTGAGAGCTTGGAGGAAGACCAACGCCAAGGCGGAGTTCACCTTGAAGAGAGCCAACTCACCTGACTTGTTCGACCACATCATAGGTTGCAAGTCAGCGTCTGAGATCTGGATAGCCCTCGCTACATTCAACAAGAAGAATGTAGCGCCGCTACAATTCCTGGAGAATGAGTTGGTGAGGGCGACTCAAGGCGAGATGGCGATATCCACCTTCTTCCTGAAGGTGAAGAACCTGTGTGGGGAGATCTCGGCCTTGGACCCTGAAGAGCCAATCTCAGAGGCGAAGTTGAAGCGGCACATACTCCGAGGCTTGAGGAAGGAGTATGTCCCCTTCGTTACTTCTGTGCAAGGGTGGGCTACTCAGCCCTCCTTACTGGAGCTAGAGAACCTGCTGTCATCACAGGAGAGCTTGGCGAAGCAGATGGCGGGAGTATCCATCTCAGGGGGAGATGACGAGGTGTTGTTCTTAGGAAAGTGGAGATCCTGGGACAAGAAAAAGAAGAACTCCGGAGATGAACCTTCAACGTCATCTCAGGGAGATGGGAGAAAGTTCCTCCCTGCGCGCGATGAGAAGGGGAGATCCCTTTGCTTTGCCTGTAAGAAGTACGGGCATATGGCAAAGAACTGCCGGTCCAATCTGAAGGCCGGTCATGTTGCTAACAAGGAGGGAGATCACCAGAGAGATGGAGGTAGAGGTGGAGGTCACCAGGGCGGTGAGAGGGGAGACAATTGTTTCCTGGCAGAGATGACAGCAACGTCAGTCGATGTCTTAGTCTCCATCAACCTCGAGACCGACTGGATAGTGGTTTTCGGTTGCGGGCATCATCTCACCGGAGATATGTCCAAGTTCGTCTCCTTGGAAGCATATGAAGGAACGGATGCTATCATCACTGCGGATGATACGGTACATCCCGTGGAGCGAGAAGGGAAGGTGTCCCTTGGGAGTAGAGAGAAGCCAGTGACACTGAAGAGTGTGTATCACGTGCCTGGCATGAAGAAGAACCTCTTCACAGTTGCTAACACAGTGGATGTTGGATACCACGTGCTGTTTGGACCGAAGGAGGTGAAGTTCCTGAAGAACCTATCGTCTGTCGATGCTGACGTCACGCTCACCGGGAGAAGGGTGAAGGATTTGTATGTTTTGTCTGCAAATGCCTACGTGGACAAGCTGAAGACAAACGACAGCGCTGTGATCTGCCATGAGAGGCTGGGTCATGTGGGGATGGACAAGCTGAAGATGATGGCGGCAAAAGGCCTAGTGAGTGGCCTGCCTCATCTCTCTTCCTACGGCGACGGCCATGTGTGCGACGGATGCCAATATGGAAAGTCACACCGACTTCCATTTGACAAGTCGGAGACCAGGTGTAAAGCACCTCTTGAGTGCGTACATGCTGACGTTATGGGGTCGTGCGCCACCCTTACTTATGGAGGCAATAATTATGCGCTGGTTCTGATGGATGACTACACCCGCTATACGTGGGTATACTTTCTGAGAGAGAAGTCAGAAGTATTTGACAAGTTCCAAGAGTGGAAGGAGCTTGTGGAAGGGAGGCTGAACCGCAGAGTGAAGAAGCTGAGAAGCGACAATGGAGGGGAGTTTACCTCCAAGGACTTTGCTTCTTTCTGCAGGAGGTTCGACATTCGGCGGGAGCTCTCCTGCGCTCACACCCCTCAGCAGAATGGGGTGGCAGAGAGGAAGATCCGCCATCTGGTGGAGACTACCAGGAGTTGGCTACATGCCAAGAGCATTCCCAAGGCCTTATGGGCGGAGGGAATGGCATGTGCTACCCACGTGATCAACCGGCTACCTCTGAGTCCCAACAGGATGGTGTCTCCACACCAGCTCATGTTCGGAGAGAAGCCAAATGTGGGTCACATGAAAGTGTTCAGTTATACCTGCTTCGTGCACGTCTCGGACGCTCAGAGAACCAAATTGGAGCCGAAAGCGAGGAAGTGTATCTTCATCGACTACGATGAGCGGAAGAAGGGGTGGAAGTGCATGGATCCGCAGACCCACAAGTTCGTCGTCTCGCGCGACGTAGTGTT
Source organism: Dactylorhiza incarnata (assembly GCA_033032865.1). Classification (NCBI taxonomy): domain Eukaryota; kingdom Viridiplantae; phylum Streptophyta; class Magnoliopsida; order Asparagales; family Orchidaceae; genus Dactylorhiza; species Dactylorhiza incarnata. The sequence continues at coordinate 535,917 of JAWHQI010000531.1, read as the reverse complement.
TGACGAACTGGTCTCATACCAGGGAGTCTCTTTAGTGGAGCTGCCGGAGAGTGGAGAATCTAGCAGGGAAGAAGAGTGGGTCACTGAGGACCCTACTGTGGAGTTGGAGCTTTCTTCCAGTGCTCCATCGCCATCTGGCTCAGGAGGAGCTTCTGGCTCGGGAGGAGCTTCTGGCTCAGGGGGAGCTACGAACTCAAGAAGCAGGGAGAGCACTGCTTCAAGAGGAGCTCAGAGAGGAGCTCAAGCAGAGGAGTCTACCGGAGTGGTAGATAGTGGCCAAGCCTTGAGGAGGTCGAAGCGGACCATCGTCCCGCCTGCTCGCTATAAGGAGGGGAACTTGGTGAGTTTGGTCTCCTGCTTCTTCGCAGGACCACTCGATGAGAGGGAACCTGCCTGCTTTGATGATGCAGCTGGCATCAAGGAGTGGGACGCGGCCATGATCGAGGAGATGGAGGCCCTAGAGAAGAATGAGACATGGGACCTGGTTCCCATGGTGGAGGGCATCAAACCTGTCACCTGCAAATGGGTGTACAAGGTTAAGAAGAGAGCAGATGGAGAAGTGGAGCGGTACAAGGCGAGGCTTATCGCTCGGGGCTTCTCGCAAACCTACGGAGAGGACTACGAGGAGACATTTAGTCGTGTCGCAAAGATGACGTCGGTGAGGACGATCATCGCTCTGGCGGCGTGCCGAGGTTGGAAGCTGTGGCAGCTTGATGTGAAGAACGCGTTCCTGTATGGAGAGATTGACAAAGACATATTCATGGTGCAACCACCTGGATACGTGTCCAAGTCACTTCCACATCACGTCCGCAAGCTGAAGAAGGCCCTCTACGGGTTGAAACAGGCGCCGAGAGCCTGGTATGGAAAGATTGGGGAGTACTTGCAGTTCTGCGGCTACGATGCCTCAGACTCAGACTCCAGTATGTTCGTGAAGAAGAGTGGAGGTCTTCACGTGTTAGTGCTGCTGTACGTCGACGACATGATCGTGACAGGGAACAACCCTAAGGAGGTCGCGGCGCTGAGACAACAGCTTTCCATACGATTCGAGATGAAGGATCTTGGTGAGCTGCACCATTTCCTTGGCCTCCAAGTTGAGAAGAGAAGAGGCGGGTTGTATGTTTCCCAGAGGGCATATGCCGAGAGGATCGTCGAAAGATTCGGCATGAAGGAGGGGAAGAGCAGTTCCGTTCCTCTGGAGGCTGGGCTGAAGCTTCGGAAGGAAGAAGGGAGGATTCTTCCTGATCCGAAGATCTTTCGGGCACTGATGGGGAGTCTTATCTACCTGACTATCACGAGGCCGGACATCGCCTTTGCTGTCGGCCGAGTTAGTCGGTATATGCAGGAGCCGCGGAAGCCTCATCTGGAGGCAGCCAAGGGGATACTGAAGTACGTGAAGGGAACCCTTGAGATGGGGTTGTCCTATGAAGAGAAGTCTGACTTCAAGCTGCATGGGTACACAGATGCAGACTACGGAGGTGACGCTGATGATCGCAAGTCGACATCAGGTTACGTGTTCTTGTGTGGAGCTGCTGCTATCTCGTGGTGTAGCAAGAAGCAGGACTCTATTTCCCTTTCTACCACGGAGGCTGAGTACAAGGCGTCGTCCTTAGCAGCTCAGGAGTGTGTCTGGCTGAGGAGACTAGTGGAGGATGTGGACGAGGAGGTCATCGGACCTACTGTGCTACGCGGGGACAATAAGAGTGCATTGAAACTGGTAACCAATCCAGTGTGTCATGCAAGGACCAAACACATAGAGATCGAGCATCACTTCATCAGAGAGAAGGTGCTGGGTGGCTTGATCGAAGTGGAGCATGTGCGGAGCGAAGACAACCTTGCGGATATATTCACGAAGCCCCTATCTGCGGGGCCGTTCCGGAGGCTTCGCTCGTTGCTTGGTGTTGTTCCCGGAGCTCACTTCAAGGGGGAGTGTTGAGATTTTGAAGTGAGCTAACGCCCGGCGTTAGAGCTAACGCCGACGTTAGCTCCTTCTCGCTGAGCTAACGCCAGCGTTTCGAGCTAACGCCAGCGTTGGCTCCTTCTCGCACCTCACCCCTATTTTGCCTATAAATAGAGGGGTACCCCCCTCTAAAGAGTATCGATTCTGAAAGTGGTGAGTATCCTCTACTTTGAGCGAGTTAGAGATACCAGAGTGCTTCCAGGCGAGCATCGAACTTGGAGTAAGTTCGGCAAGAGAGTTACCTACTCGCGAGTTAATGCGGGGCGTTAGAGTCAACGCTAGGCGTTGAAGGTGGCGAGTAGCGAGCTTCGTCTAGTGGCGACTAGGGAGCTGAGGAGTGCGAGCAGCGAGCTTGCGAGTTAGAAGAGCTAACGCTGGGCGTTAGAGTCAACGCCGGCGGTAGCGATGAGTGAGTATCACCTGCGCGGTGTGCTCCGGAGGAGAAGCGGACCTTGTCCGTGACTAAGTTCTTTTCTACTTTTGGCTGTCGTGAATCAAGTTGGATGCAACTTGTATTCATCCTTGTTTGTTTGTAACTAGCTGCCAGAGTTATTATTGTGAAAGCTTGTGTTCATCTATTGGTGTCTTTATTCTCCTGTTGGTTGACGTGTTCTTCCGACTTCAAAATATTTCACACTCCTCACGCCTCAGGTGATGTCAACCGCCTCTGCGCGAGCGTTCTCATCTAGGCTCCGCATCAACGAGAGCGCTATCTCCAGGCTCTTCCTTGCGCTGCGATTTCCTCACATCTCAAGTGATGTCAACCGCCTCCGCGAGAGCGCTCTCTCTCATCTAGGCTCCGCGTCAACGAGGGCGCGACTTTCAGAAGCTCCGTGGACTTAGAATATTTTCCAACCGAAACGCTCCCACCAAGGTTCCGTGAGCCCAGCATCGTCTCAAGGCCGGAGCGCTTCCATCGAGGCTCCGAGGACTTAGTCAATTTTCCTCTTTTTCTGCACTTGTAACAGAGTAGCGGTTTGTCGCCCTCCAAGATCAAACCAAACTTTGTAAAGGCTCTAAGAAGCTAGTGGATTTTGGCTCGGCATAGTACCGGCCACGTGGCTTTTCACCCCTTCCGAGTTTTTCACGTCAAAAACGTCGCTTGTCCATTGCTGCGGTTTTTCTTTAACTGATTGCGCGCCGCGTAGCTTATTGACGATCAATGTAGGGAATTCAGATCAACGTCTCTCCTCCCTAACTATCTCCCTCGCCTTTTAACCGCAACATTCTCATTGTGTAAACTATGTTATTTCTTGGGACATGGTTAGAATAATTAGAGAAATCTTCTTTGGGATGGTTCTTCCCTACTTAAACATTCCTCCCACTTGCTGTAAAAGCAACACAGCATCTCCCTTCAAAAGATCTGTGAAGTTTACAAAACCTCTTGTAAAAAGATTTGCGAATATAAAAATGTCTATTTTCTCTGTATTGCATGATCTTTGTAGCTGATTTACTTTTTCTAGGTCTTTTCAATTTTTTTTTCTTTTTTCTCTCTGTGAGTGATGCTCTCATAATTTGGGCGTGATCAAAGAACTTGTTGATAAATATTCATCTCTCTATTATTCTCTTTCAATAGGTATCAGAGTCTAGCTCACTTATAAGGGCTAAAACATTGATCTATTGAGATCTTAGAAATTTTTCAATTTATATTTTTGCATCTACCTCTTCAGCCTCTCTGTGCACCTTTATCGTGTATGCATCATGGAAACCTAAGCCGGGCTATATATGTTTTCTCTAATAAAGTTATCCTTGAACCTAATCTTCAACAACAACAACACTCAAGCCCTCATTTAACATGCCTAGTGACCAGACTCTCACAACGACTGACAGGTGCCTCTAATGATCTCCTTTGTACGTGTCCAAACCATCGCTTCTCGCATCTTGAACCTAAGACTTATCATCAAAAGTTTTAATGTTTTGTTATAGTTAAATAGTGAGAGATTGTTAGAAAAATTTCTTATTAATTTGATGGTATCAAAATTGTTGATGATAATACACATTATATATAATAAAAGATTATGTAGGAGGCTGCAAAAAGAAGAAGCTAGGAGGAGGCAGTCTAGAATATGTCATACAGTTGTTATGGAGAAAACAATCAGAGATCGTCGACCATACATTCATTGACCAAGTACGAGATCGCTGACCAGAGAACAGAACTTTGATTGTCATTCATTTTTACAATTGTTCTATATTGACGAGCACCATTCACCGACCAAGTTGAAGCCGATTGCCGAATGATTCATTCCTTAACCAACGCTCACAAAATGAAGATTCGGCATTTGCCATTTGCCAAGAAAGGCTCTACATTCGCCGACCAATCCAATCAAATTGATGTTATGTCTGGATTCGAAAAGAGCTATAGAAGAGTCAAAAAGATGAAGTTGCTTTCTATCTCCCTCTACTTTTTTTGACTTGAGCAGAATTTTTAAAGTAGATAATGAAACTATATTAACCATTTGAGGATTGGAAGATCAATTTAGAGAATTCAGATCAAAATCTTTACTCCCTAGCTGTTGGGAAAAATTCCAGTTGATTTAATAGGATAAAACTTGTCAATGTAATAGAAAATGCTCAAAATGTTTGGAGAATAATTACTTTTTTTTTCCTAGTATTTTGAGTATAAAAAGAGCAATTGAAGAAATATCTCAAAGAAGAGCTCAACGATTTAAGATCTAGTCATTTTCTGACTCACCATAATAGTGAAACAACAACTACTTAAGGGAAGCTCGGGCTAAAGACATGTGAAGAGCTTAGCGATCTACAATCCTTGATCATGCTGAACGAATAAGAAGTCTATAAGACTCACCGCTCAAAGATAGATGAATACATAGCTCAACAATCCACGATCTTCGATCGATGGTCAACTAGCACTGCTCTATGATCATTGAACAAAGAACCTAGAAGAAGTCTCTAATGGATTAAAAAAAGGTCGATCTCAAATTGATGACTGAAGAATCTGTGAACATTGAAAACAATATCTCATACCTTTCATTGATCAACAAATAGAGCGACTAGTGATTGCTGATCAATGTTCAAAAGTTAACAATTTCCAAAAAAATAGTCATTGTAACTCCCAAAGGGCATCACAAAAAGGAGAGTAGCTGTGCCATAAAATTGTACATAGAAAAACAGATAACAACAAATATACAGACAAGAATAGACTACAATAAACTAAAATACCATCCTATGCATTTAGAATTAAATAAGTGGGCGGAAGATGCATGCAGGAAGGCCAACAAAGTGTGTCGCTGCTAAACATGTTGCGTAATTGTTGCCATGTCAATGAGAGTCTCTTTGTGTATAAGAATTCCGTCAGAATTGCCAATGGGTTGATGAGATAATAGTTGTGTGGAGTGATTGCCAGAGTTAAGATCCCAGTGAAGCAAATAGAGCATACCAACACTGCCATTAACCAGGAAAAAAATTTCTCCCCTGCTGAAAAAAGCAAAGGGTGTGGAAGCATAAGGAGAAAAAAGTTTGATGAGGCGACGCGATTCATCATCGCCCAAATGCAGGGAATAAGCACTCCTCCACTTGCCGGTGCCCTCCACCTCAACCCAAATATTGATCTGGTAGGCATCAATGGCGTTGTTGGAAGTCATCCAGCAGCCTAACTTCCCATCAATGTCAACCAAACTATACTCTCCCCCGCCAATTTCAACATCATGAGGAAGATGCATACAACTAAAGGCTTCCTCTAAGATATCAAAAACTGTTATGCCGTCGCCATAGGAATACGTCTCGCAGATCCAATACAAGCAGTCATTCACCAGAACACACTTTTTCCATATAAGCCGTACTGGGCCAGGAGGTTCAGAGTTAATTAGCCGCCATGAATCATCCATGGTGCGCCCCCCACCCAAGCTGAGAACTTGGGCATGCTTACCCTTAACATTTAAAATCCGATATTGAGCTGTCCATGGATGGTAGTACAATTCCCGCATCCAACTATATTTTCCATACCTGTCTGCAGAGGGACTGGGCAAATCAATGCGCAGACCAGTGAGGGGATTCAGTACATAATTATTTGCGCAGGGAGCTCTGGAATTGAAACCACTAATAAAGCTAACCAGCCCATCACAGGAGCTCAGCGGCACATCGGTTCCTTGCTTGTCAAAGCCTAAGGAAGCAGTGTTGAACAGTTCGTTTTTGTGCAGCAGCAGATTTAGAGGAATGGAAGGGCGGACCAGAGGTTTAGGGGTGCGACGAGTGTGGGTGACGATAAAGTACGGATCTGTGGAAACGGATAGCCAGAGATTGGAGACGCATCTGAATCTGCCCACAGATTTCGCAGGGAGCCTTAACAAAATATTGAAGATGAGACATTCCGGGATGTAGAGGCAGGAGGAATGAGACCTAATGCACTTCTCCGGTGGCAGCTCTTCTTCGCCAACCATGAATGCACAAAAAGCCGGCCTTTTGATTCTTCTTCTTCTTCTTAGAGGAGAATTGGGGCAGGCAGATCTATTCTTCGTTCGTTTGCGATCACAGCAAAGTCGGCGCCGGTAGGTAGGTTTTCGATAGATAAGCGCTTGTCCTCCTGCTGCTGGTTCCGCCCGCCACCGCCGCGCCAAACCTCTTATTTGGCTGCTATTGCTATCCTCCAGTCCCTCCGGATTAATAAAGGCACACTTCCTTTTATTCATTTATTATTATTAATACCATAAATCTAATAATTACATTTTAGGTGCTGAGATTTCTGTCGATTGATTATCACCTGTTTTTTTAGTGGAGCAATGAAGACGGTTCTGTAGAACTTGGGTCGTCTAACGGTGAAGACTGATGTTATTGATTTATTGACTTCTGCTGCTGCTACTCTACTTGGGGAAAATTTTTAGCTCTGTTTGGCCTGGTGGTAGCGCTCGTGAATGCGGTGGTTATAAACCGTCGTTCGTAAACGCCCGATCTCATCCAAAATAATTCATGCGCAAACTATCTTATTTTCTTGGTAGCGGCCATAACCTTTGTTATACCCGTTGGAACCAAGAAAATTGGTCCCTGATGTCCCGACCAAGGGGGTTGAATTCATGGCAAAATGGTATTTGCCGTAGAATAAGCGTGACAAATACTTTTTGCCGCGTCGCATTGCCCACACCCCTTTGTCGTGGGTAGGCCGTGGCAAAATGTTTTGTCATGATTTTGAATTTTTAGTCACGGCAAATTGTCGTGGCAAAAGGTCATTTTCTAGGAGTGATGAATGTTTTTATTGATAGGTCATTTTATGAAAGATTGCTGGCATAATCTACCAGCAACCTCCCGTCCTAAGGGGTATAAGAATAAGACTTCTTATTCCTCTGCTATCCCCTACAATGGAAGAATTGGACCCATGGTAAACTGAAAAGAAACTGTCGAGTCACAAACCAGCTAATAAGAGGAACAATAGTGAGGCTGAATTTTCGGAAAACTGAGAAATGTTCTTTGTTTCCCAATTTTTCCAAGCTCCTTTTAGGATGGGGTGATTGGCAGTTTTATAAGAAGGGGTTTAGGCTAGGTTTTAATAAGCTAATTAATTAAAAAGGGTTTCAAAGGTACCCCAATAATTTCATTTTAAATATGGGCTTTTGAATTTCAACACAATTTTAATTAGAAAAACCTAAGTAAAATTGAATATGCGAAATGAAGCAGCGGCTAGCACGCTAAGCTAAGATCAACCACTTCAAAATTGAAATATCTAATTTCAGAATTTTTAGATAAAATCCCTTTTTAACTTCAAATTATTTGTTTTCCATAATTATCATGCTACTTCAAATTATTTGTTTGCCATAATTATCATACTACTTAATTTGATGAACCTTTTAATTCAAGATATTATTAGTCGGTCACGTCAATAAGCCGAACAGACATGCACGAGTAACTGGTGGAGACCAGCCCCGATTAGATCGACGCAAAAGTATCCGACGCCGCACTCGTCCGGACCCTTACCGGCCCTAATTTATATCATTTTAATTTTGTCATTTTATATATTTGTATTATTTTATTTCGTTGTGTAATATATATATATATATATATATATATATATATATATATATATATATATATATATATATATATGTGTGTGTGTGTGCACGCTTTAGAAGGAGCCGGTTCAGCCCCAATCTCAAGGGAGTGCGGGCCTCTTCTTCCCGGTTCAGCAGCGCCGCAGGACTAGATCTCGGTTCCGACAGTTCCCAGCCATTCCTTCCCCGATCTCGACGCAGCACCGGGTAGTTTGTCCCACATCGCCGCTTGCCGCTTGCCACATGCTCCTTCCGCCACGTCCAAACCAACCACCGCGTCGAAGCCCCACTCCGGCGGTTCCAGCCCACGTCCAAGCTCCAGGCCATGAACGACGCAAGTAGCGGGGACGGTAACTGGAGGGATACGTCTCTGTTAATGGCCTTGTTTTTTTTTTGCCCTATAAAAAGGGATTGGTATTCTGTAAATGAGGAGGGGATTTATTTTGATTTTGAGAACTGAAATGATCGGGTTGTTCTGCGTTTTTTGCTTTCGTGAGAGAGACGATGAATAGTGAGTTGATGTCCGGCTGTTATTTGCTTCCCGTCGAGTCCTGTTGATGTTACTGTTGAATAGAAAGTTCTATTGTATGCCTGGGTGAAAACTTATTTGGATTCCTGTTTGAGTTCAGAAATAGATGGCGTTTGATCCCCTGGAGTTGGCAATTGAAGTTGGTTGTCTCCATTTTTCCCGTAGGAGAGATGATGAATAGTAACCTCTAAACTATTGTTGGATTTAATTTCATTCGTTTGCGTTGCTGCAGAGTGTTCAAGTTATCGAAACTGATTGTTATTTGCTTCCAACCAATCCTGGAGTTCTGGATTGGAGGAGAACAGTGATTTTGAACTTCTTGTAAAGTGTTGATTATAGAACAGTGACATTTAGATTACGTTGAGCCTCTGTGTGAATAGTGGGTGACGTTTAGATTTTGTGTTAGAGATTACGTGGAACCACTTTCGTGTGAGAGAGTGAACTTTAGGTTGTTTAGTTTGTGGCTTCCTTACACAGTGAGCTTTGAGATTTCGTGGATCCACTTCGAGTGTGAGTGAGCGAAATATTCCCGTGGTGTCCGAGCGCCCTAGCGACCGTCCACGGAGCGGAAGATCGAAGGAGACAAGGAATTCCTCGCGGGATCGCCGTCGACTTCGGTTGCGGAAAGACGCCTCTTTCCGTGGGTAATTTGTTTCTTCCTCCTCCTTTGTGTGCATCTAAATTTTCTCTTAGGGATATTAGATTTATTGTTGGGTTTTCGCCCGGATTTTGTCAGCGAACGCTACGTCGAAAACTCCAAACGGAAACGTATTTGGAGTTCACGATTTCCGTTTGCTACGACAAGGGGAACGGAACGAAAGTTGGAAGCTTCCTCCCCCGGATTTAGAATTGAATCATATTTCAAGAAAATTTATTTTGAACAAAATAGTAATTGTGCTTTACAAAATCTAGTTGCTTAATTTCTTAAGTTCGTGTAACGCCCGCTCAAATTCCAATTTTTAATTGCATGCATTTAGGGTTTCCTAGAAATAGCTGATAGGCGCGCAAACCCTACGCGCCGACCTGCATCAGTAACATGTGCGAAACAAAAGATGCATGCGCTAATAACGTGCGCAAAACAAGGGAAAATTAATGTGCGCGAAGACATGCGCTACAAAATAACATGTAAGATGCACGAAATAAAAATAAGATACAGGTGCAACTCATGTTGCATCGCGAAGCAACGAGCCAATATTAATTGTAATCGAAAGATAGTGACATTGAGGAGTGGAGGACGAGAGAAAGTTCAATTTAGAGGGTTGAACGATGTTGTTTGCTCTCTAATTTTTGTCATGCAAGTGGTGAACCAAGGGGGTGAGGCGTATGTGTACTTGTTGGAGACTCACTCCACAAAGCTATCTGTTGGAGACATCAGTTGTAAGGAATCTCCCTTGTATTAAATTCATCGTTGTAGACGATGTTTAGTTGATTAAAGAATTCTTAATGACGTTGAAAGCAGAGTATTCGAGTTTTCTTCTCCTTTTTCTTCCTTCCCATCAAGGTTTAGAGTGGTGCTTCAATGGAAGAAAAAAAAATCTCCTCATCAACCAACCACAGAGTCTAAGCATTCTTATTCATAAGAGGAAGAAAGAAGAGGATGAGGAGGGCTTCTAAAGATCTCCATGATAAAATGCCCTCTCAACCTCAAGATAAACTCCAAATCCATTGAGATGAGCATGGATGATGATTAGGGACTTTTGGAGTTCTTCAATACTTTTTGGTTCCCGAAATGATCTTTTATTTAAAGCCTATCGAATTCTCGAGTGTCATATTAGGTCACCAACTAAGTTTAGATTTGTGCTTCAATGGAAAAGTTCTAGAGTCGTACTTCATTGGAAAAGTTTTAGTATGTCATGTCGCTGTAATGATTCCTTCCCGTCAAGGTTTACAGTTGTGCTTCAATAGAAGAAGAAAAAAATTCCTCTTGCTCTTTCACCAACAACGATGTTTAAGCTTTCTACTTCATAAAAAAAGGAAGAAGATGATGGGCATGCTTCTAAAGATCTCTTTGATGAAATGCCTTGTCAACCTCAAGATACTCCAAATACATTGAGATAGAGGCGAGGATGATGTTTTAAGGCTTTTTGAAGTTTTTCAATCATTTTGAGTTCCCGAAATGATCTTCTATTTATAGCCTATCAAACTCTCACACCGTATCGGGTTACTAATTGAATGAATTGGTTGTGTTTCAATTCCTTCAGGTATCAAATCCAATTCAAAGATATATCGAAAGCCTGATTATGATATCGCTTTGTTGGAGTCACCCTGGAATGTATAAGAGGCTCGATTGGGGAATTAGCTAGCGTGATTCTAATTGGATTGTCTTGGAGTCGTGATTGCTTGAATCGAAGGACTAATTTAGTCGACCCAATTCAACTATCGAGTGATTCTTTGAATGGGCGGTGGTTTAATAGAAGAAGCCCAATCCCTTGGATCAGAGCTCCAATTCATGTGTGTCAAGAATGAACTGAGCAAGAGCAAGACACCCGAGTAATAGTTACCAACAAAATCCTGATTCCAGGGCCCGATTACAAAAAACATTGCACACGATCACAAAAAACAATAGTGTCTGTTCGTTTCAACGATATTGAGTTTCAACGATATTGAAATTCAAGAACTAGCCTTTGGCAAATTAAACCCAATTATGTTGTTCGTATGAAAAAAATTTAGGACGGCATTCGCTTTCGGTATCAAAACTAACGATATTCGAGTAAACTTAGAAAATCCTTGATTTAATGTTTGTCATGCGGTGGGTACTGAGATTGTTAATTCCAAAATTGTGAATTTAACACTTCTTTGACACCCGAGGGCGGGTTTTTCACCCGCGCGCGCATTTTAAGCTCGGGTGCGTGTTTTTTGCACGGGCTCGCATTTGTTTGCAGGGACGGATATTTTTCATCTGAGCGTGAGTTTTATAGCCAGGGCGTGCATTTTTTCACTGGGCGCACATATTTTCGCCTAGGGGCACGTTTTTCATTCAAGCGCGCATTTTTCGCCCTGACGTGCGTTTTTTGCCCTAACGCTCATTTTTTCGCCCGGGGGTGCGTTTTTCTGCCGGGCGTTCATTTTTTCGCCTAAGCTCGTGTTTTTCACCAAGGCGCAAGTCTTTTCTCCCGGACGCGCATTTTTTCGCCCAGGAGCTCGTTTTTTTCGCTCAGGCGCGCATTTTTTCAATCGGGCGCGCGTTTTTCCGTTGAGTGCGCGGTTTTCGCCCTGGCGCGCATTGTTTCGCTCGGGCGCACGATTTTTCATCTAGACATTCCTTTTATTAACCGGGCGCGTGTTTTTTCGCTTCACGTGCATTTTTTCACCAGTGCGCACATTGTACAACCCTCATATTTGCCGAGCGTATACAACGCAGCATGTACAGGGTCGCAACGATGCAGATGACCGTAACGGGGTAGAATGGCGACTCGGGCGTAGTCGGGAACGACCGCTCAAGGGCGTCCGAGATCGGCTAAGGCAAAATCACATCCGAACGGGAGGAAAGAAGGAACGGCGGAACGGGTAGTGAAAGCCCCCACTAGCCCATGCGGGCGAGTGGGGGGGACGGTCCACTCGCCCACGCGGGCGAGTGGGGGGGACGTCCCACTCGCCCGCTTGGGCGAGTGGGAGGCTGTCCACTCGCCCATGCGGGCGAGTGGGAGGACGCCCACTCGCCCAAGCGTGGGAGGCTGTCCACTCGCCCATGCGGGCGAGTGGGAGGACGCCCACTCGCCCGCTTGGGCGAGTGGGAGACCGTCCACTCGCCCGCGCGGGCGAGTGGAGAAGGGGTGAGCGCCCACTCACCCCCTCCGTCCCTCCTCTCTCCCTCTCCTGATGGCACAGGAGCCGCGTCCACTTGTCTTCTCCCCTGCTTCTGGGTGTTTTCTCCTCACCCCCCTCTTTTCCTGCCTAGTGGATTTCTCATCAGGGTCTGCGTTTAGCCTATTCAAACAGCGGAATTCCGCTATTGGTAGACCAGTTTGAGCTGCGGATAGTCATTCCAAAAGGCGGAATTACGCTATCCGCAGACCATTTCCAGAATTCTATAAATAGACCCCCATGGGCACCTTGGGGAGGGTTGGCATTTCCTTACCCCCACCCCCCTTAGTGTGTTCGGTTAGCTAGTGACCCTGCCTTCCGTTCGCCAAGTCTTTCAGGCCAACGGTCAGGTGTTGCGAGTGCTCTCCGAGGTGCCCAGGCTCAGCATTGGCTTGGGAGGGGAAGATCTTCGGGTCTTTCGGGTTAATGGCGTGACCTCCTCGCTGCAGCTCGCGGGGTCTGTTTTCACCTGAATCCACCAGTAGAGAGGTTCTTAGGTTCTAAGTGACTAGCCGTTCGACTTTACCTGAGATAAGTAAGGGCAAGCTGCCTACCCCTATTTTCGAACGCTGAAGCCGGGAAACTGGTTTCAACATTCTGGTGCGGTGAGCGTGGAACGCAGCTTGTTCGGAAAAACCCCAAGTAGGTCGAATGGCTGGAAGTGAAGAGCTAGAGAACCCACCCCCTCCCGGCGACTACGTAAGGAAAAGCGACTTCGATGAGTTCAAGAAGACGATCATGGAGACCTTGCGCTCTGCACTCACCCCAACAGGCGAGTGCTCGACTCCGCCGGTACCTATCCTCACCTCACCTACTCTAGGTGAGACGGCACCAGCAGGGCGACTTGATAAGGAAGCGCGGGTGGAGGAGGATAGAACTCTTCAGGCGAGGGTGTTGTTTCCTAGCCCGACGAGTGCTCTGCACCTAGGGGAGGAGGCACGGCGTGTGATGCCCATCCTCCAGGTGGGAAGGGGAAGCCCTTTCTGCGAGTTGATCCTGACCGCCCCGGTTCCGGAAGGGTTTAGGGAGCCGGTCATGTCCCACTACGCAGGCAAAGATGACCCTCAGGAGCACCTCCAGTGGTTTGAGGATGCCATGTCCATCAGGCAGGTGACCGACGCCTTCAAGTGTAGGTTGTTCGCCATCTCCTTTCAGGAGAAAGCTAGAGATTGGTTCCATCAACTTCCTCCCGGATCCATCTATAGTTTCGAGGACTTGAAACGGAGTTTCCTGTTAAGGTTCTCTACGTCCAAAAAGAGGAGGAAGGGGGCGGAGGCCCTCTTCCTGATCAAGCAGAGGTCGGAAGAGTCGCTAGGAAGCTACGTGGATCGGTTCCAAGAAGAGGTCCTTCTCGTCAATGAGGTCCCTGGACACACTTTGCAACTTGCGCTTACCCTCGGGTTGCGGCAGGGGTTGTTTCGCATGGGCTTGTCCCGGGACCCTCCTCTGTCTTACGAGGAGTTGATGGAGCGGGCAGGACGGGAGATCGAAGTGGAGGCAGCAAACCCGGAGTTCGCGGCCAAGATGGCCAAGTGGACGGAAGGCGGAGAGAAGTCAGGAGAGGCCCGGCAGTCAGAGCTGAAGAAGAAGGAGGAGCCGAGAAGGCAAGGTCCGCAAGGACCTCCTGGGGGGCAAGAGTCAGGGTGGAGACCCCAGCCACCGGTCAACCGACCGGCGTGGAGGCCGGCAGGAGGACCTTTCCAGGGCCAAGGAAGAGGCAATTTCCAGGGAGGTGACAACTACCAGGGGCAGAGGCCCCAACATGCGATGGTCGTAGGCCAAGGAAGGAGAGGGAGAGAAAACCACGGTGGCAGAGGCGGCGGAAGAGGAAGAGGAGGTAGGAGGGAGTCACCCTTTTGTGACTTCCATCAAGTGGAAGGTCATGCGACAGCTACTTGCCCCGAGTTTCTGGAGGTTAGGGAGGGAAGAGGACCCCCCACAGGGGAAGGGTTGTTGCTGATAGGAGACGGAAGGGGAGAAGGAGAAGAAGAGAGAAGAGAAGAAGGAGAGGAGGATCAGTGTGAAGATCGGGCGGACGCGGGAGCACTGGGCCGGATTGGGGTAATCCACGGAGGGGTAGGAATTGAGGCCACCCGAAAGGGGAGCCTCCACGCTATCTACCGACGAGGCGTCGCTTCCACTTCCCGAACCCCACCCCCAGGAGAGAAGATCACCTTCTCATCCAAAGATATGCCAGCGCACGATGATCCCTTCTGTGACGCCCTGGTGATCGAGGCTGCGGTGGAAAACTTCACGGTCTCCCGAATCCTGGTGGACAACGGGAGTTCGGTTAACGTGGTCTTCAAGAGTGCTTTCGACAAGATGAAGGTGGATCAGAAGAGGGTGGTCGCGTCAGATGGACCGCTCTTCGGTTTTTCGGGCGAGAGAAAAGAAGTTGAAGGGGGAGTCGAGCTCCTGGTCACCTTGGGGGGACATCAAAAAACTGTCGGTATGTCATAGTAGACGCACCGAGCAGCTATAGCGCCATCTTTGGGCGCCCCCTCATTAGTACCTTCAAGTGTGTGCCCTCCTCCTACCACCAATGCTTGAAGTACAGCATAGGAGGGTTGCAGATCCGAATCCGCGGAGACCCCAAGATAGCCCGCCAGTGCTACGTCACGGCCGTCAACGCCGTCACTTCGAAGGAAGATGCAGAGGAAGTGGAAAAGGCGATAGAGGCCTTGGCCGGGCTAAAGGTGGCGAAGGAGGTGAAGGGATAAGAAGTCGTCAGCAACGAGGGCAGGAGGCCCGGAGCAGCGCAGGACGGCTGAGAGCTGAGCAAGGAGGACCCCGAGAAGGTCCGGATGTGCGCCTCACCAAGGGCAGTTATCTTTTTCTTTATGTATCTGTAATGAACCTTGAACACCTTATCTTAATGAATTTGGTTTTGGCTAATGGAAGTGGCAATGTTTCATGAGGCCCCGAGAAGAGACCGCTGACCGGGCTTGTTCATGCCGGCAGGGCAGGAGAACTCACTCGGTGAGGCGAGATGTTCATATTGATTAAGGCCCTGAGAAGAGACCGCTGACCGGTCTTGTTCATGCCGGCAGGGCAGGAGAACTCACTCGGCGAGGCGAGGTGATTCATGTTGGTTAAGGCCCCGAGAAGAGACCGCTGATCGGGCTTGTTCATGCCGGCAGGGCAGGAGAACTCACTCGGTGAGGCGAGATGTTCATATTGATTAAGGCCCCGAGAAGAGACCGCTGACCGGGCTTGTTCATGCCGACATGGCAGGAGAACTCACTCGGTGAGGCAGATGTTCATATTGATTAAGGCCCCGAGAAGAGACCGCTGACCGGGCTTGTTCATGCCGGCAGGGCAGGAGAACTCACTCGGTGAGGCGAGATGTTCATATTGATTAAGGCCCCGAGAAGAGACCGATGACCGGGCTTGTTCATGCCGGCAGGGCAGGAGAACTCACTCGGTGAGGCGAGGTAGTTCATATTGATTAAGGCCCCGAGAAGAGACCGCTGACCGGGCTTGTTCATGTCGGCAGGGCAGGAGAACTCACTCGGTGAGGCGAGGTGGTTCATATTGATTAAGGCCCCGAGAAGAGACCGCTGACCGAGCTTGTTCATGCCGGCAGGGCAGGAGAACTCACTCGGTGAGGCGAGGTGGTTCATATTGATTAAGGCCCCAAGAAGAGACCGCTGACCGGGCTTGTTCATGCCGTCAGGGCAGGAGAACTCACTCGGTGAGGCGAGATGTTCATATTGATTAAGGCCCCGAGAAGAGACCGCTGACCGGGCTTGTTCATGCCGGCAGGGCAGGAGAACTCACTCGGTGAGGCGAGGTGGTTCATATTGATTAAGGCCCCGAGAAGAGACCGCTGACCGGGCTTGTTCATGCCGGCAGGGCAGGAGAACTCACTCGGTGAGGAGAGGTGGTTCATATTGATTAAGGCCCCGAGAAGAGACCGCTGACCGGGCTTGTTCATGCCGGCAGGGCAGGAGAACTCACTCGGTGAGGCGAGGTGGTTCATATTGATTAAGGCCCCGAGAAGAGACCGCTGACCGGGCTTGTTCATGCCGGCAGGGCAGGAGAACTCACTCGGCGAGGCGAGATGTTCACATTGGTTAAGGCCCCGAGAAGTGACCGCTGACCGGGCTTGTTCATGCCGGCAGGGCAGGAGAACTCACTCGGTGAGGCGAGGTGGTTCATATTGATTAAGGCCCCGAGAAGAGACCGCTGGCCGGGCTTGTTCATGCTGGCAGGGCAGGAGAACTCACTCGGTGAGGCGAGGTGGTTCATATTGATTAAGGCCCCGAGAAGAGACCGCTGACCGGGCTTGTTCATGCCGGCAGGGCAGGAGAACTCACTCGGCGAGGCGAGATGTTCACATTGGTTAAGGCCCCGAGAATAGACTGTTAATCGGGCTTGTTCATGCCGGCAGAACGGGGGAATCCACCCGGAAAGGTAGGTTATCTATTCATCTTTACCTAAAGGATCCCATGGCGGGGCAAAGCAACGGATCTCGCTCAAATAACAAAGATCATGTGCGAACCAGAGAAACAGTAAAAGAAAGGCCTTTATTTACAAAAAAGGAAGATTACAAAGTTGAGATATCTCATCCCCCCGCTGACCCTTACATAAAAAAGAAATAAAAAGGGGACTCGCCTACATAAGGGGGTAGATAGCAAACTAAAGCATAAGGAGGCCCTTTTGACTCTCAGGAGGAAGGTGAATAATCATGGCTGGAAGAGGGCGAACCGAGGGGCGGGGTGGGAGGAAAGTGCTCTGGAAGCACCATGTCAGGAGTGACGTTTTTCCACTCGCCCCAAAACGCACCAACGTCGTGAAGAGAGCTGACCACAGCCTTAGCCGCCGTCACCACAGTCTTCCTACGGGCAACTTCGACCTCGGCAAGGGTGAAGTGGAGAAGCTCCGCCGCCCGCGAAGACTCGCCATGTCTTTCTCGCCCTGTAGCGCGGGCCTCAGCAAGCTGAGCCTTCAGACTCTCCACCTCTTTTTCCAAGTCCTCGACCCTCCTCCTGACCGAGTTGGCAGCGTCAGGTCCCTGCATTAGAAAAGTCGTATAAGTGAGAAAAACCAAGTAACAAAAAGAGGAGAGGGTCTCCATTCGAGTAAGGGCAAACCAGGCCCCCTGACGACTGCGCGAGAAGCCTCTCAGTCATCTCAAGACGAGTAGCCAGGTCGGCAGCTCTGTCCTCAGCCTCCCGCCTCGCCGCCTCAGCCTGAGTGAGTCGCCTAGAGAGTTTAAGGCTCCGGCGAGCCGTCATATGAGAAAGCTCAGTCGCGCGGAGCTGCGCTTGCGAGCTCAGGTAAGCAAGGTCACGCGTGGAACTTTCTTGGAAGGTGGCCGCATCCTGCCTGCCATACAAACCGTAGATCATGTCGTATGCAGCGTTGCTAATCGGCCCTCCCTCGGCCCAAGAAGACTGCCGAGAAGACATCGAGACACGATTCGTCGCTTCATCCCAGTAAAGGAAAGGCTCGCCAACCTGGTCCTTGGCATTACCCCCCAATTCAAAGTTGGGGTGGCAAGCCAACGCGTCCGGGTCATCATCCCCCTTCCCCTCTCTCGCGGCAGGTCGAGACCCGCCTCCCCTACGGACAACTCTCCCCCGACGCATCTTCGGCTCCTTTGGCGGGTGGGGGGGAGAGTCCAATTCCACCACTGGCTCCTTCTCCCTCCGTTGTCTTAGCACTGGAGCCTCCTGGTAGGAAGAGCAGGCGGCTGCAGCCATCTGAGCCAGCTGATGGGTGGGGGGGAGGAGCTCCTCCTGGCATGTGGAGGATTCCTGGGAAGGCTCCTCTCACCTGTAAAAGTAAAATGAGGGATGAGTGATGAGATCTAAGTAAGCAAGTAGGGAAATAAGAGGGGGGCTCAGGAGAAGGGGGGGTACCTGTCCCCGGCGAAATATAGGGAAGGCGATCGACGTTCCTCCGCAGAAATTCGACTTCAAAATCCGCTCCCGCAAGGAATTTGTATAGCTCGGCCGCCTCGCCATCCACGCGAGGAGCCTCGTATGTTTTCTCTGACCTCTGAACAGGGGAGTAGGGGATCTTCCCAAGGTCACCCCGGACAAAAATGAACTTGTCGCTCCAGTGATGAACCTTGTTAGCACCCTCACAAACTTTCACATGCGCGCCAGTGTGGAAGCACACCCCATCGGCAGTAGCACGGAAGATGAACGCCTTTCGGAAGACTGTCAGGTTAAACTCAATACCCTCCTCGCGCAGGTAACAAGCGAAGGCAACCAACATAGATATCCCATTCGAGTTGAGTTGGGCTGGCACAATCCCGAAGTATCTGAGGAATTGCCTCACTTCCGGCCAGAGAGGAAGCCGAAGCCCAAACTCGAAATGAGATAGCGGGAAGGCGAGCCAGTTATCATAGAAGGAGTTAACTGTCTCTCCCTCTGTAGGTCGGCGAGCGACCAGCCCTTCGGGGAGGAAGGACTTCTCAAAGGCAAGAAGTCCCTCCTCCGACACCCTCCCAACAGGGAAGGGATGGTCAGAGAAGTTCACCGCGCACTGTTCTCGCCCATTCTTATTAGGTGAGGAGCGGTTAGGAGCCATCACTAAGGGCGGAGGAGGATGAACGAGTGTAGAAGCGAGAGGTAGAGCAGGAAGAGCAAGCAAGGATATCAAGGTAGAAGGATATGAAAGGGAGAGGGGTATTTATAGGTAAAAGTGAGAGCTCTTTTCCACTCCCCCCCCCCCCCCCCCCCCCCACTCCTTCTCACTCGCTCGTTCCCACTCAACCCCTCGCTCCAACTTCGACTCTCGCACTCGACATGTCAGCGGCTACGTCCGCATGCAAGAAGCAACTCAGTTAAGTAAACGCAAGTGTGTCGCAAGCGAAACAAATAACTTAGAAAGATAATCGCGACCACGCAAAGCAGGTCGAGTAGTCACACATATTTTCTTTATTACACCACAGCTGCAGAAAGGTAAGCTGAAAGCGGCAAATAGGAGAAGTCGGGCTGATCCCGCTCAAAGCGGAGTCCACTTCCAAAAGCCCCGACCTCGGTCTGGGCTGTCAGTCCACGCATGGATCCGACACATTCCTGAGTCAGGGCGAGTTCCTCATTCGCAGCACGCATATTAGTCTCCACTCGACGCAGGTGGTCCGCCACCGGTTCCGTCAGGCCACCCGAAGAAAGCCGAACCTCCTCTACTAGCAGGGCATGATCTGCTTCCAGCGCCCCCATCCGCTGCTCCATCGCGCGGACATGTGCGAGAGGGTTCGGTTCAACGAACCCTCGCCCTTCTCGAAGCTCGTGAAGGAAACGCCCCTGCCTCTGAATCATGTCGACCAAGCGGTCCCTCAGCTCCGAAACGTTAGAGGGGTGCCCGACGAGCTCGTCTATCGCCGAAGGAGAGAGAGGTGGCGAGAGCGCTCCCATCTGTCCCGACCTGCCGGTCGAAGCATCATCCGGACCTGCAGGTTTAGTAAGCTTGTTATCTAGATCTCCGGCATGGTCATATCCTTTTTGGAGAAGACCTACCTTGCGGGGTCCTCGGCTCTTTCCCGTGGCGAGAGGAGTGCTCGCATCGTTGCCCCAAGGGGTACCCCGGTAGTGTGCCATAGGTACCAACGGGTGGGAGACCCAGGGACTTTCCTGCACCAGCTCTAAAAGGGGGTCTCTCGGGAGTACGCCGCTTGCTCGGTTCACGCAGGGGTGGGAGTAAGTCCGACGGCATGCTGGGGGAGCCCTCCGCAACCGAGAAGGGAGGTACTGTGAAATAGGAAGGAAGAAGAAGAGTCATCAGTATGGGCATGAGCATGCTTATCAAGCACAGGTAAGGTCACTCGCCATGGATCGGGGAGTGGACAGGGGGACTTGTCTGGGTACCCACACTCCCTGATTTAGCTTCCTCGGGAGACCTGTCCCTCCCACCGCGACTCGGTATCACGTCAACTGCCCCCAGGTGCTTGTTGAACTCGGACATTAATGCGGATGAGGAGGACGTCCCACCCGCCGGCTCAGGGTGATGTCTCTTAGGCACAGGTCCCTCCACCTGCACCGAAGAGGGAAGTGAATGCTCCATGACGACAGATCTAAGCTCCGCCAGGTCATCTAGGCTCTTTCCAGAAACGGATTTGAGGCGGGCGCGAATATCCAAGGGAGGTTGCATGTCGACCAGGCTAAGGGGAAGAAATGGGAGGGGAGAGGTTTTTGAGTAGAGGCTTACCCCTCTCCGTCCCGAGGTTTTATAGCCAACGGGTGGGACCCGCTCGAATATTCTCTTTAAAGATCCTACCAGCTCGTCAAATCAGAGGGTTGGACTTTCTTTCCGAGCTTGAGACAAGCTCGCAAAGAGCGGGGATTGTGTACAACCCCCATATTTGCCGAGCGTATACAACGCAGCATGTACAGGGTCGCAACGATGCAGATGACTGTAACTGGGTAGAATGGCGACTCGGGCGTAGTCGGGAACGACCGCTCAAGGGCGTCCGAGATCGGCTAAGGCAAAATCACATCCGAACGGGAGGAAAGAAGGAACGGCGGAACGGGTAGTGAAAGCCCCCACTAGCCCATGCGGGCGAGTGGGGGGGGACGGTCCACTCGCCCACGCGGGCGAGTGGGGGGGACGTCCCACTCGCCCGCTTGGGCAAGTGGGAGGTTGTCCACTCGCCCATGCGGGCGAGTGGGAGGACGCCTACTCGCCCGCTTGGGCGAGTGGGAGGCTGTCCACTCGCCCATGAGGGCGAGTGGGAGGACGCCCACTCGCCCGCTTGGGCGAGTGGGAGACCGTCCACTCGCCCGTGCGGGCGAGTGGAGAAGGGGTGAGCACCCACTCACCCCCTCCGTCCCTCCTCTCTCCCTCTCCTGATGGCACAGGAGCCGCGTCCACTTGTCTTCTCCCCTGCTTCCGGGTGTTTTCTCCTCACCCCCCTCTTTTCCTGCCTAGTGGATTTCTCATCAGGGTCTGCGTTTAGCCTATTCAAACAGCGGAATTCCGCTATTGGTAGACCAGTTTGAGCTGCGGATAGTCATTCCAAAAGGCGGAATTACGCTATCCGCAGACCATTTCCAGAATTCTATAAATAGACCCCCATGGGCACCTTGGGGAGGGTTGGCATTTCCTTACCCCCACCCCTCTTAGTGTGTTGGGTTAGCTAGTGACCCTGCCTTCCGTTCGCCAAGTCTTTCAGGCCAACGATCAGGTGTTGCGAGTGCTCTCCGAGGTGCCCAGGCTCAGCATTGGCTTGGGAGGGGAAGATCTTCGGGTCTTTCGGGTTAGTGGCGGGACCTCCTCGCTGCAGCTCGCGGGGTCTGTTTTCACCTGAATCCACCAGTAGAGAGGTTCTTAGGCTCTAAGTGACTAGCCGTTCGACTTTACCTGAGATAAGTAAGGGCAAGCTGCCTACCCCTATTTTCGAACGCTGAAGCCGGGAAACTGGTTTCAACACACATTATTTTGCCTGGGCGCATGTTTTTTCTCCCGAGCGCATTGTTTTTGCCCGGCCGCGCATTTTTTAGCTCGGGCACGCATTTTTGATTTGACCTGGGCAAATAACACGCGCCATAGAGAAAAACGTGAGTCGATTTAAAAAATCTGCGCCTAGGAGAAAAAAGCGGCACCCAGGCAATAAACGTGCCAACGCGAAAGCAAGCTTTTGGTCAAAAAACATGCGCCCTGGTGAAAAAAACACGAACCCGGGCAACAAAAGCGGCGCACGAGCAATAAACGTGCAACCGTGGGAAAAACTAGTGTCCCGGGCAAAAAACGCGCGCTTGCGATAAAAAATTGTCTGAGCTCATTTTTTCGCGCGCCCGGGCGCTCGTTTTTTCTCCCGGGCAGTCATTTTTTCGCCTAAGCACGCTTTTTTTCGCACAGGGGCCCAGTTTTGGCCGGTGCGTGCGTTTTTTCGCATTGTCGCGCGTTTTTTTCGCTCAAAGCGCATTTTTTTGCTCGTGCTCGCATTTTTCTCCAGGGCACATGTTTTTCCCAGGCAAGCATTGAAAGTGCACAGTTAACCTCACTAGAATTCTCTAGAGGGGGGTGAATAGAGATTAAAAATATTTTGTGCAAAGTTAATATATATGTGTATGATCACAGATTAGAGCTTCCCACACACTAACAAGAATCAAACAAATAAAGAGAATAAAAGCAAGTAAAGAAATCACAGCACAACACAAGAAAATATAGTGGTTCCCCAAACTTTGGGTAGTCCACTCTTCTACCCCCTTGGTAGGAATTCACTATCTTGCACTGAGTCTTTTGATAAGGAGACTCTTAGAACCACCCTGAGTCTTTTGACAAGGAGACTCTTAGAACCAACTGAGTCTTTTGACAAGGAGACTCTTAGAACCAGTACACTGAATTTTTTGGAGAGAGATTCTAAAAACTCTTTTACAATGTTTAAGTAAGAAAAAGAAAGAAGGAAATAAGAACAATAATGAATCTTCTTCCTAGCAAGAAGATTGGAAGCACAAGGGTAGTGAATGAAATCTCTCTTCTATAGTGAGAAGGAGATTGTAAAAACTTTTCTCTCTTTTGTGAGAGCTTTCAGAGTTTGCAATAGAATGGCCTCTGAAGAAGAAGGAGAAGATGACGGCTTTTTCTCTGCAGCACACTATCTCTTTTCTCAGCTTTTCTCTCTATTCTCTTGGGAGTTTTTCCTCTATTTCAAATGTATGTAGTGGATCACTCAACTGACATTTTCTGCCGACCTCCTCTTTATTTATAGCTCTGTTAATTCAAAATAATACTATAGGAGGATAATCAATTAGCAGTCAGAGAAAATAGAAAGATTAAAATGTTTCCATAATATTTATTTCTGTAGAAGGAAAGAACCAATTCTGATTTCAAATAATGTCCAAATAAGTTTAATCAAATTAGCCAAGAATCAGATATAAGGAAAGAATGATTCAGAACGGCTATAAAATATTGACATTTATTCCATACAAATCAGATCTACTGAAAGAAGGAAAGAGATCTGACGCATATTTAACTCTGTCACATAAATCGACGTGCGTCGATTACCATTCGACGTAAGCGTCGAATTCATCCTGGCTGGACGTCGAGAGGAGAATAAGGAAGGTGCGTCGACTAAGGTGCGTCGACTTCTCCATATGCGTCGACTAGAAATCAGAGTAGCGTCGACAACACATACGTCGAAATCTTCCTAACGTTACTTCGACTTAATCTGAAGGGAACGTCGACTACAGTTCGACATTGCGTCGAATACCATTCGACGCATATTTACTTAGTCTTGTTTTTCATTGTTAAAACTCTTTCTTTAACTCATTTCTAGGAGTTAAGAGAAATCATTTTCCCAACAATCTCCCCCTATTTGTCTTAACCCTATTTAGAGAGAAAATTGTATTAGCATAAAATCAACTCAGCACAGCATTTGGATAGAAGCAATTAGAAGAAATCATGTATAAATAAGTAGTTGTCTTTCACAGGATTAAGCTAAAAACTTTTTGTTATACATAAAGTTAACAAATGCAAAATAGAGCTTCCTAGATAAGTTTTCAATAGCATCAAACATATAGCCTCTGGCTTTGTCAGGATGCTTCTGGACATTGGCAATGATTGTGTGCAGTTTGTTCAGTGTCCTGCTACCATCAGGAAGAGTATCATCTATGGAATAGCCCTTGCTGATTATTATTGCAGCTTTTTCATCAATCATCTCAATTGTGATGTCTTGAGTTTTCTTTTGATTGGACTTGAACTCAGGTGGTCCCTTGTTATCAACTTTGGGCCTAAACTTTGTTTTCTTTTCTGATTCCTGTTTCATAGGAACTTCAGATATCTTTTCTTTCCCTTTCCAGGAAGAACCATGCCATGAGTCTAACCTTGCAGGTCTTGTAGGTTTTATATAGGGAATATATGTATCTTCTTTACATCATATACCCTTCTTGTCCTTTTGACCCTTATCTAAGATAATCCCTGCCTGAGGATTTTTCTTTTGATATGCTTCAGCATCAAATAGCTTCTTTGGGATTTTAATGGCTGACTCAACAAGAATCTCTTCCTTGGTCATCCCTTTCTTGATCTTTTCAATCCAGACTTTCCTTTTATCTTCCACTTCTTTCCTAGCTGCTTCATATTCATACAGTTCTCTTTCTCTTATCTCTTCATGCCTCTTTTCCATGTCAGGATCATGGTATTCCTTCACAGGGCTGTTAGGACAGATAATAAGCATCTTTTCAAATCTTTTTATTTGCTCACATGTTTTTCTATACTTCTTTTCTTTTGCATACTCCTTCCTTTCTTCTTTAGAGAAATTTTGCCAGTGGGGAATGGCTTCCCTTTTTCTCTTTATTTGTCCTCCTGGACTTTGCCTAGGTATGATCTGTTTAGGGAGTCTTGCTGCTTGTGGAGGTAGAGGTAGCAGAGGAGGTAGAGAAGAAGATTGAAGTGGAGGTAGAGGTAGAGGTGAAGGAGAATGAGTTTTCTCTTTGGGAGGAGAGGGAGCTATATCAAGAAGAGGAGTCTGTTCTGCAATAGAAGGCAGAATGACTTCAGGTAGAATGATCTCTGCTGAGGGATGATTGTCTCCTCCAGGCTCTTTTGTAGGGATGTCCTCAAGTAGAGGTGTCTTCAGCTTGATGTAACTGGCAGAGAAGCCAGAGGAGTGATGTTGAAGTTCTTCCTCACATAAGGGTGCATCAATCCACATTTGCCCATTCCAATCATTAGAGGTGGCTGCTTCTTCCTCCCCCTGGATTACTGGGTTCTTTACTACAGGAATCTCCCCCTGGTTATAAGGGTCATCAACTCTGAATGCTGAATCCACAGCATGCTCCCCTTCAGTGTTGTAAGAGGAGGATTCACCAAAATGTTTGATGAAGGTGTAGTCAGAGTGATTTGAGAGGAGAGGAGCCTATAATGGAATTGGAGTAATAGTTAAAGAGAATACTTAGAGTTGGAGAGAAGAGAGTTAAACCTGCGCTTTAAGTGAGATCAAAAACCTGGCAAGAGGGGTTTCTGGAGCAACTCTCCCCCTGGTTTATATCCTTCAGGAAGGATGTAAACCTTTGTGGCGACAGAGGTTCTTCTCGAAAAAGGGTATGAAGCTCAGGAAGAGATGCAGATAGGGTGGCCAATTTGGCTTCACAGGTGGTGATCATATTGGCACATTCATTGGAAAAGTTTTGTAGACGTGTCTGGAAGTCGTGAGAAGATTTTCCAGAGCATCGTTCATTGCTTTGAGAAGGGCAGTTTGAACAGGAGTAGGCGCCATTGATGCAAACGAGAGAGAGAGGTAGAAGACAAAGTTTTGGCGGGTTCAGAAAGGTATATGTTATGAAATAAGAAGCATTATTTAAAGAAGATGAAACGTCGAGAAAGGAAACAGAAATCAAGGTAATCCAATCGTTGAAAGAGGAAGTAAGGATTCGATTCTAATTTTGTCTTGAAGTCGACGTTACGTCGAATGGATGTCGACGTTTGCGTGGAGATTGGCCAGCCTGGTGTTCAATCGACGTGATCATAGTCTTGCGTCGATATGAATTCGACGGTACGTCGATAAAGGATCGACGTAGCATTGTCTGGTGGAAATCGGTGTCAACGTCGATTTTGTCTCGACGGAGCGTCGATATGTATTCGACGTATCTTCAAGAGATTTTCTTAGATTGTCTGATTTCTTTAGACTTCCCTATCAATGGTGTTTACAAGCTTCCATCAAGCATTCCTAAGGTGTTTATGAAATAGTTATGTTTAGTTTCATCTAAGGGTTTTGTGAAGATGTCTGCTCTTTGATTGTCTGTGGAAATATATTCTAAAGTTATTTTACCCGTCTCAACATTGTCTCTAAGGAAGTGATGTCTGATCTCTATATGTTTGGTCCTACTATGAAGGACTGGGTTGGATGTTATGGATATAGCACTAGAGCTATCACAATAGATCTTAGAGTTATATATTTCCAATTTGTAGTCAAGTAGCTGATTTTGCATCCACAGGATTTGTGAACAACAACTCTCAACAGCTATGTATTCAGCTTCAGTTGTTGAGGTTGAGACTGAGGTTTGTTTCTTACTAAACCATGAGATCAATCTGTCACCTAGGAATTGGCAGGTACCAGATGTGCTTTTTCTATCAACCCTACATCCAGCATAATCTGCATCTGAGAAACCTATTAATTCAAAGTTGGTTTCTGCTGAGTACCATGGTCCTAGTTCAGGGGTTCCCTTTAGGTATCTAAGAATCCTTTTTACAGAGGTGAGATGGGATTCCTTTGGATCAACCTGAAATCTAGCACATATGCAAGTGGCAAACATGATATCAGGTCTGCTAGCTGTTAGATATAGAAGGGATCCTATGATGGCCCTATAAGTTTTTTGATCTACTGATTTTCCTTTATCATCTTTTTCTATAATGACATTGGTTGTCATGGGTGTTTTCATGGTTGATGCTGATTCCATACCAAACTTTTTGATTAGCTCTTTAGTATATTTTGATTGTGAGATAAAGATTCCTTCACTACTTTGTTTTACTTATAGCCCTAGGAAGTAGGAGAGTTCACCCATACTACTCATCTCAAATTTAGATTGCATAAGATTAGCAAATCTTTTACACAGTTTAGGATGGGTTGAGCTAAAAATAATGTCATCTACATATATTTGAACAAGGAGGAGTTGGCTTTTATGGGTTTTAGTAAAGAGTGTCTTGTCTACTTTTCCTCTTTCAAAGGAATTTTCTAAAAGAAAATTTGAGAGAGTTTCATACCAAGCTCTAGGTGCTTGCTTAAGACCATATAATGCTTTGTTAAGTCTATAAACAAAGTTAGGAGAAGAGGGATTAACAAAACCTGGTGGTTGCTCCACATATACCTCTTCTTGCAGATCTCCATTTAGAAAAGCACTCTTGACATCCATTTGGTAGACTTGCATCTTCATGAACGCTGCATAGGCAAGAAAGAGCCTGATTGCCTCTAATCTGGCTACTGGAGCAAAGGTCTGGTTGTAGTCTATCTCTTCTTCTTGTCTATATCCTTGTGCTACAAGTCTTGCCTTGTTTCTCACAATTACTCCAGTAGAATCTAGTTTGTTCCTGTATACCCATTTTGTACCAATTACAGGGTAGTTTCTTGGTCTTTCAACTAGGTTCCATACTTTGTTTCTCTCAAATTGGCCTAGTTCTTCTTGCATGGCCATAATCCAGTGAGGATCACAATTTGCTTCCTCAAACTTCTTTGGTTCAACTTGTGATAGGAAGCATTGGAGCATCATCCCATTGGAAACCTGGTGTCTTGTTCTTACTCCTGTATTGGGATCTCCAATCACTTGAGCTTGTGGATGATCTTTCAAATTGATTCATGTTCTGCTTGAATTTGTCAGTTGTTCTTCTTCTTCATTCTCAATGGGATCATTGTTCAATTGTTCTTCCTGAACCATGTCCTCTTGTGGAAGTGGGTCTTGAATGCTCTTTTCTGAGGTTTCTTGTTCAGACTCCTCACTTGGTTCTTCTAACTGGTTTTCCTTTCCATTATCTGTGTTCTCTAGAGCTGGTTGCTCAAGTTGGGTTTCTATGCTGTTGTTTTCCTGTGAAAAAGAACTGGTGGGAGTCTCCTCCCCCTTAAGCAGCATGTTAGTTTCATCAAATACAATGTGCATGGATTCTTCAATTTTAAGAGTTCTTCTATTGTAGCACCTATAGGCTTTACTGGTTGATGAGTATCCCAGAAATATTCCATCATCAGACTTCTTGTCAAATTTGGCAAGATGGTCTTTCCCATTATTTAGAATAAAGCAAGAACATCCAAAGATTTTAAAATATTTAACAGTGGGTGTTTTATTTTTCAGGAGCTCATATGGAGTCTTTGATTTAGTTTTGTGGATGAGGCTTCTATTTAGAACATAGTTTGCAGTGTTGACTGCTTCAGCCCAAAAGGTTTTTGGTAATCCTGATTCTGCAAGCAAGGTCCTTCCTGATTCTATTAAGGTTCTATTCTTCCTCTCAGCAACTCCATTTTGTTGAGAAGTTCTAGGTGCTGAGAAGCTTTATTTAATACCTTCTTCCTCACAGAAACTACAAATCATCTGATTCTCAAATTCAGTCTCATGATCACTTGTTATAATTGAAACATTTGAATTGAGCTCAGATTGAATCTGTCTTATGAATTTTGAGAGAATTTTATGGGTTTCAGATTTAACTCTTAGAAAGAATACCCAGCTAAACCTAGAATAATCATCAACAATGACCAAGATATAGGATTTTCCACCTAAGCTTTGAGTGGATATGGGACCAAAGAGATCCATGTGTAGTAAGTATAGGGCCCTGGGAGAGTCATCCTTACCA
The DNA here is from genome assembly GCA_033032865.1 of Dactylorhiza incarnata. NCBI lineage: Eukaryota > Viridiplantae > Streptophyta > Magnoliopsida > Asparagales > Orchidaceae > Dactylorhiza > Dactylorhiza incarnata. Next base: position 507,404 of record JAWHQI010000531.1, on the reverse strand, counting down.
ATGGGTTTGAAGGATGATTTGGTTTATTTTCCTAGTTGGCAAGGTCTGTATGGAGAATCCTTAGAGTACCTACCCTTTGGTAAGCCTCTGACTAGGTTGTTCTTAGTTAGTTTACTGATTGTTTTGTAATTTAGATGACCTAGTCTCCTATGTCATAATTCATTTTTATCAATAATATTGTTGAATAGGCAAACTTCTGTGGGTGAAGAGCTAAAGTCCACTACATATACTTTTCCTTTTCTAATTCCATTTAGTACTGTAGCACCATTCTTGATATCTATAATATGGCAGAATAGTGTAGTGAATTTTACCTCATACTTACCATTCTCACATATCTGACTTATACTTATCAGATTGTGTTTTAGTCCTTTGACTACTGCCACATTCTTGAAGATGACTTTCCCTTCTTTGAAATCTCCAAATCCCTTGGTTTGGCCACAGCTAGAGTCTCCAAAGGTTATTGATGGTCCATGTCTATCCTCAAAGTTGATTAATAGGTTTTTGCATCATGTCATGTGCATGGAGCATCCACTGTCCAAGTACCACACCATCCTGGAGATGTGATACATCTGCACATAAAATTTTAAACATTAGTTTAGACCCTGCTGAGCTGGGGTCCCTTTCTCTCATTAGTAAAAGATTTAATAAAAGAATAAGTGGGTTTTTCAGGATATCCTTCCTTCTTATGGGGTACTGGCTTATCATACCAATCTTCTTGGATGATATCACAGAAATAATGTTCATAATAGAAGGACATGGATTGAGAGACCTGTTTGGAAACAGAAGATTTTCTGTCTGATTCATTGCGTCGATAGGGATTCGACGTAGGTTTCTGGTTGCGTCGATATGAAGTCGACGCTTTCTTCATTCTGAGTCTATTCTCAGTCGAAGTATGAGAGAGGTTGCGTTGAGTAGAAGTCGACGCATGTCGAATAGAACTCGACGCACGTCGAATAGTATTCGACGCATGTTCAAATTCTTTGTGAGGATACTTTCCTAAGATTCCTTTATCTGTAATGGGATTAGGTTTATTAAAAACAGTGGTTATTTCTGGACTTATTTGTGATCTTACTCCTGTTAGATGATTATTCCTAGTGAAGTGAATGGGATGTTTCCAGACAGGTTTGTTGGATGATTGAGATTTAGATGCTTCATTAGTATGCAGCTTTAGTTGTCTAAATCTATCAGTGAGATTCTCAGAAATATTCTTGAGCTTCTGACCTCTTCCATTTAGAGAGTCCTCAAAGGCTTTAGCCTTTGCTAGCTCTTTTCTTAGTGTTAGATTTTCTGAATAGATTCTGTTTAATTTCTCTTCTGAGAGTTCTAGATTGAGCTTATAGTTTTTATGGTGTGTATTTACCTGTTTGAGATTTTTTAATTCAATTCTTAATTCTTTTACTTCTTTTTCAGATTTGATTAGATCTAAACAGAATTCTTTGAAATTTTGTTTGAAATCAGTAGAAGAGAAATCTATATCATTAAGTATATTTACCATAGATGTATCATCAAGCTTCTCAGTGGCCATCAGACAGGTTTCCTCTTGCTTGACCTCTTCCTGATCATTATCTGATGAGGTACTTCCTTCAGATTCTGAATCACTCCAGGATTGAGCAATGAATCCTCTTTCTTTCTTTTTCTTCTTTAGATCTGTTCTTTTCAGATCTTTCCTACTGCTGTTCTCCTTAGGACATTCAGGTGCAATGTGTCCAGGTTTCCTGCAAGAGTAACAGATAATCTCTTTAGTAGGTGTTTTATTATACCTGGTTTTTGAGTCTCCTCCTCTGGATCCTTCTGTTTTGATCCACCTCTTGAACTTCCTAGCCAGCAAGCTGATTAGTTCCTCATCATTAGTAGATGATTCACCTTCAACAGCCTTCAATGCAATACTCTTTTCTTTTGAGAGTGGAGATGCCTTTTCTTTCTCAGCTCTGGTTTTCAACAGTTGTTCATAGGATTTTAATTTACCCAATAGAACATCTGTTGATATTTCTCTTTGACTTCTGGAGTCTTTGATTGGCCAGATTCTTGAATCCCAAGAGCTAGGAAAGCAAGTCAGCAATTTATCATTTATCTCAGTGAGAGATATGTCCTTCTCAAGTGTTCTCAATTCATTGACTATGAGGCTGAATCTTGAATACATGTCAGCAACACTTTCACTTTCTTTCTTTTGGAAGTTTTCATATTGGGAGATCAGTAGTGCCTTTCTATCCTTTTTCTCATCAGCACTTCCCTCTACCATTTTGGTGAGAGCTTCTCATACTTCCTTAGCTGACTCACAATCAGCAATCTTTTGGAAAATTTCATCTGAGAGGGTTGAGACTAGGATATTCATAGCCTTGGCATCATGTCCTTGGGCTTTCTTCTCATCCTCTGTCCACTCAGCTCTTGATGCAAGTGTTTCAGTCACTTTTCCACTTAAGCCCTTCCTGAATGGCTTGGGGGGACCTGTCAAGATAACATTAAACAATTCATCATCAATAGAGTTTAAATAAATTCTAATTCTTGTTTTCCAAAGTGCAAACTTTTCCAGGTTGCAAATTGGTGGTCTGGTGGAAGTATAATCTTTGATTTGTGCCATGAAAATAATTTTGTAGAAAAATATATATATATATATATATGAGAGGTAGGATCTTTTTGATCAAGGAGTTATCCTTTTTAGATCAACCTATCTCTGGTACCAATTGAAAGTGCACAGTTAACCTCACTAGAATTCTCTAGAGGGGGGGTGAATAGAGATTAAAAATATTTTGTGCAAAGTTAATATATATATATATATATGTGTGTATGATCACAGATTAGAGCTTCCCACACACCAACAAGAATCAAACAAATAAAGAGAATAAAAGCAAGTAAGGAAATCACAGCACAACACAAGAAAATATAGTGGTTCCCCAAACTTTGGGTAGTCCACTCTTCTACCCCCTTGGTAGGAATTCACTATCTTGCACTGAGTCTTTTGATAAGGAGACTCTTAGAACCACCCTGAGTCTTTTGACAAGGAGACTCTTAGAACCAACTGAGTCTTTTGACAAGGAGACTCTTAGAACCAGTACACTGAATTTTTTGGAGAGAGATTCTAAAAACTCTTTTACAATGTTTAAGTAAGAAAAAGAAAGAAGGAAATAAGAACAATAATGAATCTTCTTCCTAGCAAGAAGATTGGAAGCACAAGAGGTAGTGAATGAAATCTCTCTTCTATAGTGAGAAGGAGATTGTAAAAACTTTTCTCTCTTTTGTGAGAGCTTTCAGAGTTTGCAGTAGAATGGCCTCTGAAGAAGAAGGAGAAGATGAAGGCTTTTTCTCTGCAGCACACTATCTCTTTTCTCAGTTTTTCTCTCTATTCTCTTGGGAGCTTTTCCTCTATTTCAAATGTATGTAGTGGATCACTCAACTGACATTTTCTGCCGACCTCCTCTTTATTTATAGCTCTGTTAATTCAAAATAATACTATAGGAGGATAATCAATTAGCAGTCAGAGAAAATAGAAAGATGAAAATGTTTCCATAATATTTATTTCTGTAGAAGGAAAGAACCAATTCTGATTTCAAATAATGTCCAAATAAGTTTAATCAAATTAGCCAAGAATCAGATATAAGGAAAGAATGATTCAGAACGGCTATAAAATATTGACATTTATTCCATACAAATTAGATCTACTGAAAGAAGGAAAGAGATCTGACGCATATTTAACTCTGTCACATAAATCGACGTGCGTCGATTACCATTCGACGTAAGCGTCGAATTCATCCTGGCTGGACGTCGAGAGGAGAATAAGGAAGGTGCGTCGACTAAGGTGCGTCGACCTCTCCATATGCGTCGACTAAAAATCAGAGTAGCGTCGACAACACATACGTCGAAATCTTCCTAACGTTACTTCGACTTAATCTGAAGGGAACGTCGACTACAGTTCGACGTTGCGTCGAATACCATTCGACGCATATTTACTTAGTCTTGTTTTTCATTGTTAAAACTCTTTCGTTAACTCATTTCTAGGGGTTAAGAGAAATCATTTTCCCAACAAGCATTTTTCGCCCAAGCGTACATTATTTCGCCCGGGCACGCATTTTTTCGCCCGGGCGCGCGATTTTTCAACCGAGCGTTTTTTTCTTTAACCGGGTGCACATTTTTCTCCCGCCGCACATATTTCGCCTAGACGCGTATTATTTCGCCTGTGCGCACATTTTTTACCCAAGCGCATGTTTTTCACCTAGGCACGTGTTTTTTGCCAAACGTGTATTTTTTCGCACGGGCGCGCATTTTTTCGCTTGGCACAATGAAAAAACACACGCCCTGGCGAAAAACACGAGCCCGAGGGAAAATATGTGCGCCCGAGCGAAAGAAGCGACGCCCAGGAAATAAACATGCCCACGTGAAAAACTAGTTTTTGGTCACAAAACGCGCACCCAGGCAAAAAAACACGCACTCATGCAACAAAAGCGGCGCCCGGGCAATAAACGTACGCAGAACGCGCGCTCGGGCGAAAAAATTACCGCCCGGGCAATAAACTTGCATCCGCGCGAAAAAATAGCGTCAAGTCAAAAAAAGCGCTCAAACATACATTGTTGTCAATCTTTAACCGGGCGTTCCTTTTTTTAACCGGGCGAACGTTTTTCTCCCACCGAGCATTTTTCGCCTAGACGCGCACTTTTCGCTTGAGGCACATTTTTTCGCCCGTGCGCACATTTTTGACCCAAGCGCATGTTTTTTCTCTTGGGCACGTGTTTTTCACCGAATGTGTATTTTTTTGCACGGACACGCATTTTCGCTTGGCACGGGCAAAAAAACTCGCGCCCTAGCGAAAAAAACGCAAGCACGAGGGAAAAAATGCGCGCTCAAGCAAAAAAAGCGACGTCTGGGCAATAAACGTGTTCACGCGAAAAATTAGTTTTTGGTCACAAAACGCGCACCTAGGCAAAAAAAACACGTAGCCGTGCAACAAAAGCGGCGCCCGGGCAATAAACGTGCGCCCGTGCAAAAAACTAGTGGCACGGGTAAAAAACGCGCGCTCGGGAGAAAAAATTGCCTTAGCTCATTTTTTCGCGCGCCCGGGCGCTCGTTTTTTCACCCGGGCAGTCATTTTTTCGCCTGAGCTCGCATTTTTTCGCACAGGGGCGCGATTTTCGCCTGTGAGCGCATTTTTTCGCCCGACCGCGCTTTTTTTTTTCTCAAAGCGCATTTTTCGCTCGTGCTCGCATTTTTCGCAAGGGTGCATATTTTTTCTCCCGGGCATGCATTTTTTGCCCAGGTGTGCATTTTTTCGCCCTGGCGCGCATTTTTTCGCCCGGGCGCGAATTTTTTCGCCTGGGCGCGCGATTTTTGCTTAGGCACACATTGTTTCGTCTGGGCGCGCGATTTTTCAACCGGTCGTTCATTTTTTTAACCGAGCGCACGTTCTTTCTCCCGCCGCGCATATTTCGCCTGGACGCACATTTTTTTTACTTGAGGCACATTTTTTCGTCCGTGCGCACAATTTTGACCCAAGCGCATGTATTTTATCCTCGGCACGCATTTTTCGCCGGACGTGTATTTTTTCGCACGGGCACGCGTTTTTTGCTTGGCATGGGCAAAAAACGCGCGTCCTGGCGAAAAACCCGAGCCCGATGGAAAAAATGCGCACCCGAGCGAAAAAAACGACGCCCAGGAAATAAACGTGCCCACGCCAAAAACTAACTTTTGGTCACAAAATGCGCACCCAGGCAAAAAAACATGCACCCGTGCAACAAAAGCGGCGCCCGGGCAATAAACGTGCGCAAAACGCGCGCTCGGGCGAAAAAATTGCCGCCCAGGCAATAAACGTGCGTCCGCGCGAAAAAATAGCATCTAGTCAAAAAAAGCGCCCAAACATACATTGTTGTCAATCTTACTGGAATTGATTTGAATATTAGTAAAGTTATGCACATATCAATTTCTACGATAGAAAGTCATCCTACAAACGAACAAAAATGATGAATGTCAATTTCTATGACATAAAGTTATTATGTGGCCGAGCAACAACATTGGAATTACTCTCAATGTCAATCCCTTCAAAATTTAATTTTCAATCTAATGTCAATTCTTGAATACCAATATCATTGAAGCGAATGGACCACCCTAATGTTTATTTATCAAACTTAGGAATCAACAGACGAAAAAGCATTTTCCTTGTCTAAAAGTTGATCATACTTGAGAAGGAATATTTCTGCATCAACAAAAACATTAAGAAGGTCTGTTGAAGTTTGAAATACTTGAATGCAAACTGATTTCAACACTACTGATAGAAACAACTATCAAAATGTGTGAAGATGAAAGAAAGAATCTGGAAGATGCAATGATGTATGAGTGATTGGTAGGTAGTCTAATCTTCTTAAATTTTGCTAGGCCTAACATCTAATGCTATATAATGTGCACAAGAAAAAGGTTTGCATTATCGTTTTATTAGAGAGAAAAGGTCTTGCAAAAAGAGATTAGGTTAAAGAAGAATAAGGCCCCTGCAAGCTCGCTATTGATAGTGGGAGTTGCGTCAACATTATTGCTAAGAAAAGACTTGAGAGGATGCAGCTGACACCCGAACCCCATCCCCATCCCTACCGAGTCTTGTGGGTGGATAAATCCACCACTCATGTCACGTAGCGGCGCCTGGTTCCGATACGTCTAGCGTCCACCGATGACCAGGTTTGGTGCGATGTTGTCCCTATGGACGTCGCTCACGTTCTTCTTGGGAGACCCTGGCTTTATGATCGTGATGCCGCGTGCTATGGGCGGTCCAACACGTGTGTATTCTTCGACAAGGGTCAAAAGATTACCCTTACCCCGACTCGGCTCAGTGATCCTCCCAAGGGCAAGGTTGACTTGTCAGTTAGTGCGGGGTCGACGAGACCCCTACATGTCTTGAGAAGGGGTGATTTCTTGAGGGAGAGCCTAGAGACTGGGGTCATTTTATTATTGCAACCACAATGGCAGCCGAGATCCCTAGCGAAGCTGAGTTTACTGATCCGGATGTTCGACAGTTGATGGATGACTTTGTAGACATTATGCCCGAGGAGCTCCCTGATGAGCTTCCCCCACTGCGGGACATCCAGCATGCGATTGATTTGATTCCTGGGGCATTTTTGCCCAATCTTCCGCATTATCGCTTAAATCCGACTGAGCATGCCGAGCTAAAGAGGCAAGTTGATGATCTTCTGCGGAAGAATTTTATACGAGAGAGTTTGAGTCCATGTACCGTACCAGCCCTTCTTACCCTGAAGAAGGACGGGAACTGGCGCATGTGCATTTATAGTTATGCCATCAATAAGATCACGGTGAAGTATCGTTTTCCGATTCTCCGCCTCGATGATCTCTTGGATTCGATGACTGGTGCCCAGATCTTTTCGAAGATCGATCTTCGCAGTGGGTACCACCAGATTAGAGTTAGAGAGGGGGATGAGTGGAAGACGGCCTTCAAGACGAAGGACGGCTAGTATGAGTGGATGGTGATGTCGTTTGGATTATCGAACGCACCCAGTACATTTATGAGGGTGATGACACAGGTCTTGCGGCCCTACATAGGCAAATTCTTGGTTGTATACTTTGATGATATATTGATCTACAGTCAGGGTCGCACCGAGAACTTACGTCACATCCACTTGGTGTTTGAGCTCCTCCGAAAGGAGCCTCTGTACATCAACTTGAAGAAATGCTCATTCATGTCCACATCCGTTCATTTCTTGGGATATGTTGTATCGGCATCTAGTATTTCTGTTGACCCTGACAAGGGAAGGGTGATTCAAGAGTGACCTATCCCTACGAGCATTCATGAGGCCCGTAGTTTTCATGAGCTCGCCACCTTCTATTGGAGGTTTGTCCGAGCCTTCAGTTCGATCATGGCGCCCATTACGAGCTGCCTCTGTAAGGGTGACTTCGTTTGGACGAAGGCTTCTACTCGAGACTTCGAGGAGATCAAGGAGAGACTGTCTACCGCTTCCGTCTTACGCCTACCAGATTTCTCCAAACCCTTTGAGGTAGCTTGTGATGCGTCAGGGGTCGGTATCGGCGCAGTACTTAGCCAGGAAGGCCACCCGGTGGCCTACTTTAGCGAGAAGTTGAACGAGGCCCGACAAAAATATTCGAATTATGATCGGGAGTTCTATGTCATTGTGCAGGCACTGCGATACTGGTGACATTATCTCCTGCACAAAGAGTTCATTTTATATTCAGACCATCAGGCCCTGAGATATCTCGATTCCCAGAAGAAATTGGGTCACCGTCACGCCAAATGGGTGGAGTATATGCAAGAGTTTCACTATGTTCTTAAGCACCGAGCAGGAGTTGAGAACAAGCCGGCAGACGCCTTGAGTCGTCGAGTTAGCATCCTTCACACCATGAGCACCCGAGTAGTGGGATTTGAGCAACTAGTTCACGCTTCACCAGAGTGCCCTGATTTTGGGGATGTTTATATAACGCTTTCGAAGGCCTCGCCCAATCTTCGGGAGGGTTATTCGATATCAGATGGGTATTTATTTATGGGCTCTCGCCTCTGCATTCCTCAGTAATCCGTCCGAGATTTCCTTATCTGGGAGTTACACGCAGGCAGAGCTGCGGGGCACTTTGGTAGAAGACGATCGCATTGGTTGAGGATCGTTTCCTCTGGCCCGGCCTAAAGAAAGACGTCACCAGAGTAGTTAGGCATTGCGGGGTTTGCCAGACGGCAAAGGGGTCTCGACAGCCCACGGGATTATACACTCCACTACCGGTCCCTGAGCGACCCTGGTCTGATATTAGTATGGATTTCGTTCTCGGGATCCCTCGGACTCTGAGGAAGTTCGATTCTATATTTGTTGTTGTGGATCGTTTTTCCAAGATGGCACATTTCATTCCTTGCCGAAAAATTGATGACGCCTCCCACGTGGCAGCATTATTATTTAGAGAAGTATTTAAGTATCATGGTTTCCCCAGCTCCATAGTCTCTGATCGTGGCGTATGATTTATGAGCTGTTTCTGGAAGACGGGTACGACTCTGAGGGGGAAGACGGGTGCGACTCTGAGGTTTTCCTCCGCCTACCACCCACAGACGGACGGACAAACTGAAGTGGTTAACCGTAGTCTTGGGACTCTTCTTCGTTGCCTGGTTGGGGATAGCCCAGCGACCTGGGATTCTGTCCTCCCCGTAGCCGAAGCCGAATTTGCATGCAATAGCTCAGTCAATAGGACCACAGGCTTGAGTACATTTCATATCATATTAGGGTATGAGCCTAGGAAACCAGTTGACTTGGTGGATATTCCCCTAGGGTCCAAACCAAGTGAGTATGTTGAGTCTTTCATTCAGCACGTGCATGCACTACACGAGTCGGTCCGTAAGAAGATTGCAGCTAGTAATGATTACTATAAGAATCAAGCGGATCAACACATGCGGGAACAAATCTTTGAGGCGGGAGAACAGATATTAATTCGCATTCGATCTGAGAGGGTCCCACAAGGACCAGCAAAAAAATTAAGCGGACGCAGAATGGGCCCTTATACAGTTGTACGACGGATTGGTACGAATGCATATGAGATAGACATCCCTCATGGTATGAGCATCAACCGGGTATATTCAACGTAGAGGATTTGACCCCTTACTACGAGGAGCATGTGTACGTGGACCCACTCACCACACCTCTACCCGAGCCTTCATCTCCCATAGCCCCACCACCTGAGCCTTCTTCTCCTATTGCCTCTGCTAGTCCCTCTGTGTTGCCACCTGCGGCGTCGCGTCATGCAGATCGAGTTGCACCATCGACGGTTCCACCGACACCATCGCCAGACGGAGATACATCTTTACCAGACGGAGATACATCGGCATCAGACGGAGATACATTGGTACCATCTGCTTCTACTGACGACGTGCGTCAGATCGTCGGACACGACTTCTACGCCGCGGGCGAACGAGATACCCTACGCTATCTTGTCCGTTGGAGCAGTCGGCCCTTGCACGATGCTACTTGGATTTCCTCGAAGGAGCTTCAGAGACTCGCCCCACGGGTGCTCAGCGAGTACAGCCACTTACACTCATCGGAGTTGAGTGCCTTTAAGCCGGGGGGAGTTGACGGCGCGCCACGACCGACGCGCGTGTATACCCGCAGGAGGAAGTGATCCGCTCTCCGGACGGGCGATCGGAGTCCATGGTCGCATCCGGATGCGTGTTTCTAGTCAATTTCATGTTTTTTATTGAGTTGTATTTTATCCCCGATCGAACCGACCAATGTGAGTCGTTCGATTTAGGGGTTTTATTAGGGTGCAGTTACTGTGCGGTTATTAGTTTGGGTTTATTTAAGGTTGCAGGCAAGCGGTTCAAGACATCGTGAGTTAGCATTTTCCTAACCGGCGGTCACGAAGAAGGTGCGATACCTTCCCTTCCCTTCTCGTTGGTGCGACGCCAGCCCCGCCTCCCTCTCCAGCAAGACCTCTCCGCCTGAGCCCTCTCCAGCCTCGACGTGCCCTTCCCCACCCGCTGACGCGACACCAGCCCCTCCTCCCTCTCCGACAAGACCTCTCCGCCTGAGCCCTTCCCCAGAACCCCTCTCCACCTTTCCCGTCGGCCTCCATCCAACCTGAAACATCACCAGCCGCCCCCTCCCCTCCGCCTCCCTCTTCCCTAACCCTTACTCTTCCCGTCAGCCTCCACCCAACCCTACGCCCCCACCACCAGCCTCTCCCCTCCGCCTCCCTCTTCATTACCTCTCACCTCTCTCGTTGGCCTCCACCCAGCACAAAACCCCCCACCGGCAGCCACCTTTAAGCCCATCCACGTCCCAATCAGCCCCGATCCACACTCCCGACACCTTGTCCGCTTGCTACGACCTTCGATGCCCTCCACTCGCTATTACCGCCGCCTGCACACGTAAATTGTGGTAAAAGTCATTTCTTTTTTGTTACTTATTTTGGCAACTTGTACCGTGGTGGATTCTAATTTTATTTTGCTCGTATTTCATTTGTCGAACAATTTGCGGGACCTATTCCGTGCACGCTTATAAATTATTTGCGCCTCTTTTGTTTGCAAAATTAATATTTTTGTTCTCCTTTAATCAAGTAATTATGATTGTGCCCCTCTTGTTAACCTTATAATAATTAATTATTTGATGTAATTTTTGAGCTGACCACTTTTGCACTTGCATTACACCTCATCGCATTTAGGGCTGCATTTAGAGCATTCACCCCGAGTCAGTCGACCTACCACTGCATCACATTGTCTGAACTATAAGTGATCGAAGACGTCGCTCGGCCTCCGTTTGTAGTCGGCAATCGACACTTGAGATACGATAAAGCAGCATGATATGATTCTGTGATGGGGTATGGGGGCGGGATTGGGATAAGGTTAAGCAATGGATTATGGGTGTTGGACCGGTTGAATGAGGTCAGGATATGGTTGGACATGTTTCTAGTTCCCTTTGACCGAACAGGTAGAATCGGGTCGGGATCGTGATCCTAAAGATCCTAAGATCGGATCGCGATCCCAGATGTAGATGTGTCAATTTAGATCCTAGGTAAGATCCGGATCGCGATCCCAGGCGTAGATGTTTCAATTTAGATCCTAGGTAAGATCCGGATCGCGATCCCAGGCGTAGATGTGTCAATTTAGATCCTAGGTAAGATCCGGATCGCGATCCCAGACGTAGATTTTTCAATTTAGATCCTAGGTAAGATCCGGATCGATTTACAAAATCTGGATCGTAGGATCCTACGATCCGGATCGTGATCCTGATAACCATGAGTAAGAGAGAATGTGTGTGTAGAAATGATCATTGATTCTCCTTTAAGGAGGGCTAATATACTGAATCATAGGAAAGCAGGGCTAAACCCACTTTTGATAAATGAAATATTTGTTGTGAAAATATTATGTGGTTGACTTTTGCTTTTTGATTGAATGTGTTGTCCACCAGTGTATCTCATCCAACTATGATTCTCCCTTAAGTCATCCCTCCCTAACAAATGATATTAAAGTCAAGTTCAACCAACCAAGGTCAAGTGTTTGCTATGTGATTACGACTCTCACGAGTCTTAGCTAATTTTAACATGCTCGAGCATTGTTCAAGGGCAAAGATTACCAATGTGGAGATCGAGCTCTCATGAGTTCTATGACGGTGGCATTTTTGTTGCAAAAACAGCAGCAGCTGGCCAGTATTCAAATCATGCATTAATGCACAATTAAGTTACCTAACATAAAGCTTACAAAAACAGATGCATCTTAGAAATTGTTCAGAGGTGGCACCTTATAATACACTACAATTTCAGTGGCAGCATCTTCAATATTCCAATTCGAGTTCCTATAAAGAGGTGAGAGCTGACATTAGTAAACGTGAGATTTAAATATAAGAAGGAAAATAAACCAAAAGATTTAAAAGTATCTATAGCCAATACATCTGAATGGAAATTATGGGGGAGGAATTGATAACAAGAACTTATAATATGCATGCTTAATTGGAGTAAGAAGGTACATAGTGTCCTATCCAGGAGCGAAACAATTCACAGGCACACCCAGGCATGTACCCGGGTTCAATTTTCGAGGAAAAGATATAGGGTCAAGAAATTATTATCTAACTTTCTCTCACTCTCTTCTTTTCTTTTTCCCTCTCTCTCTCTCTCTCTCTCTCTCTCTCTCTCTCTCTCTCTCTCTCTCTCTCTCTAAACTCACGTCTCTTGCTCGTGCTCGTGCACTCGTCGGTAAAACCCGCAAAACGCGCCATAGCCGCGAACGACGGACCGCTCCTCCACCGGAAAGCTCCTCCCTTCTTCCTCTTCTCCTCCGTCTTTCTCCTCCGCGACCATAGCTCCACTGGGATCTACGAAAGGGGGACTCAAATCCCATTTGGGACTTCTCCCTCGCTCGACCTAGCATTCGATCTCAAACTGGAGCACAAAACAACTTGGTATCAGAGTCACTCTTCGTCGACGGCGACATCTTTCCTCCTCTACCAACCGCGCCGAAGCCCTCCCCGCCCACCTATCCAACACAACCGGCCCCCGTGCCCCCGGTTTCGGCCCGGGTTCCGGCCCAGCGGACTGATCTCCTCCAGCTGCGCCGAACGGCCCTTCGGCTAGACACACATAAGTCGCCGCTTGCGATTCCGGACTCTTGCCCCTTACCGCACCCTCCCACACCGCCACATGCAACCATAGAAGAAGGGAGTATGACCATGACCCAATTGATGGAAATGTTCCAATCAATTGTGGCCTCCCTCCACGCACGAATAGACTCCATACAACCCCCACCGCGCGCATCTGGCTCCTCTAATGATGAACCTTACAACGGCCACTACCCCGAGCATGGACACCCTCACTCCGAAGGTAGTGGCATTCCTCGCTATGTGAAAACGAATTTCCCCATTTTTGAAGGCCACGAAGACCCACTCGCATGGCTAACCCAATGCGAGCTATTCTTCACCAACCAACGGACACCGTGGGAAGATCGCCTTGGCATTGACTCGTTCGACCTCATGGGCCCAACCCACTTTGCTTCACTCAACTCCAAAGGGAGCGACCAAGCTCACTTGGGAGAAGTTCAAGGACTCTTGCATGCTCCGCTTCGAGCCCTTATTACTCAGCAACCCTCTTGGCGACCTCATTACCCTCAAGCAAACGGGCCCCATCGACGACTACTTATTAGAGAAGTTCAAGGTTTTACTTGCTCGTGCTCCCTCTGTATGCCCCTCCCAGCAGGTCCCATCTTTATGGCGGGCCTTCATGAGCGCCTTCGCCTCAACGTGGAGTTCCAGGCCACTCCAGACCTTACGACCGCGATGAGTCTATGTGGGTTTGTGAGAAGCGCCTCCTCAGAGACCAACCCCAGGGCAGACGCAGTGATACCATGGAGCCTTTTCGAGAGCAGCACCCAAGGATAACTGGCCCCCGGATCTTCTATGGTGGGCCGATTCGACTCGTCCACCCTTCTGTCGTTGTCTTTCCGTCTCTGAGATGGTTGACCATCGTGCCAAGGGACTCTGTTTCAATTGCGGCGAGACTTTCGGACCAAGCCACAGATGCAAGTGTCTCTTCTGGGTGGAAGTGGACAACCCCTTCTGATGATGATGATGCGGACACAGGAGTCCCAGAGATTTCTCTGCATGCCATCTTCGACCCTCAGAAGGGTCATACGATCTAGATGGCCGTTACACTCGGGGGACAAACCCTCCTCGCACTCATGGACTCAAGCAGCACGCACAGTTTCATGAAACAGACTACAACTCACTGACTTCACCTTCCTGTCACATCGTGTAGTCGTGTGCATGTGTTTGTGCCCAACAGTCACTAGAAGGAATGTCCAGGCATCTGTCGCAGGATTCCAATTGTAGTGGAAGATCATCACTCCCTCTTAGGACTCCTTGTGGTGGACCTTCAGGGGTTTGAGGTGGTGATTGGCGTACGTTGGCTCTGGACTTTAGGTCCAATAACGTGGGATTTGGACTGACTCACTATGAGTTGGCACCAGGGCGCGCAACGGATTGAGTGGCACGGGCACTACCAGATGGAAGGCATCTCTTCCTTCTTGGTCCAAGAAGCACCACAATCGGAAGTTGTCTCGACCCCGAAGGGAATTTCCCCCGACCACCATTAGCTCCTACAAGATGTTGGAGATACCTTTACACCACTGGTCGACCTTCCTGTGATCTGTAGCCAGGACCATCGCATATGTCTTCTACCGAGCACGGAGCTCGTGGTCGTCAGGTCATACCGCTACCCCTTCCTCCAGAAGGATGAGATTGAGCGACACTACACGGAGATGCTTCAGCAGGGGATCATCCGCCGCAGTGTCTCCCCATTTTCGTCGTCGGACCTTTTGGTGCACAAAAAGGACGGCACGTGGTGCTTTTGCGTCGACTACATGGAGTTGAATGCCAAGCGGGTGAAGGATAAGTTCCCCATTGCAGTGGTGGAGGAGCTTCTGGAAGAGTTACATGGAGCCCGCTTCTTTTCCAAGTTGGACCTATACTCGGGCTATCATCGGGTGCCCATAGAGGCCGCCGATGTAGAGAAGACGGCCTTCAGGAGATGCCTTTCGGTCTCACGAATGGCCCCTCTACTTTTCAGTCCCTGATGAATGAGGTATTCTAACCCTTGCTGCATAAATCTGTCAAGGTATTCCAGCCCCTATTGCATAAGGCTGTCCTAATATTTTTTGACGACAATTTGGTGTACGGTAAGTCCTGGATTGAGCATTTACAGCACCTCCGCATAGTTCTCCAATTGATCCGCCGCCACCTCCTCGTTCTTAAGGCATCGCCTACTTAGGCCACGTGGTGCAAGCTCAGGGGGAGTGTCAGCTGATCCAAAGAAAATCTAAGGCGTGGTTGTTTGACCCACTCCCCAAACATCGCGCGACCTCCGCAGGTTTCTTGGGCTGACCGGGTATTACCGCCGCTTCATCCGAGGGTACAGTACGTCAGTACCATTGTCGAGACATTAGTGGCTCTCTTGCGGAAGAATGCATTTGTGTAAGATGACGCCGACAATGGCTTTTCAGGAGCTCCAGCAAGCCTGATTTGCACACCTGTCTTGCGTCTGCCGAATTTTTCACAGGAGTTTCATGTGGAGTATGATGCCTCAAGAGTTGTGGGGCCGTTTTGCACCAAGAGGGACACCACAGTGCGTACTTCGGTCACAAGACCGTGCTCCACCATCAGAAGTTAAAAGCATATGAGCAGGAGTTGATAGGGCTCGCCAAGGCCGTACAACGCTGGCAACCCTACCTTTGGGGCCACACTTTTGTAATCCGCATCGACCACTTCAGCATGAAGTACCTTCTGGAGCAGCGCCTCACTACTGTGACGCAACAACGTTGGGTCAGCAAACTCCCCGGATTCGAATTTTGCGTAGAATACAAGACGGGCCTTGAACCGGGCAGTTGATGCTTTATCCCACCGCGAACATGCTGCCGAGGGCACTATCTCCACCATCTCCTGCCCCACGGTCACCTTCCTCTCCACCCTGCGTCACGAAATCCAGACTTCTCCGGTTTCATCCGAGCTTCGCTGCCGCATTGAGGGCCTAATACCCCGGTGTTGGACCGCTTGTGAGGGTTTCATCTTCTATAGTGACCGACTATACTTGGAGACCACTTCCCGCCTTGTCAGAGCATTTTGGAGTACATTCATGGTCGCGGGCACGAGGGAGCCCACAAGACCCTGCAGCACATCCACGCAGAGTTCTTTTAGAAGATCCTACGCAGCATAGTGTAAGACTTCATTGCATTCTGCCCCATTTTCCAGAAGAACAAAATGACTCATCTCCTTCCTGCGGGTTTATTGCAGTTGTTGCCGGTGTCGACTCAGGTCTGGGCAGACGTGTCCATTGACTTTGTGGAGGGGCTTCCCACTTCCAAGGGCAAGATCGTACTCATGGTCGTCGTCGACTGCTTCTCTAAGGGGGCACACTTCGTTGCCTAGGCATGACTTCTTGTTGTTGAGACTGTCACGCGGATTTTCATTTATTGCGTGTTCCGCCTACATGGGATGCTGGAGAGCATCGTATCCGGTCGTGACAAGATTTTGATACGATGTTGGCCGCCACGCGCCTTTATTAGTCTATGTAGCCCATGGACATTATTGTACTTTGTATTTCCCCACTCCCCTATATATAGGAGTGGTAGTGTCACCTTGTTGTTTATCTTTTGAGATCTTGTTTAGTGTAGGCTCTCCTAGGTGAGAGAGACTTTTAGAGGGAACCAGCCCTCAGGAGTTCGGGCCGAGCTTGTCTCGACAATTGTATCTTCTTTTGTTTAAGCATGCAATTTCAGCTCTTGATAGCGTGAGTCTATCAATTGGTCTAACCTGCCGCAAAACTAGGGATTCGACGGAACCCTAATTTGGTCCCTCTGGATCATCGGCCATCAACGCACGACCGTCCTGCCCGTGTCTCCTACTCACACCCGATCCACGCTCGACGACGCACGTCCTCTTTGTCGATCCAGTGGCTCACTATTTCCAGCGACCGAACTTGACGTTGCTCGCTGTCGATGCCCTCGATCGTTGACGAAAACGACTCCAGGACCGCTCTCCTCGCCGTCGATCTCCACGGTCGCCGATTCCAGCGTCGTTATTTTTTTCCTTGCGCATCCTCTTCGACTTTCACGACTTCTGCAGCACCTGCCGACGATTCCAGAGGCACCTAACGACGAGTCCAAAATCTACTGATTTCTGCAGTGGCTCTTCGTCTTCTCTCGTGATTACATCGTGCTTCTTCCCTTCTTCTCCAGTGCTTCCAGTGTGCCTTCCGCCGACTTTTCTTATTCTCCAGAAGTGTCCGGCCGCATTCCCAGCGCCCACCGGCACTCCTGCGGCCATCCCTCATCCTCGCTGCCCTCCTACCAACCAGCACCACCTCCTGCCGTGTTGGGCCGCGGTCTGCAGCAGTCCGGCTTCCCTCCTGCGACTCCTGCAGCACTCCGACAACCCTCCCGCAGCTCTTGCAGCGTCCCATCGCTTCTCTCCGCTACACCCAATCGTCGTTCCATGCCCATGACATGTTCAATGGCCCTTCATGCCAACAATAACACCCCTGCCACTGCCTCTGCTGACTCCCGTCACATGGATCAAATCGAAGCCCAGCTTGCGCATCTCACTCTCCTCCTTCAAGAGCTTACGGCCACAACGGTAAATCACCCTCTGACCACTCCACCACTTCAACCTGTCCCGGACCATATGGGGTTTCTGCACCCCGCTGCGAACACCCACCCGACCCATCTCCGCCGAATCAAGATTCCTGTATTCTACGACACCGACCATCTTGGGTGGCTCGCCCGCGCGGAGCAGTTCTTCGACATTCAGTCCACCCCCGCCAACCACAAGATCCCCCTAGCCACTATCTATATGCAGGGTTCAGCGCTCCATTGGGCACATTGGATGCGCCAGCAGTTCCTGACCTCTCCTGGCCCACAATGAAAGAGGAACTCCTCCACTACGACACCCGTCAGGAGGGCAATGCCTTTGAGCGCCTCAGCTCTGTGCGTCAGTCCGACATTGTGAACTCCTACATCGACGAGTTCATAGCGCAGCAGTTCCTGACCTCTCCTGGCCCACACTGAAAGAGGAACTCCTCCACTACGACGAGTTCTATATGCAGGGTTCGGCGCTCCAATGGGCACATTGGATGCGCCAGCAGTTCCTGACCTCTCCTGGCCCACACTGAAAGAGGAACTCCTCCACTACGACACCTGTCAGACGGGCAATGCCTTTGAGCGCCTCAGCTCTGTGCATCAGTCCGACATTGTGGACTCCTACATCGACGAGTTCATAGCGGTCGCCACGCACGTTCCCGACCTAGCCCCCAACCAATACCTATGGTACTTTCTCGCGAGTCTGCACCCCCACCTCCGGGCGCACCTACGGGTCCACAACCCGTCTACTCTTACCCGCTCCATAGAATAGGCACAGTACCTCGACAAGAAATTCTACACAGCCTCACCATCCTCCTCGATCTGGCCTCCCCCCAAGCCACTGTCGCTTCGCCGCCTCTTCCGCGCTTGGATCATCTGCCCCCACTTGGGCCCTAACTGCTAGACCTGCCTCCACAACCTCCAATTCTGCTTCCACAAGCATCCCGATGACCCCAGCACTTGTCTCACCAGCAGCACCTCGATCTTCATCGTAAGGGCCTCTGCTTTCGACGGAACCCTAATTTGGTTCCTCCGGATCATCGGCCATCAGCGCACGACCGTCCTACCCACGTCTCCTCCTCGCACCCGATCCGCGCTCGACGACACGCGTCCTCTTCGCCGATCTGATGGCTCGCTGTTTCCAGCGACCGAACTTGACGCCACCCACTGCCAATGCCCTCGATCGCTGACGGAAAGGACTCCAGCACCGCTCTCCTTGTTGTCGATCTCCACAGCCACCGATTTCAACGCCATTATTTTTTCCCATGTGCATCGTCTTCGACTTCCATGACTTCTGCAGCACCTACCGACGATTCCAGAGGCACCCAACGACGAGTTCGAAATCTACCGATTTCTGCAATGGCTCTTCATCTTCTCTCGCGATTACATCGTGCCTCTTTGCTTCTTCTCCAGTGCTTCCAGTGCGCCTTCCGCCAGCTCTTTTTATTCTCCATACGTGTTCGTCCGCATCTCCAGCGGCCCACCGACACTCTTGCATCCTTCCAGCGGTCGTCCCTCATCCTCCTTGCCCTCCTACCGACCAGCACCACCTCCTGCTGTGTCGGGTCGCCGTCTGCAACAGTCTGCCTTCCCTCTTGTGGCTCCTGCAGCACTCCAGCAACCCTCATGCGGCTCTTCCAGCGTCCCATCGCTTCCCTCCGCTACACCCAGACATCATTCTATGCCCATGACACGTTCAATGGCCCGCCACCCCGACGAGAACGCCTCCGCCACTGCCTCCGCTGACTCCCGTCGCATGGATCAAATTGAAGCCCAACTTGCGCATCTCACTCCTCCTTTGAGAGCTTACGACCACGACTGTAAATCACCCCCCGACCACTCCACCACTACCACTTACCTATCCCGAACCGCATGGGGTTTTAGCACCCCACTACAAACACTCACCCAGCTCATCTCCTCCGGATCGAGATTTTTGTGTTCTACGACACCGAGCCTCTTGGGTGGCTCACCAACGTCGAGTAGCTCTTCAACCTTCAGTCCACCCCGGCCAACCATAAGGTCCCTCTAGCCACTATCTATATGCAGGGTTCGGCGCTTCATTGGGCGCATTGGATGCGCCAGCAGGTTCTTGGCCTCTCCTGGCCCATATTGAAAGAAGACTCCTCCGCCACTACGACACCCGTAAAGCGGGCAATGCCTTTGAGCGCCTCAGCTCCGTGCGTCAGTCCAATATTGTGGCCTCCTACATCGACGAATTCATAGCGGTCTCCACGTCGTTCCTACCTAGCCCCCGATCAATACATGGGGTACTTTCTCGTGAATCTGCACCCCTACCTCTGGGCACGCTTGCGGGTCCACAACCCGTCTACTCTTACCCGCTCCATGGAACAGGCTCGATACCTCGACGAGGAACTCTACACAGCTCCACTATCCTCCTCGATCCGGCCTCCCCCCAGCCACTGTCGTTGTCGCCGCCTCTTCCGCGCTTGGATCCTCTGCCCCCACCTGGTCCTCATCTGCTAGGCCCGCCTCTACAGCCGCCAATTCCTCTTCCACAAGCATCCCGACAACCCCAGAACTTGCCTCAACAGCAGCACCTCGAGCTTCGTCGCAAGGGCCTCTGCTTTCGCTGAAAGCAACCATAATCGCCCACCCACATCTGCCCTCTCAAAAATCTGTGTAGCTCGGATCTGAAGATGATGGTCCAGACTCCGGTGATTTGGATCCGCCGACGCTATCTGAGGACCACTAAGGACCTCGACCTTGAGGATAAGGTCGTTTTTCGGGCGGGGCATGTTGATACTATGTTGGCCTCCACGTGCCTCTATTAGTTTGTGTAGCCCGTGGGCATTATTGAACTTTGTATTTCCCCATTGCCCTATATATAGGAGTGGTAGTGTCTCCTTGTTGTTTATCTTTTGAGATCTTGTTTAGTGTAGGATCTTCTAGGTGAGAGACTCTTAAAGGGAACCAGTCCTCAGGAGTTCGGGTCGAGCTTATCTCGGCAATTGTATATCTTTTTGTTTAAGCATGCAATTTCAGTCCTTAATAGAGTGAGTCTATCAGATTTTTACCAACTGCTTTTGGAAGGAGTTGTTCACTCTTAGCGACGCCAAATTGACCTTCTCCACCACCTGTTGGAGGTCCACCACCTACAATTCGCAGTCCCGATGTGCAGATCGAGGTAGTCAACCACAGAATGGAGATGTGCATACGCTGCATTACAGGAGATCTTCCCCAGGACTGGGTTCAGTGGCTTCCTTGGGTTGAGTTTTGCTACAACGCCTCTTAGCACACCACGCTCCATACTACACCCTTCCATTTGATTTATGTTGTTGTATCCTCCCCGTCTACTGTCTGACAGTGATGGCACCGCCATAATTGATATTGCGACAGGGAGCTCCTCGACCGTGATTACACTACAAGAAAACAGGCTTTTAGTGACAAAAAATTTGTGACGAAAAAAATCTGGTCACTAATGATTTGCTTTTTGTGACCAATCTTATATTTGATCACTAAACAAATAAAAACGATTAATTTGTGACCATATGTAAATTTAGTCACTAAAAATAATATAATTAGTGACAAATAAAATTTCGGCACACATTACTAATTATTAGTGACCAAACAATACTTTTGTCACTAATCTCTTCTCTCCCAAATAAAAATATATTCCCACCAAAATAAAAAAAAACTTCCCTCCTAAATTAAAAAAAAATGATACATGATTACCAAATAAACTCAACTTATTTTTAATTCTAATTGACAGCAACCGACACTGTGCCGAACCCCTTTCCTCTTTCGCAAAAATTGTGCCCTAGCTACCTTGCCGAACGCCGACAAAACCCCCCGAACGCCGCGACGAGGACTCACGTTTGGGACGATCTCTTAGCCAAAACCTGCCAAGGTGCGCTCAAATTTCCCAGTCACAGACAACAAGGGGCGGATCTACGCCTTTCGTTTAGTATTTCTGCGTCGCCTGTGTAAAACCCCGCTGGCTGCCCTAGCAAAAATCTCCAGTTTTCGGTTTGCCATCTCTCTTGCCAGACGCCAGTCCCGACTCCGCCCGACGCCAATCCTGACTCCGTCCGACGCCAATCCGCCGTCATCGTCGACGTTTATCTAGGATATTTCCAGATGCCAATCCTCCAGTCAAGTTCGCCTTCATCGCCAGATGCTACAGGTCGTTTTCCATTTAAATTTCGATTTCTTAATCAATTTCAAATTCCTCATCCATGTCGATTTGATTTCCATTTCTAATTTATTTCCATTTCTAATGTATTTCCTGATTCCTCATCCATTTCCTTTCCCAGTTTTGGGTCTCCATAATCCCTAGCACTCTGGCAGTAGGCCAGACGCTTCAGGTCGATTTCGGTTCCCTAGCAGCAGTTTGCAGGTAAAATCATTTTTATAGAGTTTGATTTATGCTATATTATGATAATTGTAGTAAGTATATTTAACAGGGAAGTCTTTTTAGTACATCAGTTTTCTCAATGAATAGATTGGTTTGTCGATTTCGCTTCCTCTCTACCGTTAGAATCACTGCAATAAATATGTTTCTCTTTTTTGAACGATATTGCCCAAGATGCTTCCATATTGAAAATGGAGATCAATCGAATTATAATGTTCCAAATTTTGTTTGTAGAGTATGATCTTCCAGATTATTTGAGAGTATTATCTTGGTCATCATCTTTCAGTTTTTTTTTTGTGGAATTTTTTAATTCCCCTCCATTCTTTCATGTTGAATGTTATTTAATGTTTTCTACTTGTTAGTTTGTTGGATTTGTACAACCATTTATTTATTTTGGTTGGTACATGCTTTATGATGGATGTTGTTATATGCTTTGTAGGGATTTTATTGCCATGTACAACCCTAAGTCCAATGATAAATTTTATATTATTTGCACTTCAAAAAAAGTGTAAAAATCACTGCTCTGTTATGTATAAATTGGTGATTACATAACTAAGCTGCTACATATGAACTAGTGATTCCTAATCTTTCTTATGATGGAAGTTTACCTATTATTTCAGAAAAGTGTTTGAACCTCCAATCTGTTGCAGACATGTCGTTCAGTAACTTGGAGGAAGACGATGGCCTTTCAGTTTCCAAATCTGCTATAGCCCAACTGAAAGAATTGACGGGCTGGGTTCAGGTGAACACTAACTCGGGCAGTCCAGCAAGAGCAAAAACTCCACCGGCTCCAAGAACAAGGACGACTGGTTAAATGTGGACGAAGGTGATGCGGAATGATTTGTTGGAATTCCATTTGTGTTAGCTTCTTAAATCTTAATTGCATCGTGCTTTTTTATTTCTTATGTACATAGCTGGTGTTGGTTGACTGCTGATCTCCAGGTCCCAGATGGATTTGAATATGTCATTATGTATCAGTTCTTTGGAGCTGAAGGTATTCTCTGTGTTGTTATCTCTCTTTTGAACATCTGTAAAAGAATTTGATGGCCCTTTGGTCTGGAAATGTATGAAGATGTGTCCATTACTCCATTTGGTGGTGGCTTTAGAAACCACTTGTTATTGCTTCCTGGTCCCCAAACTTCTACAGTGGCTAGTGATAAGAGACTGGTTGATGAGTGTGTAACGGCGCATTGGAGCCTTTCAGGATACGAATGTGGCCGGCCGGCAAGCTCGTTCGGTGGCGCTCTATTCTCCTGGTTGTTCAGTGTTGTTGGATGAAGCTTAGTGTCTGGAACACGCTGAAATAGATTGAGCTGGAGGTGCTCGCAAAGAATGTCAATTACCAAAGGAATAGATTATGAAAGATGTTTGGTCATCACAATGTATTTATTTATTTATGTCTTACATGTAAAGAAAGAACAATGTAATATTATATTTTTTTGCGTATTGAGTTTAATAAAGTTAAAAGCTCTATTGTTCTGTACTTAAGGATTTGGGCTATCTCCCATCTTTTTTTCTATTAATAAATTTAAAAGAAAATTTCTCTTTTCATTCATGAGATTTTTTTAGCAAATGAATAATTTATTTATTGTTGCACTTAATACAGAAATAAATAATTTTAGTAACCAAAAGTCGTTATTATTGCATTGCACAAGCAGTGATTAAATAAATTTAGTCACTAAATAAAAAAAATTATCGCTAATAATGCACATTTAGTGACTAAAAGTAGTTGTCACTAATAATGTAGATTTAGTGACGAAACGAGTTGTCACTAAAAATGTATATTTAGTGACGAACATTAGCGGTTACTAAAATTGTACATTTAGTGACGA
Organism: Dactylorhiza incarnata; assembly: GCA_033032865.1. Lineage (NCBI taxonomy): Eukaryota > Viridiplantae > Streptophyta > Magnoliopsida > Asparagales > Orchidaceae > Dactylorhiza > Dactylorhiza incarnata. The sequence goes on along the minus strand of JAWHQI010000531.1, from coordinate 483,616 downwards.
AATTAGTTGCCACTAAAAACATACATTTAGTGACGAAAATTAATTTGGTCACTAAATACATTCAGTGACGGGCCTTTTGCATCCACCTTATGATGGATTAAATTTGGTCACTAAATGTCTTTAGTGACCAAACCGCAATATTTAGTGATCAAAATTTTGTCACTAAATATCAATTTTCTTGTAGTGAGAGTTTTTCTACCGCAAGAAAGCGACTCTTCCATGCACAACACCGCATGGAAGTTGCATACAACCAGAGCCAACGAGAGTTTTCTTTTGTCATCGGTGATTGGGTTTGGCTGAAACGCCGACCTTACCGCCAGACGTCGTCCTCTGCCCCTCCCTCCAACAAATTGGGCCCCAAATTTTACGGGCCCTTTTTGAACCTCCAACACATTGGTGAGGTGGCATACCAGCTCCAACTCACTCCGGAGGCTCGCATACACGAGCCTTCCATGTATCTCCACTGAAGCCATTCGTGGGCGCCCCTACGACAAAATCATTGGTTCGATAGCCGCCACAGCTTGAGGACAAGCTGCCACTAGACAGGGAAGGAGATGTTATGGACCCAAGTTGGTGCCGCACGTATCAGCGACACATCCAATCCACCAGGGATTGGTCATTTTCTACTCGCACTTTTTATCGCACCTTTTTTTACTATTAATGTTGTGCATGTGTTATTACACTCACTTGTGTTATGGCCCAAGTGAGGGGCTTGAACCTATTCGATGGTCTGATTTGAGTGAAAGGAAATCAAGAAATTATTATCTAATTTTCTCTCTCTCTTTTTTTCTCTCCCCCCCCCCCTCCTCTCTCTCTCTAAACTCCCGTCTCTCCTGTATTCATGCAACCTTTGGTAAAACCCGCAAGCAGCGCCCTAGCAACGAACGACGGTCCACTCCTCCTCCGGAAAGCTCCGCCCTTCTTCCTCTTCTCCTCCGCAATTATAGCTCCACCGGGATCTAGGAAAGGGGACTCAAATTACTTGAGGGAGTTCTCCCTCGCTCACCCCAGCACTCGATCTCAAATCAGAGCACACAACATGTAGTTTCCAGTGTTATTCCATATTGCACAAATATTATTGAACAAGAAAGAATTTATAGTATTCAAGTACCAATCTTTGTTGGGAGTCCTACCTGCTTAAACTCTATTAATAGCAAGCAGCAAAGCTAATACTTAAGTCTTAAATTTTTCAACGCTATGTAATTATGTCATCCTTTTCTACACAAATAGCACAATAAAACGCAGAATTACCAAGTAGAGCCTTCATTTACAAAATGGGAGTAGTAAAAGAGAAAAACCTGGGAGGCTCGAATCCATCTTTCACCGATCCAATCATAATGAGACCTCAAGTCTTCATGCCTAAATTCCAACTCTTGCTGCCAAGGCCTGAAGTAAACAATGTACCTGGAGTCTTCAACAACTTTTGAAATAACTCCAACCCACCATCCATCATTATAATAAGCATCAACTTCTTGAAGTTTATGAAACTTGCTCAATACAGGACTAGCCGGTGGTGCGGGCCTGATGTGCAGAGAATCAACAGTTTCTCTTAGAAGCTCAGTTTCATCATCTGTCATCAAATTTCTGTACTCCACAAGGAACTTATTCCCAACAGGATTTACAACTGTTGCAGGGAACCAGGCTCCACGAAAACCTTCATCATCACTAGTAACCTCCACAGATGTTCCCACTCCAAACAACTTTCCTAACAAGTCCTGAATTCATGTCACAAAAATAAAAGCTTGAAACAGAGATAAATGGTTACTAGTGCATCAAACTCTACCAATGCAGGATTGATGTTACCAGCCTCGAAAAATAGAAATATGCCTCTACACTAATCTATAAGATACATGGAATCTTACAAAATCAATTATGTGTGAGATTCTGCAAGAATTGGAAATCTGACAGGTAAATGTAAATTTGTATAAAATGCTATCTGGTCATACCATCTTCTTCACCGTCTTCAAAAAATGAAAGGGAAAAAAATACATATCTGCATATGTCAAAAGTGTTAAGATGGGATAAAATAGGACAAGTCTTTAATTGAAATTAAAATAGGAAATTATGGGCTTTACAATAAGGTCTACTAATTGAACAAAACTAAGAAAATAAATGTTAGTTATTCTGCATGTGGAAAATATCAATCAAGTAAACCTTGCCAAATGTTCATGTAAATACAAGTCAATTTAGAGCCCACGTGAATGTGAGTCATTTGGTTCGTGCATGAAATGGAAAACATATGATAGGTGGGTTAGACAATTTTCAATATTCATTTTGTGGACTCGGTCTCCAGGTTTGGCTGAAAGGTTGGGAGGAATCAATTTTGTGGGACGATGTTGGACGTGGATACAAGGAATTAGACATTGAGCTTGCATGGTTAATTTAAGTCTTTTCACTGGCATATTAAAGGGAGAGAACATGAGTTTTCCCCACTCCGAATAGAGTAACTCAATAATCTCAAGCAAGAGGCCTTAGCTGTTGGTTCTCTTTCATTCCTTTGTTTTAGCAGGTTCTTCTCCTCTCTTGCTCCGTAAAATTGGAAGCCTGCTCGAATTTCTGGCCTCCTTTGGTTTCTTTACTGCCTAGAGTAAGAACGTGCAATCACCTCTTTGTTTCTGGTTGCTCGGAAGGAGCTTTTGTTCTTATTCTTTTCCGTGAGAGGTCAAAGAGAGGAAACCAACATGCATTTTTCTTTCCCCTGGTTGGAAACTCTGAAACTTCTCCATGGGTCATTCACCTAGATCGAGGGCAAATGAAGGATTTCCTCAATGTTATTTTTCCTCGGTCCAAGTCCCTTGCATCTTAGTCAACAACAATTTAAGACAAGAACAAGGGATATATAAATCATACATGCATGTATGTATATCAATATATATGTATGTATATCAATATATATGTATGTATGTGTGTCTATACACAAACACACTATATATGGAAAAGAAATAATTTAGTTGGTCTTGTCCTAAAAAGGGCAATCAAATAAACGAGTCTTTCGATCAATCTCATGATCTAATGGAATGTGTGATTTTTTTGAACATATGACTTAGCATGCATATACGTTGTATATAGATAATATGTTACAGAAGTGCACGTCGATGAGACACAGTGGCGGGTCTACACGCGTAGGAGGACGCCAGCATCTATTCCACCTGGAGCGGAAGGGACCGAGGGCACGTGATGGACATGCATGTCTTTATTTTGTAGGTTGTCTTTATTTTTCTATTGACACACCGGACTGGTGTTATTCGCACCCCTGCAGTTATAAAGGGGGATATATGGGTTCATTAGGGTTATCTTTTGGATGTACGAGATTTAGCCATTTAGGGTTGCTCTCTAACTATTTTCTTCTAGATCCCTCCTTCCTTTCCCTACCTCTACCGGCCCCTCCTTGTCGGGTTCTTTCTTGAGCATGTAATATTTGGTCTGATCCTGCCTCACCGCCCGCCGCTCTCGCCGTCGGTGCTTCGTCCCTCGTCGTCCGGCCATGCACGATCTACCCGCGCTTCTCCATCTGTGTCCAACCCTTCCGTGTCGACTTCGCCAGACCCTCGTCCGCGTCGCGGACAGCTCTTCTGCGCCGCATTGCTCTGCCGCCCGGAACCCTCCTTCCCAACGAACGCAGATTGTCGTCTTGTTGCTCGTCCCAATGCCGCAGCGCCTCTGCTCCTCCGCTCGCCTCTGTTCCAACCTCCCTTCCGGCGCCGCTTCGCTGCTTGGCCTAGGCTACCGCTGGCATGGCCCCAAACACTCGCTCCACCAGTGATGTCCCTCCGGATGCGGCCACCGACGCCCTAAGCCGTCATGTGGAGGCTCAAGAGCAACTCGTCGCCTCCATGCATGCCTCTCTCCTTGCCGCTTCTAGCTCCGGCTCCCTCCAACCGTCGGTCCCCGCCTCCGCCGCTTCTAGCTCCGGCTCGCTCGCGGATGTGGTACCCTCCTCGGCGCGGCGCCGCCGAGCCCCGGCCCCGAGACCGTCCATCGGCCCCTTCCGGGTCGTTCCACCCTTTCCTAATTTCCTTGGACATTCTTTCTTTCGCCGACATCGACCCGATGGGGTGGATTGCCAAGGTGGAGCAATACTTCGACCTTATCCTCACCCCGGAGCAGGATAAGGTGTCCACTGCTCTAGTCAGTCTGGACGGCTCCGCACTTCATTGGGCGTGGTGGCTACGTCAATCCAACCAGTTTCTCTCCTGGCCCGAGCTCAAGCAGGAGATGATCAGGCGGTACGACACCCGCTATTCTGGCTTCGCTATCGAGCGTCTTTGCGGCGTCCTCCAGACCGCCGGATTGGACAACTATATTGATGAGTTCATCGCTCTGGCCACCCACATCCCCGAGCTGCAGCCCGATCATTACTTGGGCTTCTTCATGTAGGGTATGCTGCCCCACATTCGCTCCCTTCTCCGCACGCACCACCCCCGAACGGTCTCTGACACCCTGGACACGGCGCGTCTAGTGGAGGCCGACCTCTCCACTCGGCCATCTGCCCCTGCGGACGGCCACCACCAGGGTCGGCCACCATGGCGGCCACCCACCTCAGCGCCCCCGCACTGGCCGCCCCCTGGGGCAAACCAGCTCGGACGCCCTCCACCCACCCAACGCATCTCCAATCGCGAATATGATGACCTCCGCAGTAAGGGCATGTGCTTCCGCTGCCGCCAGCCCTATTTTCCCACGCATGTGTGCTCCGTCAAGGAGTTCCACGTAATCATCGGCGACTTCGACCCAAAGGTTACCTTAGCGGACCTCGAGGCCCTCGAACTCTCCGAGGAGGAAGGACTTTTGGATACCGCCCCGGCTACGTACCACCGCTTGGAGTTGCCTTGTTTCTCGGTGGGCGGGATTTCGGGACCCCAGACCATAAAACTTTCGGGCAAGTTGTGTGATCATCCCATCATCGTCATGGTGGACAGTGGTGCGAGCCACAACTTCCTTTCCGCACAGTTGGCACATCAGCTTAGACTTTCGTTGGTGCCCTCCCCTGATTTTACAGTCTGCTTGTGCGATGGGCGTCGTCGGCCGACCCAGGGATGTTGCACTGTCGTCTCTCTTTCGGTGGGGTCCTGTTCGGTGAACGCGGACTTCTATGCTTTCGGCCTCGGCGGTATCGATGTTATCCTTGGAGCGGCATGACTCCGCACGCTGGGCGACGTGCGGGTCAATTGGGCGACCATGACTATGCAATTTCTCCATAAGGCCAGTCGTGTCGCCTCGTGGGTGACTCCGCCCTTCTCCGTTCTCCAGTTTCCTTCCGCGCGATCCAGCGGACGACTGACGTCAATTTTTTCACTTGGCTTTGGCTCATCTCCGGTCCGACAGCGGAGCTTCTCTAGCACCCGTCGGACCTTCAGGATCTACTCACCGAGTTCGCCAACATCTTTGAGGCCCCGACCGGCCTCCCTCCAACTCGACCGACCGAACACGCCATTCCCCTCCAGCCCAGCACTACGGCAGTGTCGGTACAACCTTACTGTTACGGCCATATGCAGAAGGACGAGATCGAACGTCTGGTTCGTGAGATGTTGATGGGGGGCCTCATCCGTCCCAGCGCGAGCCCCTTCTCCAGCCCGATCCTCCTGGTCCAAAAGAAGGACGGCAGCTGGCGATAGGGAGCTCAACAAGGCCACGGTACCGGACAAGTACCCGATCCCGGTGATTCAGGAGCTCCTGGATGAGCTTCACGGGGCCGTTTTCTTCACCAAACTGGATCTCAGAGCGGGATATCACCAGATCCGAGTGCGGACGGAGGACGTCGCCAAGACCACCTTCCGTACTCATGACGGCCACTACAAGTTCCTGGTCATGCCCTTCGGGCTGACCAATGCTTCCGCCACCTTCCAGGCCACGATGAACGACATCGTCAGGGCGGTACTTCGCAGACACGTCCTTGCTTTTTTATGACATTTTAGTCTACAGTTCTTCCTGGCAAGATCACCTTTGGCACGTCCGCCTCACTCTGACCACCATCCGGCGCCATCATTTCAAGCACCACCCAAAGAAGTGTTCCTTTGGAGCGGTGGAGGTGAGCTACCTTGGTCACACCATCTCGGCCCGGGGGGTCGCTATGGACGAGGAGAAGATCGTTGCGGTCCTCCATTGGCCGACTCCCACTTCCCTGCGGAACGTCCGGAGTTTCCTCGGCTTGGCTGGCTACTACCGCCGATTCATCCAGGGGTACGGGGCGTTGGCTCGGCCCCTCACACAGCTCCTGAAGAAGTCGGAAGAGGGCCCCTTTCAGTGGTCGATCGCGGCCGTCGCCGCCTTTGTCTCCCTTCAGAATTCCCTGGTGCACGGACCGGTACTGGCCATGCCCGATTTCTCCCGACCCTTTCTCATGAAGTGCGACGCGTCGGGCTCCGGGATGGGAGTCGTCCTCATGAAGGCCAGTCGACCGGTAGTCTACTTCAGTCGCGCCTTCTCCAGTACCATCCGCAGCCGCTCCGCATACGAGAATGAGCTCATGGGCCTCGTTCTCGCTGTTCAACATTGGTGCCCCTACCTTCTAGGCCGCCCGCTCGTGGTTCACACAGACCACCACAGCCTCTGCTACCTCCTACAGCAGAATATCGTCACGCCCGCCCAGCAAATGTGGGTCGTCAAACTCCTGGGCTATGATTTCACCATCGAGTTCCGCTCGGGGAGGGCGAACCGGGCGGCCGATGCCCTTTCTCATCGGAATCAGGCTCCGGAGCTCGCAGCTATCTGTCGTCCGGTGTGGGAAGACGTCGCAACCATCCAGCACGAAGTAGAGGCCGATCCCTTTTTGATTGGGATCCGGACGACGCTCATCGCCGACGCCACCGCTCATCCACCATACTCACTTGTATGGGGCCGCCTGTTCTTTAAGAGCCGCCTCGCCCTCGCCCCGTCGTCCCCGAGCATTCCACGCCTCCTCGCCAAGTTCCACACCTCGCCCTCTGGAGGGCACGCGGGGGCCTTCTGTACGTACCGCCGCCTGGCAGCCTCTCTCTACTAACCCTACATGTTCCGACAGGTCAAAGCCTTTGTTGCCACCTGCTTCGCCTGCCAGAAGGCCAAGTACGAAGAGGCGTTTCCGGGCGGACTCCTTCAGCCTCTACCCATTCCGGACCAAATTTGGGAGGACGTGGTCATGGACTTCATTACCCGGCTACCACGTTCGCAGGGGTACGATTGCATATTGGTCGTGGTGGACAGACTGTCCAAGTACGACCACTTTATTCCCCTCTGCCATCCCTACACCGTCGCCACCGTCGCGGAGAGCTTCATCAACGGCGGCGTGCTCCTCCATGGGTTTCCTCGGTCGATCATGATCCGCTCTTTTTGAGCACCTTCTGGACAACACTTTTTCTGCTACATGGTACTCGCCTCCGCATGAGCACCGCTTACCACCCACAGATGGACGGTCAATTTGAGGTCCTCAATAGATGTTTGGAGACGTACCTCAACTGTTTCGTGGGGGAGCAGCCACGGGGTTGGGCCAAGTGGCTCAGTTGGGCGAAGTACTCCCACAACACCTCCTACCACCACGCGGTCGGCACCACACCATTTGAGGTCGTCTATGGCCGTCCGCCACCCTCCATTGTCCGTCATCTCCCGGGGGAATGCCAGGTAGAGAGTCTAGCCACCGCCCTGCAGGACCGGGATACTATCCTGGACCACCTGAAGCACCACCTCTGACGGGCCCAACAGAAGATGTCATCCTTTGTGAACCGGAAGCGACGCGACCTTTCCTTCTAGGTGGGGGAGGTGTTCATCAAGTTGCACCCGCACCGCCAGCTGTCAGTGGCCCGCAAGCCCTATTTGAAGCTCGCCCCCAGGTCCTTCGGCCCCTTCGAGATACTAGCGCGTATCGGTGTGGTCGCCTACCGCCTCCGCCTCCCCGCCAGGATACACCCGGTCTTCCATGTTTCTCAGTTGCGTCGTGTGTTGGGCGAATATGCCACCACGGATCACAGACTCCGACGTCGTACTACCAGCCAAGATACTTGATCGTCGTTGCCTCATTCCGGGAGACCCCACCTCAGAGAAGGTTCTTGTCGCTTGGGCTAATCACCTAGACTCCGACGTTATGTGGCTACCCCCAGGACGACTTCCGCTGCCAGTTCGTCGATTACTGCCTTGAGGACAAAGCACATTTTCCAGACGAAGGCATTGTTACAGACATGCACGTCGATGAGACACTGTGGCGGATCTACACGCGTAGGAGGACGTCAGCATCTATTCCACCTGGAGCGGAAGGGACCGAGGGCGCGTGATAGACGTGTTTATCTTTATTTTGTAGGTTGTCTTTATTTTTCTATTGGCACACCGGACTGGTGTTATTCGCACCCATGCAGTTATAAAGGGGGATGTATGGATTCATTAGGGTTATCTTTGGGATGTATGAGATTTAGGGTTGCTCCCTAGTCCCTAACTATTTTCTTCTCGATCCCTCCTCCTTCCTCTCCTTTTGACGGCAACTTGGGAGAAACGAAAAAAACACGGTTTACTCCTTTGCTTTTTTCAAAACTCCTAGCCGAAACTGTCTTCCCTCCCCACTGCCTGAGATCGCCGCTTCCCTGCTCGCCGCAACCACCACCAGCCATGTCGGGCGTCGGCGAGCCTTCCTCGACTGCGGCCCGACGGACTATGTACCTGTTGGTCGAGTTTCAGCCCTCAAGGAACTTTTCCTGTCAAAGGAACCACCACGTCCAACCTCGACACTACCTCATAAGGTTCTGGTGGCCTCGGGCGAACCATCCTCAGAACCCCTTCGACGACCTCGAGCCTCTGACGATTATTCCGTCGGCACCCACCTTTGCCCGTTCTGCTGTCCAGCAAATTAGCTCGCACGACTCTTCAGCCTAGCTCGGAACCCTTCTCAGGGAGCCTGCTCGAGACCAATTACTCTGTTAAGGTCCTTTCAACAAAGCTTTCATGGCACAGTGGTACCTGTCTCACTTTCCTCTCGCTCGTATAATGTTAGTTTGATATTATGCTTAGATTAACTTGATCTTTAAATATTCAGAGCTTGCTTTAAATTATCATACTTACTATTGTCGTTAATTTAAAATTCTGCTTGTTCTTCGTTCGTAATATAGCTTGTGGAATGTATTGAATCGTATGTGCTCATTGATTGAATGTTAACATTTTACGCATGTTGTCAACCCTAGATTGAATGTCGCATATTATTACTCGTGAAATTCCTCTTGCATCACAATATTTTAAAAAGAGAGCTCCAAAATTATTATTCTAAAACGTGAAACGCTCGATTGCGCCATAATATTAATCGTGAACGTTCATTTTTGGCACATCAATTATTAGAGATTGCAAAGTCTTCTTCATGTAATAGAAAATCCCTATTAAAATTTTAGACTACATCATCAACCGCAGCATCGCCTCGGGATAGATACTGACCTAGGCTCCGTTTGGTACAGTGGTGGCGGTCATGAATGCGGTGGTAAAACCTTCATTCATGACCGCCCACCTAAGAAACTTCATCCACTTGAACATAAAAGTGTATGAAGTTTCTTAGGTACACGTTCATGAACGACGGTTTTACCACCGCGTTCACGACCGCCGTCACCGTCTTGCCAAACGGAGCTCTAGACCAAAGAAGGCGTTGGTTAATAACAGGCAACAACAGGTTCCGAATGTGAAGGACACGAATACCTGCGTTGTGGGAGTGACCCATTTCCCGTCGAGCCAATCAAAGTGAACCCTAAGGTCCGAAGGCGGGAACTCCATCACGTCGCCGGTGGTGGGGAAACTAACGACATACGTCGCCCTCCTCTTGCTTCCCGACGAGCCGGCGACAATGCCTTCCCACCATCCATCGTTGTAGAAAACGTCGACGTGCTGTTTGACGGAAAATATGCCACCGCGGGCCGAAAGCGCCCGGGGGCGGACGTGGGCGGCGGGGACGGTCTCCCGGAGATACTTGGATGCGTCGCTTTCCTCAACGATAGAGTCGTAGACAACGGTGTAACGGTTGAGCCTCGGCATTGAGCGAACCACCTTGGCCTCGTACCACGCGCCGTTGAAACCCTCATCGTTGGAACTCACCTCCACCGCATCGCCGGACTTAAAGTCCATCGCCAGAGACCAATTGGTGACAGGCTCCATATCCTCCTGGTTAGTCGCAGCTAGGGTTTTAGGGTGTTATGTGCGGCGAGGTTAAAGAGAGGAGCAAGAAGGAGACAGAAGGTCTAGTAATTTCAGAGAGCAAACTCCAGACTCCAGAGTAACGCGCGAAGAACGAGGATGACAACCCAACATCTGCAGCAGATTGTCATCCTCCAGTCGGACAACAACTATCCGTCCCGAACAATTTCATCCCACCTCATCACACGTGCCGGTAATCTCGCTATGTTGATATTCGCAGTCCATCGCTAGCGGCAGTTCATAAATTTTATTTGCAGTTCAAAATTATATTTGAACCCCACTCTCATCCCAAATAAGCGAAACACTTTGCTGATTTATTAAGCACTAGAAGCCTAGAGAAACATATTAAAAACTGTAAAACAATTTAAAAACTTAGCAGAAAAACAAGTTAAATGACATGCATAGTGTAATCAATTTAAATCAAGTTAAATGACATGCAGACCTTCCTCTAACCAGAAAACTGACTACTTTCTTGGGATTTTTGCTGGATAATTTCCTTCTTTTTTAAGAAGGTGAATCTAAGAGTGGGAAGACGACGCGGCCGATAGAACTACGGCTAGGGTTTAGGCAACCGGAGGAGAGCGATGAAGTGGAGGAGGTTATTCGATGCGACGCGATTAGCGAGATTTGGACTGCAAATATAATTAGGATTTTTACAATTTTTGGGATGCGAATAGCAAGAATTGGACCGCTACTATCAACTCTCTTAATTAAAACCGACGCAATTGGACGTTATAATAAGTTCATCGTCTTGTCAAAATTTGAACACACAAGATGTGGACACCAAAACGAGGTTACTTGATTACTAAAGCCTACCTACTAATGACTCCATAACACTTATCCGGCAGATCTTGTAGATTAATAAGTACATCTTAGTTTAAGAGTATTGAAATCGATTGTGCCACATTGGGCAATTCATCGTTATCGGCATTCACGGTGATCATCATCTTAGTTAAAATGATGATGATCACCGTGCGTTAGGCGCTATCAGACCGTCGATTCTGCAAAAAATCGTGATTGATCAAAATACGATCTTATGTCAATAAATATGATCGTATTTCAATACGGCCGTATTTTCGTCAAAAAATACTCCGGCGTAGGATCACAGATCGAATGGTTGTACAAGTAACGCACTGTGCGAATTGAAGTGCATGCACATGAATGAAAAGATTATGATGAATTGCCAAACCAGTCGAGCCGAAAGGCATAAACGCGGGTTGTCCGTACTGGTTATGGAAAAATGATGACCCTTCGGGGTAAATGATGACCCTTCGGGGTAAAGGACCCTTCGGGGTAAAGGCAAATTCAAATCGCCCCTAATATTTCCTAAGAAATGAAACATTCAAATAAATACTGATATACAGATATACGGATATATGGATACATTGCTATGTTATCCTGATATACTGATATAGACATACTGATATATGATTTCTTACTGCTACACTGATATACTGATACAGATACATTGATACACTGATATGCTACACTGATATGATATACTGATATAGACATACTGATATATGATTTCTTACTGCTACACTGATATACTGATACATGGATTTATTGCTTATACTAATACACAATTACACTGCTTTAAAGTTATGATCCTATACTGCTCACACTGGTTTATTGGTACTAACATGTTCGTATAGTTATAAGTTTCATAAGGTCACTACTGAGACAGACAAACGGTTAGTATGAAAAACATGTTTTAAAATGTGAAAGTTTTACTTTAATTATTTACAGCAATGAAAGAGGTATAACCTCACTTAGTCATATTAGTATGACTAAGACCGTCGTCAAATTTTGTAGGTAATGGACGTGACTTTGGATACGCTAAAGCAAAAGAACGGATATGGTAGAACAGAAAAATATTCAATAAATAATACAAGGTACGAAAGTAAATTTTATTATTATGTGTCTTTATTTTGTATTCACTAGCCGCACTTCAACCTGGGACAAATGTAAACATAGCTTAGATACGGATGTATGTGGGGTCCAAATGGGGGCCTCACACCTCGAGGCCCGCATCCCTCCTGTACAGGAGACCCATGTCCGAGGTCACCTTGACATACTTCAAAATGTTCTTGGCCGCTAGCAGATGAGGTACCCGTGGCTCCGCCATATACCGACTCACCCTGCCTACTGCATATGCAATATCCGGCCTTGTGATCGTCAGATAGATCAAGCTCCCAACCAGAGCTCGGAACACCAACGGATCTTGCATAATCCTCCCCTCATCTTTCCGAAGCTTCATAGCCTTATCCAGAGGTGTGGAAGTGCACTTCCCTTCCTTCATACCGAATCGCTCCACGATCCGCTCTGCATATCCAGCCTGGGACACCAGCACTCCACTTTCCTTCCTCTGCACCTCGAGTCCAAGGAAATGGTGAAGCTCACCTAAGTCCTTCATCTCGAACCTGATAGCTAGCTCGGCCCTTAGCTGAGCTACTTCCTCCGTCGAGTTCCCCGTCACGATCATGTCGTCGACGTATAACAGCACGATGACTTGAAGCTCCCCGCTCTTCTTGATGAACAAGCTTGAGTCTGAGTCTGAAGCACAAAATCCACAGAATAGGAGATATTCTGCGATCTTCCCGTACCACGCCCTCGGCGCTTGCTTCAACCCATACAGGGCCTTCTTCAGCTTGCAGACATGCTCCGGAAAATCTTCAGACACAATGCCTGGTGGCTGGACCATGAAGATGTCCTTGTCAATCTCGCCGTACAAGAAGGCGTTCTTGACGTCGAGCTGCCAAATCTTCCATCCACTAAACGCCGCCAAGGCAATGATGAATCGAACTGAAGTCATTTTTGCCACCGGACTGAATGTCTCATCGTAGTCTTCACCGTATTGTTGCGAAAACCCCCGAGCTACAAGACGAGCCTTGTACCGCTCGATACTGCCGTCAGCTTTCTTCTTCAGCTTGTAGACCCACTTACATGTCACAGGAGTGGTGCCCTTGGGCTTGAGCACAAGAGACCAGGTCTCATTCTTCTCGAGAGCTGCCATTTCTTCTTGCATCGCAACGTCCTACTCCTTCACGCCTTTGGCCTTCTCAAAGCTTGACGGCTCCCTCTCATCCAAGGGACCAGCGAAGAAACATGAGACGAAGCTCACTGCGTTTCCTCCTGTATAGCGATCAGGGGCAACGATCGATCGCTTCGACCTCCTCAGCTCCTTCCCCTGAACCGCATTGTCTTCAGCTGCTTCTTCCCTAGCTCCCCTTCCAGACGTGCTAGGAGCATTGCTCCCCCTGCTTCCTGAACCAGAAGCCCCCGTCTCGGAACTAGAAGGAGATGGACCACCTGGTGACACAGGTAGCTCCACCTGAAGATCTTCCACTGCTTGCTCCGGCTCCTCCACCCTGCTCTCTGGTAGTTCCACTCCAGAAGACCCCTTGTAAGATGTCACCTCATCAAATACAACATCGCGAGATACAACAAATCTTCGCGCCTCCGGGTCCATGCACTTCCATCCTTTCTTCCGCTCATCGTATCCCACGAAGACTAGCTTCCTTGCTTTCGCATCTAGCTTTGTCCGAAGAGCATCTGGAACATGCACATAGCAGGTGGAACCAAACACCCTGAGGTGTGCCATGTTTGGCTTCTCCTTGAACATCATCTCATGCGGAGTTAACATGTTGATGGGACTAAGAGGCATCCGGTTGATGACGTAGGCAGCACAAGACATTCCCTCCGCCCAGAAGGACTTTGGGATACTCTTGGCATGCAGCCAACACTTGCAGGTCTCCGTCAGATGACGGATCTTCCGCTCTGCAACTCCGTTCTGTTGTGGAGTATGAGCACAAGTGAGATCCCTCCGGATGCCTGCCTTCCTGCAAAAGCTGGAGAACTCAGCAGAGGTGAACTCCCCTCCGTTGTCCGTCCTCAGCTTCTTGATCCGCAGATTCAGCCGACCCTCCACGAGCTCCTTGAACTCCACAAACTTGGCAAACGCCTCCGCCTTCTCCTTCAGAAAATAAACCCAGACATATCTGGTGTAATCATCGATTAACACCAGCATATACCTGCTGCCTCCGAGGCTTGGGGTAGCAGTTGGTCCCATCAAGTCACCGTGGATGCATTCCAACGGAACACTACTCCTCGTCTGCGACTTATCAAACGGCAGTCGATGAGACTTGTCGAACTGACACCCCTCGCAAACATGACCTTCATCGTAGGAAGATAGATTTGGCAGGCCCTTGACCAGACCTCTCACCTCCATAGCTTTCAGCTTATCCATCCCTAAAGTGCCCCAACCTCTCATGCCATATCACGGCACCATCATTCGTTTTCATCTTGTCGACATAAGAACTTGTCGATAAAACGAACAAGTCTTTTGCTCTCCTCCCGACATGGACGACCTCGGCCTTCACGGCCTCTACATTACGTAGAAATTTCACTTCTGTTGGGCCGAACAGAACGTGATACCCAGCGTCAACAGCGTTGGTCACGGAGAAGAGGTTTTTCCTCATACCGGGCACATGATAGACACTCTTCAAGGTTAATGGCCCTCTATCACTGCCCAAAGAAACAACCCCCGCCTTCTCTACTGGATGCACAGTATTATCATCAGTAATGATAGCATTGTTACCTGTGTAGGGCTGTGCAGAAGAAAGCTTGGTCCCGTCTCCGGTGAGGTGATGACCACACCCTGAGTCCACGATCCAGTCCTCCAGATAGTTGATAGGAGCCGAAGCTCCAACAGAAGCCGAGAAGGCTCCTCCCCCATCCTCCATCTATATGTCTGACCTCAGCTTCCTCCTTCTCCGCAGCATGCCCTGCTTGAGTGACCACTCTGCAATCTTTCCTGATGTGGCCAAACTTGTCACACTTGTAGCACTTCGGACCTTCTCCCTTCTTCTTCCCGTCAGCCTTGGGAGCATATCCCCTTTCCTGCTGCCCAGAAGTTGAAGGCCCAAAGCCTCCGGTGGTCTTCTTCTTCTTATCCCACTTCTTCTTCTTCCCTGAGAAGAGCACTTTGCCATCTCCCCCAGACACGGACACCCCCGCCATCTGCCTTGCCAGACTTTCCTGCGACGCTAGCAGATTCTCCAGCTCTATCAGAGACGGCTGATTAGCTCAACCCTGCACCGACGTCACAAAGGCCACATATTCCTTCCGCAGGCCGCGGATGATGTGCCTCTTCAGCTTCGCCTCAGAAATTGGCTCATCAGGATCCAGTGCTGATATCTCATCGCAGAGGTTCTTCATCTTCAGAAAGAAGTTTGAGATAGAAAGATCACCCTGAGCCGACCTTGCCAGCTCATTTTCTAAGAACTGTAGCCTAGCTACATTCTTCTTGTTAAACAGCCCATCCAGGGCTCTCCAGATCTCGCCAGCTGATCCACACCCTAAGATGTGATCAAATAGATCAGGTGAAATGGCACGCTTCAAAGTGAACTCGGCCTTAGCATTGGTCTTTCTCCACGCCCTCACGGCCGGACCATTGTCACCCGCTTCTGTTGCCTTCACCTCTTCAGTTGCATCTCCTCCAACAACCTCCCAGAGGTCCTCCCCTAGAAGATAGCTCTGCATACATGACCTCCACTTCTTAAAGTTAGTTGATGTAAGCATCTCAATCCCAAGACCTCTTGCAAATCCACCTTCCATTGTTTTTCCTCTGGTTCCTTCTTCACAAAGGCGATGGCTACTCTAAGTTATTCACTGCTCTATCCACTCCAACCTCGCTCTGATACCATGTGAAAATTTCTCGGACCTTGTGAGAGCAAGCAGGAATAACAACTAGAGATACTAGCCAAAGCAACCAGAAACAATCTTCAGGCAAATATGTGATCTTTATTGATAGCATAAAAACTTCATTACAGGGCAAGACATGCTTGGCGAGACATGATTTCGCCAGCACAAACACCAAACAAGGAAATACAAGGAAATGCAGATAACTGAGACCGCTCCAGACCGCGCGACCTCCTTATGACTTCAACACACTGCCAGACCGCAGCGACTTGACGATCGCAGAACTCCACCAACTCGCTGATCAAGCCGCCCACTACTTCCGACCTCCTGATTCTCCCGAACTCCAGCACCACAACTCCAAGCCGCAGACCGCCCGAACACTTTCAGAGGAAGAGGTGATCGCTGCTGCCCACACTATCCGCAGAAGCTGCACAAAAGGAATTCAATCAGCAGACCGCACGGTCAGAATAAAACAGACCGCAGGAACAAGCCGGACTCAGCTTACACTTGGTGTGTCTCAATTATGCTGCTACAGTGGCTCCTATTTATAGGCACGGGACCGGATCCAGTCACCACCCTATGAGATAGGATCACCACCCTCCAGACCGCGCGACCAGACCGGTCAACCCTCGCGATCAGCAACAGGACTCCTGCTTCATTTTGGTGAACACGCCAGCTTCAACATCGACCATGAGAGACCGCCACTCTCACAGCAGACCGCGACTCTACAAAGAGCTCGCCAGACCGCCCGAAGCTGTTCACCACCTGTGTTCGCTTGAGACCGCGAACACAGCCAGTTCACCATCAGATCGCGAACTCATGTCCGCATGCCGATCTCTTTCTGGGACCGCGAACAGCAACCAGCTCGCATTCCAGCCTCCTCCTAAGACCGCGCACTGAGACCGCGCGACTAATTTCCTTAGTCCGCGAATACTACCAGAGAACCTGGACTACCCTGTGCGGTCACACCAGACCGCCACAGCCTAGAAGAGGACAACCCACCACGCGGTCAGAGGCAGACCGCGCGGCTCCACCTTGCCGCCTTGGACCAGATACCAGCAGTCATTCCAGGAGACCGCAGCTAGGCTGATACCAGCCAGACCGCCCGGACAATCTCCCAGACCGCCCAGGTCCAAGAACCCTCTAACTTCCACTTGAACAATTTCAACAGGGACCCCCCGTTGGGCAGGAGCAAGGCTAGAGGTCTCAACTACCAGTCGCCCGACCAACCTTGAGGTCGCCAGGAGGACCCCCTCAGGGCCAAGGAAGAGGTCATTTACATGGGAGAAAATCTTTAACGGGGGCAGGGATGACGCAACCCAGCAGGGTGGTGACCGTACCCAAGGCCATTGCAACCCCAACCCCAACCTGTGAGGCCCCCATTTAGACCCCACATACTTCTGTATCTACACTATGTTCATAACATGTGTCTCAGGCTGAAGTACGGCTAGTGAATACAAAATAAAAACACATAATAAGAAATTTACTCTCATACCTTGAATTATTCGTCGAATCTTTTCTGTCATACTACAATCAATTCATTTGGTTGCGCGTATCCAAAGTCACGTCGGTTACCTACAAAAATTGACGACGGGCTTAGTCATAAAAATATGACTAAGTGAGGATATGCCTCTTTCATTGTTGTATACAATTAGAAATCTTACGCATAACAAAGCATGTTTTTGTACTAACCATTTCTCTGTATCAGTACTGAACTTATGAAACAACAATATCACTGTATGAATATGTTAGTAGCAATAAAATAGTATAAACAGTTATAGGATCATAACAGTATCTATATCATAGTGGCAGTGTTTGTAAGAAAACTATGCAATCGTAGGAAACTATGGACCAGTTATCATATCAGTATTTTAGTGTATGCAATAAATCAGTGTAAGTATTTGTAGCAATGTAGCAATATATCAATGTATACAATAAATCAATGTATCGGTATTTCTATATCAATTCTCATCTTTGTTTTAAGTTTTCATCTTTCATTTAGGTTATGTTAAGGGTATGAGAGTAAATTTCTTATTATGTGTTTTTATTTTGTATTCACTAGTCGTACTTCAGCCTGAGACACATGTTATGAATAATAAAATTACATAAAAAGTTTGTCCCCTATGATGAAAAACAAATCAGTGTCAACTTGGCGTCGCTTTGAAAGTTAAATATGAGTGTCGTTGATACTATGCGGCATTCGACATGTTTTAGCGGAATATGAACTTTTCTTATATTAAATATGTTGGCAAACTACATAAAGATATATGTGCATGCTTTGGGATGGTTTAATTCTTTTATTTTGCTAACCGGATGGTTTGGTTTGAAATATATATGTTGAATGTTGTTATGTTCATGATTTGTAACGGTCATTGGTGTATTAATAGCGGATATTGGTAATGGAGTTGGTGTGCTATTAGAAATTCCTCATAGTTGGATTGGGGTGCTAATAGAGGATTCATGTGGGCTTAATGGAATGTGGGCTTAGTGTGGGCTGCTAATAGTGCATGGCTGACATTTCTTTAATTAAGGTGGTGGAATTATGAAGGCGGCGATGCAAATAGACATTTGCGAGCCCTGTCTCTTCCCGATATTCATCTCATTTTCGCACTGCCTGGCGCTTTTGACGGGCTGGAAACTAAGGCTGGCGGCGGCTCCTCCTCTCGTCGACAATTCTGGGAGAGCTTGGTTGAACTTTTGTTTGAGTAGTGAGCAGGCTCTGTGTGTGTGTTCTTGTGCTGCCGTGACAGGCTCTATGCTTTACCTCTCACTATGAACCCTCCTCTTTCTTTCTCTTTTATCTTTAAATACTGATTTCTCGAATGGTTATGGCTTTATCGATTTCTGTTTTGGGGGAATTTCATGAATTGGGACCTAAACATCTGCACTGTTTGCCTTGGTCTTGGCCGGCTAGGGTTCTGGTAAGAAATTTTTGATGAGTATCCCATGATCTTGTCATGGGGCCGATTTTACTAGCCCCCCCCCCCCCCCCCTCTCTTCAAAGGACCGATTTACTTGTTTTGCTATTTCGGAAAATGGGGGATTCTGATTAGTTGTTGTTATAATTTTTTATGGTGGATTTCTGTTGTGCTCCTACCCTCTTTATTTATATAGGGAAATCTTTTGATGGTTAACTGTTTTTGGCCGCCTTAAGAAGGTTATTTGGGGGTTTTGGGCTCTCTCCTGTATACTGATTTGGATTTCCTGTTTTTAAATAGAAAAGCTATATGGTTTTCCTTTTGTCTGGCCGGCTACCATGCATTAAAATGGTAGTTTGGGATTGAGTTTTGTAAATTGTTTTGGGTTTGTGTCTTTCAGTTGATTATGCCAACTAGAGGGCTGGTGGAGTAGCTTCTAAATGATGTCATCATATAATAAATGTTGTAACTATAGCGAGGCGCAACCCCGATATAAGCGACCCTAAATGATACGGTTCCTATACAGATATCGTGAAGGATGGCATCTCAAAATAGACATGGCAACGACATGAATTGCTATAAAAGAAAAGAACGACTGATGGTGAGAGCTACCTGTTTAATATATATGTATTTTCTTATTTTGATTTACACTTTCAAGAAGCTTAATTACATAGTTAGTTGCATATAATAGGATGAATTCATTATATGTCACTGATACTTATTGTCGTTGTATTGTATGGCCTTGAAAAAGGCAATCATGCGATTCATTTCTGAGGGGATTAATAAATAAACAACTCCTAAGTCTAAATAAGAACTGTATATGACTAACATAAATGAAAATGCATCGATGCATGGCTATGTTAAGGGTATGACTTAATGTAAATGCGCATGAATGAAATGATTATGATGATTGCCAAACCAGTTGGCCGAAAGGCATAGACGTGTGTTGAACGTACTGGTTTTGGATACTGATGACCCCGAGGGGTCGGGCCCAAGGCTGAAATACTGAAAATGAATATGAATGATACAACAGTTACCCTTAACGTAACCTAACTGAAAGATGAAAACTGAAACCCAAGATGAGAATTGATATAGAAATACTGATACATTGATTTACACTGATACATTCATTTATTGCATACATTGTTATATTGCTACGTTGCTACAAATACTGATATGATAACTAGTTCATATTTTGGTTACTTGACTGTTATACTGATAAAAGATTGCATAGCTTTCTTACTTACACTGCCACTATGATATAGATACTGCTATGATCATATAACTGCTTATACTGTTTTATTGCTACTAACATGTTCATACAGTAATATTGTTATTTCATAAGTTCACTACTGATACAGAAAAAGGGTTAGTACAAAAATATGTTATGTTATGTGAAAGTTTTTCCTAATTGTATACAACAATAAAAGAGGTATATCCTCACTTAGTCATATTCTTATGACTAAGCTCGTCGTCAATTTTTGTAGGTAACCGACGTGACTTTGGATACGCACAACCAAATGAACTGATTATGGTAGGACAGAAAAGATTCGGCGAATAATTCAAGGTATGAGTGTAAATTTCTTATTATGTGTTTTAATTTTGTATTCACTAGCCGTACTTCAGCCTGGGACACATGTTATGATCATAGCTTAGATACAGAAGTATGTGAGGTCTAAATGGGGGCCTCACAATTTGTTATCAGAGCTAGGTTTCGAAGAAGTTTAGTTGTAGTGAGTACTGAATAAATACACATGATATAGCAGTGAGAAGAGCGCTTATAGAATCTAGTTGTTCAGAATCTGTCTAAATCGAGTTACGTTGAAGGGTTTTAGAAGGTGTTCATGAAAGGATAGAAACCAAATGAATTTTACACGAACTTAAAGTGAACTGAATTCAAGTAGCTATTGATATTGTTCTTATTGCACAAGTAAACCCAAATGTTTCCAAAAATAAATATTCTCGTATTGTTTGCGATAGCTAGATGAATATGATAAACATAGAATAGTTGAAAGATGAATGTGCTTAGAAAGGAAAGAAAGATCAATGTACATCGTTATCTATTTATATAATGGGAAGACAGAGATATGTCAAATGATTGAACACGTAACGAAGGGTGTATAAATAACGGGACCTAATTTTCTACAAGAGACAAATGCTTATTTTTTTTGTTTTCCATGAAGACACTACTAAACATCCGTAGAAATGTTAAAAATGGCGAGTAATGAAATGAATATGCAATGTAAGTCTACCTTCATCTTATATGGCATACATAGTTTTGAAATGTGTTACACATTTCATGTAAAAAGAAAATGAAATACGGTTACAATTGTAATTGTTTACAAAGTGCGTCGTTTCAATACTATGTAATGACTTCAATGAATGTAAAAATAAGTGAGACGTTATAAGCTATAAATGAAATCTAGATTGAGGTAAAGAATAATGATAAAAGGAATGTGCAAACGTAACAACGTGAATATGGAACTATGATGCTATGAATAATGAAAGTCATAATTGCGCTTCGAGTGTCGAGTAAAAAGACATGAGAAGTAAATGGAACTGCTAACTGAAAATGAAAATTTGTTAAACAAAGTATGTAAAGAAGGCGAGATAAAAGTTAATTTGATTACACAAATATACAATATGTCATATTGAAGGGAAGTTTAAAATTCAACATAATGCAAGGAACGAGAATAATGATGAGTGATGATAGGTGCGTTGGTACAATGGTAACGTGAGAGATCGCAATGTGGATATCATGTTGTTATAGTTTATTAAGACAAACCATCAATATTCCTTTAATGTGAAAAGTGAGATATAATCTGATATACATATAAAGATAACAATCCAAACGGTGAATACAGAAAGAAATGTGAAAGTGTTTTACAACAATGTTTTACTGTACTGAATAATGCATTGAAATGTGATAAAGGCTTCACGGAACACTATTTTTTTTTATTGTTGATTGTGACGGTTTGTCGATCATTATAATTTTAAGAATTCGAAACAAGGGAATGCGAGTGACGGTTGGAATGAATGTAAAAGTAAGTAATATATTATTTGAGATTCAATATTATGTCATATTTTCGAGGATGAAAATTTCTATAAGAGGGGAAGAGTTTGTAACGACCCAACATGTGAGATGACCCAAATGAATAATAAAATTACATAAAAAATTTGCCCCCTATGATGAAAAACAAATCAGTGTCAACTCGGCGTCGCTTTGAAAGTTGAATATGAGTGTCGTTGATACCTTGCGGCATTTGACATGTTTTAGCGGAATATGAACTTTTCCTATATTAAATATGTTGGCAAACTACATAAAGATATATGTGTATGCTTTGGGATGGTTTTATTCTTTTGTTCAGCTAACTGGATGGTTTGTTTGGAATATATATATGTTGAATGTTGTTATGTTCATTATTGGTAACTATCATTGGTGTATTAATAGCGGATATTGGCAATGGAGTTGGTGTGCTATTAGAAGTTCCTCATAGTTGGATTGGGGTGCTAATAGAGGATTCATGTCGGCTTAATGGAATATGGGCTTAGTGTGGGCTGCTAATAGTGCATGGCTGACATTTCTTTAATTAAGGCGGTGAAATTATGAAGGCGGTGATGCAAATAGACATTTGCGAGCCCTGTTTCTTCCTGATATTCATCTCATTTTTACACTGCCTGGCGCTTTTGACGGGCTGGAAACTAGGGCTGACGGCGGCTCCTCCTCGCATCGACAGTTCTAAGAGAGCTTGGTTGAACTTTTGTTTGAGCAGTGAGCAGGCTCTGTGTGTGTGTTCATGTGCTGTCGTGACAGGCTCTGTGCTTTACCTCTCACTGTGAGCCCTCCTCTCTCTTTCAGACTTATCTTTAAATACTGATTTATCTGATGGTTATGGATTTATCGATTTCTGTTTGGGGGGAATTTCATGAATTGGGACCTAAACATTTGCATTATTTGCCTTGGTCTTGGCCGGCTAGGGTTCTGGTAAGAAATTTTTGATGAGTATCCCTTGATCTTGTCATGGGGCCGATTTTACTTGCCCCCCTTTCTCTTCAAAGGAATAATTTACTTGTTTTGCTATTTCAGAAAATGGGGGATTCCAATTAGCTGTTGTTATCATTTTTTTCAGCCCAGGAACACACACACAGAGCCTGCTCACTGCTCAAACAAAAGTTCAACCAAGCTCTCCCAGAACTATCGACGAAAGGAGGAGACGCCGCCAGCCCTAGTTTCCAGCCCGTCAAAAGCGTCAGGCAGTGCGAAAATGAGATGAATATCGGGAAGAAACAGGGCTCGCATATGTCTATTGGCATCACCGCCTTCATAATTCCACCGCCTTAATTAAAGAAATGTCAGTCATGCACTATTAGCAGCCCACACTAAGCCCACATTCTATTAAGCCCACATGAATCCTCTATTAGCACCCCAATCCAAGTATGAGGAACTTCTAATAGCGCACCAACTCCATTACCAATATCCATTATTAATACACCAATGACAGTTACCAATAATGAACATAACAAATGTCAACATATATATTCCAAGCCAAACCATCCGGTTAGCAGAACAAAAGAATAAAGCCATCCCAAAGCATACACATATATCTTTATGTAGTTTGCAACATATTTAATATAGGAAAAGTTCATATTCCGCTAAAACATGTCGAATGCCGCAAAGTATCAACGACACTCATATTCAACTTTCAAAGCGACGCCGAGTTGACACGGATTTGTTTTTCATCATAGGGGACAAACTTTTTATGTAATTTTATTATTCATTTGGGTCATTTCACATGTTGGGTCGTTACACAAGCCATGCAGACCATGGTGATTGGCTGAAGAAGAAGAAGGCAGAGGAATAGGAGGAGGTGACGAAAGAGATGGCTGAGATGCATGTGGCCGAGTAGGCGCAAGAAGACACGTTGTAATAAATATGTAACCTTTTATGATGAATGAAAAATATTTAGAGGTAGCACCTTAGGTAAGGCCCCGAGAAGAGACGCTGACCGGGCTCCTTGATGCCGGCAGGACTGATGCACTCACTTGAGAGGCAGGAAAGTTGTATTTTTGGTTAAGGCCCCGAGAAGAGCCGCTGACCGAGCTCCTTGATGCCAGCAGGACTAATGCACTTACTCGAGAGGCAGGAAAGTTGTTTTTTTCGTTAAGGCCCCGAGAAGAGCCGCTGACCAGGCTCTTTAATGTCGGCAGGACTGATGCACTCACTCGAAAGGCAAGAAAGTTGTTTTTTGGTTAAGGCCACGAGAAGAGCCGCTGACCGGGCTCTTTGATGCCGGCAGGACGGGTGCACTCACTCGAGAGGCAGGAAAGTTATTTTTTGGTTAAGGCCCCGAGAAGAGATGCTGACCGGGCTCCTTGATGTCGGCGGGACTGATGCACTCACTCGAGAGGAATGAAAGTTGTTTTTTTGTTAAGTCCCTGAGAAGAGCCGCTGGTCGGGCTCATTGATGCCGGCAGGACTGATGCACTCACTCGAGAGGCAGTAAAGTTGTTTTTTGGTTAAGGCCCCGAGAAGAAACTGCTGACCGGGCTCGTTGATGCCGGTAGGGCTGATGCACTCACTCGAGAGGCAGGAAGTTCTATTTTTGGTTAAGGCCCCGAGAAGAGACCGTTGACCGGGCTCGTTGATGCCGGTAGGGATGGATCTCACTCGAGAGGCGGAAAGTCCATTTTTGGTTAAGGCCCCGAGAAGAGACTGCTGACCGAGCTCGTTGATGTCGGCAGGGCTGGATAACTCACTCGAGAGGCAGGAAGTTCTATTTTTGGTTAAGGCTCCGAGAAGAGACTGCTGACCGGGCTCGTTGATGCCAGCAAGGCTGGATAACTCACTCGAGAGGCGAAAAGTCCATTTTTAGTTAAGGCCCCGAGAAGAGACCATTGACCGGGCTCGTTGATAACGACAGAGCTGGATAACTCACTCGAGAGACAGGAGGTTCTATTGTTGATTGAGAGCCCGAGATAATTCCGCCGACTGAGCTCCCACTAGCCGGCAGGGCAGGTTGACCTCTTGGAGAGGCAAGGAAGGAATGTTTGTGAAAATCCCCAAGATGATTCCACCGATCAGGCTCTCACTAGCCGGCAGGGTGGGTAGACCTCTCGGGTGACAACTTGGAATAAGAGGTTTTAGAAAGAAGTCCCTGAGACCATTTTCTCCACCTCCAGTTGAGCTGGGCTCTTGGAAGGTGTTGAGTCCTTTTCTCCACCTCCAGTTGAGCTAGACTCTGGAAGGTGTTGAGTCCTTTTCTCCACCTCCGTTTGAGCTGGGCTCTTGGAAGGTGTTGAGTTTTCCCCACCTCCAGTTGAGCTGTGCTCCTGGAAGGTGTCGAGTCATTTTCTCCACCTCCAATTGAGTTGGTGTCCTGACAGGTGTTGAGTTTTTCCCCACCTCCAGTTGAGTTGGGCTCCTGGAAGGTATTGAGTCCTTTTCTCCACCTCCAGTAGAACTGGGTTCCTGTAAGGTGTTGAGTCCTTTTCTCCACCTTCAGTTGAGGTGGGCTCCTAGAAGTTGTTGAGTCCTTTTCTCCACCTCCAGTTGAGTTGGGCTCCTGGAAGGTGTTGAGTCCTTTTCTCCACCTCCAGTTGAGATGGGCTCCTGGAAGGTGTTGAGTCCTTTTCTCCACCTCCAGTTGAGCTGGGCTCCTACAAGGTGTTGAGTCCTTTTCTCCACCTACAGTTGAGCTGGTCTCCTGGAAGGTGTTGAGTACTTTTCTCCACCTCCAGATGAGATGGGCTCCTAGAAGGTGTTGAGCCATTTTCTCCACCTCCAGTTGAGTTGGGCTCCTGGAAGGTGTTGAGTTTTCCCCACCTCCAGTTGAGGTGGGATCCTGGAAGGTGCTGAGTGTAATGACCCAATTTCCAATACGAATAAAAATAAGTATGAAGTTGGTGTGCAAATAGTCTTAATAGCCTTAAAAGTTAATTATGAAGTTGGTGTGCCAATAAAATTAAGAGTTGAGGATGATTTGGGTGCTAATAGGAGACATTTGTGTGCGTATAGTAAACTGTTTGGATTACTAAGAAACTACAAAATAAGTTTGTTTAACTATATTGTGTGCCAATAGAGAAATTTGGGTGTGCCAATAGAGAAATGGATTAATAAATAATAAAATGGCTAGTATTTTGTTAGATTAAAGAGAGGCGGTGGATTTGGAGGGCGAATTAAGCGGTGGACTGCTATAGACGTTCTTTTTATTAGCCTCTTATTGCTAGCCCTTTCTCCCGATACGCATCTCGTCGCTTGGAGCTCGACGGGATAGGAGAGGGCTGCTGCTTGGTCGTCGGGCTAGGAGAAGGCTGCTACTTGGTCGTCGGGCTAGGAGAGGGCTGATGCTTGGTCGCCGGGCTAGGAGAGGGCTGCTGCTGGGTCCCCGGGCTGGTAGAGGACTGTTGGTTTGCTGTTTCTGTTGGCCGACAGCTTTGGGCTGAAGTTATTCCACTATGAGCTCTCCTTCTTCTTCCCCCTCTTCTCCTTCTTAACAGATGGCTGTTTTGCTAAATTGCTGAAATTTCGGAGAGGAGTTAGGGTTTCAGTGTTGGGGGATTTGATGATCCTGATTTGGGGATTTGCTTGTGGCCGGCTGTGGGTTGTTAGAGTCCTGAATGGAATCTGTTTCAGTTACATTATTACCAGTATTTGGTGAAGATTGTATGGGGATTTAGTTAATGTTGATAATGAGATTTCATTTCTGATAGCTGGCTGTAAGAAGGAGTGTTTAGATTAGGGTTTCAATGTTTATTAAAGGATTACTTAGACTGGCTGGTTGGTTAGATTATTTTATTATATAGGGAGATTAAAGTTCAGCAAGTATGGATGGAGTGTTGAGGATTAAACTAATGTTGCATTTTTGCCAAGGGGTTGGTTGGTTGTTGTTTTGGAACTAGGCAGTTTTATTGTTATATGGTTCAGGTTTTATTTGGATTAGATATGTTCAACTGATTTTACTTTTGTTCCGAATTAATCTGGACGATTTAATACTCATGTTGATCATGGTAATACGGAGATATGAAGACATTTATATGAGGAAAAGGATGATAATTGATTGTTGCTTATTGATGGTGTGAGAAGTATGGCTTAATGAAAAGGTGAAGGGGTTTGAAAGCAATGGTTACGATAAGTGCGAGTGTTCATGCAATTTCACGTGTACATATTTTGATTCCCGATTTATTATAAATTACGTTTGAAAACCTTTAGTCATCTAAAAAGAGATACTGATACGATGGAGAATGACACAAATACCAAGATACGCCAAGAAATGCCAAAGAGAAGAGAAAATCAAAGTGAGTACTTATTTCTTTAATTATGCCTAGCTTTAAATATTTGGAATATACACATGATTAGTTTTCATACTGAAAATATTTTAGTGACTGTGCATTGACATGGAATTGAAATTGTTTGCATTTATGAATCACGGATAAGTATGAAATTTCTAGAATCTATTGAATCGGAAATAACAAGAATTAAGTGATGATCTTACAAATGTTTGAATACAACCAATGATACCTGATACGAAGATTCAAAATGAATATTGACTATGAATATTGAATATGAATATACGTGAATAAGAACAGAATGAAAAGATAATATACATGCATTGGAAATTATAAGGGTTAACCAAGTGATGTGGGGGGGGGGGGGTATGAATACCCACGGTGGAATAATTTTGAGATATATATGCGTTCGTTGAAGGCCAGAAGCCGTTGAAGGCTCAGGGGTCGTGGAAGACCCGGATGCATTTTAATATACCCTTATGATTTCTTAATTTAATAAAGCTAAAGATAATCGAGGAATCTGATTCAGAAACTGATTATGATAACATCTGATGATTGATGATGGAAAATGAATTGACTGAACTACAGTTGAAAGAATCTGAAATTGATGAAAAGATTTCGAAACGACCGTGAACGAATAAAGACTGAATGTGAATAGAAGTTACGAAGAAACGAACTGAATACAAGAATTTGAAAAGTAAACATATCGTTACTTTATTGATATGTCATTCTGTATTTGAATGCATTTATCTACTGCAATTTGAATTCGATAATGAAAGGTGGATAAAACTTCTGATAATTAAAAGTGACTCATAAGAGAAATGAACGAAGAAGGAATATAAAAATGAACTTGAAAGGACATAAGAATATAAAGAACTTGAAGAACCTAAAGAACTGTATGCATATTGATACTGATATTTCTTGTTTGCATGTACAGCTGTTAAAGAGGTATGTTACTCGCTTAGTCATATTCGTTATGACTAAACCCGTTTGTTTTACATTTTTTTAGGAAAATGAGAGTTCCAGAGGGCTCCTAAGAATACAAAGTTGACCAGAGAGGAAAAGCAAAATAAGACAGATCGAGCTAAGGTATGAGTAAACTTTTTAGAAAAGTTTTTATTATGTGTTTTATTTTGTATTCATTATGCTTACTTTTTGAACATCCTGGCATGAATGATACGAACATATGTTTTGATACAGATTTCGTGTGGGGTCTGAATAGGGGTCTCACAAAGTGGTATCAGAGCTAGGTTTGTCAGAAGTTTGTTTTAGTGAGTACATAATAAGTACACAGAATATGAACTTGAGGGAGTCTTAGTGGAAGGGCTTAAGAAGCTCCAGGAAATTAAGAAGTGAAAGCGTCTGCGAAGTGATAAGTTGATACGGATGTTAAGTCATGAAGTTTGTTATTGCAACTTAATGTGAACTAAACTTAATGAAAGGTGAATTAGATAGATACATATAGATACGAAAGTTAAAAGGATAGAGTTTGAATGAACTCGGGATGGAAATTGAATTGGAATAACGAAAGCAATAAATGAATACGATTCGAAAATGAAACGATTATGTATGCGTAATTGTAATTCCACCTTCGCTCTATATACTGTATCTGGGATTCTGGCCAGATCCTTTATACAATATGTAGTTTTGAAGGACATGTTATGAAAGATAAAAGAAGCAAGAATAAAGATTTGAAAAGGCTAGGTCAATCATTGGTTAATATGTATGAGATATGAAATCTAGATGATGTAAGAAACTGTGATTTGATCTAGTGATAACTACAAATTTGAATCGTCTATGAATTTTGAACATATGAAAGACAGAGACTGATGAGTCAACGAAAACGATTAAATTGAATATCAAATAGAGGACAAAAGATGTATGTTAATAGAGTTGAGAAGGAATATTAGAGCTAATATCGAACTATATTTTCGAGGACGAAAATTCCTATAAGAGGGGAAGAGTTTGTAATGACCCAATTTCCAATATGAATAAAAATAAGCATGAAGTTGGTGTGCAAATAGTCTTAAAAGTTAATTATGAAGTTGGTGTGCCAATAAAATTAAGAGTTGAGGATGATTTGGGTGCTAATAGGAGACATTTGTGTGCGTATAGTAAACTGTCTGGATTACTTAGAAACTACAAAATAAGTTTGTTTAACTATATTGTGTGCCAATAGAGAAATTTGGGCGTGCCAATAGAGAAATGGATTAATAAATAATAATAAAATGGCTAGTATTTTGTTAGATTAAAGAGAGGCGGTAGATTTGGAGGGCGAATTAAGTGGTGGACTGCTATAGACATTCTTTTTATTAGCCTCTTATCGCTAGCCCTTTCTCCCGATACGCATTTCGCCGCTTGGAGCTCGACGGGATAGGAGAGGGCTGCTGCTTGGTCGCCGGGCTAGGAGAAGGCTGCTGCTTGGTCGTCGGGCTAGGAGAGGGCTGCTGCTTGGTCGCCGGGCTAGTAGAGGGCTGCTGCTGGGTCCCCGGGCTAGTAGAGGATTGTTGGTTTGCTATTTCTGTTGGCCGACATCTTTGGGCTGAAGTTATTCCACTGTGAGCTCTCCTTCTTCTTCCCCCTCTTCTCCTTCTTAACAGATGGTTGTTTTGCTAAATTGCTGAAATTTAGGAGAGGAGTTAGGGTTTCAGTGTTGGGGGATTTGATGATCCTGATTTGGGGATTTGCTTGTGGCCGGCTGTGGGTTGTTAGAGTCCTGAATGGAATCTGTTTCAGTTACATTATTACCAGTATTTGGTGAAGATTGTATGGGGATTTAGTTAATGTTGATAATGAGATTTCATTTCTGATAGCTGGCTGTAAGAAGGAGTGTTTAGATTAGGGTTTCAATGTTTATTAAAGGATTACTTAGACTGGCTGGTTGGTTAGATTATTTTATTATATAGGGAGATTAAAGTCCAGCAAGTATGGATGGAGAGTTGAGGATTAAATTAATGTTGCATTTTTGCCAAGGGGTTGGCTTGTTGCTGTTTTGGAACTAGGTTGTTTTATTGTTATATGGTTCAGGTTTTATTTGGATTAGATACATTTATATGAGGAAAAGGATGATAATTGATTGTTGCTTATTGATGGTGTGAGAAGTATGGCTTAATGAAAAGGTGAAGGGGTTTGAAAGCAATGGTTACGATAAGTGCGAGTGTTCATGCAATTTCACGTGTACGTATTTTGATTCCCGATTTATTATAAATTACGTTTGAAAACCTTTAGTCATCTAAAAATAGATACTGATAAGATGGAGAATGACACAAATACCAAGATACGCCAAGAAATGCCAAAGAGAAGAGATAATCAAAGTGAGT
Source organism: Dactylorhiza incarnata (assembly GCA_033032865.1). Lineage (NCBI taxonomy): Eukaryota > Viridiplantae > Streptophyta > Magnoliopsida > Asparagales > Orchidaceae > Dactylorhiza > Dactylorhiza incarnata. The sequence continues at coordinate 453,261 of JAWHQI010000531.1, read as the reverse complement.
ACTTATTTCTTTAATTATGCCTAGCTTTGAATATTTGGAATATACACATGATTAGTTTTCATACTGAAAATATTTTAGTGACTGTGCATTGACATGAAATTGAAATTGTTTGCATTTATGAATCACGGATAAGTATGAAAATTTCTAGAATCTGTTGAATCGGAAATAACAAGAATTAAGTGATGATCTTACAAATGTTTGAATACAACCAATGATACCTGATACGAAGATTCAAAATGAATATTGACTATGAATATTGAATATGAATATACGTGAATAGGAACAGAACGAAAAGATAAAATACATGCATTGGAAATTATAAGGGTTAACCCAGTGTTGTGGGGGGTATGAATACCCACGGTGGAATAATTTTGAGATATATGCGGCCGTTGAAGGCCAGAAGCCGTTGAAGGCTCAGGGATCGTGGAAGACCCGGATGCATTTTAATATACCCTTATGATTTCTTAATTTAATAAAGCTAAAGATAAACGAGTAATCTGATTCAGAAACTGATTATGAGAATATCTGATGATTGATGATGGAAAATGAATTGACTGAACTACAATTGAAAGAGTCTGAAATTGATGAAAAGATTTCGAATAAAAGAAATGAAACGACCGTGAACGAATAAAGACTGAATGTGAATAGAAGTTACGAAGAAACGAACTGAATACAAGAATTTGAAAAGTAAACATATCGTTACTTTATTGATATGTCATTCCGTATTTGAATGCATTTATCTACTGCAATTTGAATTCGATAATGAAAGGTGGATAAAACTTCTGATAATTAAAAGTGACTCATAAGAGAGATGAACGAAGAAGGTATATAAAAATGAACTTGAAAGAACATAAGAATATAAAGAACTTGAAGAACCTAAAGAACTGTATGCATATTGATACTGATATTTCTTGTTTGCATGTACAACAGTTAAAGAGGTATGTTACTCGTTTAGTCATATTCGTTATGACTAAACCCGTTCGTTTCACATTTTTTTAGGAAAATGAGAGTTCCAGAGGGCTCCTAAGAATACAAAGTTGACCAGAGAGGAAAAGCAAAATAAGAAAGATCGAGCTAAGGTATGAGTAAACTTTTTAGAAAAGTTTTTATTATGTGTTTTATTTTGTATTCACTATGCTTACTTCTAGAACATCCTGGCATGAATGATACGAACATATGTTTTGATACAGATTTCATGTGGGGTCTGAATAGGGGCCTCACACTGAGTCCTTTTCTCCACCTCTAGTTGAGCTGGTCTCCTGGAAGGTATTAAGTCCTTTTCTCCACCTCCAGTTGAGCTGGGCTCCTGGAAGGTGTTGAGTCTTTTTCTCCACCTCTAGTTGAGTTGGGCTCCTGGAAGGTGTTGAGTTTTTCCCCACCTCCAGTTGAGTTGGGCTCCTGGAAGGTGTTGAGTCCTTTTCTCCACCTCTAGTTGAGCTGGGCTCCTGGAAGGTGTTGAGTCCTTTTCTCCACCTCCAATTGAGCTGGGCTCCTGGAAGGTGTTGAGTCTTTTTCGCCACCCCCGGTTGAGCTGGGCTCCTGGAAGGTGTTGATTCTTTCCCCACCTCCAGTTGAGTTGGGCTCCTGGAAGGTGTTGAGTCCTTTTCTCCACCTCCAGCTGAGCTGGACTCCTGGAAGGTGTTGAGTTTTTCCCCACCTCCAGTTGGGTTGGGCTCCTGGAAGGTGTTGAGTTCTTTTCTCCACCTCCATTTGAGCTGGGCTCCTGGAAGGTGTTGAGTCCTTTTCTCCACCTCCAGTTGAGTTGGGCTCCTAGAAGGTGTTAAGTTTTTTCCCACCTCCAGTTGAGATGGGCTCCTGGAAGGTGTTGAGTTTTCCCCACCTCCAGTTGAGTTGGGCTCCTGCAAGGTGTTGAGTCCTTTTCTCCACCTCCAGTTGAGTTGGGCTCCTGAAAGGTGTTGAGTCTTTTTCTCCACCCTCGGTTGATTTGGGCTTCTGGAAGGTGTCGAGTTTTTCCCCACCTCCAGTTGAGCTGGGCTTCTGGAAGGTGTTGAGTCCTTTTCTCCACCTCCAGTTGAGTTGAGCCCCTGGAAGGTGTTGAGTCCTTTTCTCCACCTCTAGTTAAGCTGGGCTCCTGAAAGGTGTTGAGTCCTTTTCTCCACCTCCAGTTGAGTTGGGCTCCTGAAAGGTGTGGAGTCCTTTTTTCCACATCCAATTTAGCTGGGCTCCTGGAGGGTGTCTAGTCCTTTTCTCCACCCCAGTTGAGATGGGCTCCTGGAAGGTGTTGAGTCTCTTTCTCCACCTCCAGTTGAGCTGGGCTCCTGGAAGGTCTTGAGTCCTTTTCTCCACCTCCAGTTGAGTCGGGCTCCTAGAAGGTGTTGAGTCCCTTTCTCCACCCCCAGTTGAGTTAGGCTCCTGGTCGAAGTCGAGCTCATGAGGGGCTTTCTATCAAACGCCCGTCTCTCCGAACCACGAGTTCGTTATTATTTTTTCCAAACTCGTGTCGAGCTCGAATACTCTGTAAAAAGTCTTACCCGCTCGCCAAATAAGCAGGTTGGACTTTCTTTGCAAGCTTGAGACAAGCTCGCAAAGTGCGGGGAATGTGTACAACCCCCATATTTGTTGAGCGAACCTATCCTGATGCGGACGAATTTGCAAGTTAGAACTAATTTTTTAGACTCGTCCATCGCCCAAGATGGGGCGAGTGGCCCACTTGCCAGAAGGGCGAGTGGGCAAGTGGGGCTAGTTGCCCATTCACGGGGGGGGGGGGAGGGGGCATTCGCCCGGGTGGGCTAGTGGCCCGCCCGCCCAGGGAGTCAATTGGCCCACTCCTCTCGAGGGAAAGGTGAGTGTCCACTCTCCCCGAGGTAGAGATGTGAGTGGACCTCTTGGGTCGCACTCCCCCCTGTACGGCTAGGTGAGATTTCGGCCCGCGTTTAGCCATTTCAAACAACAAAAGTCGGCTATTTGCAGACCTTTTTGGCTATCCGCAACCCATTTTCAGGAATTCTATAAATAGACCCCCATGGGCACTTTGAGAGAGGTTGTTGATCTTCTCTCTCGCGTGTTACTTGTGAGTTAGCACTCCTACCCCCTGTTCGACTAATCGATAGGTAGGTATTCCCTAGTGCTCTCCAGGGTGCCCAGGCTCAGCATTGGCTTAGGAGCGGAAGCTCTCTTTGATCTTCCAAGTGTGTGGTGGGACCTCCTCGCTGCAGCTCAAGGGGTCTGTTTTGGGCTTCAAGTCCCCACTCGGTGCAGGTTCTTTGACTCTCAGCGACTAGTCACGTGTTCTAGCTCAGATCAAATAAGGGTCAACTGCATACCCGTTGCGAACGTCGAAGCCAGTTTTCTGGTTTCAACAAGGTCAATGTTTAATTTTATAAGGTTAGAAGTTTTTTTTACAGATGTCCAACATTTCTTCCAATCCATGACACGCAATCATTGTAATTTCATGTTTGTGATTTACCTTTGTAGTTTCTTTATCAAAATCATGTGATTTTATTGTTTTTGAAGTTGTGTATTATGAGATTATTATTACAATCCAATATCTAGTACCCTTTTATAATTCATTTTTGTAGTTTTATTTCGATATTTATAGTTGTATTAATAAGCATTTTTACAGTATTATGTTTGAATAAGAGATTTTACAGTTTATTTTATGAGCAATTTTACAGTCCAGAATCTGCTACTTGTTATACAATTCGATTACTGTTTATTTTTACATTTGTTATTTTTGGAAAAACTGCAAGTCTATTGTCTGAAGTGCTTAAACATCAAGTAAGAAAAAATCCTAACGTAACCTTATGTCCATCTAGTTATATTATAGTTTTCATTGCATCTAATGTTGAATTCTTTTGTTCCCCTAGTGTAATGTCAGGTAGTACATACTTAAGTTGCAGGTGTGCTGTGTCCACCTTCATTTATAATGCACAACCTTTACTTGACGTTCTATCCTAGGAGTCGAAAACTATCCTAAACGATGCAAGGGTACTTCCACTATTCAGGATACCAAAACTGTTGCAGAATATACCTATTCTGTATGTTCTTGTGCGGTCCTACAGACGGGAGAAATAGGCATTTCTACTAGGTCAATACAATGTATATCTAACCGTAAACGAGATTGCACTCATTTTGGATCTACTGAATAGTGGTCTTGCATTTAAGTTTGTTAGACGATCATTTGCGCACCCGACTCAGAAAAATCTAATTGAAGAGCTGAGAAGACTTGTTACAGAAGAGTGATCTCCGACTTTGGAAAGACGGAGAGTGAACATCTTAGTGAAGTACATAGTCATTATTTTCTTTTTTCCCGCATATGGAGTTGAAAATCCCTGCGTGTTTGATGAACATCAAAGGACTCAAAGACTTTCAAAAGTACAATTGACCAAATGTCATACACAAATTCTTGCACGCACAGATTGCTGATTTGAGCAGGCGGAGTGCTCTACGAGAAGTTGGTGAGAAGTTGGGTTATTTTGAAGATTGATCCATAGTATTACTGGTAAGTGATGCACAATTATGTTATTTAGTAATTTACATTGGTCTTACCATATTGTTTTGCAGGTATAGCTTTACGAGCATACAAAAATACAGTTGGTGGTTGATTACATCGCAAGGCCCAGTATTTCTCGATGGTCTTCAAAGATGAGGTACATCACCAAATTTTTCTTTGATCTACAAAGCAGGCTTAGAATGGATGATCAGGTTGGCCAAACTTACCTACTAAATATGAGTGAGTTATTTAGTGTGACAACTCTTATGTATATCTTTTCATTGTGTAGGTGTGAACGAAGTTTGAGAATATTGGAGATGATGAGAGGACACTACTAGGGGAATAGCAGGAGGAGTCAGATTTTGAGACTATTAAGAAAAGAGGAGGGAAGGTTAAGAAATAAGAACATGGCTACTTCAACATATCCAATCCAATTAATACAAAATGCTTCTTAAACTTAACATATGTTATGTGTTGCTTTGTAGATGAGGAGCAAGAAAGGGGAGTCCAGTTTCAACTGTGCGCAGAGAGGAGGAAGGTGAAAAGTTTGAGAAGAAGAGAGTTGCAAAGAAGGAGAAGAGAAAGAAGGAGAAGATGTTGGGTATTGTATCCACAATAACCTTGATTTGAAGAAGTCCCCCTTGAACTAAGATGAATTGATTTTGTATTTGGTATTGTATTTTAGTTATGTTGGTGTAGGACTATTAATTGCTAAGTACAAAACAATGTCAGATTGCAATGAGTCATAAAACACAGGACTATGCAATGTAATTATGTGGGTCATATATGTTAATTATGCGCGTTAATGGACTATCATTAACATCGACTAAATTTATGTGATCTAATTAATTTGGTCGATTACGTTTTATATTGTATGGACGATTTAAGTAATGTGTGGATACCGTATGTCATTTACATTTATATGATGAGCTTAAATGTAAATAACCACATTAGGGCTTAGTTATAAATAAGTTATGGTCCACAGGTCACAAGGTATCATTTTATTTTTACTCTCATTTAGTTCTAGCATCTCATCGCTGGAGAGAGCCTAAGGAAGAAGATGAGGAGTCGTCTTCTTCGTCAGGACCTTGTAGACATGGAAGATTCGTGACCGCAATAATCCATCCTCATGGATTCATGTATGCTTCCGCTCATGTATCTATCTCGATGTTTCGACTAAAGCAAATCCGTCTCCGCCGTTGATTCACAGATTCTCCTCATCAAGTGGTATCAAAGCTAGGTTCTATGTCGATTCACTGATATTTTTTGGTGATTTCTCGAATTTTTTCTTCTCTCTTAGCGGACTTTGGTGATTTTCCGCAATTTTATTTTGTGCAATCGCTCGGCTACAACATCGGATCCGGTGCCGCAACCAAACAACTACGCGGTGGAGAATCGCAGGGACGGACAATCTCACCATCGCCGGAATCTGCTGCGGTTGAGGGCCGGAACTGTGCCATGGCGACTGCTTCTGGGCGGTTTAAGCTGAATCCGGTCAATCTTCGGCAGTAGAAGTGGCCGTCCGGCGACCCCAGGCCGGTGCAAATCAGTCATTGCGCGGACTGTCGTTATTGTTAATCCCTCTTTAGAAATTTTTGGCCTGACTTGCTTAGAGCGTTATTCCTGCAAAATTACTAATCACTCGTGATTCAGGAAAAGAATTATTATCGATAATTAGCGTTACTCTTTTGTAAGGAAACGAATTACTATTGTTAATCATTCGTGATTATAAGTTTATACTTGATGGGGTTCCCCTAAAAAGGCTCGGGTTGAGTCAGACTGAATGTTTCTCATCGCAGCCTCGACCGGCCGCGTGGGGTGGTTCAAGCGCTGGTGCCCGGTCTAAGTCCTGCAGCTAAGCAGCCTCGAGTTATCTCTTTCGCTCGCTCCTGTTCCGCAGGAAGTGCTCATGTGCTCCCGCTCGCTCCTGCTCCGCAGAAAGTGCTCCCGCTCTGCAGAGAGCGCTCCCGCTCTCGCCTGCTCCGCAGAAAGTGCTCTCGCTCCGCAAAGACCGCTCCCGCTCTCGCCTGCTCTGCAAGAGTGCTTCCGCTCGCTCCTGCTCCGTAAGTGCACTTCCGCTCGCTCCTGCTCCGCGGGAAGTGCTCTTGCGCTCCCGCTCGCTCCTGCTCCGCGGGAAGCGCCTCCGCTCGCTCCTGCTCCGTAAGAGCGCTTCCGCTCGCACCTGCTCCGTAAGAGCGCTTCCGCTTGCTCCTGCTCCGTAAGAGCGCTTCCGCTCGCTCCTGTTCCGCGGGAAGTGCTCTTGCGCTCCCGCTCGCTCCTACTCCGCAGAAAGTGCTCCCGCTCCGCAGAGACCGCTCCCGCTCTCGCCTGCTCTGCAAGAGTACTTCTGCTCGCTCCTGCTCCGTAAGAGCGCTTCCGCTCGCTCCTGCTCCGCGGGAAGTGATCTTGCGCTCCCGCTCGCTCCTGCTCCGCTGGAAGCGCCTCTGCTCGCTCCTTCTCCGTAAGAGAGCTTCCGCTCGCACCTATTCCGCGGGAACGCTTCAGCTCGCTCCTGCTCCGTAAGAGCGCTTCATCTCGCTCCTGCTCCGTAAGAGCGCTTCCGCTCGCTCCTGTTCCGCGGGAAGTGCTCTTGCGCTCCCCCTCGCTCCCGCTCCGCAGGAAGCGCTCCCGCTCGCTCCCGCTCCACGGGAAAGCGCTTCCGCTCTCGTATGATCCTCAAGATGCGCCACTATCATCCATCGCCGGTGACGATCGTCGGCCACCACCACCACCAGGGAGGCTGCCCAGCGTGATCGGAGGGCAAGCTCGTCATATTCTCAAAGTTGACAATCTGTGTGCCCCGAATCAGGCATTCTCATTCGCTTGTCCAAGAATCAGCATGACGCAGTTACCGGAACGCCCTCCTAAAAAACTATAAAAGGATGGTCGGGCCTCCATTTGAAGATACTTTTGGCATTGGGAGAAGATGGAGCTCTTGAGCTTTCCGACGAGGACTCTTGGAAGATCTTCATCGACCTTCAAGCAACCCTCAGAGAACTCCCTCAGCACTCCAGCTTTACTTCGAGAACTTGGGAGGATCTCGGGGGCTTGGGCCCAGGCCGCTCCGCAGCGCTCCGCTCTAGGCAGCTCCGCAGCGCTCCGCTCCTGGCCGCTCCGCAGCGCTCCGCTCCAGGCCGCTCCGCAGCACTCTGCTCCAGGCCGCTCTGCAGCGCTCCTCTCCAAGCTGCTCCGCAGCGCTCTGCTCCAGGACGCTCCGCAGCACTCTGCTGCAGGCCGCTCTGCAGCGCTCCGCTCCAAGCTGCTCCGCAGCACTCCGCTCCAGGCCGCTCTGCAGCGCTCCGCTCCAAGCTGCTCCGCAGCACTCCGCTCCAGGCCGCTCCACAGTGCTCCGCTCCGCAGCACTCTGCTCCAGGCCGCTCCGCAGCGCTCCGCTCCAGGCTGCTCCGAAGCACTCCGCTCCAGGCCGCTCCGCAGTGCTCCGCTCCGCTCCAGGCCGCTCCGCAACACTCCGCTCCAGGCCGCTCAGCAGTGCTCCGCTCCGCTCCAGGCCGCTCCGCAGCACTCCGCTCCAGGACGCTCCGCTCCAAGCCGCTCCGCCCAAAGATGTCTCAGAGCATGCTTCACCACGCTCGGCTCCCAAGGACTTAGCAAAATCTCTGTAACGAGTGGTGGCATGTCACCCTCGAAAAATAACTCTCTGTAACTCACAACATTAGTGGATCATTCAGAACTGGGCTAGGCCCCGTGGTTTTTTCCCTTTCCGGGTTTTCCACGTAAAAACCTCGCTGTTTACTGTTGGTTCTCATTTTTGACTGTTTGCGCGTTCGGCTCACTCTCGAGCTAAGACGGTTCAGCTCGACAGGTCCAGGAGAGCGTTGAACGACCCGCAACAATACTCAATCGCATATAGCAACAGCTGTCCTTAAATATGCCCCCAAAATATTTTCCGTTTCTTTATGAAGCTTAAATTAAGAAAATAAAAATTGAATAATATATGTACTATAATTATAGTACTTTTTTTTTGAATTATTTTTCAACATTAATGAATTCAGGCGCCGGGAGATCCAATTTGGACCATATTTGACAAGCCAAATTGGGCTGATTAGGCTTTTTTTTGCTGCCCCATTTTGGGTATTATTAAAGAAAAAAAATAATATTTATTAGAATATTTAAAATATTATTTTCATTAAAATTAATGAGACTCTAATTTTTGGGAAATTACACTCGCGCACATTTATGCTCGTGTTTAATATAAAATAGTCAAATTTACAACTTAATCGTCGGGTCAATTTTGTAATCATGTACCTGCTCTGCACCGATTGATTAAATTTGAACTTTAAAATTAAATTCATTAAATGATGATTCCGTAATTATTAAATATCTAATTTTGCTGAATAAATTAATTGAAACGACATCCCGCCAAAGTGTGCTCTCTCGTGCAGATTAATTTAATTTAGCATTATTAAGATTGCAGTGAGTGCGTAATTTTTACGAATATTGATCGGCCCAAAGGAAGATTAATATTTGGTCGAATTGCGTGTTCACACGTGGTAATAAATATGTGACGATTATTTTATTCTCCATTTGAGCAGTATGTCGGTCCAAAGAATGGTCTACTATTTGACTGGAATTATCGTCAGTATTTGATTACTACACCAAGAGCATCACTTGGAATCGACATTTCTGTCTAAAGACTAAATGTCGGTGTTCCGCTAGGTCCCTTGTGATGGGCCCCACCATTATTTAATGAATTTAATTTATGCATTGCGATGTGTAATTTATTTTTTGTGGGCAAGCAAATTAATTTATGCAATTTTTTCTCTTTTCAGCTCATAACTTCGTTACAGCGATTTCTGTCAATATTAATTCAATTCCGATGATTAATGAAACAAATTGTAAAGACTGGAAAGAAAGCATCATGATCGTGCTCGGTTGTATGGACTTAGATCTTGCGCTTATGACTGAATCTCCAACACTTCCTTCAGATGATAGTTTTACTGAGGTGAAACAGAATTATGAAAGGTGGGAGCATTCAGATCGCATGTGTCTAATGATCATGAAGCGGTGCGTTCCAGAAGCCTTTATGGGCACTGATGATGATACCCTCTGCCTTATAATTCCTTGGCAACCTTGACAAATGTTTTACACAGAATGTACGCGAGTATATTATGGAATTATCCCTACTTGTTTCAAAACTAAAAACACTAAAGTTAGAGCTGTCAGGAGACCTGCTCGCGCATTTAGTTTTGATTTATCTTTCTGTACAATTTAGCCAATTCAAGGTCAGTTATAACTGCCAAAAAGAGAAATAGTATCTTAATGAGCTCATTTCATATTGTGTGCAAGAGGAGGATAAATTGAAGCAAGAAAAGACTGGTAGTGCTCATATGACAGTGAGTCTCTCTGACAAAGGCCATAAAAGAAAGAAAGGAAAGCGAGCTGTAAGTAGATCTCCACAAAGGAAACCACAAAAGGAACATAATAAAGGTTCCACCTGTATCTTTTGTCGGGGTGGTGGACATGTGAAGACAGACTGTGCCAAATACCATGCCTGGCGTGCTAAGAAGGGTACACTTCTCACTTTAGTTTGTTCCAAAATTAATTTAACTTTTGTACCTAAACACATTTGGTGGATAAATTCTGGTGCTACTACTCACATAAGTATGTCTATGCAGGGTACACTTTTCACTTTAGTTTGTTAAAATTGCATTTCTCAATGACGACATTGATGAGACGATCTACATGGTGCAACCAAATTACTTTGAGTTTGGAGACCCAAAGCAAAATATTTGCAAATTAAAAAGACCCATCTATGGACTCAAACAAGCGTCTCGACAGTGGTATTTCAAATTTCATCAAGTAGTTATCTCTTTCGGTTTTGAGATGAATGTTGTAGATGATTGCATATACCATAGATTTAGTTGGAGTAAATATATCTTCCTGATCTTATACGTAGATGACATATTGCTTGCCAGCAATGATATAGATATACTGCATGAGACCAAGAAACTTCTTTCAAAAAAATTTGAAATGAAAGATCTTGGTGACGCCTCTTTTGTACTCGACATACAGATACACCGAGATCGCACTCGGGTTATACTTGGGTTATCACAAGAAAGCTATATCGATAAGGTTCTCAAAAGATTTGACATTCAGGATTGTAAGCCAGGAGATACCCCTGTGGCTAAGGGAGACAAATTTCTCTCAATCAATGCCCCAAAACTAAAGATGAAGAATTAGAGATGCAAAATCTTCCTTATGCACCGGTTGTAGGAAGTCTCATGTATGCTCAAGTATATATGCGTCTGGATATTGCATTCGTAGTTGGAATGTTAGACAAATATTTGAGTAATCCAAGACTGGATCATTAGAAATCAGCCAAATGGGTCAAGCGATAACTGAAAAGGACAAATGCTTTCATGCTCACCTATATAAGGTTTGATTAGTTGAAGATCATTAGGTATTCTGATTCAGACTTGCTGAATGTCAAGACAACATGAGATCTACTTCAGGCTATGTATATATTTTGGCTGGAGGAGCTATAACATGGGAAAGTGCCAAGTAGACACTCATAGCTTCCTCGATCATGGCGGCAGAATTCATAGCATGTTATGAGGCATCCAATCATGAAATATGACTGCAAATTTTTGTCACAGGGCTGCACATTTTGGATGGTGTTGAAAGACCACTCAAGTTATTTTATGACAGTAAGTCTGCAGTGATGTATTCCAATAACAATAGGAGTAGCTTTAAATCTAAGCACATAGAGATTAAGTTTCTGGTTGTTAAAGAGAGAGTTCAGAGTGGACAAATGTCTTTAGAGTATATTAGAATAAATTTCATGTTAGCAGATCCACTTACTAAGGGTTTGACACCAAAGGTCTTTCATGAGCACACTGCTCATATGAGTGTCATTCTATTAGAGGATATGTTGTGTTAGTGAGAGTTTGTATTTTGATGCTTATTTGTTGTATGACATTTTGTGATTATTATTCTGCAGAATAAAATATTAATTATTGCACTCTGAATTTAATTATTTTGATCTCACTAAAGTTAAAGTAGGACCAGTTGAAAAAAGACATGTCAAGATCACATTACATGCAATTTTCATGTCACGCATCAATACTTGATCATTTATATCATTGATTGTGCACACCTATGTGACCATTGATGAGCCTATTTATGATTATAGTAGCGAAGATCTCTTTGAACCTATGTTAGTACAATCATGAACCAGATTGAATGCAAACGTTTTCGGAAATGACATTAATTTTTGAGCTCATATGTAAGACGTAGTTAAAAATTTAACATATGTTGACCCAAGTGGGAGATTGTTAGAAATAATAATTATGTGAGCCATATATGTTAATTATGCGCATTAATGAACTGTCATTAACATCGACCCAATTTAAGTGATCTAATTAATTTGGTCGACTACGTTTCATATTGGATGGACGATTTAAGTAATGTGTGGATACCGGAAGCCATTTACATTTATACGATGAGCTTAAATATAAATAATCGCATTATAGTTTAATTATAAATAGGTTCTGGTACCTGAGTCACAAGGTATCATTTTTATTTTTACTCTCATTTAGTTCTAGCATCCCATCGCTGGACAGAGCCTAAGGAAGAATAGGAGGAGTCGTCTTCTTCGTCAGAATCTTGTAGACTTGGAAGATCCGTGACCGCAATAATCCATACACATGGATTCATGTATGCTTCCGCTCATGTATCTATCTCGATGTCTCGACTAGAGCGAATCTGTCTCCGTCATAGATTCACGGATTCTCCCCATCATATCCCACCATAGTGGGGTCGGTTATATGGATCCTTTGTCACCATTGCGCCCTATCTGTAATTATAGTCTCACTAATGCCTAAGTACATCATGTATTTCCTTATAGTTTCATTTCAAAGTCTTTTTTGGTCTACCCTCCCATGTTTAACCGTCTACATTATGAAAATAAGTACAGCCGGAGACAAAATGATAGCTGTAATTTCTTTACAATACTGAAGAGTGCTTTCACACCACAGATCAAATCTCAATCACGAAAATAACACTATCAACTTACAGTTTCAGCAGTAGCATGCAATTTTGGAGAAGACATCTGCAAGTGGTGAAAATGCCTTTTCTTTTCTGACAGTTCAAAAACAACTAAGAAGCCATTTTCGCCCCCTTAAAATAGCAAAGATTGCTCCAGGGGGTTGATTCTTCTTCTTTGTTTTTTCTGACTCGGGGAATGTCATCGATCGAGGAGGAAGCGTTCGAGCACACTCTCCTCGTGGTGCGGGAGGTGTCGGTTTTCAAAATCCCACCACGGAGCACGAGTGTCGGATACAAGTGCGGCGAGTGGCTGCAATCGGACAGGATCTGGTCAGGCCGTCTCCGCGTCGTCTCCTGCGGCGACCGCTGCGAGATCCGGCTGGAGGACCCGAGCTCCGGGGAGCTCTTTGCCGCGTGTTTCGTTTTACCCGGACAGCGGGAGAGCTCCGTCGAGACCGTGCTCGATTCCTCCCGATATTTCGTGCTCAAGATCGAGGACGGACGGGGAAAACACGCATTCATAGGCCTAGGGTTTAATGAGAGGAACGAGGCGTTCGATTTCAACGTGGCTCTCTCCGATCACGAGAAGTATTTAAGGAGGGACCACGAGAAGGAGTCCGACGGCTTGGAGAGCGATGATTCCATCAATATACATCCAGCAGTAAATCATCGACTGAAGGTAAAGTAGGGTTCTTTGAATTCATGGGTAAATCATAGAGGCGTTAGTATTTTGGGTGAATGTTTTCTTTCTAAACTGGTCTATCAGCAGGCTGTGAGCTATGCAATGCAATCGTTTCATTATTTTGTGTGTGTGGTGATTGTCTTTCGTCCCAATGCGATTTTGTTCACTCTTCTGCATTTCTTTAGTAATCAGGAGATTGCTTGGTTGGTTAGCTTATGCAGCTGTGGCTGTTATTTTTGCATAGGTGAAGAGAACTTGCTCTTTGGTAATTTAAGCTCACTTGTAGAAAAAAAAAAGACAATTTTCTTCCTTTGGCGATTCATTTTTGCCAGCTTTTGGATAAGCTTTTTTTTACTGTCTTTTTCATATAGGAATTGGACGTCTACGAGGCATATATATTGACTTTTAGCAGCTACCACGACAATAAATATGAGTTGATTTCAAACTTAACAAACCTATATTTGATTACATAAATATTTTGGAAACAAACTTGTGGCTGTTTGACTAAGATGGTGGAGCACATTTTGAGAAGATATTTTGCCATTACATAAATCTAAAAGCTAAAATTAACTAATCTAATCTTTGACCAAAAGTTAATCAATGCAAATAAAACTTTAAATCCAAAGGAGTATTCCTCAATATTTCAACAAAGATATCACAAAAATAAGATGATATGATGGTATCATGCCATGATCCCAAAACATAGGGTTAGGATTTGTTTCCTCCTCTCAATTACTAATTGGTGTTTGTCTGTTAAGTGGAATTAGCTAGAGGTAGAAATGAGGGGACCCGAACAACAACCAGAGTGATGGAGTAACTGTTAGATTGAGTGGAGCCTTCATAAGTATTCATGCCACATGTTGGATTAACTGTTAGATTGTATTAGGATGCTTACCTAATTTGCTAATTAGGCCACGGACCCAAGTGAGTCTCCCTTATTCCTTTTTATGTCCGACATTATAATAGGAGACATTAAATAAGAGATGATTTATTTCTTTCTAGATTAAGAAATACCACTAATGATCTTTTTTTAGATAATAAGAGCCATGATTCAAGATAATCTAAAAGCATAAGAAAAATCTATGTCATCGTAATCCCTGACTATGGGGAATTTAAAATTTATTCTTATTTTGAAATTAGTATTTCAATCATGAGAATTGGATTTATCCAAATAATTCTTCTTGATTCAGTTGATTCAAATTTTATTCAAAACAAATTCCTTAAATTAGAATGTGTATTTTATTGATTCTAATACTTGAGACTATCAAAGTGCAGTTAGTATAATGAAATTTATTGCAATTTTAAAAGATTCAAGTTATTTAAATTATAAGAGTTGTTTAAATGCAATAAATAGTATACAATTGCATGAAAGGAATCAAATAATAAAGGAAATTTCCTCTTAATTTGGATGGTCTGGGATCAGATTTAGATGTAGTTCGAAGTTGATTTTTTGTTCTTCTTCTCAATTTAATAAGAACTTATAGAAGATTCCAATCTTCTTGAAGTCTCTTGAAGATTCTAGATTATTGTAGAACATAAGTAATTCTCTCATCTTTAGAACAATCCGAACTGTAATTGCATTAATTTTCCTGAGAACCATGATTGCTCTTAGAAGTGAATGAGTATATTCATAGATAGTTTATTACGTTGCATGTTTTGAATATATCTTTGTGCATAAACTTCATCTTGTATGTTTCAAATTCTCGTGAATAGATAATATTCTTGAAGCTTTTGTGATATTGCTAAGCTTATTAGAGAGACAGATTACCTGCTGCTGTTCAACCTTTAAATGAGCTCTGATGCCTTAAGTTTTTTATATTAATGATCATGTTTTACTTAAAAAATTGTTATTTCATTCTATGAAACACAAACAAAATTATGAATGCAATGTCTATCCAATAGGCACCTAAACATGTGGAACATATGTTAATATTTGTGGAAATATGTTTCCTATGCATCAGTGTGCAACTACTTCGAATATAAATTGGGTATGAGACATGATGGTTTCAATGGAATTATGGAGTATCCAAATGGCCTGATTTGATTGTCGGACACCGATATGACATCACTTTAGAAAATCTATGTTGCATGGCTTTCAAAAACATCTTTTTCATACCTTTATATAATCAATAAATATAAATCGGGGTTATTTTCTGAGCCTAATGCCTATCATCTTCACTGTTTCTTTTAGCTTATTTTATCTCATCATTTTATACGTATTTGCATTGTGGAACATGTCTCACGCATATGCTCGGACGTTCGGCCTCACCTTGTGGGAGTCACTCAACGACTTGTTTATTTATTGTATTATTTAAATGTTGTCTTGTAATAAGGGGCTCCATCTATATAAGGAGACCTAGGGGTAGAGTCTTGTTCATCTTTTGAGTGTTAGAGTTTGAGCTCTCTTGGAGAGTGGAGTGTCAAGGAGGACCCAACCTTCGGATGCTTGGCGAGATCTTGCCTCTCGATTGTATCTTTATGTTTGTTTAATGCAATGCAAGTTTCTTATTCGCGCTCTTGATACGATTACGACGTATCAATTGGTCCGACCTGCCTTCATGTAGGGTTTTGGTCGAAACCCTAATTGGATCTCTCAGTTCCAGCCAACACTGTTCTCCACTGTTCGGTGACCCGATTCACGTTCTCCATTGTTCGGTTACATCGTGCCGTCAAGCCCGCGCCTTTTCTGACTTCTGTTCGTCCGCGCATCCGCTATTGCGGTCCTGCGACCCGATTCCACCCTACTTTTGGTACAACGACATTCAACGCAGTTTTGCCGCCGCCATTAACACAACGCAATTTTCGCCGACGCTGGACTTCCTTTGCCATGACGCTTGAGATTCGTCATCATCTTTTTCCACATGCCCCCTTACAACTCCTGCCCGCCACTTTACTTCTCGACGAGCTTCCTCCATCCAACCCACCGCCACCCCTCTGTGGGTCTTTGACCATTAGAACCGCCGCCACTTCTTCCTTTTCCGACACCCCCTTCGTTCTTCCTCTGCCGACTACGGCACACACCCCCATAATTTTCCCCATCCTTCTATTCCCACCAGTTGCCCTCCCATTCGCTCGCCTTCCGACATATCCGTAATAGAGGCTCCACCTGGCGCCTTGCCCGACTTTCACACGTCACCACATGCTATTTCTGCTCCCCGCTGTTTTTTGGAAACCCTTGCCCGCCTGTCAGCCCTTTTTTCGCCCAACTACTCGCTTACAACATCTCTCGAGCTCACAGCTATCCTACCCTCACATCTGGTCACTCTTCAACTTCGACCAGACTTCCCATCGGGTTTCCTTCCCACTCATCACTACCCACTCTTCATCGACCTAATTTCCGGCCCCATGGTCATCGTTCAAGATCTGGATGGGGCTCCTCTGCCCGTCTTCATAGCATCCGACCTCCGTCCGAGGCCCTGACCCAACTGACGTGCACCTCGCTCGACCTTGAGGATGAGATATTTTTCCGGCACGACATTGCTCTTCTTCTCAGGCAGTCCCATGTCAGCTCTGCAACAACCAACGCGCCACGACGCCTCTCAGCTCCTGATGTTTCACCAGAACCTCCCACCAGAGGAGCTGCCCGAGTCTTTACGTCGCGCTCATGGGATCCTTACCGCCTCGACCTTGAGGACAAGGTCAATTTTCAAGCCGGGAGTGTTGATACGTATTTGCATTCGGGAACACGTTTCACGCATACGCTCGGACGTTCGGCCTCACCTTGCGGAAGTCACTCAATGACTTGTTTCTGTATTGTATTATTTCAGTGTTTTGTCTTGTAAGAGGCTCCATCTATATAAGGAGCCCTAGGGGTAGAGTTTTGTTCATCTTTTGAGTCTTAGAGTTTGAGCTCTCTGAGTTTGAGCTCTCTGAGTTTGAGCTCTCTTGGAGAGTGGAGTGTCAAAGAGGACCCAACTTCTCGATGCTTGGCGAGAGCTTGCCTCTCGATTGTATTTTTATGTTTGTTTAATGCAATGCAAGTTTCTTATTCGCGCTCTTGATACGATTACGACTTATCATCATTGATTGTTCAATTTCACTGTAATTATTGTAAATGGGTAGGTGCGTTTATTATCTTTCTTTTTTCTCGTCTTATTACTTATTAATTATTGGGATTTCAATCAAATAAACATGACTTGGTTTTATAAATTGATTTTAATTGACATATTGACGCATGGTAGACTATGAGTGTGGAATCTGAACAAATACAAACCTTAAGTGTAGTGCTGGGGAAATCAAATCTTATCTAACCCCTGGAATTTATGCATGCGGACAATGATCCAACAATAATATACAATTAATACTAAAACATAAATTCTACGCAGTTATTATAGACAAGTAGCAAATAATTTTGAAAGCAAACAAATTAGGTATTTCCTCTAATTATGGGGCTAAAAATGAACACGTGCAAATGATAAAAGACCTGTGAGTCAAGAGTAATCACAGACGAAAGTACTAGTAACGCTAAACATCCATAATGATATTTGATATATGAGTCCAAATTCGTACAATAATATTGAAAACAATAAAATTTACGAGTGAAGGGTCCGTAGATGTAGGAGTGGAGATTTGGTGATCATCGGGGTTGCAGTAGCTATCCGAAGAGCGGAGGAATGTTGTATGCTTATTGTATAAGGGATTTATGGCTGTGTGAATGGATGTTGTTGCAGGAGCCGGCTGTAGGGAGAGGTTGCTGCAGTAGTATGACAACACGAGAATTTGGCTGGAAGGGCTTAGTTGCAAATGGAGATGTATGGGAGGGCTCTAAGAGGGTTTTTGAGTGATCCAGTTGTAGGAAAAAGGCTATACAAGGGCTGTCTGTGTTGCTGAATTGAATGGAGTGTTCGATTGTTTTGAAATGGATCTTCAGGGGGTTGGCTGAGATGGGGAAGCCTCAGATGGGGTCGGTATATGTGTGGGATGGGCTTTGGGCTTATGGAAGGGGGGATGTGGCTGTTTGGGGAAGGAGAGAGGTGGACGATTGCTAGTATAGTGGGAGACCGATGGGTTTAGGGTTGCGTGTCACAACCTGCCATCTTAGGCCCACCCATGATAATTTTTATGCTAGCCCTGAGAAGATTCTAGAGAAATTTAAAATTTTGGGAACCTTGTACATAAGATGATGCATGGAGGTCATAAAGAATTATAGGCGGTCTCATAGGAACTGTTACGGAGACGGAAGAGGGAAAGGGACGAGGAGACGATTACATGACGCATATGTTGACGTCGGGACCAAGGCAATGTGGACAAAAATCCCAACTCGATGACAGACGTTGGCCAGTAGTGCGCATGAGCGCAGCACACCCGTCAGCCTTATCTTTTTTATTATCGTACAAAGGAGACCATTAGAGGCACCGACTAGGCGTTGTGAGAGTTTAGGCTTCGTTTGGTTCGGCTTATTTGCTCCGGTGAGTTTGGACAAAAACGTCATTGTCATACCAAACATTTTATGCTTATAACTAGTTTCTTTTTTTGATAATGGTAGTAACATTTGTCATACCAAACATACATTCTATGACAATGACGATTTTGTCCAAACTCACCGGAGCAAATAAGCCTAGCCAAACGAAGCCTCACTAGGCATGTTAAACGGGGGAGAGGTAGACCAATAAAGACTTGGAATGAAACTGTAAGGAAAGACATGATTTACTTATGCATTAGTGAGATTATGACTAAAGATAGGGCACAATGGAGACAAAGGATCCATATAGCCGGTCCGACTATAGCGGGATAAAGGCTTGAGTGTTGTTGTATGTATTTCGGGCCGTGAGTTATTTACCGATTGCCCTCGCGTATATCGGAATTAGGCACTATATAAGCCTATGCGTATCTCTCATTTGGAGGATCTGGGAAGTATGATGAAAATGGAACCCTAGGAGTTTTCTCTTCTCCTTTTCTCTCTCTTTCCTTCTCTTCTCTCCTTTTCCTCCTCTATCTTAGAATCCTCTGACTACGTAACATTTGGTCCAACCTGCCATCTTCCGGCTATGGTTTCCACTGCCCGAAAGGATTCAACAACCACCACCTTTCTTCCGATCCCGTCAACAGCGCCTCGCTTCCGCTCCTATCAACAATGTCGCATCCGCACCCGATCGCGTCCGCTCCCGTTAGCAGAACCCGATCCCGCACCGCTCCAGCCCTCGATCCCGCACCGCTCTAACTTGAACCTGTTCGGAAAAATTCCTATGGATTGAATGAGATAAAGTCAATAGTTGATGAAGTAAAAACTCCTCAAAATGTTAGGTGAGGATGTCATTTTATTCTCTTTAAGTAATTCCCTTGAAGTGAAGTAAAGCTAAGGAAAAGAACTCCTAAAGAAAGATTTGTAATCAATATTCGTTGACTGGAAATCGTTGATCAGTGACCAGAGTGCTCAACGATCGTTGATCTCAAGGAATGCTCAATGATCAATGATCGTTGACCGGCAACCGACGATCAGAAAGCTCACAGATTGAAGACTGAAGAAGCTAGTTCAACGATCTACAATTGCCGATCGTTGTTTGTTGGCCAGTTACCGAACCGCTTAACTAACTGAAGATCTGAAGAAAACAACCCAATGATCAACGATCGTTGACCGGCGTCCGCTGGCCTCGCTCAGTGATCGTCGATTGTTGACTCCAGTTCAATGAAGGCCGATCATAGATCGTTGACCGAAATTCTGTGATCGTCGACCGCGCTTCCTCTTCCATAAAGAGCTCCTCTCAGCGATCGTTGACCGAAGCGCTCAGCGATCGTTGACCGAAGCGCTCAACGATCGTTGACCGAAGCGCTCAACGATCGTTGACCGAAGCGCTCAACGATCGTCGACCGAGTTCGAAGATTTTGTTGAAATTAAATATAGCCATTGAAGTTATGAGAAAGGAAGGCGCCAACTTTCTGCCGCTCATGTCGCACATGCTTCTTTGGAACTTACATTAAAATGGAAAGAAGACCTGATATAAAAACTCTTTTATTTTCTGAAGGAAGTCCTAACACTCTAGCCGTTAGGAATAGTCTCAATTCGTCTGAAACAAGAACTCCTCATTTCTCTTTTCTCATCTCTCTGTAAACTAAATCCTCTCTTTCTTTAGGATTCAGCTAATCACCTTTCTCTGGTGATAAAATCTGCTTGATCTCAAGCTTTCACAGGCACAACCAATTACTGTAAAGGGTTATCCGACTTTCTATTTAAAAGAACTGCTTAGGGTTCTTGAATCTCCATTAGAAAAGTAGAAAAGATTCAGCGGGCTGGAACCTCTAGTGGAAAAGGCTCGCCGCCTTGGGAAGAGACAGTGCTAGCCCACAAATCTGTGGAAGAGAGGACATACCCAGATTTATTGAGGAACCTCTATAAAATCTCTGTGTTTTCTGGATGCTATTTATTTCTTCTGTTTCTTACTTAGCCATATCTGTGTGTATGCTTTAACTTCTATCTTGATCTCACATTAACATATCCATTTCATACATCATAAATCATAACACTTATGTGAAACCATTCTAAGTGAAAATGAAAAGAAAAAAAAAATTAGGTCACTTGGGTGCCTTCTCTATTCACCCCCTCTAGATAAATATTCATAGAGTAAATTCTACACTCTCAATTGATATCAAAGATAGGTTCACCTTTAAGGGTTAAAACCTTACTGAATTAAGATTCTGAACTCTGAATACTCCTCCAGTAACTATTATAATTTATTATGTCTTCACAGAAGGATTATGCCTCAACATCCAAACCACCCATATTCAACCTTTATATGACTTGAAGAGATACCATCATCAACTGACAACTGCTATTCAGCAAAGGAGATATTGAATGCTCACTGTACTGGCTGAAGACCGTGAAAATTAAAGAAATGATAAGAAGGTTGATCTCATAAGCCAGTATGAGAACTTCAAAATGAAGACTGATGAGCCTGTGGTGGAGTGGTACAAAAGGTACACTACCATCATAAATGACTTGAAGACCTATGGAAGGGAGATCTCTGATGAGGAGCGAAATGACAAGCTTCTCAAGTGTATTACCAAGGAGCACATTCCATACTTCTAGGCAATAAAGAAGTCAAGGTAGCTTAGGGAAATTACCCCTGATGTTCTATATGGAAGACTCCAATCATTTGAGTTGGCCACCTCTCAAGCAAGGAAGAGCAAGAGCCAGTTACCCTAGTCACCTGAGGAGACAGTGGCACTATCAACCACTAAATCAAGAAGAACTCTTCTCTCCTTCTCTGAAGAGGAGCTGAGCTTCCTAGCAATGAAGCTGCATGCATGGAAGACGGAGAATACTCTTTCCAAATGCAAAGATAGGAGCAAGGACAAAATTTTATGGAACAAAACAATCTGATGAAATAATATGCTTTTACTACAGGAAAGGACACATCTCCACAAAATGCAGAAAGAAAATGAGAGACCAACTTAGATCCAAAAGAAAGGTTTAGGAGAAGAAAGAGAAGCGCACAAGAAGGAGAAAGGGGGAATTGCCATATGATAAATTCTATCGATGAAGAAATTTATGAATCCATCCTTGCAGGTCCTTTCATCTCAAAGAAGGTGAATATGACAGGTAATGGTGAAGTCATAGAGTCAAGGGAATAGTGGTCTGAAGAGGACAAAAAGACGAGGTCCGACAACAAGAAGGCCATGAACTTCTTGGTCAGCACCCTCTTTGATGATCTCTACCAAACGATCATCAACTGCTCTTCAAGGAGATATGAGATGCTCCCTGTAATGGCTGAAGACAGTGAAAATGTAAGAAATGATAAGAAGGTTGTTCTCGTAAGCAAGTATTAGAACTTCTAAATGAAGGCTGATGAGCTTGTGGTTGAGTGGTACAAAAGGTACACTACCATCATAAATGACTTGGAAGACCTATGGAAGGGAGATTTTTGAGGAGCAAAATGACAAGCTTCTCAAGTGTTTTACCAAGGAGCACATTCCATACTCCTAGCTAAGTTATTAAAGGCGCAAGGCGCACATAGGCGCAAAGGGGTCCTGGAGCCTAGGCGCTGGCGCGCACCTGGGGCACGTGAGGCGCAGAAATGAAAAAAATAAAATAAAATCATTTTTTACGAATAAATGCACATTTGTAAGGTTGTAATGATTCATTTATAGTTTGTGTTTTAAGTCCATGCTTGATTTCACTGAAAATCAATGAATCAGGTGTTCGTGAATTGCACCTAATTCACTGAAATTCTGTGAATTGGATGCCCAATTTACTGATTTTCAGTGAACTGGGCACCCAATTCACTGAAAATCAGCGAATTGGGCATCCAATTCACTGAAAAGCAGTGAATTGGCAACAAATTCACTGAAAATCGGTGAATTGGATGCCCAGGTGCGCCTCAGGTACGCTTGAGGCGCCTCGCCCGCCTCTGCCTGGCAGAGGCAGGGGGCTGTGCGTCTGGCTCCTGATGCGCGCCTTTAATAACATAGACTCCTGGGCAATAAAGGAGACAGGAAAGCTTAGGAAAATTACCGCTGATGTGCTATATGGAAGACTCCAATCATTTAAGTTGGCCACCTCTCAAGCAAAGGAAGAGCAAGAGCTAGTCACCTCACTTAAGCCATCACCTGAGAAGAGTTCTAGCAGCCATTGAATTAAGAACTCTTTCTGTTGGAACATGCATTCTGCATCTCTTTAGTTTGACAATATCAAATCCCATACTGTATTTGATCATACATGTATTGGGTATAGTGTGCAGGTTTACAAGTGTGAAGACGTTGAGAACTCTACTCTTTCTGACCTACTGCCGGGCGCTAGTCCTACCACCGGTGCTAGCCATATCGACGTGACTTGCTATCGACGCAAAGACAAATATCGACGCGAAGACTTATGCTGTCAAGATGATATTGTCGAGAAGACTACCGCTGCGCGATAACTTACCGCGGGCTCTAGCTGTGTCAATGCATTAGCAGATTAATTTAAACAATAACACAGGGTGAAATTAAGCTATGACTCAGATTAGCTTATGAAGAAAAATCAGTTCAACAAATCATTCATTTGCAATTCATATTAGAAAATGAGACATTGTTCATTATACCCTTAGAAGACCATAACACTCAAATTCATTCATTTAAGTCAGCAGCCACTTCTTCCCCCCCCCCCCCCCCCCCCCCCCGAAGGTTGGCCACCCGATCCAACACTTTCCTCCTTTGAAGAGGAGTTGAGCTTCCTAGCAATGAAACTGCATGCATGGAAGAAGGAGAATACTCTTTCCAAATACAGAGACATGAGGAAGGACAAATGTTCCAGGAACATCATGTATGAAACTAAACAATCTGATGAAATAATATGCTTTTACTGCAGGAAAAGACACCCCAAAGAATGCAGAAAGAAAATGAGAGATCAACTTAGATCCAAAGGAAAGGTTGAGTAGAAGAAAAAGAAGCCCCACGGGAAATAGAAAAGGATGATTGCCATATGAAAGTCAAGGATCAAGCTATATATAGATTCTATAGATGAAGAGATTTATGAATCCATCCTTTCTTGTCCTTTTATCTTAAAGATGGTGAAATCATAAAGACATGGGGACAGTGGTCTGAAGAGGACAAAAAGACGAGGTCCTACAACAAGGAGGCCATGAAATTCTTGGTCAGCACCCTCTCTGATGATCTCTACCAAACCATCATCAACTGCTCTTCAACAAAGGAGATATGGGATGCTCACTATAATGGCCGAAGACAATGAAGATATAAGAAATGATAAGAAGGTTGATCTCATAAGCCATTTTGAGAACTTAAAAATGAAGGCTGATGAGTCTGTGGTGAAGTTGTACAAAAGGTGTACTACCATCATAAATGACTTGAAGACTCATGGAATAGAGATCTCTGATGAGGAGCAAAATGACAAGCTTCTCAAGTGTATTACCAAGGAGCACATTCCATACTTTTGGGCAATAAAGAAGACAAGAAAGCTAGAGAAATTACCCATGATGTTCTATATGGAAGACTCTAATCATTTGAGTTGGCCACCACTTATGCAAAGGAAGAGCAAGAGGTAATCACCCCAGTCAAGCCAACACCTGAGAAGATAGTGGTACTAGCAACCACTGAATCAAGAAGAACTCTTCCCTCCTCTGAAGTGGAGCTGAGCTTCCTATCAATGAAGCTGCATGCATGGAAAAAGGAGAATACTCTTTCCAAATACAAAGACAGGAGCAAGGACAAAAGCTCCAGGGACATCATGTATGAAACTAAACAATATGCTTTTACTACAGGAAAGGACAACACATCTCCACAGAATGCAGGAAAAAAAAGAGAGATCAACTTAGATCCAAAGGAAAGGTTGAAGAGAAGAAAAAGAAGCCCCACAAGAAGGAGAAATGGATGACTGCCATATGGAAGTCGAGGATCAAGCTATATATAGATTTGATGAAGAAAATTTTGAATCCATCCTTGTAGGTCCTTTCATCTCAAAAAAGGTGAATCTGACTGGTGATGGTGAAGTCATAAAGATAAGGGAACAGTGGTCTGAAGAGGACAGCAAGATGAGGTCCTACAACAAGAAGGCCATGAATATCTTGGTCAGCCCCCTCTCTGATGATCTCTACCAAACCATCATCAACTGCTCTTCAGCAAATGAGATATGGGATGCTCACTATAATGGCTGAAGACAGTGAAGATGTAAGAAATGATAAGAAGGTTGATCTCATAAGCCAATATGAGAACTTCAAAATTAAGGCTGATGAGCTTGTGGTGGAGTGGTACAAAAGTTACACTACCATCATATAAGAACACTTCCCTCCTTCTTTGAAGAGGAGCTGGGCTTCCTAGCAATGAAGCTGCATGCATGAAAGAAGGAGAATACTATTTCCAAATACAAAGACAGGAGCAAGGGTAAAAGCTCCAGGAACATCATATATGAAACTAAACAATCTGATGAGATAATATCCTTTTACTGCAGGAAAGGATGACACATCTCCACAGAATGCAGAAAGAAAATGAGAGATCAACTTAGATTCAAAGGAAAGGTTGAGGAGAAGAAAAAGAAGCCCCACAAGACAGAGAAAATGATGATTGCTCAAAGCTCGAGTGAATTGTCATCTTCATCTGACAGCTCAGACTGATGAAAAGGAAGAAGGATCAAAAGTAAAGTGCCTGATGGCACATGAAGAGGAAGAGACCTCAACTTCTAATGATGTACTCAATATAAATTCCTTTGATTTTAATTCTCCTAATTTCAAAAATATTAAGAAAAATAAAATCTCTAGTTGAAGAATTCACAGTCACACAGTGCAACTTTGCATTGCATGAGAAGCTTGAGTCTCAAGCTTCAACAGAAGTCATTTGTGGCTCCTGGGCCGAGGAGAAGAAAGTTCACACAGTGCAACCTTGCATTGCATGAGAAGCTTGAGTCTCAAGCTTGAACAGAAGTCATTTGTGGCTCCTGGGCCGAGGAGAAGAAAGCTCTTGAAGAAAACCTAAGAAAATCTTTTGAAGAGAACAAAAGACTATTCTCTGAATTAATGAAGTCTCAATGTGAGCTCAACAATTTAAACCGCAGGACCAACAAAATCTAAGACATCATTAAGAACCTTCAAGTGAGATTCAACAAGTGCGGTGATGCAGGACGGTCCTATATGACCTGGATAATGTAGGTGCTCACTACATGCAACTAATATGAGATCTGACGACTTTTAAACTTGCAATAACTTTTCTTTATAAAATCAATTATGAACGATAACCACAATAGTTAAAATATCTAAGAAAGGAAACAAGAGAAATAGTACAAACGTGAGAGTGCGCGAAATCAAATAATATAAAGACTAAAACAATTGAAAACAAAGTCTATAAGCCACTATCTCTTCAAGTAGAGAACAAACACTAGATCCAACGGTAAAGAAACAAACATATGAACCTTGAATACCACAACTATAATGAGGGGAGGGCTGGAGGTATCTTCGGAGGACTTTGGAGCGGTCGGGAGAACTTCCAGGGGCTGAATTTGGGTTCCTTTGAAGTGGAGGCGGGCTGTCCAAGAAGCTCGGACTGAATGGTGGCTGTAAGAGCCTGGACAGCTGCTGTAAGGTGGCTGGAATGTGAGGATTTACTGCCTGGGAGTTCTTACAGCAATATGTAGTTGGTGTGTGTGTGTGTGGGGGGGGGGGGGGGGGGGGTGACGAGGGCTGCTGGATTGTATTAGGGGGTTAAACTGCTGCCAGAAATTCTTTCCAGCAAACTGGCCAGCTGGGAGGTGGTTCCACGTGGGGGAGATGGTTTGGAAAGAGTGGGGAAGGCGCCTGGGCTTGGCTGTGGGTTAACAGCTGGGGAAACTGGCTTGGTTTGAAGTGTGGGAGAGTGGGGATGGTGTGGCTGTGGTTCCACGAAAGAGAGGGGCAGGGATAGGGGCTGGAATTAATTGGAAGGGGCGGTGGGGAATTGCTGTGAGTGGGAAGTTGGGAATGGGATAAGGAAATGGATTTTAATTATATGGGGGAGAAGGAAATATGGGTTCACGTGAGATTTGGGTTATGGGGATAGAGTGGACTGGTTATGGGGGAAGTGGGGGCTGAAAACAGGAGAAGAAATGGGTGGCTCCACGTGGGAGAGGGAGTTGACGAGAAGGTGGGGCTTAAATTTAGGAAGTTCCTAAATAAAAGGAAGTGGGGTAATGGGTGGTTAGGGGTGGTAGTGGGAGGTTGGTTAATGGGAATGGGGTGGTGTCTGGTTGGTGTGTGGTTAATGGTGGCCGGAGGTGGATGTCGGTGGTGGTGGTCGCCGGAGGTGTTTGCCGGTGATCGCCGGAAAACTTCAAATGATAAAATAGGTATGGGAGGTGAAGGCGGACCACTGGAAGTGGCCGGCGACGTCCTCCGGTGATCGCCGGAGATGGAATTATGGGGGTAAAGGGGATATTATTTGTGGGGATAAGAGTGGTGGCCTGCTATGTATTAGGAGGGGGAGAGGCTTTTGGCCGGCTGCTGTATTGTGGAGTGGAGGGTGGAGAGTTGATGGCCGGTTATGGGAGAGGAGGTTCTGGGAATGGGATTTGAGGCAGGGTCGGCTATTGTTAAGGGAAAATGCTAAAGGCCGACTACCTTTTGTGGGGATGGGGGTGGGAGTGGCCGGATATGGCTTGGACAAGGGAGGGGAGACTTTGGCCTGCGGCTTGTGGTGGAGGATGATGGTGGTGGACCACAAAGAGGATGGGGATCCAAGGCTTCGCCTCCGTAACTCGGCTTCGACATCGAAATGACCAAAGGATGACTTCTATGCTCCAATCCTTCAATGCCTCTAAATGAGAGCCCTCATCCTCTATTTATAGACTCTAAGGGGCAATGAACGACTATGACTGGCCGATCGTCCCGACTAAAAAATACATAAAAATATAACTGAAAATAAAAAAATGATAAGAACAATAAATACTACGATCGTCGATCCACATAAGATGAACGGTTCCGATTGGTGTTGGAGTTGATCCTACAATTGTTGCTGAGTAAGCCTCTGCTTCAACAAACAGGACACCTCCAGTATATCTTGGGAGGTTTTGAAAATCTAGGGAAAGAGGCATGTGAACAAAAAACTTCATAGCAAGAAGAATATTTCCAGACCTGTTAAGAAATTCAAGCCACATGACCATCCGATGAAGACACAAGGAAGTGTCTATGAATTTAATCCTCTACATATTTTAATCTATAAAGTAAAAAATCTTACTCACGAAAACTAAGGAGAAGGAAAGGCAACAAAAATGTGCTTGTCTAAGTATGTGGTCAATGATCGTAGACCGATCGGTTGCCGAATGTTGGCCGCCTTAGTCGTTGATCGCCGACCGATCGATCAACGATAATTGCCAACCCTGCTGCAGCTGGTTGATTCCCACTCGCTGATTGACGAGCTCATCTGCGTCCAACGATCGTCGACCGCAACCTCGATCAACGATCGTTGATCGTAGACCTCAACATCGATCAATGATCGCTGCCCGCTGTTCTCATTAGCGATCACTGATCGAAGACAGACTATCAAGTCTCCCTGAGTAGAATCTATTCAGATTCCTGCCACCCTCTCTTCCCTCCCTATGCCTCCTAAAAGGATAATCAGGTAAAATAAATTTCCTTGCCTTTGTTGTGGCAAGGTAGACCACTTCATGATTGACTGTTGGCATAACAACACAAACACCTTCACCTGGAGACATCCAGGGAAAGTGAGGGTTTGTGATTCTCAGCTTGTGTTTGATAAGGGCCCCAAATCTATATTAGGATCTTATCCATTTTGATTGCAGGTTTCTGCGAGTCCAAGATCCACCATGATGGGGAATCAGAACCTTGCATTTTATGCAGATCGACGATCGTCATATTATTTGTTTTCTTCATTTTTCGTTTTGAGTTGTATTTTTATGTATTTTTGAGTCGGAATGATCGGCCAATCATAGCCGTTCGTTTCCCCCTAGAGTCTATAAATAGAGGGTGAGGGCTCTCATTTTAGTCATTGAAGAATGGAGTATTGAAGCCCATTCTTTGGTCATTCGGTGCCGAAGCCGAGTTCCGGGTGCGACGCCTTGGAATCCCCACCACCTTGCCGTCCACCATCATCATCCTCCACCACAAGCCGCCCACAATCCTCCTCCCAAAACAGCCATCTCCTCCCTCCTCCCGAAACAACCATCTCCTCCCTCCTCCCAAAACAACCAGCAAATCCCTCTCCCAAAACCCCTTCCCAGCCACTGCCTAAGCCCTATAACCTTCCACCACAAAGTAGCAGTCGACCATAACTTCCCCCCATCATCCACAACTAGTAGACGGTCTAAGCCCTTCCCCCTCCTCTGCTAGCAGCAACCGGCCACCTCCAATTCGCCGTTCTCTTGCCGTGGAGCCACCTATCCCATAAATTCCATCTCCGGCGATCACCGGAGTTCGTCTCCGGCCACCTCCGGTGGTTCTCCCCTACCTCCTTTACCTATTTCCATCATTTGGAGAAACGTCTCCGGCGACCACCACTGCCACCGGCAACCACCTCTGGCCACTACCAACCACCACCTCCACTACCCCATAACCTCCATAACTCCCCACTACTCCCATATTTCCACTCTCCTAAATTTTAGGAATTAACTCCTAATTTGAGGGTAACCAACCCCACTCTTCCTCCACTTGTGCTGGCCGGCCACTCCAATTCCCCTCACTACCCTCTCTTAATTAAACATCCCCAACCCAACCTCTGTTACTCCCTCTCATTAATTTCCCCTTCCGTGGATCCACCCCACATTCTTTCCCCTACCTGCAAAGGCTGTTTTACTTTTTTCCTCCCACTCAGCAGCCCAAAACCTCCCCGGAATTGCTGTCCCGGTGCTGTCCAGCCATCCTGCAGCCACCCCATAACCCCTGCCGCACCCCCACTCTCCCTCATACAGCCAGCCACCCCACCCTCCAGAATCGCTGTCCAATCCTTTGGAATAGCAAATTTTAGTTGTCTGTTGCTGAAAGCCACCTCCATGCACCTATCCAATTGCTGTCCCTATTCTTGGGCAGTCCCAAACCATTTCTGAATGCTGAAAATCAGCTCTGACAGCCCACTAACAGCACCTCCAGCCCTCCCCTTTACATTGTTTGCAAAGTTCATGGTTTGTTTGTTGATTTCTTTACTATTTGATCATGTGTTTGTTCTCTACTTGAGAGATAGTGATTTATAGACTTTGTTTTCAAATGTTTTGGTCTTTGTATTTGCTTGTTCAATTAGATATTTGATTTCGCGCACTCTCGCGCTAGTACTATCTCTCTTGTTTCTTTTTGTGTATGCTTTAATTACTGTGGTTATCATTCATATTTGATTTTATAAAGAAAAGTTATTGCAAGTTAAAAAATTGTCGGATATGTATGGTTTCATGTAGGAGTTCACACAATTATTTCACAATCACATAGGACCGTCCCGCGTCACACCAAGATGCACACTTGGTACTTGAACATCAGTTGCTCTAAGCACAAGACTGGAGATAGAAGCTTGCTAACAAACTATTGTGCAAAGAAGAGACCCAAAGTCATTTTTGTAGATTCGGGTCATGAATTCACTAAAGGTTATGACAACTTTTCCCTGGGTAACATAACATTTACTAATATTGCTTATGTGGAATGATTGTAATACAATCTAATAAATATAAGTTAACTATGTGATAAAGATCTAGTTTTTTTTCATTATAATAAATGAACTGTAAAGGATGGTAGGAGAGGCACAGTAGTGTTTATTGGAATTACGGTTGACAAAATTTACCTTATCAACTTTAGTGAGGTAGAAACTTCTGTATGTGATACGCTCTGATCGCACCTAAACAATCGATAAATTTGTGTACTTTTAGGAAAGCGCACTTATCATTGTTGTATAGGAGTTTTTGGATGTATCAATGTTTAAATTTATATTAACTTGATGTGTCACGCATCATACAGGAATATGTGACGTTTGCATCAAGGTTGTATTTCCCAGAGAACGCCATTAACTACCATACTTTGCCCCTCTCTTGTTATCTTATTGAATACATAATTGATAGGAAGAAAGTAATGATACACAAGTGACTAATCTTAACTATAAGATTCTTTTGGAGGATAAAGAATTGACCATATAAAATATAAACATGTTAGATTATGACTATTGGAAGTGTTTTTCAGATTTAGTGAGGAATGTTATTCTAGACCGCGGGGTTCCACACCCCTCCGATCTTCCTGGGCAAGACGACACTAGAACTCTGATTTTAGAGAGGTCTACCTGAGATTTGGACTGAGTAAGGGACCCTAAAGATTGCTTTATTGTACTGCCCAAACTTTAGGTTTTCACACAAACGAGAGAATTATGGTTCCCTATTCTTTCAGGAAGTAATCAACTCTCTTTATCCGCGTGTGATCTAACATAGCAACAATACCCAAAATCATATGGCTTGAGTTACTAGTAACAAATATGAAATCGATATTTGCAATATACCAACTTATTCTATTATAAACACAGATAAATCTTAGAATGATTCTCAACACTATAAGACTCTGTTTGGCGGGGAGTTTTCAGAGCTGCACGTAGCAAATTTCAGGACATCCTCGCCAAACAGAAAAATAGCGCCTCCAGTGGCATCCGCCGCCGCTCCAAATCGCGCATTAATAGCGTTTTTGGAGTCGTGATATTTTTTCACGACTTCTGAATCGTGCCTCTCCGCGATTCCTTCTCTCCCTAGCTGCTCGCCATCGACCCCTCCCGATTCGCCGCAGTTTGCTTTGTCCTTCACTTACACAAACTAGTACAGGACTGCTTGCTCTTTAGCTTTTTAATCCGCTCACATTCCCCCACTCTTCCTCCCAGTGCGTGTGAAGCTGCAGGATATAGGCAAAAAGGTTTTCTACTCTGCACTTCGCCGTCTCCGACGTTTTAGGCACTGTAGACGATGGTCGAGAAGAGCATTGCCGACTCCCGTGACCATCTCCCAATAGATGCTCCTCATCATCCGACCCTTAAAGGTCACCTGCATCTGTTTCTCTCCCTTCTTAACTCATTCCGGTCACATTTCCTAGTGTGTAATGAGTTATTCTCGTCGGATGATGAGGTTTTACTTGGGTTTTGCGATTTATGTTCTAGGTCTCTTTTATATTTGTTAATGGGATTATATATATAGATAGATAGGTAGATTAATTTTAGGTTTTACTATCCCAACTGGTTCAACATTTGATACTTAACATTCATTGCATTAACTCCCCGTTTTGTAGTTCCATTCTGAATCTAATTAACCATAATTCTCTGTTGTCATTCCATCTGTTCTTGATAACTTTTGAGAACTTACTAAATTTAAAGATTATCACAAGTTATATAGAAGGCTTGCTGAACTGTCTTCATTATGTGGGATGTAATGATTTTATTTGACTTCGATTTTTTTCCTTGGTCATACTGTGAATTTTCTTATTATATACGAGTGACAGTGCATGAAGGGGAGCCTTGGCGCACTGGTTAAGGTGTCGCCGTGTGATCTTGAGGTCATGGGTTCGAGTCCTGGAAGCAGCCTCTTGCAAAAATGCAGGGTAAGGTTTTCCTACATTTCACCCTTGTGGTGGGACCCTTCCCCAGACCCTCGCTGCGCGGGGATGCCTTGTGCACCGGGCTGGCCCTATACGAGTGACAGTGCAGGGGGAACCCCCGTGCCGCCGCGACAGTACCCTGATCACGACGATGTCACGACGCGACGATGCTCCCTTTGCTCACACCCCTGGAGCACATTAGAAGATTGATTAGTGTCTGTTATTTTTAATAGAATTTTGGAGTACTTAAAATGAACTAAGTTAACTTGCTTTCTTTATGTTATTGTTTTTTATCTCTAAATTGAAAAAAAATGGAATACACCGCACAACTGTTTTGCCAAACAGCTTAAACAACTTCTTCGTTTGAAACAGCGCTGCAAATACTATTCTTTCAAACAGTTTCACAGATTCTGCCACCACTCTGCAAACCAGCTGATTATTCCACCACTGCTTCCCACCACTGCATTTCCAGTCGCTGCAGCTGAGCCAAACTGAGCCTAAAAATATAGATTAAATACTTCAAAACATTTCAATAATCGATCTCCTTCCTTGGATTTTCCCTTACATTATTGTTTTCGGCCTTAAGATGACTCCAAATTATTCTCACAGAAGGGAAAAGTGTTTCTTTCCGTGTTGCGAGCCAAAATATATAATTTCGTGAAAAAATATCGTACACGTCCATATGCCTAGGCCATGTGTCCCAAAGATCGTGCCTCTTCATTCTGTACGTCTTTAACTGTCCAAAACTGCCAAAATTACTGCACACGCCCGTGTGCTTGGGTCGTGTATCCCAAAGGTTGAGTCTCTTCATTCGCCACGTCTCCAACTGTCCAAAAATGCAAAAATAACGGCACACGCCCATTTGTTTTTAGGCACACCCTGACACGCCAATGTTTATCAGCCCTTGTGCATTTTTGGCCTTTAGCAATGTTGTAGCCCTTTGTGTTGGTTTTCCAACGGCGCTTGAATCGCGTCATTCCGAGTTCGGTAGCCCATTCTACGCCCAAAATGGTGGAACTGGTCTCCTTTTGGCAATTTTCTCATTTTCCGCCCCTTGATCTTGAAAATACAGAAAGAATTAAAATAACATATGAAATGTATGACAACAAGAGAAGTTGGCTGGAAGGGCTTGGTTGCAAGTGGAGATGTCTGGGAGGGCTCTGGGAGGGTTTTGTAGTGGTCCGGCTTAGCTAGACAAGGGTTGACTGTGTTACTGAAGTGAATGGAGTGTCCGACTGTTTTGGAAAGGATCTCCAGGGGATATTGGAAAGAGGGGGGAGGGGTAGAGGGGGGTGGCTGTTTGGGGAAGGAGAGAGGGGGGTGGCTGTTTGGGGAAGGAGAGAGGGGGGAGGCCATTAGTATAGTGGGTGGTCGATGGGTTTGGCGCTGCGGATGGGGTTTGGAAAGGAAGGCACTGGAGGGAGCGGGCAACACAAGATATATAAGAAACAAATAGAACAAACCAAGGAGTCGCCATCTTGGGGTTTCGTGGAGTTGGCACCACGAGAAGAGATTGCCGGATTTCGGGAAGAAGACTCTAAAATCTGCAATGCCTATGACGGCTGTCCCTACCCTCATATTTATAATAAAACCTATTTAGGGCACCATTAAGGATGGCTATGTTGGCCGTACATGATAACTGTCCGATCTCACTAAATAATATAAAAAAAAACCCACATAGAAATATCCAAACTTCACTCCAGACCCATTCGTGGACTCGGATCATTCATCAGGCGATGCCAAATATGGCAGGTGACAAATAAGCTTCAAACGGGTCCAATACTCATACTCCACCGTCCCGTTGATTCCGTTCACATATAAATGATCAGATTAAGAATCTTTGTAGTGGCTAATTTTTATGAGTTATAGCTTTCTCTTGTTTCATCTGTTTAAGTTCATAATGATCTATATGCATGTTTTATGGTATAATTCTTTTTGGCATCATTATTTTTTTCAGTTTTCACTGATTTGTTTCATATGATTTTTAGGAGGGGGAAACTATTCGGATAAATGTGAAGAGCAAACCCTCTAGCGGCACTGGAATGCTTTCAGCTGCTGGCATGTCAGGTGGGGCCTCTAGCACAAAGAAGCCAATGGTACTTCTTGCACCACCTCCTGTTGGAGATGGAAAGGCAAGGTCTCCTCTGCCACCTCCCCCTAACAACCCCGCAGTTACTAGGATGCAATCTGGAAGTACTGACCTCAAGTCCAAAGAATCAACTAGTAGCTCTGCAGATCCATTATCTCATCTTTTTGAATTGGAGGTGTGGATTATTTATTTTTTTAAATTAGTATTATTCTGGTAAAGACTTACTCAGTTTTAAATGCATGCCAGTGTATGCATATGCATTTATGCTTTAACACATTATAGAGATCCGAAGGTGTATATTGCTAATTAAGACTGTTTCCGTTTATTATTTTCAGAGTTTATTGATTTTGTTTTCCTGTAGTTTATTTTATTCCCACATGGTATTACAGTATTATATGTCGCCTCCTCTATCTCTATATAGAGGGGCATGGATCAATAAAATCAGGTATTCTACTCTCTAGTTTTATGTTATACTCCTGCAACCATTACGGTTCGCAGGGCATCAATCCGGTTCAGCCCCCATCCAGTAAAATAGAAGAATAGGGGCTGAACCACCCCGGTTCAACCCCTACAGGGGGGGGGGGGCAGCCCCCTTGACCCCGGGTATTAATAGGCCCGGGGTCTCCTAATGATGGCTATGCAAGTATTTCCTTAAGGTATTCTGTTACAGATATCAGGGCGGAGGACCCACCATGGCAAGTGTACACGCGAAGGGGACGCGGCGCGACGGAAGTGGACGGTTCGGCGGAGACCGGAGGAATCGGCCCAACGGCTTAGGCGGAAGCGGTGTGCGGATATCAAGTTATCTTTTATTTTATTTAGGGTTTGTTTGGGCCCTCACTATATGAGGAGAACTCTTGTATGCTTTTGTTCATCTTGGGATCAATTATCTTAGGAGGGGCTGCTCCCCTTGTCTCTTCCCTTTCTCTCTATCTCTCTCCCTCTCTTCTTCTCTCGCCCGCCGTTCGCAAGCTGCCGCCGCCACTGACGCCCGGCGTCAGCCAGCGATAGCTTCCCCCGCAGCGCTACTCTCCCTCTATCGCCCGACGATACCCCAAGCGGTATCAATTTGGTCCGACCTTGCCGTCCCGCCCGCCGCGCGCCGCCGGTTCCCTGTCGTCTCTTTGCCATGGCTCCCAACACTCGCCTGCAGGCCCAGGAGAACCTCGACGACGTCGACGCCACCCGCACGCGTCTCGACCGCCAGGAAGAGCGCCTCGACGCGTTCAAATCCTCCCTCGACGCCCTCGCCGCCGGGCAAGCCCACCTCATCAGTCGTTTCGAAGCCTTGTCGGCGCTGCCGCACCCCCCCATCCCGTCGGACTCGGCTACTTCCATCGACGCCGCCTCCATCCTCGGGATGCCACCGCCCCTCGTCGCCCCGGTTACCGCTGATCCACCCGCTGGCCGCCCTCATCTCGCCCTAGATCTGCCCTCCTTCTCGGGGGTGGATCCGCTGGGCTGGGTGGCCCGGGCCGAGCAATTTTTCGACCTCAACAACACTCCGACAGCGGACAAAGTGAGCACCGCCATCGTCGGCCTGGACGGCTCCGCTCTTCATTGGGCGCGTTGGCTCCGTCAAGTTCAGCCCCTGATTTCCTAGAATGAGTTCAAGCACGAAATGATCAGTAGATACGACTCCCGTTATGCCGGATCCGCTGTGGAGCGCCTCTGCACCACCCGCCAAACGTCGTCCGTCGACAGCTACATTGATGAGTTCATAGCCCTCGCCACCCAGGTCCCGGGCTTGCCGCCCGACCACTACTTGGGGTTCTTTCTCCAAGGCCTCCTGCCCAATATTCGGTCTCGGATTCGGACACATCACCCTCGGTCGGTCTCGGAGGCCTTGGAATTGGCTCGTGCGGTCGAAGCGGACCTGGGCACCCGTCCGTGGCCTGTCGGCAACCACCCTGCTCCTCGCCCCACTGCATCTCGGGACGTCCAACTTCGGCCTCAGCCGGCGGGCGACCACCGTCCGCCCCGCCCCGACAACCCTCACCGCCTCTCCAACAACGACTACAATGATCTCCGTCGCAAAGGCCTGTGCTTCCGCTGTCGCCAGCCGTACTCTCCTCAGCACAAATGCTCCGTCAAGGAATTCCATGCCATTATTGGGGATGGCGACACCGATAGCCCCGAGATTGAGGACGACGATCGGGGCCGCACCGTCAATGTCCTGGACCTTCCTTTCTACTCCGTTGGGGGCCTCACCGGTCCTCAAACGATGAAGCTCGCGGGGGACATTCGGGGCCGCACCGTCATCATCATGATAGACAGTGGCACAAGTCATAACTTTATTTCGGCGACCGTGGCCCGTGAGCTCGACCTCCTTATTACGCCCTCGCCCACCTTCTCGGTCTGCTTGGGGGATGGCCGCCGCCGACCAACGCTCGGCCAATGTCCGGAAGTCTCTCTTTCTGTGGGTTCGGGCACGTTCACGGCGGACTTCTATATGTTCGAACTTGGCGGCATTGACGCGATCTTGGGCGTCGCGTGGCTTCAGACGTTGGGGGACGTCCGTGTGAATTGGGCCAACCGCACGATGTTGTTTAATCATAAGGGCCGCCCTTGTCACTTGGT
Source organism: Dactylorhiza incarnata (assembly GCA_033032865.1). Classification (NCBI taxonomy): domain Eukaryota; kingdom Viridiplantae; phylum Streptophyta; class Magnoliopsida; order Asparagales; family Orchidaceae; genus Dactylorhiza; species Dactylorhiza incarnata. The sequence goes on along the minus strand of JAWHQI010000531.1, from coordinate 416,503 downwards.
GGGTGACTCGACTCTCCTTCGCTCACCAATCTCTTGCCGAGCTCTCAACCGCGTCACGGACGTGGACTTCTCCGCGTGCTTATGGGTTGTGGAGGCAACCCCACCGGCCACCTCCCCTGTGGCGCCAGCAGTTCAACTCCTCTTGACCGAATTTGCGGACATTTTCGCACCGCCCAAGGGTCTTCCACCGGCACGACCAACCGATCACGCGATCGTGCTCCAACCGGGGGCGGCCGCGGTCTCGGTGCGTCCCTACCGCTACGGCCACGCGCAGAAAGATGAGATGGAGCGTTTAGTTCGGGAGATGTTGTTAGGCGGCCTCATTCACCCAAGTGCCAGTCCTTTCTCCAGCCCGGTGCTCCTCGTTCGCAAGAAGGACGGGAGTTGGCGATTCTGCGTGCATTACCGGGACCTCAACAAAGTCACCGTCCCGGATAAATACCCCATTCCCGTAATCCAAGAACTCCTCGATGAGCTCCACGGCACCGTGTACTTCACCAAACTGGATCTCAGGGCCGGCTACCACCAAATCCGGGTCCGCCCCGAAGACGTCCCGAAGACGGCATTTCGGACACACGATGGACATTTCGAGTTTCTCGTCATGCCGTTCGGCCTCACCAATGCGCCGGCCACATTTCAAGCCACCATGAACGATATTTTCCGCCCGGCCCTCCGTAAGCATGTTCTCATATTTTTTGATGATATTTTGGTATTCAGTCGCTCTTGGCAGGATCATATACAGCACCTCCGCGAGGCGTTCCTTACCCTCCGCCGGCACAGCCTAGTGGTCAATCGAAAAAAATGCTCCTTCGGCGCCACCAAAGTAAGCTACCTCGGCCACACAATTTCGGCCGACGGCGTGGCCATGGAAGAAGACAAAGTCCAGGCGGTCCTCCAATGGCCCACGCCTTCCTCCCTACGGGACGTCCGGGGATTTCTGGGGCTGACCGGCTACTACCGGCGATTCATCAAGAACTACGGGAGTTTGGCGCGGCCTCTCACCCAATTGCTGAAACTGTCGGAGGAGGGTCCGTTCACGTGGCCCCCGGCGGCCATGGCCGCTTTCGCAGCTCTCCAGGCGGCCCTCGTGCAAGGGCCGGTGTTGGCAATGCCGGATTTCCAGAAGCCGTTTGTGGTGGAATGCGACGCCTCCGGGACGGGCGTGGGGGAAGTCTTGATGCAGGCGGGCCGGCCGATTGCTTACTACAGCCGCGCTTTTTCGACCGCCGTGCGGAGCCGCTCGGCCTACGAGAACGAACTTATGGCGTTGGTCCTCGCGGTCCAACATTGGCGGCCGTATCTCTTGGGACGACACTTTGTGGTACGAACGGACCATCACAGCCTTCGCTATTTACTGCAACAAAAAATAGCGACACCGGCGCAACAGCTCTGGGTAGCCAAGCTCTTGGGGTATGACTTCACTATCGAATTCCGTCCCGGCAAGACGAATCGTGCGGCAGATGCTCTATCCCGCCACCCCCAGGCGATCAGACTATCGGCCTTGTCACGGCCTGTGTGGGAGGACGCCGACACTCTTCAGCGAGAGGTGGAACAAGACCCGCACTTGGCAGCTATACGGACGGCCCTTCTCGCCAACCCGACCGCTCACCCACCGTACTCCATTCTCGGCGGTCGTTTATTTCATCGGGGACGCTTGGTGATTTCAGCCACCTCCACCCTCATACCGCGCCTTTTGGACGCGTTCCATTCTACCCCATTCGGGGGTCATGCGGGTGCTTACCGCACGTATAGGTGCCTGACGGCCTCTCTCTACTGACCGCACATGCTACAACAGGTGAAAGCGTACGTGGCGGCCTGTTTGCCCTGCCAAAAGGCTAAATACGAAGCGATGTTTCCGAGCGGCCTACTGCAGCCCCTGCCGATCCCGGAGCGAATCTGGGAAGACATTGCCATGGATTTCGTGACGCGGCTTCCCCGTTCGAATGGCTTTGACTGCGTATTGGTGGTCGTGGACCGCCTCACGAAATATGCACACTTCGTCCCTCTCCGCCACCCGTATACGGCGGCGACCGTCGCCGATAGTTTCATCTCCGACATCGTCCGTTTGCATGGTTTTCCCCGTTCCATTGTCAGTGACCGCGACCCCCTCTTCCTCAGCAGCTTTTGGACCTCTCTATTTCGGTTGCAGGGGACGCGCCTTCGTATGAGCACGACTTATCATCCCCAGTCGGACGACCAATCGGAAGTGCTGAACCGCTGCCTTGAGACGTACTTACGTTGTTTCATCGGCGAACGACCGGGCACTTGGGCCAAATGGCTCTGTTGGGCGGAATACTCCTACAACACGGCCTACCACCATGCGGCAAACACATCCCCGTTCGAAACAGTGTACGGCCGACCTCCTCCATCCGTGCTCCGACATCTCCCGGGCGAGTGCCCCGTGGCGAGTTTGGCCGACCACCTACATGACCGGGACATCATCCTCGACAGCCTGAAGCATCATCTCCGCCGCGCCCAGGCCAAAATGTTATCTTTTCCAAATCGGAAACGCCGGGATTTGTCGTTCCAAGTGGGCGAAAAGGTTTTCCTCAAACTCCACCCCTACCGCCAGCTGACAGTGGCACGCTGGCCATGTCCGAAGTTAGCACCCCGTTTTTACGGGCCATTCGAGGTCATCAGCCGCATTGGGGCCGTGGCGTACCGGCTCCGTCTGCCTGCCAATAGCCGCATCCACTCGGTGTTTTATGTGTCACAGCTCCGACGGGTCGTTGGCGACCACCCTGTCGTGGACCACATTCCGGCCGATCTTGACTACTCCGGGTCGGAGCCGCTAGACCCAGAAGCTATTCTCGGCCGACGACACCACCGCCCCGGGGACACCACACAGGAAGAGATTCAAGTAGCTTGGCGTAACCGCCCGACCACCGCCACCACGTGGCTCCTGCGGGACGATTTTCGTCGACAGTTTCCCGACTATGCCTTGAGGACAAGGCCAATTTTCCAGATGGCGGTATTGTTACAGATATCAGGGCGGAGGACCCACCATGGCAAGTGTACACGCGAAGGGGACGCGGCGCGACGGAAGTGGACGGTTCGGGGGAGACCGGAGGAATCGGCCCAACGGCTTAGGCGGAAGCGGTGTGCGGATATCAAGTTATCTTTTATTTTATTTAGGGTTTGTTTGGGCCCTCACTATATGAGGAGAACTCTTGTATGCTTTTGTTCATCTTGGGATCAATTATCTTAGGAGGGGCTGCTCCCCTTGTCTTTTCCCTTTCTCTCTATCTCTCTCCCTCTCTTCTTCTCTCGCCCGCCGTTCGCAAGCTGCCGCCGCCACTGACGCCCGGCGTCAGCCAGCGATAGCTTCCCCCACAGCGCTACTCTCCCTCTATCGCCCGGCGATACCCCAAGCGGTATCATATTCTTCCTTCTTCTCCTCTCAAACCCTAATCTTCTTCTTCTCGTTAATCTCTCCCGTAGATCCCCCTTCTTCTTTCTTTGCCCTAGCAAGATCATAACATTTGGTATTAGAGCTTCCTTCCTGCGACCATGGTGACACGCACCGAAGCCGAGAATGCGCGCTTGACCACCATCGAAGAAAACTATGTTGGATTGGTAGATTCGGTGGCGGCCATTGAAGAACAAATGAAGATCTCCACGAAAAATTTAGAGGAACGTTTGGAGGGACGAATGGAAGAAATCAAGGCGCTGTTAACGCAGTCCTTGAAGGGCAAAACAGCGTCAAACGTCGAATCCGACGCGGAGGCCTCTCATACGACGCAAAACGGGGTGCCGGGGGGCTCGGGCGTGACCCCCCAGGGCTGGCCAGGGCCGGACCAGGGCCGCACGACCGGCCAATGGCCCGCACAGCCGCCTCTAGCCTAAATCCCGCCGATCGGGTACGCGGGAAACCCCGCATACGCGTACGGGTTCCGCTACCCCCAGCCGCACCCGACCGGGTCGGGGCACTTCCAGCCGGCCGCTACCGCCTGGACCGACCCAGGAGGGGCTGCCGCCGGCGTCGAGGCCGCCGGAATGGCCGCAGGGAGGGTCCGGGACCCCCTACCAACCCATTTTCAGCCGACCGGGGCTGTTGACGTTCCTTTCGGGGGCCGAACGGGACTGCTACCTGCGCCACAAGTTTTTGAGGCTCCGTTGAGGGCGGGGAACGGTGAGCAATGGAACGAACGACCTCCGAGGAATGGATTTCAAGGCAGAGGACAACAAATGGGCTGCGGGCACGGGGGAATGCACTTTCACGACCCCCAAGGCCGGCCAAACCAAGTTGCAGGCCACCAGAGGCCGATGATGAACAGTCCAGAGCGGGGGAGGAACGTAGACATACACCAGCGAGGTTACATGCCTCCGAAAAGAACCCGCATGAATTTCCCAAAGTTTCGGGGCGGAGATGCCTTGGAATGGGTGCAGAAGACGGAACTGTTTTTTACTTATCAGGAAATTCCTGAAGATCAGTGGGTGCAGCTGGCGGCCTTCCATCTGGAAGACGACGCGTACCAGTGGACACAGTGGTTTTTGCGAGGAGATGGATATGCGCCGTGGACTCACTTTGTGGAAGAGTTTTCAGCCCGTTTCGGGCCCTTGGACTATGAGGACGTGGAAACGACGTTACAGAAGCTCCGTCAGAAAGGCACAATGATGGAATATCGCACTGAGTTCGAGAAGCTGGCCAACCGGGTCAGTTGGGAGGAGAAGACTCTCCTCAGTTGCTTCATATCAGGGCTGAAGGACTATTTGAGAGATGAGGTCCACGCCTACATGCCTCGCAGCTTGAGTCATGCCATCAGCTTGGCACAGATACATGAGGAGCGTTTCAACCGACAACGAAACCGGGCTACGGTATGAGCCCCACCAGCCCCAATGACGGGCCGACGGGAGATACCACCGACGGTTAGACCTACTGTGATGAGACTTACTTGGCCTGAGCTGCAAGCAAGGAAGGAGAAGGGCCTGTATTTCAACTGTGATGATAAGTTCGCTCCGGGACATCGTTGCCAGAAGGTCCAGGTTTTTATGCTAAGGGAGGAGGACGAGGAGGAGGGCTCTGTCAACCTTGAGGAGGATGATAGGTTGGACTTAGCGGAGTTTGGGGTTTCCATACAGGCTATGGAGGGGTGCACGACGCCTCTTACTTTGCGCATCAAGTGAAGGATTGGCCAGGAGAGAGTGACCATTCTGATTGATAGTGGGAGCACCCACAACTTCATCAACCCCGCAGTGGCATTGAAGGCTGGTCATACTATTGACAGGGGGCCGCTTTTCAGGTTATGGTGGTCGATGACAGCAAGTTGAAGTGTGAAGGGGTGCTGAAGGGAGTCGAGTTGCAGATGCAGGGGTACGTATGCTACACCGACGTCTACCTCCTGCCGATTAGAGGATCCGATATGGTCCTTGGGGTGCAGTGGCTCCGCCAGTTGAGACGGGTGACCACGGATTGGGATCGGATGACGCTCGAGTTTACTCAACAGGGGACAGACCATTGCTTGCACGACATGCGGTCAACCCCACTTCAGGAAATAGAGCGCAGCGTTCGAGAGATGCTATCCACCGGCATCATACGACCCAACACCAGTGCCTTCTCCTCACCGATCATATTGGTGAAGAAGAAGGATGGCTCTTGTAGGTTTTGCGTCGATTATCGGGGCCTGAATAGCTCTACTATTAAAGACAAGTTTCCAATTCTGATGATCGAGGAGCTACTTGACGAGCTGCATGGATCGAGCTTATTTACCAAGCTGGATCTCCGATTTGGCTACCATCAGATCCGGATGAAAGAGGATGACACCCACAAGATGGCGTTCCGAACCCACGACGGCCATTACGAGTTCTTAGTGATGCCGTTCGGGTTGGCCAACGCTCCATCTACCTTCCAGGCAGCGATGAACGGGATATTTCGGCCACTTCTTCGCCGGTATGTTTTAGTTTTCTTTGATGACATATTGATCTATAGTAGGAGTTGAGACGAGTATCTGGAGCACGTTCGACATGTACTTACCATCTTGCGGGAGCACCAGTTGTACGCCAAGTGATCCAAATGCTCCTTCGGGTAGGCGGAGGCCGAGTACTTGGGGCACCTGGTTTCGGCTCAAGGGGTCCAGGCTGACCCGAGGAAGATAGAGAGCATGGTGACCTGGCCGCAACCCACGATGATCCGGGCCTTACGAGGCTTTCTCGGGCTGACCGGTTATTATCGCCGATTCGTGAAGGACTACGTGAAGATAGCCTGGCCTCTTACCCAGCTGTTGCAGAAGGATGCCTTTCAGTGGCATGCAGAGGCGGAAGAAGCGTTCCAGGCCCTGAAACGGGCCATGACGACCACACCGGTGTTGACACTTCCAGATTTCTCCAAGGATTTTGTTGTGGAGACTGATGCATCAGGAGTCGGGATCGGCGCGGTCTTGATGCAAGAGGGCCGTCCGTTAGCTTATTTCAGCAAGCAATTAGCACCCAGGACCTTGTGGCTGTCTACATACGAGAAGGAGATGCTCGCCATCCTTCACGCGGTCGCCATGTGGCGACCTTATCTTCTGGGGAGGCGCTTCCAGGTCCCTACAGACCATCAAAGCTTGAAGCACTTCCTAGAGCAGCGATTGACATCCCCCCTACAGCAGAAATGGCTGACGAAACTACTGGGGTACGACTATGAGATCGTCTACAAGCAGGGGAAGGAGAATGTGGTGGCCGATGCTTCATCCCGCCTACCGGAGAGTTCCCTGTCCCACGTTTCGGGACCGGTGATCGAATCCTTGGACGAGATACAGGCGGAAGTTCGCCAGGACCCAACACTCCGTATTATTGTTGAGGCATTGCAGCAGGGTCGGCCCACGGAGGCCGGCTATCACCTACAGGGAGCGTGGTTGTACTACCAGGGACGGCTAGTTATTCCCGCCACATCACCATGGCGTACCATCATGATACAGGAGTTCCATGCTTCCCCGACCGGTGGCCACGCCGGTATTCTTCGGACCCTACAACGGGTCAGGGCAAATGTGTTTTGGAAGGGGATGATGCAGGATGTTCAGCAGTTCGTCCGAGAGTGCGACATCTGCCAGCGGCAGAAGTACGAGATGACATCGCCAGCAGGACTTCTTACACCGTTAGAGATCCCACATCAAATCTGGGATTACCATATCCATGGATTTCATAGATGGCTTACCCAAATCGCAGGGCAAGACGGTCATCCTAGTGGTGGTCGACAAACTCTCCAAGTACGGTCATTTTCTTGCGTTGAGCCACCCATACACAGGGGAGACAGTTGCAGAGCTTTTCGCCCGGGAGATAGTGCGACTCCACGGGATTCCTCGGTCCATCATCTCAGACAGAGATCCGGTATTCGTGAGCAATTTTTGGAAGGAGCTCTTTCGTCTTCAGGGGACCGCACTGCGCATGAGCACGACCAATCACCCCCAGACCGACGGACAGACGGAGGTGCTCAACCGAGGGGTCGAGACCTATTTAAGGTGCTTTGTGATGGATGAGCCGCGCACGTGGACCCAGTGGTTACACTGGGCAGAGTACTGCTACAACACATCATTCCACACGGCCAACAAGCTCACTCCTTTTGAGGCGGTGTACGACCGACCACCCCCCACTTTGAGTTCCTATGAGCCGGCCAGCACCGCTTTTCCAGCTATAGATCAGACACTTCAAGAGCGGGATCAGACATTAGCACTACTTCGGGACAACTTACGAGCGGCTCAAGAGTGTATGAAGGTCCAGGCAGACAAACACCGCACTGAGCGGGAGTTCGCGGTGGGTGACGAGGTTTTCCTCCGGCTCCAGCCGTATCGCCAGCTATCAGTTTCTCAGCGGGCCAATCAGAAACTTGCCTCGCGGTACTATGGTCCGTACAGAATCATCCGGCGTGTGGGTCCAGCCGCTTATACTCTGGCACTCCCGGAGGGGTCCCGCATTCATCCAACATTTCGTGTATCTCTGTTAAAGAGAAAACTTGGGGATTCAGTTCAAGCTAGTCCCATCCTGCCTGAAGCCACCAGCAATGGAGAATTAAGGCCTTCACCGGAGGCTATCTTACTAACCAAGTGGAAGAAACGAGGCACGGAGTACCGACCAGAGGTACTCATCAAGTGGAAGCAGATGACGGAGGCCCACAACTCTTGGGTTGACTTATTGGAATTCCGGGAGCGCTTTCCCGATTTCCACCTTGAGGACAAGGTGACTCTTGATGGGGAAGGGAATGTTATACCCCCGCAACCATTACGGTTCGCAGGGCATCAATACGCACGACGACGCAATGAGCAATCTCAAAACAACGGGGCTGAACCATCCGGTTCAGCCCCCATCCAGTAAAATAGAAGAATAGGGGCTGAACCACCCCGTTTCAGCCCCTACATGGGGGGGGGGGGGGGAGGGGGGCGGCCAGCCCCCTTGACCCCGGGTATTAATAGGCCCGGGGTCTCCTAAAGATGGCTATGCAAGTATTTCCTAAAGGTATTCTTCCTTCTTCTCCTCTCAAACCTTAATCTTCTTCTTCTCGTTAATCTCTCCCGTAGATCCCCTTCTTCTCTCTTTGCCCTAGCAAGATCATAACATTTTCTCTTAACATGCTATTGGAGAGAGGCATTCCTGCCAAGGTTTTGGTAAGATCTCTACTGTTTTGATAACCTTCACAAAAATAGTTTATGTTGAACGCGTTAAGTGACTACTCGGAGGAGTGGTTGAAGGATGACGTCGGCGAGGATGACGTCGGCGAGGATACAATGGAGCCGAAACCGCGACTGCTTAGGCGGGGTGTACTCGGGGGGGGGGGGGGGGGGAGAGCTACCACGATCTCTTAGACAAGGGAGGAGAATTAGAAATGCTTCTTTGATATCCATTCAAATATACACCACACCTTTAAATAGGTCTACATGACTCGTTAATACAACTAACATTCATAAAGACACTACCCTCTAACCATGACTCTCTTAACTAACACTCATAAGACCCTTAGTAAGTGCAAGACATTAATGATATACCCATAATAAAGATAATTAGGCCCGTAGCCCATAACTTCTCCCCCATCATTCAAAAATGAGTTTGATCTCAAGCTTAAGGGAGATCGGAACTGGTAGCGACGTTACCCAATTCCTTCGCCATTTGAATCCTCCACGTCTAGATAAAAGAGCTTCTTGCAGCGATGACCACTAGTGTAATGCTCATCACAATTAAAGCATAACCCTTCTGCGCGCCGATCAGACATTTCCGTACGAGATAGTCGACGGATAGGTGGAGGGTGGGTACCCCCGGGTTGGCTGTTCTGGGTCCTTGCGCACGGAAGTAAGGATCCTGATCCAGCTGAAGTCGTCGTTCACATAATTTGGCTAAGCTCATGGCTGCCACCAAGTCTTGAGGAGCCTCAAATTCGACGTCTAGTCGCAGACGTTCGCGAAGTTTGTCTGTGAAGATTGCAACCTGCATCTCTGGGGATATCGTGACGTGTGTCAGAAGAAAATGAAACTGATCTAGATAAGCGTCCACAGATCCCGCCTGTCGTAATGTTGTGAGTGCACCGAGGGGTTTGCTGCGGATGGAAGGACCGAATCGCAAGTTGCAGATCCTTGAAGTCTTCCCACCTTAATCCTGGCTGGTTGACGAGGAGACGAGTGACCCAGAGCAAAGTTGAGTCACAAAAGTGGAAAGAGACCAGATGAATCCATTATGCTGTCAGTGTTCGTTGGTGGTCGAAGAATTGCTCGCACCTGGTAAGTCAACTCAATAGATCCGTCTTCCCATTGTAGGTTGGGAATTTCAAATTGGTGTGGCGCGGCAGAATAATAGCTTCAGGGCGTACGAGGGCCGGTGGCGGTGTCTGCCCGCTTGAGCCGTAGATGGGGTAGTAATGGCCGGAATGGTAGCTGCCAGATCATTTATGATACATACTATCTTCTGGAGAACTATTTTGTAATAAACTAAGTAAACTTGAGTAGTGATTTAACCGGTGCTACTTTCCCAAGAGAGCGTGCTCCTCAATGGTGCCTATTCGATATTTGTTAACATTTAGCACAATATTAAGCGGGTTAGTATTTCACAAGCGTTTTGCACGATATTAGCTGCAAGGTGAACAACGAACTTGAGAAAATTACGCCAACAGAAGAGAGCATGCAGGTAAATGAAGGTGGTCACTTAAAATAAAATTGCATAAAATTATTCTAATAGAGGGGGAGCCGAAATTATACCTCCGCGATTTCTAGGACGAAACAAGGTTGGCCGAGGGGGGGGGGGGGGGGGGGGGGGGGCTGGATGGACTGGTAGGGCTAAGTAGTGAGGTGGGATCAGGGGTTAGATGGCTCGGGATGGGAATGACTTGGGAATAGTTGTCTCGAGCAGAGAAATGGGTCGACATGGAGGTCGTTTTGACGCTGGATGTTACGTGAAAGGACTGAAATGAGCGGCGAGGGGTGAGAGCAGGTGGTCGGGACTGGAGACAGGGCAGGATGGATGTCGTGAACTCCAAACGACTTCGGCGTTGATGATGGAGGTGATGAGGAATGGTTTCGCCGGTGGCCTACCTCTTCCCTGATGATTTATAACATCGGCAAGAGGGATCTGGAATTCCGTGAAGCAGGAACAATCTGTTTTGCTTCTCGTTTTATCCAGGCTACCTGTTCATAGAGGAAGGGGTTGGTTTTATAAGATGAGGTAGAGAAATTGTAACCGGCTTGAATTAGTGGGGGCTTTGAAAACCGGCAAGCGCAAAGCTGAAACTCCAAGGAAAAGTAAATGAAAAGGCATTAATTGGTGGGAGGTTAAAACTGAAATTGGAAATAAAGAAGTTTAAGTGGCTCTCCTCCTCCCCAAGTAAATAATTTCAGATTTTGTTTTTCTGAAATTAGTTGAATAATAAGCCGATATAAAAACTACCATATAACTTTTAAATTACGAGCATACAAATATGACGAACATGAACATGCAATAATGTGACGGACATGCGATAATGACGAACATGTGATAATGTGGCGAACATGAAACACAAAAAAACAATGAAACACACAAATGAACAAAAACCAAATGGATTAAATGGATGCGCTCTCGGATGCATCAATTCCCCCGTGGTTGAAAGGACTCGACTCTGTCGAGGAATGACAAAGACCTGCAATAGAAAGATTGGGTTGAAGACGTCGAAGGCGTCGAAGCTCTGTGGCACTAATCCATGAGCTGTCAAAAACACTCCTGCCTTTCCAAGATACGAGGTAGCGCTGATACGTGCCGGTACGTGTCTGAAATTCACAACATCTAATACCTGCTCAATCTCCTCAGTTGTAGGTGTAGATGGGTGCAAAGTTTGTTGTGGAGTGGTGGTGGGTAAGAAAGAGGGTGGACTGGGGGCTGTTCTTGGAGGCTCACCAAACAAAGACACAAGATCGACAACATTGAAGATAGGAGAAGTACCAAATTCAGCTGGTAAATCTAAGAGATAAACATTTGAACAAAGTTGCTTTTTTACCTGGAAAAAGGACCAAACCCACCTTGACGAAGTTTATGATAAGTGCCCATGGGAAATCTCTCTTTCCTGAAAAAAGCAAGAACCCAATCTCCTTCTGAGAAATATAATTATTGACGATGTTCATCAGCCATAGCTTTATATTTCTCAGAAGATGCTTGCAAACTGTTAGCAATAAATTTATGCAATGATTTTAAGTGATCAATATATGTTAGAGCATCAAAGGAGGTTCTTTCAAACGATGGAAGAGATTGACGACCAAGTAAGAGGGGGTATATGGTAGCCATAGACTACTTCAAAAGGAGATTTGGTAGTGGAACGATTCATTGAGCTATTATATGCAAGTTCTACTTGCGAAATGACCAAATCCCATTGCTTTGGGTGTTCCCCTGCTAAACATCTAAGAAAATCTCCCAAGCTTCGATTTGTCGCCGCGGTTTGCCCATCCGTCTAGGGATAATAGGCACTGCTAAATTCTAGCTTGGTTCCTAATTTACTCCATAACGTTTTCCAGAAATAACCCATAAAATGAGTGTCTCTATTAGAGGTAAACGTGTTGGGCATCCCGTGTAAGCGTACAATCTCTCGAAAAAAAGATCAGCAACATGGGTAGCATCCGAAGTTTTTTCACAAGGTATGAAATGCGCCATTTTTGAAAATCTATCAACAACGACAAAATTGAAAATACCCTCCTCTTAGTTCATGGCAAACCTACAAAAAAAATTCATGGATATATCATCCCACGATTTTTCAGGGATGGACAAAGGAGTGTACAATCTGGTGTTCTATGCGTAACCTTCACATAATTGCCAAGTAGTACAAGTCTGAACTAGGTTAGCGACATCCTCTTTCATTTTTGGCCAATATAATCGAGTGCTAGTGAGGTCTAAAAGTTTGGTTTGTCCAGCATGACCTCTGATAGCTGGAATTTAGGATATAAAATTTCTCCAAATTCTACGAACTATAGGCAAGAGCACCTATCGTTCATAGCATAGGATATTTAAGAATAAATATCAAGTGTCGTATTCCACGGGTCTGTTGATTACTTCTACTCACGCAAATTATTATTATTTTATCGGCAGTAAAATAGAGTTTTGAAAATAATTAAAAGAAAAGAAACATTTGATCTGAAATCCTTCTTAAGTGAAATGTTTTGTAAATCTAGAATTCAAAAGAAATCGATTTAGACAAACTTGACCGTGGAGGTTCCCAAAATATGATAGAGCCTCTCTCGAGAGAACTACCACCTAACCTTAGGTTGATCGATTAAGACCCCTCGGCCAGTCGAACCCCCTAAGCTTGCTTTATGCGGTGAGCCCCACTATTGGATTTGACTCCAATCCGGAAGATTTGCGTCACCCTCTCTCGAGGAATGCCTACAACTCTTTTTTACCGATGAGCGATCTACCCGTATTTACGGATCTCTCGATACACTAAAATACGGATCAAACTTTATTATCATACCCTAGAAATATGAAACAAAAATTGCAAATCAACGGTAAATCTTAGTTTTCCAAAACTAAACTATGAATAAGAGATTTCAAAATATAAAAGCTTAAGAATTCATCCGACCAAATGCAATGAAAATTAGCTAAACATAATTGAGAAGAAAGACATTTTTATTTCTAAGTAAAGAAAAGTACAATTGCATGTAAAATAAATCTAAACTAGGAATTAAAAAGACAAGACATAAAATAAAGTTACACTAAGAAAAATGTAGAAAAACTATACTAGAAATGATCCAAACTAAGCATGGACTGGATTCCTATCACTTTGGCAGCAGCTGGCTTTTATAAGCAGAAAATTGGTGAGTCACGCCCGTGACCAAGGGCGTGTAAGCTGCGTAACTGCGTCATGAAAGCCCGGGAACGTTGGGGAAGAAAAACCGCCAAAATTGATCAACTCGACGGGTCACGGCCTAGGTCACGCCCGTGACCTAGGGCGTGTCTTGACCGAGTCAGGAAACGGCGGGAAACGGCGCGATCTGGAGTTAATTTGGCAGTTGCAGGAGAGGTCACGCCCCTTGGTCACGCCCGTGACTAAGGGCGTGTAAGCTGGAACGGCTCGACGGCGGAAACTGCTCGTATTGAATGCTTGGTGGGCGAGTCACGCCCGTGACCTGAAGGTCACGCCCCAGGTCACGCCCGTGACCTGGGGCGTGTAACTTTAATCCGACGTGGCAGCGATTTCTGGGAGCTGAAAGCGGAGCACGGCCGTGACCATAGTCACGCCCCCAGGTCACGCCCGTGACCTGGGGCGTGTACTGAAGATTTTTGCAGAATTGCTCTTGAATTTTCCCTGTACACGGCTGTGGGCTTGAATTTGCTATTAGCAGCCCCAGATTACCTGAAAACACAAAATAAAGTAAATTAGATATAAATTAAACTAAAAGTATATAAAAACTAATTAATTACTACTAAAATACTATATAAAAATAACTATAAATAATGCACTATCAACCTCCTAAACCTAAGGAGTGTAGCTCACTAAGTAGAGTCTCCCTGAGTGGTCCTTCGCAGATACAAAGGCGAGTACCCTAAATAAAAAACCTTCACTCAAAATATATTTCGTAGTGGGGGTCGGCTCCACTAAATTGGCACGAGACCCAAATCTCATCGAATTAGAGATCAGAGGAGTAGAGCTCCTTCTGGGAGTCTAAGTCGAATGAGGCTGTATGGTGACTAAGACATGTGCCCTTACGACTAGTGCATTTGCTACCTTGTTTGAAACACCAGGCTCGTGTTTTAGGTGGAAAGTGAATTCCTGGATGATTGTAGCCCACTTTGCATGCCTACGTACTTCCTTTTGAGAGTTCAAATGGCTAAGTGCATCATGATTAATATTTAGTATGAGCTCTCGTTGAATCAAGTAGTGCCGCCAGTGACAGAGAGCCTGAATGATGACATAAAACTCAAGATCGTATGTGGAATACCGAGTTTTTGCCTCATTCTGTTTCTCACTAAAAAGGTGATGGGGATGCCCTCTTGACTCAAAACAACTCATATACCAATAGTCGAGGCGTCACAGTCTACCTCAAAGATCTTCTCAAAATCTGGAAGCATTAGTACGGGAGCACTAGTTAGTCTGACTTTCACAAGAGTGAAAGCTCGTTTGGCTTCTTCAGTCCAGATAAAATGACCCTTCCTGAGACAATCCGTCACATGAGCGATAAGGGAACTAAAGTTTCTAATGAGCCTACGATAGAAAGACGCTAAACCGTGAAAACCACAAGCCTCAATGATGGTCTTGGGGCTAAGCCACAATCTAATAGCACGAACCTTTTCTGGATCAACCTTGATTCCTTCGGATGACACGATGCACCCTAAGAAGGTCAAACTATGGGTGAGAAATTTGCATTTCTTAAGGTTCACACAGAGCTTATTCTCCAAAAGGATTTGGAGAACCTTCTGAAGGTGATCTAAATTTTGGTCGGGCTTGGTGCTATAAATCACGATGTCATCGAAGTAAACGACCGCACAAACTCCTATCAACGGGCGGAGAACTTGGTGTGTCAATCTCATAAACGTGATTGGGAGCATTGGAGAAGCCAAATGACATCACAAGCCACTCGTAAAGCCCTTCCCTAGTTTTGAAAGCGATTTTCCATTCATCACTAGGTCGAATCCAGATCTGAGGTTAACCGCTCTTAAGGTCTATCTTGGAGAAAATCTGGGAGCCACTGAGCATATCCATCATATTGTCCAATCAGGGAATTGAGAAACGATATTTAATATTAATTTATTTATGGCTCTGACTGTGTACACACATGGGCCAAGTCCCATCTTTCTTGGGAACAAGTAGGGTAGAAACGATGCAATGGATCATACTTTCCCTAATGTGACCTTTCTTAATTAGGTCGGTGATTTGTTGAGTTCCTCATGTTCCTTAGTACTCATACGATAATGTGGTAGGTGAGGGAGGCTAACACCGGCATAAGGTCTATGTAATGTTGAATATCATGCATGGGAGGCAGATACTTGAAAACTCAGAAATAAGAGGTTGAACCCTACTCGGAACTTCGACAGACTCTAAACTGGAATCTAAGTTGGCTAAGATATAGACGACTTCACTCTCTTTCATCTCCTCTTGGAATTGGGACCCAGAAAATAACATATGAGTTGAAGGAAATGAAATAGCAGCGATAGGAGAAGACGTGCTACTACCTGGTTAGGAACGTTCTAAAGACTTAGGTAGAGGTCCGTTTTTTGTGGTAGAAGAACGATCTTACACTCACTTTATTCAAAGGTATACGAGTTCCTCGCTCCGTCATGTAACACACGTGTCAAACTGCCACGACCGTCTTAACAAATTGTGACAAACCTCTATGGTCGCGACATGACAACAAACATAATCTTGGTGGGTTCCTCATATGGAAAACTCAACTAAACATTGTTGCGTAACAATTATAGTCATAGAACTAGTGACCCATGACAAACTATATAGTTTTCCTAGAGGTTGTCTTAAGTTTTAATTTTTCTACCATGTGTTGAGACATAAAATTTTCCATGCTACCACTATCTATAATGATGCAGCATAATTGCCCTTGAATGCGTGCTGTAATACCAAAAATATTATGCCTCAATCACTCATCTTCAGTGGAAATTTTGAGGGTGAGGAGACTATGTTGGAGGGCACAGACTAAATGCTCAGCGTAATCTCCTTCTACTTCTACCTCGTCTCGACTATCGTATCTGGTTGGAAGACAGTAAGAATGACTCCATATTCGTGTCCTTGATCTCTTCAGACTCGACTACTGCTACCAACTATCTATGGGGACACTCTGAGGATTTGTGTCCCAACTCCATGCACTTAACACCGAAAGCCCCCAGGGTTGGGTCAGGAGCCGATAATCTCTTTGCCTTTAGTCAAGGCAGGCGGAGGTGTAGGGGCACTAGTGGCCCCTAAGGGACGATTTGACATGGGGGATTTAGGAGTAGCTGATTGAGGAACCACATTAGACAGTCTATCCTAGCCTAGGGCCAAAAGCTTTCTTTTGTAGCGATGACTCGACACGACGGGCCCTAATAGATATCTCCCATAAATCTCTAAATCGTGAAGCTTTTACTGCTTCTGAATAGCATATCGAAGCCCATTTAGATAGCGAGACACAGTCATATAGTCCTCCTCCCGTATATCCAACCTAAACTAGAGAATAAGAAACGCGTTGGTGTAATCATCCACCGAGAGCTTATCCTGACGAAGATTATGGAATTTGCGATAAAGATTTTGAATGTAATCCGGGGGAACATATCACTTTCAGAGCTGGGTTTTAAATTTTACCCAGTAATGGTAGGGGCTATACCTAAAGTGAATCGTTTGCGCTCCAACTGAACCCACCAGACTAGTACTGGTCCTTTAAGCCAAGGGTGGCATATTCTACCTGACGATTGATGGACATCTGTTTCCAGGCCTTGAATCGTTCCATATATTCACACCAATCCAAACATCCTTCGGGTTCTACTCGGCCCTCAAAATCTCATACATCTAACGTGGTTGATTTCGGGGTTCAAGATGTTGTGGCAAGGGTGCTTCCTACCTAGGGTTTGGTGGAGGTGCTTGATTTCGAACTAAGTGAATCGTGGCCTCAATATTGTTAACAGTGGCTCTTAACCCGTTCATGACTTGTCGGACATCACCCATATTAGTGGTGATTGTCTCAACCAATTGCATGAGGTTTCCCATGCGCTGGTTTGTCTTTGATGCTCGTTTCGAGGCATTCTACTCGATTTTCCATTTTTTTAATATAGGAAAAGTGTTTAAATTTTTTTTTTAACTTAAAAAGAACATTTAAAAATAATGGTTTTTTTTAAAACAAAGAAAATTCTAAAGCATTTTTGTAAAAGGAAGATTATTTTAAAAAAAATGAAAACATTTTTTAAAAGTAAAATTTCTTTAAAGAAAATCGGATTGTGATTCACGATATGAGTGAATCAAACCGCTCTGATACCAAATTGATGCAAACTATCTTCTGAAAAATTATTTTGTAATAAATTAAGAAAACTTAAATAGTGATTTAACCGGTGCTACGCTCCCAAGAGAGCGGGCTCCTCAATGGCAACCTAAGCCTATTTGATGTTTTTAAGCATTTATCATAGTATTAAGCGGGTTAGCATGCCGCAAGCATTTTGCACGATATTAGTTGCAAGGTGAACAACGAACTTGTAAAATTACGCCAACGCAAGAGAGAGCATGCAAGTAAATGAAGGTGATCACTTAAAATAAAATTGCATAAAATTATTTTAATGGAGTGGGAGCCGAATTTATACCAGAACACGGTTGGTCGAGGGGGGGGGGGCTTTTCAGTGGTTAGGATTGGTTGGGATTGGGTAGTCTGGATGGACTAGTAGGGCTGTAGGGAGGTGGGATCAGGGGTTAGATGGCTCGGGATGGGAATGACTTGGGAATAGTTGGCTCGTGCAGAGAAATGGGTCGACGTGGAGGTCGTTTTGGCGCTGGATGTTGCGCGAAATAACTGAAATGAGCGGCGAGGGGTGAGAGCAGGTGGTCGGTACCGATGACAAGGCATGTCGAACGTCGCGAACTGCAAACGACTTCAGCGTTGATGACGGATGTGGCGAGGAATGGTTTCTCCGGTGACGAGGAATAGTTTCTCTGGTGGCGTACCTCTCCACTATTGGAAACGACGGTGGCTCTTGATTCGTTAGAAGCAGGCAGGGAGTGATAACATCGGCGGGAGGGATCTGGAATTCTGGGAAGCGGGAACAATCCGTTCTGCTTTTCGTTTTCTCCAGTCTGCCTGCTCACAGAGGAAGGGGTCGGTTTTATAAACTGAGGTAGAGAAATTGTAACCGGCTTGAATTAATGGGGGCTTTGAAAACCAACAAGTGCAAAGTTGAAACTCCAAGGAAAATTAAATGAAAAGGCATTAGTTGGAAATAAAGGAGTTTAAGTGGCTTTCCTCCTCCCAAAACTATTAATTTCAGATTTTGTTTTTCTGAAATTAATTGAATAATAATTTGAATTTTATGCAATTTTTTCATTTACCCATTTACCTGCATACCCTCTTACTCAGCGTTAATGGACCGATTTATTTAAGGTCTTATTGGCTGGTCGTGCCAATAAGCCGATATAAAAACTAGCATACAACTTCGACGAACACACAATAATGTGACGAACATGCGATAATGACGAACATGTGATAATGCGACGAACATGAAACAAGAACAAACAAACAATCAAACACACAAATGAACAAAAACCAATTGGATTATATGGATGTGCTCTCAGATGCATCGATTTAGTTTGTTGGTGAGTGTGGCCATCTTCTGGATAACGTGCTTCGGTTTCCTGATGACATGCTTCAACGTCTCAAATGTGCGCGTCCATGGAGCCATGAATGTTTGCATCATGCTGTTGATAGCATCCATGAAATTGAGCGAGTCTCCCATATTGCGGATGGAGGTAGCATAAGATAAAAAATGAGTGATTGGACCACTCGAATGTGCCGAGGCGGCTGATTGGCGGGTTGTCGCGAGAGTTACGACGTTTCCCTATGTTACCGCGCAATACTCAAATACCCCCTTTTTGAATTATTAATTAATGAATCAATTAATTGAGTAATCAATTAAGTGATAGATCAATTAATTAATCAAGTAGAGCAGGGCAGACGTGTGTTCCGCGGAAAACGATAGTGATGTTGGGCTCGATGGAAGGAGGCATGCTCTGTGTGCGTTGATACTTGAAAAAAATCGGCCTGGAGTATGGCTCGATGAAACGGAAGATGTGTGAGTCTCAAAGCCCGTTTTCAACTATCGCGACGGTTTAGGGCTCCAGGAGGAGGAGATGTCGGGCGTGGCTGACAACGTGGGGGGTCGGTATGGAAATGGTGTGCGTTCAATGACGCTTTAGGAAGATAACAGCTGGTGCTGGAGAAGGTTGGTGGAGAGTCGAAAGGCCGAAAAGTATCAGAAGCAAGGTTGT
Organism: Dactylorhiza incarnata; assembly: GCA_033032865.1. Classification (NCBI taxonomy): domain Eukaryota; kingdom Viridiplantae; phylum Streptophyta; class Magnoliopsida; order Asparagales; family Orchidaceae; genus Dactylorhiza; species Dactylorhiza incarnata. The sequence goes on along the minus strand of JAWHQI010000531.1, from coordinate 397,140 downwards.
CGACTGTGGAGGAGTCGAAGAGCAGGAAACGTCATCAGTTTTCAGCGCAGGAATGATGACAGAGCACGTCACAGAAATGGAGTAGGGAATCGTCGTTTAGGCTGTAATGTAAGAGCAGTCTTGATGTGGAACGACGATCGACAACTTCTAATGACATTGGTGGAAGCTAGTCGGAATGGCTGCTGCTGGGGTCGGCGGAGGTGGGCTGTCGAGGAAGATGATGCGGAAGGTGGCAGCGGCGACAAGGGTGCTTCGATGTTGGAGTTTGTGGTAGTGGCGCGAAGGAAGGAAATGCTATGATACCAAGTTGTTAGGTGACTAATCAGAGGAGTGGTCGGAGGATGATTGGAGGTGGGGATGATGACAACGTGGATATAACAGAGCCGGAACTGCGGATGCCTAGGCGGGTGTGCTCGAAAGAAGAGAGTTACCACGATCTCTTAGACAAGAGAAGAGAACTAGAAATGCTTCTTTGATATCCATTCAAACATACACCACGCCTTTAATAGGCCTGCAAGACTCATTAATACAACTAACATTCATAAAGACACTAAACTCTAACCATGACTCTCTCAACTAACACTCATAAAGACCCCTAATAAGTGCAAGACAATAATGATAAATCCGTAGTAAAGATAATTAGGCCTGCAACCCATAACAAAACGTTTGAAACATAACCAAATAAGGCTCTGTTTGGGGCAGTTGTTGCTATGAGAAAATTGTTGTGGGTAATCAGTTGATGCGGGCTAGCTACCCCATATCGAGAACAAGAACACGGATAAGAATGCATGAATTGAAAGATACAACACGGGAGACACGCTCTCGCCAAGCAACTGTAGGCTGGGTCCTTCAAAGTACTTCCTTGTCCAAAGAGAGATCAAATGTCTAACACTCGAAGATGAAGACATCACCACCTAAGAGACTCCTTATATAGATGGAGGCCCCACTACAAGACAAGGACACTACATGAATGCATACATATCAACACTCCCCTCTTGAAAAAAGACCTTGTCCTCAAGGTCGAGGTCCGCAGGGGTCACCCGCAAGCGTCAGGAAGTCCAAGTTCTTGAAGTCAGGACCGTTGTCTTCGATCCCACCAACACGCACAAGTCTTTAAAAGCGCAGATGTGGGTGGGAGAGTACGACTACTGGCAGCCAAAGCAAAGGTCCTTGCGACGAAGCTCGAGGTGCTGCTCGTGAGGTAAGAGGTTGGGTCGTATGGGCGCCGGTGGAGGTGGGGCTGGCGAAACTGGCGACGGCGAAAGCGGGCCTAGCAGTGGGGGCCCAGGCCGGGGTAGGTGATCCGAGCGGCCAAGAGGTGGTAGGGATTTCAGTGGCAACGACTTGTGGGGTGGTCAGGACGAGGAAGACGGTTGGGTTGTGTAAAGTTCCTCGTTGAGACAACGAGCTTGCTCCATGGCGCGGGAAAGAGTCGTCGGATTGTGGACTCGGATGCGCGCCCGAAGGTGGGGTTGTAGACCCCCAAGGAAGTATCCCAAGTTGTGGTTAGGGGATAAACCGAGTATGTGCGTGACGACCTCGATGAACTCTTCAATGTAGGTGGCCACAACGTCAGACTGACGCACAGAGCTGAGGTGCTCGTAGGAATTGCCCTCTTGGCAGGCGTCATTGTGGCGGAGTTCCTCCTTCAACATGAGCCAGGAGAGGTCGGGAACCTGCTTGCGCGTCCAACGCACCCAATGGAGTGCCAAACCTTCCTTATAGATAGTGCCCAGGGGGTTGCATTGGTGGTGGAGGAGGGGCCGATGGGCGGTTTACCGCCGCGATTACGAGCTCTCAAAGGAGAGTGAGATCCTCAAGCCGCTCGAGTTGATCCAAGCGATGGGAGTTAGCGAAGGCAGTGGCAGAGGTGTTCTCGTCGACGTGGAGGGCCATTGAATGAGTCACTGGCATGGAACAGAGGTGCGGGAGGGAGACAACAAGCTACGGGGCTGAATGCGGGTGGAATAGTGGCAGGAACCACTGGAGTTGCTGTGGACCGTGTGTGCTGACGGGCGGCTGCAGAGGAAGGGCCCAAGAACGGCCGAAAGTCGGAGCGGGTGCCGGTGGGTGACGAGGAGCGCAGAAAGGGAACGGAGATCACAGAATCAGCAACTGGAAGGAGGTGGCGTGCTGGAGAAGGCGCTGGCGGTAGAGGCTGAACCCGACGGAGGGGGCACAAGTCGCTGGAAGAAGGTGGTGGGCTGTAGGAGGCGTTGGTGGTAGAGGGAGCGCTGCAGCAGCTGAAGAAGGCGCTCGAATATACGAAGAAGGCGCTGTATGACGACTCTGGGATCGGCGACACGCTGAGGCTGACACGGAAGGTCGGATGACGCGTGTGGAAGCGCTGGTCGGGCGAGGAGAGCGACGCTGAAATCGTCGAGCGCAAAACTGTTGTCGTCGTATGCGGCGTCGAGCGCAGGTTGAGCAAGACACGAGATTGGCGAATCAAGGGTACCGAGCGGTGTCGGCTGGACATGAAATCGATTGATGTAATTAGGGTTTCGGAGGAACCCTAATGAAGCGGCAGGTCGAACCAATTGATGCGGGCTAGCTACGCCGTATCGAGAACAATAACACAAATAAGAAATTGCATTGCATAAATTAAAAGATACAACTCAGGAGACACGCTCCCGCCAAACACCCGGATGTTGGGTCCTCAAAGTACTCTCCTATCCAAAGAGAGATCAAATGTCTAATACTCAAAGATGAAGATCTCACCACCTAAGGATCTCCTTATATAGATGGAGGCCACACTACAAAACAATGACACTACATGAACACGAATACATATCACCAATGGTGAGAATAGAGTTGTCAGGAAAGTAGTGATGTGAAAGGTGCAGACTGTTTGAAGAATCTGTGTTTTAGTGTTGTTTAGAATGGTGTTTTATGTTTAACTGTTTGGAAGAATAGTTGTTTGAAAGTTGTTGATCTTTAAATGATATATTGCTCATCCATAATATAAATATAATAAAAACATGTTAACCTTTAAATGATGGGGCAATAGTTCACTTTTCTGAGTCCCAACCTAACCCTGCTCTCCATGCTTGAGTTCTTTCCACAACGTCCACTCTTTTTTATTTGTTTTTCATTTGCATACGATCATAGCTTTCCCCAATGCACAGTTTATAAGAAATCACCAAAATTTTCCACCCATCCTTGCTAAAGTGTGTAGTAGGACGATTTCCCAACTCTATCTCTCTAATGCAAAAGTCACAAAAAATCGTCACTTTATTTGAATCCCAAGTTATCGATATTTCCCCCTCCTTAGGTTTACCCATTAAACTGTAAACCCAAAACAGTGATCATAGATTATTCACTTATACACATACATTTAACTAACAAACATATACATATTCTCACGACAACAATCCACATAAATACATATTCATATATATTGGTGCAAAAATTGCTCCCATTACTTCACGCTCTGCTAAGAGAGAAGCGAGGGGGCACTGCAAGTGGTCGGCTACTTCGAACTCGTTATGGAGGGTTGAGAAGGGACCGAAAGGATGTCGCAAGCGGCGAGACCAGACTTTTCGTAACTACCACTCTTTGTTGCGGGTGATTTCATTGATCACTGAGAAATGATTGCAAAAGTGAGGTCGCTACTGGGAGGAGTCCGTAGCACTTAGAAGGGCTCATGTTTGTCCGCACCAAGCTCCAGCTGGATTTAGGGGTGTCCCTTTCAAGGTACTGTTCATCCCTATTTATACTAGTGGGGGCTGCCCGAACGGGCAGAAAGAAAAATGGGCTGCCCGAGTTACAGGAGAAACGGCCAGAGATGAGAGAGTACATGGTGTGTGAATAACTTACAAAGCTAGGCCGCACGGACATCAAATGGTTGTTCACGCGAGCTTCAGACAAAGCATTGCATCTGGCATGTTAAGTTGAGCAGGATGATAAGCTGAGCGACTACTGATGGCATAACCACTCGAGTTATCAAGGAAGAGGTCATCTGGCATGCGAATGAACTAAGCTGCTAGGCCGGACAGACGCTGAAGTCGTGTCCGTCCAAGCTGTTAAGGAGGACACTATCTGGTTTGCAGATAACCAGAATGCTAGGCCGAGCCGGCTCTGAGAGGATGACCGCCTGAGTTGCTGAAGAGAGATCTTTTGGTTTGTGATTAACAAAAATGACTTTCAGGGTGGACACCAAACACTTCACCGTACGAATTGCTGAGATGATTATTCTGATCATTCTTCAGGCCGCAGGATCATGAGTAAATATGATCCCCACATTTTTTCAAGTTCGCGCGGACTTTGAAAAAATAAACCTTTAACCGTGGAGACTACGATGAGCCTTTAATGCCTAGAAATTCTATAAATGGCAGGGGCTGGAAGATTCGAAGTTGAAAGTGAGGTTAGATCTTAAAGTTACTCTAGAGAGGGGGTGAATAGAGTATTAAAAAGTTTTTCACTTATTTTTATAGCGGAGTTAAAATAGTGATATATATATGTGTACTGAGTGAGTAATAAAAACAAATAAAGAAAATACAGCACAACACAGTACAGAAAAATAAACAAAGACACAGAGGACACAATGATCTATAGTAGTTCCCCAATAAACCTGTGTACATCTACTCTTTTACCACCCTTGGTAGGAATCCACTAGGTTTTTGATCAGGTGCCCTATCACCAATGAGTTTTTGATCAGGTGCCCAAACACCAACTACAGGTTTTAGATCAGGTGCCCTGCCACCAAACAGTTAACTTTTGAAGGGAGCTAGAACCCTGTACAAGATGGAATAAAGAGGGTTATGAAGTTCTTCTCTATCAATAATCTGAGAGAAGATTAGTGGATTGTATTGTTGTAAAGCTCCCCCTGTCTGATAGAAATGGTTGACAGTTGAGGATGAAACTTTCACTTGAATGAAATATCTTCTTGATAGCTAATGAATCTGAGAAACAAAGTTTTTCTCAGATTTGTTGTTGCTCTTGAAGATTTGAACTACTAGCAGAGAACTGAGAGTATGAAGATTGTTGTTTTCTGAGAATGAAAGGGTGCTGCTTGAGGATGAACACTGTAAAAAACTTTTTGACTTTGTGTATTTTCTCTAGAATGAATCTTCTTCTATCGACTGATACTGTAATCCTTTCTTTTTCTATCTTATTGCAGATCTTTTTCGTTTTCCTTGACAATATATCTCTGATTTGAATTTCAAATCTTCTGAATAAGAAAAATAATAATCAGAATTGATTGTCTTGGAACTGCAATCTGAATCTTTAATCCCTTTTTCTTTTCAATAAATGATATCTTTTTTCGATAAGCCAAACGGTTATTTTCTCGAAAGAAGACAATAGAAAGGAATACGAATAAAAGGAAGGATATAATCCTTGACTTATCTGGAATAAATAAAATAGATCTGTTGCTGATTTTGGTTGATCTGAAATCAGAGAATAGAATATAACTGATCTGTCTGAGATTCGTCGAGCTGAGATAAGAATTCGTCGATCTGAATGTTAAGTTCGTCGACCGCTGAGACTTGGGAAGTTCGTCGAACGCAGAGACTTAGCAAATTCGTCGAACGCTGAGACTTGGCAAATTCGTCGAACGCTGAGACTGGGCAAATTCGTCGAACGCTGAGACTTGGCTTTTCCTAAGTTCTAACAGCCTAAAACCTTGACCCTTAGACTATACAATAGGGGTCAACATAATCCTAGTCAACAGATAGTGATCCTAGCCCAAATCAGTAATATGGTTGTTCCAACAATCTCCCCCTATTTGGGTTAGGACACAAAACTAAATAATCAGAACCTTTACTTCTTCTCTGAAGGAGGCTTGAATATGATTTGCCTGTTTGGGTTTTCTGATTCCTTTTTACTCATATAAAGATCTTGAGCTCCCAGCATGGTTTGAAATTTAGCATGAGGAACCACAGCTGCTGGGTGCAACCTTAAGTAATCTTCTGCATTGAATAAGTGCTTTGAACTGTACTTTTCAAATTCTTTCTTTCTGAACTCTGACATAGTAGAGAACTGAAATAAATCCTTGCCTTCAGCTTTTGCTTTTGTTGATCTGAGCTGTAGCAATAACTGGAACTGCTTTGTTGAATCTGAATCTGCATTTTTCAGCTTTTGCTTTTGTTGATCTGAATTGAATCTGCTCTATCAAAAATTATTTCTGAATCTGCATTTGCAAATAACTGAAACTGCTAAAATTGAAACGGTTGGAGCTTCTTCAAATAACTGAAACTTGTCCTAAAGGAGCTTCTTCATCAAGAACTGATTTTCGCTTCTTCATACAGTATCTCCCCCTGAAACTTGAGCTTCTACATAAAGCATCTCCCCCTATCAAAAAGGAAATCATCTCCCCCTATCAAAAAGGAGCTTCTTCATGAAACATTTCCCCCTGCCTAGTTTCAGGAAGACCTGGAGCTAGGCCCCTAGAAGAAGGGATAGTTGTATAGGAGATAGGGAATGATGCAATTTTAGAAGAAATTGTCATTGTTCCTGCAAAAGAAAAATAAAAGATCAAGTGCAAAAGAACTGGAAGGAGAAGCAGATTCTGTGGGCATAAGGATAAAATGAAATAAAAGATTTGATTATAATGAATGAGATCAGAAGTCGAAAAGACTTATAGCTTTCATCAGATTGCGTTCGACGAAAATATTTTTTTCGTCGATCTTAATTCGACGAACGAGCTTGTCTTCGTCGATCCTTGGATCTAATAGATATCATCTCAGCTGTTGGGTCTCAGCGGATCCAGACAGCTTCTCAGCGGCCCAAGGCCTTGTCTCAGCGGTTCAGCTGAGATTGAGAGCTTGTCTCAGCTGTTTCAGTTGAGACTGAGAGTTTGTCTCAGCTGTTTTGTTGAGACTGAGAGCTTGTCTCAGCTGCTTAGACAGCAAACCAACTGAACTTAATTCACACAGTGAGGGATAAATAAAAGATATAAATTTTTTAATTGATTGAATCTCCATCTATCATTCCTAGCTGATTTATAAAGAAAATATGTTTCTTTTCATCCAAGGGTTTGGTGAAAATATCAGACATTTGCAAATCAGTAGAAATGAATTGTAGGCAAATTTTATTTTTATCCATATTATCTCTGATAAAGTGGTGTCTAATTTCTATGTGTTTAGTCCTACTATGGAGTACAGGATTTTGTGCTATAGATATTGCACTTGTATTGTCACAAAATATAATTGAATTATTTAAGTTGATACCATAGTCTAGAAGTTGATTTTGTATCCACAGTATCTGTGAGCAGCAACTGTCAGCAGCAATATATTCTGCTTCAGCTGTTGATGTAGACACAGATGTCTGTTTCTTACAAAACCAAGACACCAACCTATCACCAAAAACTGACAAGTTCCTGATGTGCTTTTTCTGTCTACTCTGTATCCAGCATAATCAGGATCTGAGAATCCATTCAAATTCTGATGCTGTTGGATACCAGAGTCCTAGATTTGGACAACCCTTTATATATCTCAAAATTTTTTTTAGTAAAATAAGGTGAGATTCTTTGGGGTTAACTTGGAACCTAGCACAAATACATGTAGCAAACATTATGTCAGGTCTACTAGCTGTTAAGTAAAGTAGTGAGCCAACAATTGCTCTATATACTTTCTGATCAACAGGTTTTCCTGATTCATCAGTATCAACAACATCATTGGAGGGCATTGGTGTTTTCATAGTGGAAGCATCATACATACCAAATCTTTTCACTAATTCTTTAGCATACTTGGATTGTGATATGAATATGTCATTTGGAGTTTGCTTTACTTGAAGACCAAGGAAGTAAGATAACTCACTCATACTACTCGTTTCAAATTTAGATTGCATTATGTCAGAAAACCTTTTGCATAGATTTGAATCAGTAGAGCCAAAAATAATATCTACATAAATTTGAACTAGTAATGTTTTATTTTTATGTATCCTGAAAAATAAGGTTTTATCAACAAAGCCCCTACAGAACTTGTTCTCCAAAAGAAAATTAGCTAAGGTTTCATACCATGCTCTGGGAGCTTGCTTGAGACCATAGAGAGCTTTATTAAGCTTAAAGACATAGGAAAAGTGAGTTGGAGAGATGAAACCTAGTGGTTGTTCCACATAGACTTCTTCTTTGATATCTCCATTCAAAAATGCACTCCTCACATCCATCTGATATACCTTGAATTTCTTGAATGCAGTAAAGGCAAGAAAAATCTTTATAGCTTCAAGTCTAGCAACATGAGCAAAGGTTTGATCAAAATCAATTCCTTCTTCCTGAGAATATCCTTGGGCTACTAATCTTGCTTTATTTCTGATGATTATTCCTTGATCATCTAGCTTGTTCCTGAAGACCCACTTGGTGCCAATGACTGGATGGCCTTTTGGTCTTGGAACCAAATCCCAAACCTTGTACATTTCAAATTGGTTGAGCTCCTCTTGCATTGCAAGAATCCAGTTTGGATCTTGTTCTGCATCTTTTATGGTTTGAGGTTCAACTTGTGATAGGAAACAAGTGTGCATCTGATTTTGGTGTAGTTGACGCCTTGTTTGAACACCTGCTGAAATATCTCCAATGACTTGAGATATTGGATGATCTCTAACTGTGATGTGGACAATTGGAGTTGGTTCAAACAAGGCATCTCAGGCTGATCCTTATAGCCTTGTGGATGATATCTCCTTGGAGGAATTATCCACTCAGTAAAAGAATTTTTAGTATATTAAGAATAAGAATTCTTCAGATTTTCTGTACATTTTCCGTTCGACGAATTTAGGTGAATTCGTCGATCGCCGTTCGACGAAATGAGGTTATTTCGTCGAGCGCCGTTCGAATAATAACTATACTGAAAATCTGTCTTCAGAGTTCGTCGATCTCCGTTCGACGAATTCGTGTGATTTCGTCGAGCGCCGTTCGACGAATTCTGTTGAATTCCTTTATTCTTAATATTCTTGCTTGAAACATTCTTACTAACATTTACTACCTCTTTGTTCTTAGCAGAAATGAATTTTAGTGGTATAGAGAGAATGTTTTTCTTAATAAGATGTGGCTTACTTGATGATGCACCCAAGCCCAGTTTGCCACTAAGTCTGGCATTCACTGTGCTTGTGATGTCCATCAGTTTGATACTTCTCCCATTGAGGGATTCTTCGAACTTCTTAGCTTCAGATAACTTGTTCTCAATGAGAACAATGTGTTCTCTGAAGGTAGTCAAATCTTTCTTAAGATTGACATTTTCTTCACTTAGTTGGTTCATTTCAGCCAACTTGCCTCTGAGAGAGATTATCTCTTTCTCAGATTTAATTAATTCTAAACAAAGAGTTTTGAATTCATCTTTGAATTCATTTGAATTGAAATCAAAGTTAGATATTACCTGATCACTGTCAGTTTCAGATTCTGATTCTTCAGAGTTGTTTCCTGAGGCATTGATAGCCATCATGCAGAAGTTTCTTTCTTCTTCATCATCACTGGAGCTGGATGATGATGCATATTCTGACTCACTGCTTGAGTCATATATAGTCATCAAACATTGATCCTTCTCATTTGCATTTTCTTCATCTTCAGAAGAGCTGGATGAAGATTCTGATTCTGTTTCACTCCATGTTTCAGCTACAAAGCCTCTTCCTTTATGTTTGTGTTTGTGGGAGGAAGGCTTGCTGGAGTGCCTTTTCTCTTCTTTCTCTTTTCTCTTTTCTTTCTTTTGGTTCTCTGGACACTCAGGTAGAATGTGTCCAGGTTTCCTGCAGCCATAACAAATAATTTCTTTAGAATTAGCTTTGTCGTACCTTGACTTTTCTTTTGATCTGAGATCCTTCTTTCTGAAATCCTTCTTTCTGAAATCCTTTCTAGCCATCTTGTAGAATCTCTTGGCTAGAAGACTCATAAACTCCACTTCTCCTGGAGCTTTATCTTCCTCTTCAGTTGCCTGGAAAGCAATACTTCTCTCCTTCTTGGATGCTGGTGAGGAAGTAGATTGTTCAGCTTCTCTTGTCTTGATAAGCTGCTCATATGATTTAAGCTTGCCTAACAAGGCCTCAATAGTGATCTCATTAAGGCTTTTGGCTTCCTTGATTGGCCAGATCCCAGAGTCCCATGTGCTTGGATCTTGTTCTGCATCTTTTATGGTTTGAGGTTCAACTTGTGATAGGAAACAAGTGTGCATCTGATTTTGGTGTAGTTGATGCCTTGTTTGAACACCTGCTGAAATATCTCCAATGACTTGAGATATTGGATGATCTCTAACTGTGATGTGGTCAACAATTGGAGTTGGTTCAAACAAGGCATCTCAGGCTGATCCTTATAGCCTTGTGGATGATATCTCCTTGGAGGAATTATCCACTCAGTAAAAGAATTTTTAGTATATTGAGAATAAGAATTCTTCAGATTTTCTGTACATTTTCCGTTCGACGAATTTAGGTGAATTCGTCGATCGCCGTTCGACGAAATGAGATTATTTCGTCGAGCGCCGTTCGAATAATAACTATACTGAAAATCTGTCTTCAGAGTTCGTCGATCTCCGTTCGACGAATTCATGTGATTTCGTCGAGCGCCGTTCGACGAATTCTGTTGAATTCCTTTATTCTTAATATTCTTGCTTGAAACATTCTTACTAACATCTACTACCTCTTTGTTCTTAGCAGAAATGAATTTTAATGGTGTAGAGAGAATGTTTTTCTTAATAAGATGTGGCTTACTTGATGATGCACCCAAGCCCAGTTTGCCACTAAGTCTGGCATTCACTGTGCTTGTGAACCATCAGTTTGATACTTTTCCCATTGAGGGATTCTTCAAACTTCTTAGCTTCAGATAACTTGTTCTCAATGAGAACAATGTGTTCTCTGAAGGTAGCCAAATCTTTCTTAAGATTGACATTTTCTTCACTTAGTTGGTTCATTTCAGCCAACTTGCCTCTGAGAGAGATTATCTCTTTCTCAGATTTAATTAATTCTAAACAAAGAGTTTTGAATTCATCTTTGAATTCATTTGAATTGAAATCAAAGTTAGATATTACCTGATCACTGTCAGTTTCAGATTCTGATTCTTCAGAGTTGTTTCCTGAGGCATTGATAGCCATCATGCAGAAGTTTCTTTCTTCTTCATCATCACTGGAGCTGGATGATGATGCATATTCTGACTCACTGCTTGAGTCATATATAGTCATCAAGCATTGATCCTTCTCATTTGCATTTTCTTCATCTTCAGAAGAGCTGGATGAAGATTCTGATTCTGTTTCACTTCATGTTTCAGCTACAAAGCCTCTTCCTTTATGTTTGTGTTTGTGGGAGGAAGGCTTGCTGGAGTGCCTTTTCTCTTCTTTCTCTTTTCTTTCTTTTGGTTCTCTGGACACTCAGGTAGAATGTGTCCAGGTTTCCTGCAGCCATAACAAATAATTTCTTTTGAATTAGTTTTGTCGTACCTTGACTTTTCTTTTGATCTTAGATCCTTCTTTCTGAAATCCTTTCTAGCCATCTTGTAGAATCTCTTGGCTAGAAGACTCATAAACTCCACTTCTCCTGGAGCTTTATCTTCCTTTTCAGTTGCCTGGAAAGCAATACTTCTCTCCTTCTTGGATGCTGGTGAGGAAGTAGATTGTTCAGCTTCTCTTGTCTTGATAAGCTGCTCATATGATTTAAGCTTGCCTAACAAGGCCTCAGTAGAGATCTCATTAAGGCTTTTGGCTTCCTTGATTGGCCAGATCCCAGAGTCCCATGTGCTTGGGAAGTACATCAAGATCTTATCATTGACTTCAGTGATGGAGATCACTTTGTCTAAAGTTTTCAGCTCATTGATTATGAGGCTGAGCCTGTTGTACATATCTGCAACATTCTCAGTTTCTCTTTTCTTGAAATTCTCATACTGATAGATGAGATGAGATCTTCTAACTTTTCTCTCATCTGCAGATCCTTCAACCATGTTGTTGAGGGAGGTCCAGATTTCCCTGGATGAGGTGCATTCCACAACCTTTTGAAAGATGTCATCAGACATTGTCTGTGCCAATATATTCATTGCTTTGACATCATCACTTCTCTACTTCTTTTGAGCTTTTGTCCACTCAGGAGGTGGAACAACTTTATTTGTTGTTGTTGTTGCAGTGCTTGTTGTTGCTGTAGGAGTAGGGAGTCCTGTCAAAATTACATTAAAAATATCTTCGTCAATAGAATTCATATATAATCTGATCATTGCCTTCCATAATGCAAACTTATTTAGATTGCACATATGAGGTCTTGTGCTTGAGTATTCTTTGTTCTGTGTCATGAGTTTTTAGCAAAAGAAACTCTAGAAGAAAATTAAGATCTAATTGATCTTTTGATTCAGGTGTTAGCCTGTAAAGAATCAACCTCCCTCTGATACGAATTGAAAGTGAGGTTAGATCTTAAAGTTACTCTAGAGGGGGGTGAATAGAGTATTAAAAAGTTTTTCACTTATTTTTATAGCGGAGTTAAAATAGTGATATATATATATATATATGTACTGAGTGAGTTATAAAAACAAATAAAGAAATTACAGCACAGCACAACACAGAAAAATAAACAAATACACAGAGGACACAAGGATCTATAGTAGTTCCCCAATAAACCTGGGTACATCTACTCTTCTACCACCCTTGGTAGAAATCCACTAGGTTTTTGATCAGATGCCCTATCACCAATGAGTTTTTGATCAGGTGCCCAAACACCAACTACAGGTTTTTGATCAGGTGCCCTGCCACCAAACAGTTAACTTTTGAAGGGAGTTAGAACTCTGTACAAGATGAGATAAAGAGGGTTATGAAGTTCTTCTCTGTCAATAATCTGAGAGAAGACTAGTGGATTGTATTGTTATAAAGCTCCCCCTGTCTGATAGAAATGGTTGACAGTTGAGGATGAAGTTTTCACTTGAATGAAATATCTTCCTGATAGCTAATGAATCTGAGAAACAAAGTTTTTCTCAGATTTGTTGTTGCTCTTGAAGATTTGAACTACCAGCAGAGAACTGAGAGTATGAAGATTGTTGTTCTCTGAGAATGAAAGGGTGCTGCTTGAGGATGAACACTGTAAAAACTTTTTGACTTTGTGTATTTCCTCTAGAATGAATCTTCTTCTATCGACTGATACTGTAATCCTTTCTTTTTCTATCTTATTGCAGATCTTTTTCGTTTTTCTTGACAATATATCTCTGATTTGAATTTCAAATCTTCTGAATAAGGAAAATAATAATCAGAATTGATTGTGTCTTGGAACTGCAATCTGAATCTTTAATCCCTTTTCCTTTTCAATAAATGATATCCTTTTCCAATAAGCCAAACGACTATTTTCTCGAAAGAAGACAATGGAAAGGAATAAGAATAAAAGGAAGGATATAATCCTTGACTTATCTGAAATAAATAAAATAGATCCGTTGCTGATTTAGGTTGATCTGAAATCATAGAATACAATATAACTGATCTGTCTGAGTTCGTCGAGCTGAGATAAGAATTCGTCGATCTGAATGTTAAGTTCGTCGACCGCTGAGACTTGGGAAGTTCGTCGAACGCAGAGACTTAGCAAATTCGTCGAACGCTGAGACTTGGCAAATTCGTCGAACGCTGAGACTGGGCAAATTCGTCGAACGCTGAGACTTGGCTTTTCCTAAGTTCTAACAGCCTAAAACCTTGACCCTTAGACTATACAATAGGGGTCAACATAATCCTAGTCAACAGATAGTGATCCTAGCCCAAATCAGTAATATGGTTGTTCCAACAATCTCCTCCTATTTGGGTTAGGACACAAAACTAAATAATCAGAACCTTTACTTCTTCTCTGAAGGAGGCTTGAATATGATTTGCCTGTTTGGGTTTTCTGATTCCTTTTTACTCATATAAAGATCTTGAGCTCCCAGCATGGTTTGAAATTTAGCATGAGGAACCACAGCTGCTGGGTGCAACCTTAAGTAATCTTCTGCATTGAATAAGTACTTTGAACTGTACTTTTCAAATTCTTTCTTTCTGAACTCTGACATAGTAGAGAACTGAAATAAATCCTTGCCTTCAGCTTTTGCTTTTGTTGATCTGAGCTGTAGCAATAACTGGAACTGCTTTGTTGAATCTGAATCTGCATTTTTCAGCTTTTGCTTTTGTTGATCTGAACTGAATCTGCTCTATCAAAAATTATTTCTGAATCTACATTTGCAAATAACTGAAACTGCTAAAACTGAAACTGCTGGAGCTTCTTCAAATAACTGAAACCTATCATAAAGGAGCTTCTTCATCAAGAACTGATTTTTGTTTCTTCATACAGTATCTCCCCCTGAAACTTGAGCTTCTACATAAAGCATCTCCCTCTATCAAAAAGGAAAGCATCTCCCTCTATCAAAAAGGAAAGCATCTCCCCTTATCAAAAAGGAAAGTATCTCCCCCTATCAAAAAGGAGTTTCTTCATGAAACATCTCCCCCTGCCTAGTTTCAGGAAGACCTGGAGCTAGGCCCCTAGAAGAAGGGACAGTTGTATAGGAGGTAGGGAAGGATGCAATTTTAGAAGAAATATTGCCATTGTTCCTGCAAAAGAAAAAAAAGATCAAGTGCAAAGGAACTGGAAGGAGAAGCAGATTCTGTAGGCATAAGGATAAAATGAAGTAAAAGATTTGATTATAATGAAAAAGATCAGAACTCGAAAAGACTTAGCAGGAACAAGATCCAAATTGGAAGTATACCAGATGCACACTTCTTTCCTATCCCAGATTGAACCTCAATCCATAAAAGATGCAGAACAAGATCCAAATTGGATTCTTGCAATGCAAGAGGAGCTCAATCAATTTGAAAGGAACAAGGTATGGGATTTGGTTCCAAGACCAAAAGGCCATCCATTCATTGACACCAAGTGGGTCTTCAGGAACAAGCTAGATGATCAAGGCAACATAGTCAGAAACAAAGCAAGATTGGTAGCCCAAGGATATTCACAGGAAGAAGGAATTGACTATGATCAGACCTTTGCTCCTGTTGCAAAACTTGAAGCTATCAGAATTTTTCTGGTCTTTGCTGCATTCAAGAAATTCAAAGTATACCTGATGGATGTGAAGAGTGCTTTCTTGAATGAAGACCTCAAAGAAGAAGTCTATGTGGAACAACCACCAGGTTTCATCTCTCTAACTCACTCCTCTTATGTATTTAAGCTTAATAAAGCTCTCTATGGTCTCAAACAAGCTCCCAGAGCATGGTATGAGACCTTAGCTAATTTTCTTTTGGAGAACAATTTCTGTAGAGACATAGTTGATAAAACCCTATTTTTCAGAATACATAAAAGTCAAACTTTATTAGTTCAAATCTATGTAGATATTATTTTTGGCTCTACTGATTCAAATTTATGCAAAAAGTTTTCTAACCTAATGCAATCTAAATTTGAAATGAGTAGTATGAGTGAGTTATCTTACTTCCTTGTTCTTCAAGTGAAGCAAACTCCAAATGACATATTCATATCACAATCTAAGTATGCTAAGGAATTTGTGAAAAAGTTTGGTATGTCTGATGCTTCCACCATGAAAACACCCATGCCCTCCAATGCTGTTGTAGATACTGATGAATCAGGGAAACCTGTTGATCAGAAAGTATATAGAACAATTGTTGGCTCATTACTTTATTTAACAGCAAGTAGGCCTGATATAATGTTTGCTACCTGTATTTGTGCTAGGTTCCAAGTTAACCCCATAGAATCTCACCTAATTTTATTAAAAAGAATTTTGAGATATATAAAGGGTTGTCCAAATCTAGGACTCTGGTATCCAACAGCTTCAGAATTTGAATTAACTGGATTCTCAGATTTTGATTATGCTGGATGCAGAGTAGATAGGAAAAGCACATCAGGAACTTGTCAGTTTCTTGGTGATAGGCTTGTGTCTTGGTTTTGTAAGAAACAAACATCTGTGTCTACATCAACAGCTGAAGTAGAATATATTGCTGCAGGCAGTTGCTGCTCACAGATATTGTGGATACAAAATCAACTTATAGATTATGGTATCAATCTAAATAATTCAATTATATTTTGTGACAATACTAGTGCAATATCTATAGCACAAAATCCAGTTCTACATAGTAGGACTAAACACATAGAAATTAGGCACCACTTTATCAGAGATAATGTGGATTAAAATAAAATTTGCCTACAATTTATTCCTACTGACTTACAAAGAGCTGATATTTTCACCAAACCATTGGATGAAAAGAAACATATCTTGTTTATAAATCAGCTAGGAATGATAGATGAAGATTCAATCAATTAAAAATTAAATTTTCTACTTATCACATCTCTTCATCGAACTGAGATCGACGAAATCTAGTCATTCGTCGAACGGAGATCGACGAAGTCATCTAGATCCTCGAACTGAGATCGACGAAAATCTATTTTTCGTTGAGCGCAGTTTTGATGAAGCCTTTTTTTCTGAATCTTTCCTTATAATCAAATCTTTTATTTCATTTTAATTGTATGCCTACAAAATTGCTTCTCTTTCCAGTTCTTTTGCACTTGATCTCTATTTTCTTTTGCAGGAACAATGACAATATTTCTTCAAAATAATTGCATCCTTCCCTACCTCCTATTCAACTGTCTCTTCTTCTAGGGGCCTTGCTTCAGGCCTTCCTGAAACTAGGCAGGGGGAGATGTTTCATGAAGAAGCTCCTTTGTGGCAGGGGGAGATGTTTTGAAGAAACTCCTTTTTGTCAGGGGGAGATGCTTTCCTTTTTGATAAGGGGAGATGCTTTTTGAAGATGCTCAAGTTTCAAGGGGAGATGCTGTATGAAAAAGAAAAAATCAGTTCTTGATGAAGAAGCTCACATCAGTTTTGATTCAGAAATTCAGTTATGACAGATTCAAATGCAGATTGGTAGCAAAACAGATTAAGTTATTGCTACAGTTCAGATCAACAAAAGCTAAAGCTGAAAAATGCAGATTCAGATTATAAAGCTTTTCAGTTCAAGTTCCAGTTCAAGTTGATTTGGTGAAGTCACCTCCAACTTAAGTTCCAAAATTTTTTAGAAAGCAAAATTCAGTTCAGATAAACAAAGAAAAATGTTGAAGGCAAGGATTTCTAAGCAAAGCAAAAGATGCAAATGCAGATTCAGAAATATTGTTTGATATAGCAGATACAGCTCAGATAATCAAATTCAGAAAGCTGAAGGCAATGTCAGAATTCAGAAAGCAAAAGGTTCTGATTTATTTATTTTTATTAGTTTTGTTTTCAATGTAAAATTCAAAACTCAGAGTATCATATTTTATATCTTCTGAAATGTTTAAAATCTGTCAGATATATATGCTCTGTTGTTTTGTTGTTTATTTTATTATTCAATTTTGTCAAATAGTGTCCTAACCCAAATAGGGGGAGATTGTTGGAACAACCCTATTACTGATTTGGGCTAGGATCACTATCTGTTTATTAGGACTAAGTTGACCCCAATGTATAGTCTAAAGGGTCAAGGTTTTAGGATGTTAGAACTAAGGAAAAGATAAGTTTTCTGCGTTCGACGAACTCCTTTCTACGTTCGAAGAACTCCTCTCTGCGTTCGACGAACTTGCTCTCCAGCTCGACGCACTCAGTTCTTAAGCCAGTCCAGCAGTTTATCTCTTCAGTTCGACGAACTTCATTCTACGTTCGACGAACTCAGCTCTGCGCTCGAAGAATAAGTAATAAGATGTTCAGATCGACGAAATTTCTTATTTCAGTTCAGTATTTCAGACAGATCATTTTTATTTCATTCTCTGAATTCAGATCTTCTATCAGCAACGAATCTATTTCTTCCAGATAAGTCAAGGATATTATATTTCCTTTTATTTACTCTCATATTTCGAGAAAATAGCCGTTGACATATTCTGGAAAAGGACATTTTCATGGAAAAGGAAAAGAAATAAAGTGTATCAGATTTGCAGTTCCAAATATATCTCTTCTGAATATTTTATTCCTTAAACTAAGTGATTTGAATTTCAAATCAGTCAGAGATTTCAAAAAGGAATAAGTAAGAAGATTTACAGGACATTATTACAGTATAACAAGACAGGAAAAAGAGAGAAAGAATACAGTCGAGAGAAAAGTAACAGGAAGAAAAGAAAGAAAGAAAGCATTCACAGATCATCTTCTTCTTTCTCAAGCAGCACCTTTCACTCTCTGAAAACATCAACACCTCTCAGTTTCTGCTGCTAGATCAGATCTTCAAGAGCAACAAACAATCTGAGAAACCTTGGTCTCTCAGATTCATCAGCTATCAAGGAAGATATCTGTTTCAAGTGAAAGCTCCATCCTCAAACTGTTAAGAATTTCAATCAGACAGGGGGAGCTTTACAACATCAATATCCACTAGTCTTCTCTCAGATTATTGTCAGAGAAGAACATCTAAACCCTTTTTATCCCATTCTGTACAGGGTTCTAACTCCCTTCAAAAGTTAACCTCTTGGTGGCAGGGCACCTGAATAAAAACCTGTAGTTTGGTTAGAGCACCTGATCAAAAGCTCAGTTGGTGTTTGGACACCTGATCAAAAATCCATTGGTGATAGGACACCTGATCAAAAATCTAGTGGAATCCTACCAAGGGTGGTAGAAGGGTAGATGTACCCAGGTTGATTGGGGAACTACTATAAAATCTTTGTGTCCTCTGTGTTTGTTTGATTTTCTGTACTGTGCTGTGTCCTTTGTTTTTATTTTGTTTTATAACTCACTCTGCAATACACATATATATATCACTATTTTAATTCCGCTATAAATAAGTGAAAAACATTTTAATACTCTATTCACCCCCCTCTAGAGTGACTTTAAGATCTAACCTCACTTTCAGATACCATGTAATCGAACGATGTTATCCATATATAGCTTTGCCAGCTTCACCACTGAATCGCTTTTCTGGTTCGGGATCAAATGCGTAACCTTAGTTAACCGATCAACGATCACCCAGATAGAGTCATTTTCCTGCAGCGACTTTGGCAACTCGTGCATAAAGCCCATCGAAATATCATCAAATTTTCACTCCGGAATTGACAATGACTTCAAGAATCCTCCTGATCGTTGACACTCGGCCTTCACTAACGCGCACGTTTGGCACTTTGCCACAAAAAGGGCTATATTTTTCTTCATGCATGACCACCAAAATAATGTTTTCTTGTCTTGGTACATTTTGGTACTCCACGAATGAATCGAGTACTTGGTGAAATGAGCCTCGTACATCAATTCATCTCGCAGTTTCCCATGATTAGGGATACATAGTCTGCCATCCTTCCGTAGTTGCGCATCCTTAGAGGAAAACTCGGCGTTCGGCCCCTCAGCGGACTCCGCCAAATAGTGTTGCATGCTCGGATCAAACTCCAAGGCCTGCCTCACACGATCACCAATGTCATATTGCACTTCCAACCAACTCAGAACGGCTGTAGAAGACGACCCGCGATCTACACAGGAGATCTCCACAGTCTCCAACTCACGGGCCAAATGCTCATCGTGAGCCAGAATCCAACTTGCCTGCGCTGGTGCCCGACGACTCAGGGCGTCTGCTACCACATTCCCTTTCCCGGGGGTATAAAGTATATCAAATGTGTAGTCTCCCAAGAACTTCATCCACCTCATCTGGCGTATATTCAGATCTCTCTGATCCAGCAGGTACTTTATGCTCTTATGGTCCGTGAAGATTCCGATTTTCACACCATATAGATAATGTCTCAACAACTTCAGAGCAAACACACAGGCCGCCAATTCTAGATCGTGAACAGGGTAGTTTCTCTCATGTACCTTCAGCTGACGCGAACCGTAAGCGATAACCAAACTGACATAGAATGCAACCCAGACCACTACCCGAGGCGTCACTGTACACCTGGTAACCTTCAGTCCCACAAGGCGAACACAGAATCGGGGCGGAAATCAGTCGGCTCTTCAGCTCTTCAAAAGCTCGAGCGCACTCTGGCGTCCAGACGAACCTTTGATCCTTCCTAGTCAACGTAGTGAGGGGAAGTGCAATCCGCAAAAAGTTCTCCACAAAGCGCTTGTAATAACCGGTAAGCCCCAAAATGCTCCGAACCTCCGCTACACTCCTCAGTTCAGGCCACTCTCGGATCGCTGCAACTTTCGCCGGATCTACCGCGATACCCTCTCCACTGACGATGTGCCCCAGAAATGCCACAGACGGTAGCCATAACTCGCACTTGGAGAATTTTGCATATAACTGATGCTTCCTTAGGACTGTCAAGACCATACGAAGGTGGTCGACATGCTCTTCCTCGGACTGCGAGTACACCAAAATATCGTCGATGAAGAAGATAACAAACAGATCTAGGTACTCCCGGAAAGCTCTATTCATCAGATCCATAAAGACAGACGACGCATTCGTGAGCCCAAAGGGCATCACCGTGAACTCATAATGCCCGTAACGTATGCTGAACGCAGTCTTTGGGATGTTAGACTCCTGTATCCCGAGCTGATAATATCCAGACTTTAAATCCAGCTTCAAGTAAACTGTGGATCCTACCTACTGATCACACAGATCGTCAATGCGGGGAATCAAATATTTATTCTTTTCTGTCAACTTGTTCAACTCCCTATAATCTATGCACAGGCGCAAACTATCGTCCTTCTTCTTCACGAAAAGAACCAGTGCACTCCACGGTGACGAGCTCGGACGTATATATCCTTGCTCAAGCAATTTGTTACGGACGGACTTGGAGGTCGCCTAGAAGAGTACCCGAAGGTGGAGATGACGGAGGCAGAGATTCTACGGAGGCCCGCGGCTGGCTAAGCGGGGCGTGCTCGAGAGAGAGAGAGAGAGCTTCCAAGATCTCTTTAACGTTTTGGGAAATAGACTTTCTTCATTCATACCAATACAAGACTCACTAGATCCTTTTAATAAGACTTACAATCGACATAAACGGAAAGAACGCTAAAGGAAATAACGACAAATTTGGATATGCGACTAAAAATGACACCTCATAAAGACACGCATAAATAACGGCGCCATATAAGGACGCGACTTTAAGACAGAATAAATGCATATTAGGAACTAATTAATAATAAATTAACATCTCTTCCGACCTTCAAATCGAGCTTGTCCTCAAGCTCGAATTTTGCGTGGATGCCCGAGTCTTCTGGCATCTTGATCTCCCGTCAGAACAATGCCCGATAGCGCGTAGCGGTGGCAGGGATGTCAGCGATGTGTGACAACGACGTCTGAAAAATGGGCGTCAAAAGGAATGTCTTCGTCGGGAACTGTGGAGCGGTGGTCAGCAGCAATGACAAGACAACTGAAGGAGCGACTATCGGCAGAAGGAACGGATCTGGCGGCGAGGTGGCAGGAGGTATTGACGAAGCAGGGGCCGACAAAGGAAGCTGTAGGATGGCAGCCGCAGTGACTGATGAAGGCGGCCCAAGGTTGGGCGGCACCCCCACAGGAAATGATGGCGGAGGGGCAATCATCGCGGAGAGCGGTGGTACGTCGTCGGCGAGAGAAGAAGGAGACTGCATGAGGAGAGACAGTGGCAGCAACGGAGGAGACTTTGGCGAGTAGGAGGCTATCAAATCATCAAGCTTGTGGAGGAGTGTGGACATGTCGTCCCGACAACGAGCGTCAGCGTCCCGACGACGTGCGTCGAAGTCCCTAAGGCGGGCGTCCCAAGTGGTCATCATTTCTTCTATCGAACGGAGGGCAGCAATCAACAGAGGACTGGTGCTTCTTTTCTTGTACGGGGCTCAAGACGAAAAGGCGGCGTTTCTTTTCTTGTCAATCAACAGAGGACTGATGTTGGTTAATTTCCCGCAGAAACTGTGATGAGCTGGAGGAATCAATTCACTTGATTATGGCTGGATATTAATTTCGAGGCCCTATGTCACACGATCCAAATTAAGAATAAAATAATTCCTTGTGAACCAGCGCACGTGAGAGTCGCCAAATCGGAGCTGTAGCGTGGGTACACGCGCAGGGTGTGAGGCTCGATGCGTGCGTTGATGCTGAACGTGGCG
This sequence comes from Dactylorhiza incarnata, assembly GCA_033032865.1. NCBI lineage: Eukaryota > Viridiplantae > Streptophyta > Magnoliopsida > Asparagales > Orchidaceae > Dactylorhiza > Dactylorhiza incarnata. Next base: position 375,278 of record JAWHQI010000531.1, on the reverse strand, counting down.
GCGACGTGGTCGAAGGCGCGGCGGCACCGGAAAATGAGCCAGGGCTCGGTCGAAACTTGCGTCTGGATCGCCGCTGGAACTAGACGCTGCAAGTGCTGAACCCGTTGTTGAGATGAGACGAAGCAGGTGTCGATCCTAACGGAGATGGAGCCCGCGCGAGTGCTTGCGCGGGTTGATCGGGGGAGACCCACAAAGGCTTGCAACCCTCTATTGCTGAGCGACGGTCAGAGCCGGGAGGCCCGGGACGGGCGTGTGTTGGCTTGCGGAAACTGGTGCGTGGTCTGTGAAGTCCAGAGCTGGACGAAGTGGTGAAGTCGATGAAGCAATGCTAGCGTGCGGAAACAACGGGTCAGCAGTGTGGAGCAACGAAAGAGTTGAGCCGAGGAAGGATGCGCTCTGATACCAAGATGTTACGGACCGACTCAGAGGTCGTCAGAAGAGTAGCCGAAGGTGGAGATGACGGAGGCGCATATACTATGGAGCCTTGACTGCGGCTGCCTAAGCGGGGCGTGCTCGAGAGAGAGAGAGCTTCCAAGATCTCTTTAGGATTTTGGGAAATAGACTTTCTTCATTCATACCAATACAAGACTCACTAGGTCCTTTTAATAGGACTTACAATCGACACAAAAGGAAAGAACACCAAAGAAAATAACGACAAACTTGAACATGCGACTAAAAAAGACACCTCATAAAGACACGCCATAAATAATGACGCCATATAAGGATGCGACTTTAAAACAGAATAAATACATATTATGAACTAATTAATAATAAATCACGCCATAAAGGACCCGTAACATCTCTTCCGACCTTCAAATTGAGCTTGTCCTCAAGCTCGAATTTTGCGTGGATGGCTGAGTCTTCTGGCATCTTGATCTCCCGCCAGATCAATGCCCGATAACGCGTAGCGGTGGCAGGGATGTCAGCGATGTGTGACAGCGACGTCCGAAAAATGGGCGTCGAAAGGAATGTCTTCGTCGGGAATGGTGGAGCGGTGGTCAGCATCAATGACAAGACAACTGAAGGAGCAACTATCGGCAGAAGGAACGGATCTGGCGGCGAGGTGGCAGGAGGTATTGACGAAGCAGGGGCCGGCAAAGGAAGCTGTGGAATGTCGGCCGCAGTGACTGACGAAGGCGGCCCAAGGTTGGGCGGCACCCCCACAGGAGATGATAGCGGAGGGGCAATCATCGCGGAGAGCGGTGGTATGTCGTCGGCGGGAGAAGAAGGCGACTGCATGAGGAGAGACAGTGGCAGCGACGGAGGAGACTTTGGTGAGTAGGAGGCTATCAAATCATCAAGCTTGTGGAGGAGTGTGGACATGTCGTCCCGACAACGAGCGTTGGCGTCCCGACGATGTGCGTCGAAGTCCCGAAGGCGTGCGTCCCAAGTGGTCATCATTTCTTCTATCGAACGGAGGATAGCAATCAATAGAGGACTGATGCTTCTTTTCTTGTATGGGGCTCAAGACGAAAAGGCGGTGTTTCTTTTCTTGCCAATCAACAGAGGACTGATGCTGGTTAATTTTTCGCAGAAACTGTGATGAGCTGGAGGAATCAATTCATTTGATTATGTCTAGATATTAATTTTGATGCACTATGTCTCACGATCCAAATTAAGAATAAAATAATTCCTTGTGAACCAGCGCACATGAGAGTCGCCAAGTCGGAGCTGTAGCGTGGGTACACGCACAGGATGTGAGGCTCGACGCGTGCGTGGATGCTGAACGCGGCGGCAACGTGGTCGAAGGCGCGACGGCAGCGGAAAATGAACCAGGGCTCGGTCGAAACTTGCGTCTGGATCGCCGCTGGAACTAGACGCTGCAAGTGCTGAACCCATTTTTGAGATGAGACGAAGCGGGTGTCGATCCTAACGGAGACGGAGCCCGCGCGAGTGCTTGCGCGGGTTGATCGGGGGAGACCCACAAAGGCCTGCAGCCCTCTGTTGCTGAGTGACGGTCAGAGCCGGGAGGCCCGGGACGGGCGTGTGTTGGCTTGCGGAAACTGGTGCGTGGGCTGTGAAGTCCAGAGCTGGACATAGTGGTGAAGTCGATGAAGCAATGCTGGCGTGCGGAAACAACGGGTCGGTAGTGTGGAGCAGCGAAAGAGTCGAGCCGAGGAAGGATGCGCTCTGATACCAAGATATTACAGATCGACTCGGAGGTCGTCGGGAGTGTAGCCGAAGGTGGAGATGACGGAGGCGCATATACTACGGAGCCTTGACCGCGGCTGCCTAAGCGGGGCGTGCTCGAGAGAGAGAGAGCTTCCAAAATCTCTTTAGGGTTTTGAGAAATAGACTTTCTTCATTCATACCAATACAAGACTCACTAGGTCCTTTTAATAGGACTTACGATCGACACAAGAGGGAAGAACGCCATAGGAAATAACGACAAATTTGGACATGCGGCTAAAAAGGACACCTCATAAAGACACGACATAAATAACGACGCCATATAAGGACGCGACTTTAAGACAGAATAATTGCATATTAGGAACTAATTAATAATAAATCACGCCATAAAGGAACCGTAACACAATTCCTGCAGTTGCACCTTCAACTCTGCCATCTCTTTTGGCGCCATACGATAGGGCGAGCGTGACACGAGTTTAGCACCCGACACAAGCTCAATGAAAAAGTCGACTTCCCTCTGGGGCGGGGCCCCAGGAAGCCTATCTGGAAAGACGTCCGCAAACCGCTACAACTGGCACGTCGCATAGCTTAGGCTTATGCTCTGAAGCCTCTACTAATGCGAAAAATAGCTCCGCGCCTTTTCGAGTTGCTTTCACAACTTGGAGAGCGGTCATCAGGGTTTTTGCTCGCACTTCACAGACCCATAAAACGAGTTCCGCCTCCGCATCCTCCGCCTAACAAGACTTCTTTTGACTTGCAATCAATACATGCGCTCTGCTTTGCCAGCCAATCCATACCAAAGATGACGTCGAACTCCGACAACGGTGGCGGCGCTGCTTCCAAATCAAAGTCTTGTTCTCCAATACGAACCTTCACGCGACTCTTCCTCTTCGCACTCATTAAGCACCCATTGGGTAAGAGCACATCCAACTTCTCTTCTGCCAATAAACAAGGCACTTCGACTCACCCCACTAATTCTTCTGATAAAAAGGAGTGGGATGCGTCGGTGTCGAACAATGCTCTCGCAGGATGATTAAAGACCAATACGAATCCTAGCGAGTACACAAGGGTTAAGCGTACACAAGCATTATAAGCAATATACATGACAGTAATTAAAGCATAAATGTACCTGTCACGACATCATTCTGCCGAATGACGTCCTGCTGACCGAGAGTGAAGACCCTCGACTGAGTCGGTGGGTACTGGGAGGCTGATGACTCTGCAACCTTCCCTTTTTCTGGATAGTTGGACCCTGCCGCTCTGGGAGCTTCCAACGCTAAGAGGTCAGACCACGACCCGTAGTGACACATGAAGCGGTAGACTGAGTTGGTGTGTACTGTTTTTGCCTCTTGTTATACCTCTTGGGCTCTGACCTCCCTTGGGACTTCGACGCCTTGAACTCAATGCTCTTTGACTGAAATCCCCTGCGGCGTTGGACTCTCTCCAAGTCTATCTCTAACGCTCTTGCCTACTCCACCAGGGAACTGAGTCCAAAGGCCTTGGGCCCTGACAGATTCAGCCTCAGATTATTACGTAATCCATCAAAGAACCTGTGAGTTTTGGTCTTCTCCTTGGCTAATAATCCACCAGAGTAGTGACCCAGGCTGGTGAACTTGTGGAGATACTCGTCCACTTTCATGTCTTTCTGCAGCAAGCGGAAGAACTGGTTCTGCAGCTGCAGACGAGTCGCCTCAGGTATGAAGCGCTCCAAGGACTCGAAGAATTCCTCCATAGATATCTCTGTCAGCTCTCTTCCGCGAAAAATCATCTATGCTTCCTCTTCCCACCAAAGCCTCGCCTCCCCATTGAGTAGGAAGGTGGCCAGAGTCACCATCTGCTCCCTGATAGTCTGAGTGGCAGCCAGAGTAATCCTAATTATGGACAACCAATCCTCGGCTTCAATAGCTGTCTCGCTCCCCGAGAAAGATGGTGGGTTGAAGCTTAGGAAGAGCTTCAAAGGGTCATCCTGGGCTCGGGGATTAACCAACGGCACTGCAACATCAACATGTACCGCAACAACAACAGGTACCGCAACAACAACAACAACAGGTATAGCAACAACAACTGGTACTACAAAATCGATGGGTACCACAACTGCTGTAGGTGTACCATCAGCAACTGGTACCGCAACATCAATGGGTATCGCAGCAGGATCAGGCATCGGGGCCACTTCAGGAGTGGCAGATTTGGCGGGTGCGACATTTGGTATCAATTTGCCCTGTCTCGCATCCAAAGTAGCAAGTACTGCCTCCGTGATTATTCTAACCGTTTCAGCAGACGGCGGACTAGTAGCAGTAGACCCAGAAGTGTTGTTGTTAGCGACATTGCGGGAAGGGCCCACACCACTTCTAGCTGCCTAAACACGCAAAAATACTATATTTAGTGGTCTAAATTAGGCAAAATAGAGAAATTGGAACGTTCAAGTTCCCTAAAACAGCGTAACCACATTTAGTCATTTAGGCTCTTGCACTGTATGTGCTCACCACCCGTTAAAAGGGTTCTTCCCAAAATCTAAAGACTAGCGGATCATGAAACATAATGTCCGATACCAATTGTAACATCCATGGTCTGCAAATAGAATATAACATGGGTCCGACCGAGACCCCACGACATATAATATCCACAAACTTAAAATGCTAGTAAATGGCAGCAGAAAAAGAAAACTAATCAACATCTTAGAGTAAACGAAAGCTAAACAAAAGCCCAAAACAAATGGGACCAAATGTACACATCTACTAGGAATGAAACGTACATAAAGAGGTACTCGTCCTTAAGGCTTGCAAAATAAAATAAGAGTACGGTTAAAGAAAACCCAAAAGGGAGAAAAGAATCTCCAGCTCCTCAGCAGCTCTTGGGCTCCGGCCCACTACACACCGCTACGAGTTACGCCACCTGAAACCAAGAACAAACGGGCGGCAAACGAAGGTCAGCATGGGGCTGACCCACACAACGTAACGACCCTTTCCCCCGACCATCCTAGCGGATTCTGGGGCGAGTACATCGCTCTCCTGCAAGTACACACGAAAACCAAAGCATAAAAACAAAGAACAACGGGGCACACAAAGGGATCCCCAAAGCATACCATCGCGCAGACGTCGTTGACTCCCAAAGTCATACGACCGAAGCTTTGGAGACATTCTAATTCGAGTACCCATGACGAGAGGCGTGTGATCGCCTTTCGCACTCAACCGAAGCGATAGGAGGAATAGATTTCTCATCTACCTAAGAGAGAACGATAGAGAGACACAAAGTCCATATCTATCCAAAAGAAGCGCGACAGGGAGGAAAGCAGTCCACAACTGTCCAAATGAGCGCGACAGAGAGGGGAAACAATCCGCAACTTTCCGAATGAGCGCGACAGAGAGTATAACATTACTCCCGGTCCCGAAACATCGCAACTGGAGGAACGATCTCGTCTCCGGTCTAACAACGATAGACTCTCAACGTTAGCCTAAAGAGGCTCTAAAATGTACGAGCGACTTGACAAAGACTAATAGGTCGATAAACGCAACTACAACGTGACGGAGAATCCACCCGTCCTACGAAAGCCCACAAGAATGTCGTTCTACCGGGCCCAACACAGACCCGCCTAGTAACGGGTTCCTGCAATCTCTACGACGAATAGCATGAGACATTCCCGTTCGCGTAACTAAGGTTAATCGCAATGCACATCATATAACATCACCGATCCAGACTTATCGCCACAGGTAGACTTCACACAACATGCCTAAATCCAGACTCGCGCGTCGGATCACTAATGCATATTTATGCCGGGGACAGACACAATCGACCCGGGGGGTCGCAATGAACCGAGGGAAACACGCATTGCATCCAGTTGGAGGCGGGGGCCCTCCTAAGCAAAGTAGAAACAAAAAGAGTACACCGGGGTCGCAATCCCACGCCCTGGCGGAGTCCCCACTCTCCACACCGCGTAGCGGGTGAGGGACTCTACGTGCAGCTCACACAGACATGCGCCTGGGTTGCAATCCCACGCCCTGGCGGAGTCCCCATCCTCAACTGAAACGGCGTGAGGGGACTCATTACACGAAAATAAACATAAGCACAAAAATATAGAAATAACGGTTCTAAGATGGGGGAAAAGGGTCGTTACCCTCAACGCGCGGCTCAGAGGCATTGTGACTTGCATGAAACTTGAAGGCTAGCGACCACAGCGACTGTCCACACACAGATCTGATTTCCACACGCCGATTTGAGCTCCAAATCGACTTTCCACGGCGGCAGCTCACGACAAAACAAGAGATTGTAGCTCTAGGCCGGCAGTTCAAGCTCGGCAAAAGCCCTAGCAAAGGTCGGCGAGGGAGCAGGAGGGGCAAATCGAAGAGGGAGATCGGAAGAGGGGTTGCGGCTTCCTTAACCCAATCTTTTAAATATCGGATGTCAGCGACATCAGATTGAGTTTTTAAATGTCGGAAGTCGGAGACATGTCGGAAGTCGGAGACATGTCGGGGATATTTTATAATATCGGATTTTCATGTCTTATAAATAAAATTTTTATTTTTATGTATACTAACTACAATTATATGTTATAAAAATAGAAAAAATAATATAACAAATAGATAAAAAATGAGCCATTTATATTACGAAATAAAATAGAATAGTATATAAGTTAAAATATTATTAACAAATACAAAATGATACATTGTAAAATATATTTAATAGTATGCAATAATTTTATTTTAATAACAATAAGTTTATTGCAAATAAAGAAGATTTAAATATTTTCATATTTTTTGTAATAAATGTATTAAATATTTTCATATTTTTTGTAATATGAAATTAAAAAATTGTGAAACTATTATACAAAATTGGTTCTAAGAATAAAACGTTAAAAAATCGAAACAATAAGTCTAATCGATTTAATCATACATAATATAATATTAATAGACGATTTAAACATATGCAGTCTGCTAATATAACATAAAATAAAATAACGGAAGATATATTTAAAGTCGTGTCGGCTGATATATCGGAAAAAATCGGACATGTCGGCCTATATTTTACAAAATGACAATCTATTTTTTAGAAAAATTTATTGTTTTGCCCTAAAAAATGATATGTCGGGAGATATGTCGGAGGACATTTAAAACAATGCCCTAACCTATTTCCTTCTTCCAGTCGACGGACGGAACAAGGAAGGGATCGAGAAAGAGAGAGAGGTATCGGGATGGGGCGTTCTCTTCCTCCTTCCAGGCGGCGCACAAGGTAGAGAAGGAAGATCGAGAGGGAGATCAGCTTCCTTTTCGCGAACTGGAGAGGTTGCTCACGGGAAATAGAGAAAGAGAGGGATCGGGGTTTGGGGGTTGCCGCTACTTTCGTGATAAAGAGGGAGAGAGATCGGTTAAAAAGGAAAGAGGGGTGATTAGGATTTTTATTAAAACCCTAACCTGAAATTATTATTCGCACCCCTGGAACCTCTATTCGCACCCCCACATTAGATTTAAGTAAACTAAGGCGTTACATGGTCCTCCAAAGCACTCTTCTCTCCAAAGAGAGCTCAAATCCAGATGATGCCCCTCATACCCTACCCCTCCCCTTTATATACATGAGCGAGGACACACTTAATAGGAAACTACAAAAGGCTTTAATTAATCATGATTTTCAGTACCGGACTGGACATTGAACCGAAAGTACGAGAGGTTTAAGGTTCGACCGGTTCAGCCATTTTTGAACCGCTATAGCCTAAAAAAGTAAAAAACTATAATTTAAATTATATCATAGTTATAATTATATTAAGATATTTTTACAAATCTAGCGTTAAGTTTAAAAAAAGAAGAATACTCTAAAATTTAATAATGACAAGCTCCCTCTTAGCACTCGGAGTGTGGGTCCTCTAAAGCACTCTTCTCTCCAAAGAGTGCCCAAATTCACTCCAAAGAGTGCCCAAATCCAGATTGAATCGAAAGTAGGAGAGGTTAAAGGTTAGATCGGTTCGACTGGTTCAACCATTGTTGAACTGCTATAGCCTAAATAGGTAACACAAATATAATTTAAATTATATGATAGTTATAATTATATTAAGATAATTTTACACATCAAAATTTATTTCAAACCAGTTTTGGTAAGTTGTCTAAAAAAAAGAATGTTCTAAAATTTAATTGTGTTTTGAATCAAATCAAGTTCGATATAACAAATAATAATAATTCTTGTGTTGAATAATACTTAGAATTCATTCATAGTTTATGTCTAGCACATGTGTAAAACATAAATTAAAATTTCCTTTTTTTGAAATAATCATTTTCGAGCTAAAGATTAAGAACCATCCGGTTTTCCAAAATCGAGATCGTCTTACCGCTTTACCGGTCAACCAATGGTTCTCTGGTTCTTGAGCCGTTTTCGACTCGAATGGTTCTTAAGCATGATTGGACCGGTTTATAGACCTATTCATGGTCCAACCGTCCAGTTTGGTCCGGTTCTTAAAACACTGTAATTATTATTTATCTAAGTAATATTAATGAATACTCATTAATTAATACTAATTAATTACAAAAAAAAATATATCCACATGTATGAACATTTAAGGATCACCTGTGAGGGTGCCCGCTTGGGCAAGTGCGTAACATTATTCCACCCTTGAAAATTAATCTTGTCCCCAAGGTCGAGGTTCAAATATTTTTCTGGCCCTTCAAGAATTTCGGCGACATATATAAGTTGGATGAGAGGCGTCGGTCACTGTTGCGACGAGGTGAGATAATACTTATTATAAAAAATTAAAGTTGGGTGTAAGGATGTGGGTATAAGTTAGTGCAAACAAAATATGGGGGGATGTTTAATTTGACTTCTAGTGATGAGGTTGACGTGTGATCAAGGGATGGAAAGCAGAGTTGACGTGAATGGGAGGGAGCTGCTAGTTGCGGGTGGAGCTCGAGAATGGTGTGTTGGAATATTGGTTCTGCATCTCTTGGTTTGAGAATTACAAATCCTAATCTGTATTTGTTCTACCTTGGCTTATGTTTATAGTGTGCATGGTTTATAGGTACAATGGAGACAAGAACAATACATGTCTATGTTGAACATGGTGGAAGATTGCTCATAAGAAAAAATCACGAGCACATCTACAATACTTGGAGCATACTCGGGACATCTGATGACAGATATGGAAAGAAACATCAAGTACCGCCATCGATAGCGATACCGACCTGCGGTAGCACTCATTCTACAACGACCACCTGCCAAGGAGCAAATTTGGACTTTGTGGAATCAGGGAGCTACATATAGAATGAGATAAATTACACTACCGCACGACAATAGCGATATCGCCCGATGATATTTTTTTGGCTACTCTGTCAATCACAGGGACAAATATAACAGGAGGATTTGTGTTTGCTCGTGAAGTTATTACTTGCTACCGCCAGGCGATAGCTCTACCACGCCGCGCTATCTGTTGCCTAAAGTGCTCGCGCCACCTTCCAAACGAAGAATTGAAGAAACTGGAAAATGAACTATTTGCACTACCGCCCGACGATAGCGCTTCCGCGGGCGATAGCTCACAAAGAACCATTTAAAGAACATTTTACTCCGTTTCTTAAAGTGATCACGATTATTTTGGAGAGACTTTTCGTCCCAATGCTCTAGAGAAGATCCAGCATTCCCGTACATCAATCAATAGATATTTCAAACGCGCTTGAGGATTAATGCATATACATGACGAGATTGAGCGCATAAACGACAAAGATCTTTAGCGCTGCTTCGACATCACCTTCAGAAATCATCTTTGGGAGTTTTCATTCGAAATATCTTTCTTCTATCTTTTGTATTTTGTTCTTTGATTTTCTGTAACCCTTTTTGTGTTGGAAATTTGCCTTGGTTGGCGATTAGGTCTAGGAGATGACTTAGGGACTGAAAATTCGCCTTGTTGGCGACTTGGTGTAGGTGACGACTTAGGGCTGAAAATTCGCCTCTTGGGTGGTGACTAGATTAAGGGGTAGGTCTTGAGGGCTTGAGGCCAATCCAGGGATGGATAAGCTATAAGACCAATCGGTTCTAGGAGAGAGTCAGTATATAAAAGAAAAATTGTGCAATCATCGCCTGTAGATCTTCAGCGTCATGGAGATCCAAGTTTTGTAAACTTCATGAAAGTTAATATAATATGAATATGTTTTTCACTGAAGTTTATTGATATTATTTTCCGCTTCAATCATTTTAATAATGATTAAGGATTTAATTGTTAGAAAGAATTTTATTAAAAGTTGATGATTCCTTATTCATCCCCCTCTAAGGAAGCCATACGATCCTACATGGTGATGATGTCGTGGGAATCTGGATGATATGGGGCACTGGAAGGAACCTAGAGGGTGTTTGGGCTCGATGGCAGTGAGGACGTGACGATGGAGCTGAAATAAAATTCAACAACCTTCGTTTTAGGGAGGAACAAAGAGGGAAGATCAGATAGGCCGTCTGTGGTGGTGGTGGGGGGGGGGGGGGGGGTCCTTGATGCCGAAGAGGCTGTGCGATACCGGTAAGGACATAGCATTGTGGGGGGAGCCCGATGCGAGTGCCAGATCTTGTGGAATAGAGTGGTGTCCTTGGCGCCACTTCCTGTGTTGATTGTTAGGACAATGAGAGTGGAGGATGGTGAGGCCCTTTACGGTTCTGGCGGACATGAAAAAAAGAAAAGCTAAAGCCGTGGCAGTTGTGGGGCTAGACATCCTAGGTTGGTGCGGGGATGGAAAAACCTCGCGAGATGGCTGTGTTATCACTGGGGTTGAGATGGGTGGTTTAGGGTCTGTCAGTTATGGCAAGAGAGCAGGGATGGGAGGGATGAGGGCTTCCCTAAGCGCCGACTATTGGTGTATCGGCGCTGCCTTGTCGTTGGAGACAGGACGAGAGGACCGGGTTTTGGTTGTTTTGCAGGACGACAGAGGGTTTAGTTGCGCTTGTGACTTCCTGGAGGTTGGGGTTTCGCTCTGATGGCTTCGGTGGTGCGCCATGCTCATCCAGTTTATTGAGTTTGGCATTGATACGATGCACCATCACGAGGGGATTGGTGAGGATAGCGTCCCACTGATCAAAGGCTCGTTCATCGATGCTACATTTATTATCTTGCCGAGGAGACAAATGCAACAGGTTGGCTAGTTCACCCCAACAATGAAGGTAGAGGCACACATAATGGGCTTGTGGCTGTCGACCAAGCTATACGGCAGGCAACACATCAGGTCAGACCATTGTTACCAATATGACTTTCTATAAGCGCAGGCGAGATAGGGCACTCAATGCGGAGCGAAAAGCTCAAGCGAATGAAATTGTATTGCATGAAAATAACTGATACAAACTTGGGAAATAAGCTCCTGCCTAGCACTCGGAGACTAGGTTCTGCAAAGCACTATTCTTTCCAAAGAGAGCCAAAATCCAAATGATCCAAAACTGCCTCTCAAACCTTGCCCCCTCCTCCTTATGTAGATGAGGGAGGGAACGCTTAATAAGAAATTACAAAATACTTTAATTAATATTAATGAATACTCATTAATTAATATTAACAAATTAATCAATACTAATTAATTACAATATATATCCACACGCACACATATGTACACATTCAAGGAGCTCCTGCGAGGGGATCCGCTCGGGCGAGTGCGTAACAGAGATCCCTTATGAACTACTGAAAGGGAGGAAATTAAATATTTCTTGCCTAAGGAACTTTGAGAGTAATTGCTACATTTCTAATGCTGGCAAAACCTACTTAACCAAGTTTGAGCATGATGCTAATGGAAGTATCTCCTTTGGATATTTTAAATCAAGCAAGATATATAAATATTTTAATAAGAAGACTTTATGTATGGAAAAATATATGCACATAACATTTGATGAACTTAATATTCTGTGTAGAGAAGCTCTTTATTCCCTGTGTCACTGTGTGTGAGCAGGTTAATGAAATGAAGATTGATAAAGTAGCCATGCCGAAGAAAATTCAAATGATGGAGAACTCAAACTTTTGCTTGTGCAGTCGTCGACCAATCTATCATAAACCGTCGAATTTTAGACAAACTGCCTGACCATTGACTTAGCAATCATCGACCTCCATTTTGTCAAGCATCCTAATTGTCGGCCACTGCTTAGAGAGCCACTCCCGCTCAAAGATCAACCCATACAGGCATTTTTGATTCTCAGCCAGTCATCATGAAGATCCAAGACCTCTTGATGTTGCTTCTTCATCTCATTGGGAATTGAGCACCATTCAATTCAGATTTCTTGGAGGAGCAAGTCAACCTCATTTTGCAGCCAACCTTGAAGACTGCAGATAAGCTTGACTGTGAATGGACATTCATGTAGGCTTCAGAAAAATTTAATGATCACCTAATTACTCAAGTAGTTGGTGATATTGTAGCATGTGAGAAGATAAGGTCAGGTACTTTTAATGAAACTTTGTTTGTTAGTATCCTGTCACAGTTTGAACCAATGAAGATTGAGGAAGTAAACAATGATCCAAGCTGGATCATTGCTATGCATGATGAGCTGAACCAATTTGAGCGGAATCAAATTTAGAAGCTTGTGAAGAGACAAGAGGGTTATCTAGTCATATGAACTAAATGAGTCTCTTGAGCAAGATGAATGCAACTGGAGTCATTACAAAGAACACCTTTAGATTGGTGATTCAAGGATATAAATTCAAGAAATAATTGATTATAATAAATCCTTTGCTCCTATTGCAGGATTGGAAGCTATCAAAATATTCTTAGTTTATGCAACTGACATGAACATCAAAGCATACCAGATGGATGTGAAAAATGTCTTCCGCAATGAAAATCTACAAGATAAGTGTGCGAGGAACCACTAGGTTTGTCAATCATTCTTTTCCCTCTTATGTTTTTAGATTAGACAAAGCCTTGCATAATCTTAATCAAGTTCCTAGAGTTTGATATGAAACATTATGTAACCTTCTCCTAGAGAATTCTAGGGAAAAGTAGATAAAAATCTATTCTATGTTGTGAAAGGTGTGCCCGAGGTGACTCAAAACTCTCCCAACTGGGTTTTATGGAGCTCTGTAGCAAGGGGTTGTGTTTCGGTTACTGTCACCCTTACTCACCCAACCACGTGTGTCCTAACCACGAATTGCGCCCCCTCATAGTAGTTGAGGATGATGATGAATTCAAAAGCACGGTTGATGATGACATTAACTTCTCCAGAGTGCATGAAAACAATCTGACCCGTTTACAACTTGTTCTTTATTTTGTGAACGCAATCTCTGAACTGTACAACATGAAACTCCACAGTCAAATTCAGGGGTCCCAGTTATTGTTATGAGTTACAGTGGCGCGTGGTACAACTTCATCACTCACGAGGTGGTGCAACGCCTTAAACTACTCACCATGCTGAGTACTAATTTCCATGTATCGTTGGGCGACGAGAATCGGATACCCATCAGAGGCTTGTGTCGCGCCTTGACCATGTGGCTGCACGATTACTGCTTTCTAGAAAACTTCAATGCGTTCAATTTGGGCGGCATTGAAGCGATCGTTGTCATCACATGGCTCCAAACACTCAGGGATGTCAAGACCAACTGGGCCTCCATGACTATGCAGTTTAGACCGAAGGAGTCTCATCATTACCTGCACGGCGAGCCCTCTCTCTCGCACATTCCAATTGGCCGCCACATCATTTGGAGGATGATTAATCCCAAGTTCACGACACTATGCTGGCACATTTTGATGGATCATCACATAACTTTACGCCTAGGTGTGATTACAATTTCCTCACGACATACTGTCATGTCGATGCACAAAATGATGCCATTGAGCAAACGGTGGCAAATATGCTTCATGCGGGGATTATCCATCCCAACACATACCCCTTCTCCAACCCGGTCTTGCTCGTACCAAAGAAGATGACATTTAGCGCTTTTATATGGACTACATACAACTTAACTACTACACCATGGTCGACGAGTTTCCAATTTCCCTCATTCAAGAGCACTTTTGGATGAGTTGTAGGATGATCCATTTTTCTCTAATTTTGACTTGCGCTTTGGATATCACCAAATTCGCCTTTCCCAGAAGATGTGCCCAAAGAAGTCTTTCATACGCATGACGGACACTACAAGTTCTTAATCATTCCCTTTCGGCTAACTAACACGTTTGCCACTTTTCAATTGACGATGAATGAAAATTTTTGGCCTTTTCTCCCGAAGTTCGTACTTGTTTTCTTTTACGACATTCTGATCTACAACACCTCATTGGAGACCTATATGGATGACCTTCGACATGTTCTCCACCTTCTGAGACAACATCAGTTCTCGATAAACATAAAAAAGTGTTAGTTCGGATGTTCCAAAGTGGCATATTTGTGTCGTGCATTTACCCAGAGAAGATCACACTCATTGCTTAGTGGGCAATGCCTTCCATTTGCATCGTCGCTGATTCCTTGGCTTGACGGGGTAGTATTGATTCTTCACCTGCAACTATGGATGCATAGCCCGACCACTCATCGACCTCCTTAAGGGGACGTCAGATCGCCCCTTCACATGGCCACCGAAGGAACAAAAACCTTTCTATGGGCTCCAATGAGCCCTCTGCTCAACACCCCTTCTTTACATGTCTGCCTTTTCCAAGCCGTTCGTGATTGAATGCAATGCTTCTAGTAGCTGGGGTGGCACCGTTATCATGCTAGAAGGCCGACTTGCCTACTTTAGCAATGCATTCATAAGACCATGTCACACCACTTTAGCATAAAACACTAAGTTTATGGCCTTCGTTTTATCCATTCAACACTGGTGCCCATATCTTCCGGACAGCTACCTCTCAGTCAGCATAGATCAACACAGTCTCCACCATCTGCTCCACCATAATTTCTCCACCCCAGCAGAACAACTATGAATTGCCAAACTTCTGGGGTACAATTTTTCATTTGAATACAAAGCGGGATCCACCAACAGAACCACTGATAATTTGTCATGCCAAGAGGATACATAATTCCTTTTCGCTCTCGCACCCGCGTTGGCTTGACGGGAAATCTATTTCGCATCTCCACGGGGACCCTTACTATGGGCCCATCATCCATAGGTTGTAGTCCGCCGCAGAGGCCCGCCCACCTTCTGGGTGATCGATCGACTCCACTCCAAAAGTCGCCTGGTTATCGCAGATGTTCATCGTGGATCCAACACCTTCTCCACGTGTTTTGACTCTCACTGACGGACACTCCGTGCCTTCTCTTCTTATCAAAAGTCAGGTACCCTTTACTGGTGAAAGATATTGCGTTCCTTACATAAGTTCGTGATGAATTTCTTTGTATGCCAACACACAAAATATGAAGCTATGTGATGCAGGACGTCGGGGCCCCGCCGCACCTCGTGGCATCGCACCAGCTAGCGGACCACGACCAA
The DNA here is from genome assembly GCA_033032865.1 of Dactylorhiza incarnata. Lineage (NCBI taxonomy): Eukaryota > Viridiplantae > Streptophyta > Magnoliopsida > Asparagales > Orchidaceae > Dactylorhiza > Dactylorhiza incarnata. The sequence continues at coordinate 359,815 of JAWHQI010000531.1, read as the reverse complement.
GCACGCTTGCCAGAAGGACTGCAGTCCAAGCACCCCAACCCGTCTCCGCGCCTATCTGGTGCACTTGTGGGGCGAATATCTGGACCACGGCAAAGTGCGGCGAATATCTGGTGCACTTGTCGAGGTGGAAGGGGTGAAGTGGGCTGACTTTAGACGGTCGGCAAACGATGGTGGGTTGTTGGTTTGCTGTAGAGGTTGAGTGGATGAGGGGCTGGTTGGAGAGTGGAACCACGTGAGGGAGGGCTGTTGCGGGTTATATTGCTGGAGACGAAGGCGGTGAAGGGGCTGCGGTGGTTCCACGACAAAGAAACAGGAAAAGGAAGAAGAACAGTGAAGGAAGCGATTAGGCGAGAGGAGATCGACACATGTGCGGGAGGAGGTCGACGGGAGTGCGATCCAACGTCGACTAGGGCTGACGAGGTTGTCGTGCGGCTCGTTAATGGAGGGAGGGGGGGTCGAACCGCTGGAATCGAGCAGTCCTATCTCGTTCCCATCGTGAACGAAGGAGATGAACAGTGGCGGGTCGGCGGTTTTCCGCTTCAGGACGAACCGATCATGTATAGAGAGAATGAGAATAGTGGAGTCACGGGTAAATTAACCAAAAGTTAAAAGATAACTGAAATGAACGAGACTTCGCAACCCCGGACTCGCGGCGTCGCACCACGACTGATTGTCGGAATTTGGAATCACTCACAAACTTGACAATCCAAAATAAACTGCAGCACCCGCCCCTATTTATAACAAGAAGGGGCGGTTGGGCACCGGACGTGTACAACTATGATTGGCCGTTGCGCCCGAGGCCGAGGCCCTAAAATACTAAAAATAAGTCCAAAAAATAAAAATAAAATACATAAAATAATAGCGTGACGAGCCGGACGCGCTCGCGGTCTCGGATCGCCGATCCAATCATCGCCTCCTGCGCGAATATACAAAAGTGGGCCCCGCTGACTGACGACCCGTAGTCTGTTGACGATCCCCGTCACTGTCTCCCTCGAGTTTGCTTCAGCTTATTCCCATGCGAAATGTGAATACACACCCTTTCGCACCCGTCCTGCGTTAGTAACATGCATCAGAAAAAAATTACACCGCATTTAAGCTTGGGGACAATCACCTCTTGAAATAAAGTTCAAGCATTACCTCTTCTCATGTGAGATACAAGAGATCTTACAATGGTATATGATGCAACCTGCGTCGCATCATCGCTTTGTCTTTATTTTACTCACATATATTTATTTTAGCATATGTCTATTTTTATCACGTTTATACTTGTTTTTTTTGTATCGCCCACATCGATCACGCTCTTTGTTACAGCTTATTGGTGTGATTCTCCAATAAGTCTCTGAATAAAAAAGATCCGTCAAAATTCAGTAAAATGATAATTAAGGCAAGCGAAATTTGACTAAATATTATGTAATTCGAAAGAGATAATTTAATGAGATCAATATTATATTTTCGGAATTATATGATTAAGAATATAAAGTTTGCATTAATCCGTAATGTTTAACATTCTCACAATTTTGAATGCATATTATATCCATGGTTTCCTATCCCATACCATGCATTAAAAGGACCGGCCTACCCTTTTATTTTGAATAAATATCTTTGCTTCAAAAGGACTGCCCCCTCTAATACCAATTAAAAAACTATTTTCCTTTTATTATTACATGTCTGCATTAAAAAGAACCGATCTCCTCCTTCCCGACGGTAGCTTGGAAGAAATTGGGAAAACAGAGGACGTCTCTGTTTTTCCCAATAGTCCAGCCCGAAGACCTAAACCCACTACACTTCAGTTCCCTCTTCTCTAGCTGCCACCGACTAACTCCCAGAGCCCGACGCCACCTTCCACCTCTGTCTCGAGCGCCATCGACCCGCCCCTGCTCGTCTGTCGTCACTCTCGACGGGTTCTGTGTCGGAAACGACCGCTCGCCTCAGGAACTCGACAGACCCCTTCAACTTCCTCACGTTCCCTTTGTGCAACCACCAACCACGTCGAGAGCCTCCCACAACCTCACCTTTGAGTTCCTTACGGGATCGACTGAGGCCTCTTCGGATCTATCACCTCTGACCCATCGAACCCGTTTTTTTCCCTTTCAACCACAGATGCATTTAATACAACCACGCCCCATTTCTCCTTGTTTGGATTGATCCTAATGCCGCACTCGTCGCTCAAAGTTATACGTCTCGCCGAATCTCCTGCTCACATCATGTTAGAGTAAATTTATGCTTAATGTTTATTTGATTTTATAATTTCAGACCTTGCCCTAACTCTCGTTGTGTCTGTTTGTCATTAATTGAAAATACTCTCGCATTCTTCTTTCTTTTTAATCTGCCAGTGGATCCTAATTTTCGTGACGTGCGTCGCTTGTGTCGGTTACTTCAGAGCGCCTTGCTAGGCCTATTAGGTTAATCACCTAATTCATTTACTCAACGTCTTGAGCGCGCGCTCCTCATTTAATTAGATCTTTACTTTATTTATTGAAATTCAATTATAAAACTCTTGAGCAGTGGCTTACAACAGTATCCATAATCTTATCTTAAAGTGCTTACATGTTGAAGGCCAGCTAGTTTGTGCTTCCTTCATCTGTTTCCAACACAATGGTTTGTTTGCCCTGTGTTTATATTCCTTGGTCAAAAATTTTATACTCAAAAACACTGTATGAGCTATGCATTTCTTTTTTAAGTTCTCCTGTGCTGGTGCATGATTCTACTATCATCAGATAATCCATGTTAATGCATTGTTGGCTCGCAGAGAAGCTTGCCTTCTACCAGTACAGACGCCGATCCCAAGAGCACGGCATCAGGCTGGGCGGCATTTTGAGCTCCTTGAATCATCGGCCAAAGCTTTTGTGCGATTCTTCTGCATTCTGGAGGCGGCTGTGCTCAATCAGTGTGGATCGCAGATGTGCTTGGATGTGTTTTCCCTTGCGAATCGATTGGAAGGGGAGAGAGATTCTAGAAATCAGCATCCTTGTCTTGTTAAAGCGACCAGCAGCATATAACTAACTATATGCACTTATGCTTCTTTTGCATACTAGAATGATCTGTATGATTTTCCAATTTAAATGTTTTTATAAAGAAAATAAACTGTTGTTGTTTGTACTTTTAACAAGCTCATGGTTCTTGTTACACTAGCCAGATCGCGGTGCTGTTTGTTCAATGGAGTCAATAGTGTTGCAATGCGAAGTAAATTCTTATTTTCCCCGGCTTGAGCTGTTTTCGAAGAATTATATGATGCAATCTTCTATGCTGAAGTGATAGATATGACAGTCTTAACAATATGGTCAGCCGAAACCCAGGACAGCTGCCCCACCGCTACCTGCCCCGGACTTAAGCTGCTGCTGCTGCTGTTGGTTGCTGTGAGCACAAGTTGAAACCTTCTGGAATCATAGCGTCTTGCGAAGTAAAGTCTGGGAGGATAAGCCTCCACTTTTACCCATTGAGGCATTTCAATCTTAGCGTAGTAGGTCGCATTGCCTTCTCCGACATTCTTCACCCATCTCCTTACAGTCTTCATCAAGTGCGACCCCAGCGCAACTGATATTGAGGGGTAATTCAGCTGCTCGGGCCCCAGATCTCGCCTATATCTCAAGCAGTTAACATGGTGCTGAGTGATCATAGTCACCTGCCGGTTGGTGTATCCCAGACCGCACAAATAGGGCTTGTACTCGTGCGTGCGCAGGTTGTAGACGAGCCCCGGGTTGTTGGCCTTGGCAGGATTCACCTGACCTGCTCCCATGGCGAAGCGGCTGGCCAGACTGCTGTTGTCGCGTTGGTCGGTGATTGGGTTTCCTTCTCCATCTTCCGTGTCTGCCGTCGTCATTATGGCCGATTTGATGGCTGATGCCGACCAATGAGGATGTGAGCTTCTTAGAAGAGCTGCGATCCCCGAAAGATGGGGCGTGGCGACGGAGGTTCCGCTCTGGAAATTGAAGAAATTTGATTCGGGAGTCGTCGAAGGATGGTTGGGTCCAACCATGGTCGGCCATGCTCCCAGAATGTTCACTCCAGGGCCGAGAGCGTCTGGCTTCAGAATTCCACCGTTATTTGGACTCGGCCCGTGCGATGAAAACGATGCCACTGCTGGGGAGGCGGGCGCTCCGAATCTCGTCCCGTTGAATACGATGGCTGCTGTCGGCGTCAAATTAAAAGATCCACTCGAACTGAAGTAGAACATTATTGAACACCTTGCTGAGTAGCTCAAATGCGCTGCAGGGAGTACATGTGGTTCTGATAGAGTTGTCTCCCCTTGGTCTACTTGGTTCAACACAATCATGGCGGCTCCTCCCGCATTCTTCACATTCTCCCCTTTTTCTACGTTCTTCACGCCAAACCCGACCTCGCACAATACGATTTTTCCGCTAACATCGACGCCGTTGAATGAATCATTTCTGCAGCCGTTTCCCCCACCTGGCTTTTCAAAATCCAGGAATACGAGCGGCAAAGTTTCTGTTGAATTGAAAGAGTTCGGTTGGTAGGCAGATTCGCCGACGAGCTCCGTTCCATCACCTAGCTTCACCATCGCCGCAATCCTCCGGTCAGTGGTGCTCGCCCCGACCGTCAGAATCCACGGCGCATCGTTTGCCACCGACCCCTTCGCCGGCCCGCCGTTGCCGGCTGCTGCCACAGTAAGTATCCTATGCCTCAGCGCAGAGTAAGATCCAATGGCCACGCTGTCCTCGTAGAACGGCCGAGAAGCGCCGGAGCCAAATGAAACGGAGATCAGGTCGACTTGATCGTAGATGGCCTGATCTATGCCGGCGAGCACATCGCTGTCCGCACAGACATCCTGGGAGCAGACTTGGTAGATTGCGAGGTGAGCTTTCGGTGCCATCCCGGCTGAGACGCCCTCCGCGTTTCCAAGAACCTTTGCATCTTCGACGAAGACTCCGGCGGCAATGCTGGCCGCATGCGTGCCATGCTCAGTCCCGTTGTTGTCGGCCGAGGCTGAATATGTTCGGCGGCCCCTGTTGAACGACTTGCTGCCGATGATCTTGTTGTTGCAGCGGAGAGAGTCGCATCCTCCTTTCCAGTATGGCGGCGGCTGGGGCATACCGTTGTCATTGAAGGAAGGATGGGAAGTATGGACTGCAGTGTCAAGGATTCCTATGATTACGCCGCTGCCATAATCGGCGGTGGCCCTAGTAAGAAAAATGGACAGAGATTCAATCCCCTTGGGCTAGCAGTGATTATATAGAGCTAGCTATAAAAGGAGCAATATGGCCAATAAAATAATATATTGGGGGCAAAATTACAGATTGCACCCCTCTTATTATTGAAATTACAAAAACCTCCCCTCAATGTTACAAAACATAACATTTACCTCTCCTGAAGTTCACATTTCATAACATTCATGCACAAAAATACTCCATTCTGAGTACATTTTCAGGGGGGGAGGGAGGGAAATATTATGTTTTATAACATTCAGGGGAGGTTTTTGTAATTTCAATAATAAGAGGGACGCAATTTGTAATTATGCTATCTTCGAGGGAAAGTTTTTTTGCTTATGTACTACTATTATTACAGAGAGCTTTTAAGCCAATTGCTCATAATTACCAGACTCCGGCAGTCTTGCTCAAGCCGAGGAACTCCGGGGTATGTGTGGTGAGAAGAGGAGCACGAGAATCAGTGTAAGCATGGAGAAAGCCGTTGACTGATCGCATGGCTCGAGCTTCATCAGACGTCAGGCGCGCGGCAAAGCCGCTGATGGCGTCGTGGTAGGAGTATATGAGTCTAGACTCGCCGGAGTCCAGGGTTGCGTTGGGGAGGAAAGAGAGGTGGTAGCTCGTCAGCCACTCGTCGTCGAGGAGCAGAGTACTGCGGTTAATCTTAGGCCTCTCGACGTGCACGATGTAAGTGAGTTGATTTTGGCCACCGCCGGCTATCGCCGGAAGGAGCTCGGCATGAACTGAGGGAGACCGTGGTGAGGGAATGAGGAGAAGGGATAGTATAATAATGATGCTAGCAGAGTACGATGGAGCCATGAGAATGTGGTGGAGGAAACATGAAATGAAATTTGCCTATAAGTCTACTTCACTATTAGCTTTGGATTCATTTCATCACTCATTGAGGAGGAGAAGGTAGCTTATATTATTATAAATCATTGTTTATCTTTCCAATCATTTCATCACTCATTTCATCACTCATTGAGGAGGTCTTGAATGTTGCAACTGTGTTAAGATTTAATCCTTCTTTGATGTTGTGTGTTTCAGGTTTTAAGACGAAGCAAAGAGGAGGAAGAGGAATAGATGCATTCATGTTTCATCGAAGATAATACCCGTGTAAATACATGTAGAGAAGTTTCGGGAAAACAATCAAGATTACAGGTAATAGATGGTTTAGGACTTCTTACTGCAACAACGGATCGAGAGGATGATATATTATGTCAAATTATTCGCTTTTCTCATTCACATTCACAACTAACTTTTCACTTAAAGGTGAAACTTGATGAGACAAAGGCGCCGCTTCAGGAGAGAACGGTGCCATTATCTCTTCCTAGCGAGCCTAATTCGTTCCTTAGGCGGAGGCGGGAAATGTGAGATTTTCGGGGGTATAGAGGCTGGCTGTTATATTAGAAAAGATGAGTTACACATGCTGGAAGAGAGTAGGGCTCAATTCATTCCATCAAAATGAATAGTAGTTCTTTGTCTGGGTTCAGGACAACAACGGAGAAATTCTACATGCTCTATCTTCTTCACCTTTTCTACGTGCTTCTTTACTTTGTGTATTACAACTTCTGAGATTACCATTTGTTTTTTTTTTCTTACAAATGAAGAGTAGTTCTTCTCTCTTCTCCTTGCAAGCATTTATTGAGGAAGGGCTATCCGCGCACCAACATAACTTAAAATCCTCGTTTAAAATTAATTCCGATTTTTTTACAGGCAAATAAAAAATGGTTATCCGCACACCAACATAACTTAAAATCCTCATCTAAAATTAGTACAGAAATTTTCTACTGGCAAACCATAAGCCGCACGGCAGCGCCGAAAACCCACCTCGATTCCCTCTCGCGCTCAGCCGAAACCTTCTCGCGTTTAGTAATGATTAGTTTATTCAGCATGTGCATGCACAATAAATGTTAGTCGACAAAAAGCCAATAATTCATATAAATAGGTGGCATTCCGCTCCTATTTGGGAGGGGGTGCATAGCATAGTGCCAAAAAGCCAATAATTCCTATTAAACTTGTTTTTTTCGCGAGGACTACGAATCTACGCTCTATTTTGTTTGAGCATTTTTTTTTCTTTAAGTGCTATTGTTTGCTTGTTTGAATAGCCTTCAATTAGAATCACCAATCCCCCAAGACTATTTTATGACTGATTCCTATAATCACCGGTGTTTGGAGCTTCATTCCATAACACTGTTTCATCTTATATCCAACCACAGCAACCTCAGTTCAAGCTATAAGATGGATTATCTCAGTCCTTACAAGCATAAAAACAGCTACTTTATACATTAATTTCAAAGTACATATACTCTACTTTGTTTTTTTGCTTTCCCAGGATAGTTGATGTCAGCTGCATTTATGAGGTTTCGGTTGTAGAAATAATGGACTGACGTCTTTAGTGTTGAGAATTGTGAAGTGAGCTAGCGCCGGCGTCGGCGCTAGCCCAACTTCCAGGTGGCGGCTCCGAAATCTATAAATAGGGGGGCAATCTCCCTACAGAGAACATCAAAGAAAGGAGGAGACTTGAGCGGTCTGAATAGGCGGTCTCAGTGAGAGCAAACTTGGAGTAAGTTCGGCACGAGAGCTTGAGCGGTCTGAATAGGCGGGCTCAAGTGGGAGTGAACTCGGAGTGAGTTCGGAGCGACCTTGAGCAAGGTTCGCGAGCTGCGTGAGATCGCTGAGATAGCGCAGACGCTAGCGGGTAGCGCAGGCGGTAGCAGCTTGTTGTGGTTTGGCGGTCTGCATCTGCGGTCTCGTCAGGAGAGTGTGCAAGCAGCGAGCTCGCGCGGTCTGAGATAGCGCATGCGCTAGCGAGGAGAGGAGAAGCAGACTCTGTCTGCGACCAGTTGTTGTTTCTTATTCTCGGCTATTGTGAATCAAGTTGTATGCGACTTGTATTCAGCTCATTCACTTGTAATTGTTGTAACTACTTGTCAAGCAATAAAGAAGCGTTTTTTGTTCATTCTTGGTGTACTTGTCTCAGTGTTCCATAGATCTTGAAATTTTCACATGGTATCAGAGGAAGGTTGGAACTAACACTGAGTAACAAGTACTGAGCAACCAAGATGGACAGAGGATGAGGCTATGCGAGAGGTCTTGGCATTGAGTTACTGACCCAGACCAACTACAAGAAGTGGAAGTCATGCATGGAGAGCTACCTTCTTGGAGACGACCTATGGGAGGTCGTTGGTGGAGATGAGCAGGAGGAGGTTCTGGCAACCGAAGGCAATGGTCCAGCTGTGAGGGCTTGAAGGAAGACCAACGCCAAAGCAGAGTTCACTCTGAAGAGAGTTATTGCTCCTGACTTGTTCGACCACATTGTGGGTTATAAGTCAGCTTTTGAGATCTAGAAAGCCCTCGACGGGTTGTTCAATAAGAAGAATGTAGCTCGGCAACAGTTCCTGGAGAATGAGTTGGCGCGGTCCACTTAAGGAGAGTTGTCGATATCCACCTTCTTCCTGAAGGTGAAGAATCTATGTGAAGAGATCTCGGCCTTGGATCCTGATGAGCCGATCTCTGAGGCGAAGCTGAAGAGGCACATACTCAGAGGCCTGCGGAAGGAGTGTGTTCCCTTCATTACTTCTGTGCAAGGATGGGCTACTCAGCCCTCCCTACTGGAGCTAGAGAACCTGCTGTCGTCACAGGAGAGTTTGGCGAAGCAGATGGCGAGAGTGTCTATCTCAGGGGGAGATAGCGAGGTTTTGTTCTCAGGCAAGAAGAAGACCTGGGACAAGAAGAAGAAGAATTCTGGAGAAGGACCGTCAACATCCTCTCAAGGAGATAGAGGGAAGTTCCTTCCTGCTCGTGATGCGAGAGGGAGATCTCTTTGTTATGCCTGCAAGAAGTACGAGCACATAACAAAGGACCGCCGATCTAATCTGAAGGTTAGGCATGTTGCTGAGAAGGAAGGAGGCCACTGGAGAGGTGGAGCGAGAGGTGGAGGCCACCAGGGTGATGAAGGCGGAGACAACTGCTTCCTGGCTAAGATGACGGCCACGCCTGTCGATGCCTTAGCCTCTGTAAATTTTGAGAATGGCTGGATAGTGGATTCCGGTTGCGGGCACCATCTTACTGTAGATGTGTCCAAGTTTGCCTCTCTAAAGGCATATGGAGGAACATATGCTATTATCACTGCGGATAATACTGTGCATCCAGTTGAGCAAGAAGGGATGGTATCCCTTGGAAGTGAAGAGAATCCAGTGACACTGAAGAGCGTGTATCATGTATCGGGCATAAAGAAGAATCTCTTCTCGGTTGCAAATGTAGTGGATGCATGATACCACGTGCTGTTTGGACTGAAGGAGGTGAAGTTTCTGAAGAAGCTGTCGTCTGTTGATGCTGACATCACGCTCACCGGGAGAAGAGTGAAGAATTTGTATGTTCTGTCTGCAAATGCCTACGTGGACAAGCTGAAGACGAATGACAGCGCTGCGATCTGGCATGAGAGGCTAGGTCATGTGGGGATGGACAAGTTAAAGATGATGCATGCAATGGGCCTGGTGTACGGCCTGCCTAATCTCTCTTCCTACGACGACGACCATGTGTGCAAGGGCTGTCAATATGGAAAGTCACATCGACTTCTGTTTGACAAGTCAGAGACAAGGTGTAAGACACCTCTTGAGTGCGTACACGCTGATGTTATGGGACCGTGCGTCACCCTTACTTCTGGAGACAATAAGTATGTGTTGATTCTGGTGGATGACTATACCCGCTATACGTGAGTTTACTTTCTAAAGGAGAAGTCAGAAGTGTTTATGAAGTTTCACGAGTTGAAGGAACTTGTGGAGGGGAGGCTGAACCTTAGGGTGAAGAAGCTGAGAAGTGATAATGGGGGGGGGGGGGGGGGGGGGGGTGAGTTTACCTCTAATGAGTTTGCTTCTTTCTGCAGGAAATTCGGCATTCAGCGAGAGCTCTCTTGCGCTCATACCCCTCAGCAAAATGGGGTTGCAGAGAGAAAGATCCGCTATCTGGTGGAGACAACCAGGTGTTGACTACATGCCAAGGGGATTCCCAAGGCCTTATGGGCGGAGGGAATGACGTGTGCTACCCACGTGATCAATCAGCTACCTCTGAATCCTAACAGGATGGTGTCTCCACACCATCTCATGTTCGGGGAGAAGCCAAATATGGGTCACATGAGAGTGTTTGGTTCTACCTGCTTCGTGCACGTCCCAGATTCCCAGAGAACCAAGTTGGAGTCGAAAGCACGAAAGTATGTCTTCATCGGCTACGATGAGAGGAAGAAGAGGTGGAAGTGCATGGATCCGCAGACCCACAAGTTCGTTGTCTCGCACGACGTGGTGTTTGACGAACTGATCTTATATCAGGAAGTCTCTTCTGTGGTGCTGCCGGAGAGTGGAAATTCTAGCAGGAGTGAAGAGAGAGTCACTGATGACTCTACTGTGGAGTTGGAGCTATCTCCCAGTGCCCCATCGCCATCTGCCTCAGGGGGAGCTTCAAGTTCTAGAAGCAGGGGGAGCAGTGCTCCAAGAGATGATGGGAGAAGAGCTGCAGAGGAGGAGTCTACCAGAGTGGTAGAGAGTGGCCAAGCCTTGAGGATTTCGAAGCGGACCATCGTCCCGCCTTTTCGTTATAAGGAGGGGAACTTTGTGAGTTTGGTCTCTTGCTTCTTCGCAGGACCACTCGACGAGAGGGAACCTGCCCGCTTTGAAGATGTTGTTGGCACCAAGGAGTGGGACGTGGCCATGGATGAGGAGTGTTGAAGCCAAGCGGTCTCGAAGGATTGAAGCCGCGCGATCTGAAGCCAGCGGTCTGTGCGGTCTCCAATAATCAGACCGTGGCTTCCCCTCTGATGTACCAGATCGCGCCGGATAAAGATAAGTTGAAGCTGCGCGGTCTCGAGTCAGCGGTCTGTGCGGTCTCTCAGAATCAGACCGCTGCTCCTCCTCAGATATGTGAGATTGTGCAAGATAAAGGTCGGCGATCTCCAGCCCTATCAGACAACTGTTTGATAACCGCGGTCTGTGCGGTCTCCCAGCATCAGACCGCCAGTTCTCCTCAAGAATGCGAGATCGCATCTTATGAAGGTCAGCATCATTCCGTTTCTCCAAGCGGTCTAGAGCCAGCGGTCTCAGCGGTCTTTATGTACCAGACTGCCGGTTTATCTCGGATAAATCAGATCGCCTCTTATGAAGAGAAGCGGTCTGGCCCTCCCGGTCTCTCCATTATGGGGGAGTGTTCGCCACAACGATCTAACCGTCCGACGGTCTCCTCTGTCACACGACCTTTCTCCTATCGTGCGACCGCCAGATCTCACTCCAGATCGCAGAGGTCGTTGCGGTCTCAATATTCCTGATCGCCCAGACCGCCCAGCTCTCTTGAGTATTGTGTATTTGTATTTAGTCCCACATCGTATATTTGTATTTTACTGTTTCCCTCTTAGTCTATATAAAGGAGGCAATACTCTTGTAATACTCAGTTTTTTGAAAATAAAATTTCATGTTATTTTCAAATTCTCACATGGTATCAGAGCTGTCGATCTCTTCGACCGGTCTCTTTTTCTTCTGACCGCACAATCTGTGCGATCTCCTCTCTTCCTCCTCCAGTTCGCGCGATCTCCCTTATATCCGCGAGACCGCGCGATCTCTCTCATGGGTACCCCTTCTGTGAATGCTACCCCCCCCCCCCCCCCCCCCCCCCCCCCGCCCACGCCTGTGGCTATTTCTACCTCTTCCTCGGGCAACCTTGGCACCACATCCAAGCTCACTGGAGCAAATTATCCTGATTGGAGTGTCTCCTTTACCTTTCTCTTACGCTCTCGACGCAAACGCCACCATCTCACCGATGATCCTCCTCCCACAGGATCTGCTACCTTTGATGATTGGGATGCTAGCGATGCTCTTGTCCGCACCTGGCTTGCTAACAGTCTCTCTGATGAGTGTCTTCCTATCATTCGTCATGATGAGACAGTCAAGGCAGCATGGAAGCATCTTGCGGCCCTTTACTCCAAAGGCGCCAAAACCTCCCGCATTTACACCTTGTATGCCGATCTCTTTGCCCGCCCAACCATGGATCCCACCACAGCATATCAAGCAGTTCAGGCCCTTGGGGCTGAACTCCTTCAGCATCGTCAGACTTTCCCAAGAGCTCCTGGTTGAACAGCATAATGAGCAGAAAAAAAGAGCCAATTCATTCTTGGTGTAAGACTCACTCGTCAGACTTTCCCAGAAGAAGCGCCCAACGCTTTCCCACTCCTTGACGAGTCGGACTAAAGCCTCCCCCGCTTCTCGCCTCCCCTCTCCTGCAAGCTAGCCTGTAATCAACTCCTCGCTTGAAGAAGAGAACCGGTCAACGAGCGCTGTTGGATAGCAGACTGGTATAGAATCAGCTGTGGTTACCTAAAGCTACGTAGTCGTGACCCCTCCTTGTCTTTTTTTTTTCTGAAATCTATGAAAATGTTACTAGACAACGCAGAAGGGTTCTTCTTTCCATAGATGCCCGATTCGTTTCCTATATGCGCTTCCGTTCCATCCGACTATAAGGAACTCCTCCTAAAACAGCGCGTAAGGGGCCACCCACCCTTAGGGCTAGGGCTCAACTTTCTATACCCTAAACCCGTGGGGGCCACATAGAACTATGCCCAACTTGAAGACGAATGAGATCCACAATGCCATCATTGTATGGCCAATAGCAGTACATGCCCTCTATCCTGCCACTTATGACATGAAGGCGGCGGCCTTCATATATAATGAACTGGCTGGATTCTGTAGCTGCTCTAGCAGCATGCTGAGATCATCTCGAGTTACGACATCTCCCGGGCTTACCCTTTGAGCAAGGCTTTGGGCCAGGTCTAACCAGTCCAGGGAATCCTTTCAAAAGGCGAGCGATAGCGAAGATAGATGCTTTGAATCGCAAAGTATCTGCAGGATGTGCCCGTGGCAGGTCGACTTAAGCCAAAAAGTCTGGGAGGGTCGTTTGGTCTGAAATAAGCACCGCAGCTTCCTTTCACGGAATCTAGGTTGTGTTTGTCCAGCATTACTGCAAGCTAGCAACTAATCCGGATATTCCATCATGCAACTCAATCAAGTCAAGCTCATCTTGCTATTCACGAAAATCCTGAAGAAACCCCTGTGAAACATACTCTTAAAAGCTGCCTCACTCTATTACTCAATCTCTTTCTATATTCCCGTCAAAAAGTAGTGAAATTTTTTGAGAATCTTCTTATCTAACAGCTGCGCTGCCTTATCAAAATGAAAAGAGGCACTCCCAATTCAGTCTCTTTAGGAAAGAGTAAAAGTACAACGAATAGGCAAAAAAAAGAAAGCCGCCTAAAGAAAACGTTAGCTCATGAACCGGCAGGTCACTAGTCGATATTCTTGTCCAAATGGACACCCCAGTCAGAAGCATAGGATCAGTCACCCAGCGATGAACTGTCAGAACCACCACACTGAGACGCACGCCCCTCCCTTGAAAATTCAATTTCTTTTCATGTCTAACGGGGCAATGATAGACGGACTTAGACTTTGGTTGTGTAGCACTGATCGGTCATGATCCTTGATCAAGGAAGATTTTAGAAGAAAGCAGGCGAGTCGTGCATCTGAAGAAACTCCTAAGCCTAAGCAGTCTAATCTTCTTTCAAGATAAAGCAAGTGAATATAGTCACCGATCCAATCCTCAAGTTTCGAAGGAAAAAGAAAAAAACCATAGTCGCAGCATAGAAAATGTGCCTTATGAAAGAGTCTATGAAAGGAAAGGGGATGGAAGTCGCGTAGCGACTCCCTTGACCATCTTCCGATCCGAAGTTCTCAATAATCTACTGACTTCTCAAAGGCTTCCGTCGCGGACTGCTCTACATTAAGCCACGCCACAGTGACCTACATTAAGCCACGCGCTACGGACGGGACGAAATCCGGCAGCCAATTGCTGGCTCTGAATAACCAGCCCAGCAAGAAGAAGCTCAATTCTTCCATAACAGAAAGGGGCGGGGTTGCGCGCGAGCCGAGTGACGTAGGTGCACAAGAGTACTTCGCGCCACAACCATCTCTTTTTTAGAGATTCTAAGGACCGATGCCTGCTGCTTCATCTGGTAGAAAAGATTCAGAGATATGCCTGTAATGAGAAGGAAGAACCGCCATAAACACTTCCAAGAGCTCCTGGTTGTGTGTTACCTTCTCCGTCTTCCGGAATCTTATGATATGATACGACAACAAATCCTTGGAGAAGCTGAATCTCCAACTCTTGATGCCACCGCTGCTCGGGTCTCTGCTGTTACCTCCCTTCTCCAACGACCCTTGTTGTCTTCCCCTCCCCCTCCAGAGAGCTTTGCTCACCGGGCTGAACGTGGTCACCCTGGTGGCCGTGGTGGATCTCTTGGTGGTCGTGGACCTCCGCGACACATCTGTTCTCATTGTGGTCGGAAGGGTCACCCAATTGATCGTTGCTATCTCAAGCATCCTTACCTTCGCCCTCTGGCTGCTGCTTCTCAACAGGATATTAGATCACCGTCTGCTTCTGTTGCTACCTCCTCAGGTAGCGTGCACGTGGTTACTGAAGGTAAATGGCTTATTGATTCTGGCGCAACAAATCATATGACAGGGAACCCTCACCTTTTCTCCCAATTACTAGAGCACAAGAATTTACCTGCGGTTCTCACCGCTGATGGTTCTCCCTCACATGTGTGTGGGACTGGAATTGTTCAAGTCACTCTGACTATTTCTCTTCAGAACACTCTTTATGTGCCTACTTTTCCATGCAACTTACTATCAGTCAAGGCTCTCTCTCAACAATTACAATGCTCTATTATGTTTACTCCGACTAACTGTTATTTTCAGGATCTTCATACGAAGGAGACAGTTGCTACTGGGACTGAGAGTGGAGGCCTCTACTTCCTTGACGTTCTTGCTGCTCACTCTGCCTCTACGGTCTCAGATTCTCTCCATCAATGGCACCTCCGTCTTGGTCACCCTCCACCTCGGCTGCTGTATCAACTTCTACCTCACCTCACCAGAGATACCTCTCCTCTCAATTGTGAAGCTTGTCAACTAGGAAAGCACCACCGGGCTTCCTATCCTGCCAAACATGGACGTAGCTCGACTCGTCCCTTTGATCTCCTCCACTCGGACATCTAGGGTCCTTCTCCTACCAAGACTGTAGGTGGGAGTAGTTTGTATTTTGTTACTTTTATTGATGACTTCTCTCGATGTACTTGGGTGTATCTGTTAAAAGAACGCTCAGAACTTTTTTCTGTTTTCAAAACTTTCTATAATGAAATTTCCACTCAGTTTGGAGTGTCTATCAAGGCTATTCGCACTGATAATGCTAAAGAGTATGTTTCTCATCAATTTTCAGAGTTTTGCATGAATCATGGTCTTATACATCAGACTAGTTGTCCTTATACTTCTCAACAAAATGGGATAGCGGAACGTAAGAATCGTCATCTCCTCGACATGGCTCGCACCTTACTCTTCCAGATGAATATGCCCAAAACCTATTGGGGTCATGCCATCCTCATCTCCTGCTATCTCATTAACCGCATTCCCTCCACCCTTCTTCAAGGCTTCACCCCCTTCTCTCTTCTATATCCCACCTCACAACCCTTCTCATTACCTCTCAAGGTGTTCGGTTGTACTGCGTTTGTTCACACTCCTTCCCCAGGTCGGGACAAACTCTCTCCTCGGGCAGTTAAATGCATCTTTGTTGGTTATTCTCCAACTCAGAAAGGGTACCGGTGCTATGACCCCCTTCTTTGCAAACAATATGTTTCCGCTGATGTCACCTTCTTTGAAAATGTTCCATACTTTTCTACCTCTTCCAACTCGCTGCCTCCTACGCCTAGTCCGACAACACCGCTGATTTACTCTCCACCACCACCACCTACTCTCCCAACTCCACCACCTCTTCCTTTCCCTTCACCACCTCCAGCATCTCCTTTCACCTGTCCTCCTACTCCGGGGCCTTCTCTCCCAACTCTTGGGCCAGCACTATCTTCTTCCGATGATGACTCTCCTGCAGATACAGTCACCACTGAAGACCTTCCTATTGCTCTTCGAAAGGGAGTTCGCTCATGTACGCAACATTCTATTCACGATGTTGTAACTTATGCTCAACTTACCCCCTCTGCTAGGGCATTTGCTATTGCTATTACAGATACAGCCACCCCAACCAGTTATCAGGAGGCTCTTGCCATCCCACAGTGGAAGGCTACCATGGATGATGAAATCTCCACCCTTCAGGACCGTGGCACTTGGACTCTTGTTCCTCCACCTATTGGGATAGATGTTGTTGGGTGTAGATGGGTCTTTGTGATAAAATATCGTGCTGATGGATCCGTTGACCGCTACAAAGCTCGCTTGGTTGCCAAAGGTTTTACTCAGACATATGGAGTAGACTTCTTTGACACTTTCTCACCTGTCGCTCATCTTACAACCATCAGGGTCCTCTTCTCTGTGGCCGTCAACAAAGGTTGGCAACTCTCTCAATTGGATGTCAAGAATGCTTTTCTCTATGGTGACCTTCAAGAGGTTGTTTTCATGGAGCAACCTCCAGGGTATGTTGCTCCGGGGGAGACTCGTGTATGTAAGCTCAAGAAGGCCATCTATGGTCTTAAGCAAAGTCCTCGCGCCTGGTTCGAAAAATTTAACGAAGTTATCAAGATCATTGGATTTGTCCGTAGTTCTGCGGATCACTCTCTCTTCATTCGCAAGACATCTCATGGAATGGTTGTTCTGGCTGTATACGTTGATGACATCCTTCTCACAGGTGATGACGTTGAAGGTGTCTCCCTTACAAAGAAACATCTTCTCCAACACTTTGTGACCAAAGATATGGGGACTCCCAAGTACTTTCTGGGCATTGAAATCTCAAGGAAGCATAGCTCCATTGTTCTCTCACAACGGAAGTATGTTATTGACCTTCTAAAGGAAACAGGTCTTCTGGGTTCTAAACCTGCTAAATATCCAATGGCAATTGGAGACGACAAACTCTGGACTGACAACTCTCCTCCTCTACTTGATAGCACTAGATATCGTCGTCTTGTAGGCAAGCTCATCTACCTAACTGTAACAAGACCTGATATCTGCTATGTTGTTGGGAAGGTCAGCCAATTCATGCAAGCTCCGAAGGAATGTCATCTTCAAGCTGCTTTAAAAATATTAGAATACGTTAAGGGATCTCCAGGGAAGGGACTTCTGTTCTAAAGAAACAACCATCTCAAGATAGAAGCCTACTCAGATGCTAGCTACGCTGATGATAAAGGAGACAGGAAATCCACATCTGGGTTCTGTACCTTCGTGGGAGGAAATCTGGTGAGCTGGAAGAGCAAGAAACAAGCAGTAGTTTCCAGATCAAGTGCTGAGGCCGAGTACAGGAGCATGGCCCAAACTACATGCGAGTTGAAGTGGTTACGAACTCTCCTTCTTGACTTAGGAGAAGTTTACAATCATCCTTTGCCAATGTTCTGTGACAACAAAGCTGCAATCTATATATCTCAGAACCCAATCTTTCATGAGAGAACCAAACACATTGAAGTGGACTGTCATTTCATCAGGGAATAAATCTTGAAGAAATAAATCTGCACTCCCTTTGTAACTTTGGATAAAGAGCTGGCTGATATCTTCACCAAACCTATATCTTCATCCTTCTCCGATGTGTGTAACAAGCTAGGCATGATTGATATATATGCTCCAGCTTGCGGGGGAGTGTTGAAGCCAAGCGGTCTCGAAGGATTGAAGCCGCGCGATCTGAAGCCAGCGGTCTGTGTGGTCTCCAATAATCAGACCGCGGCTTCCCCTCTGATGTACCAGATCGCGCCGGATAAAGATAAGTTGAAGCTGTGCGGTCTCGAGTCAGCGGTCTGTACGGTCTCTCAGAATCAGACCGCTGCTCCTCCTCAGATATGCGAGATTGTGCAAGATAAAGGTCGGCGATCTCCAGCCCTATCAGAAAACTGTTTGATAACCGCGGTCTGTGCGGTCTCCCAGCATCAGACCGCTAGTTCTCCTCAAGAATGCGAGATCGCATCTTATGAAGGTCAGCATCATTCCGTCTCTCCAAGCGGTCTAGAGCCAGTGGTCTCAGCGGTCTCCATGTACCAGACTGCCAGTTTATCTCGGATAAACCAGATCGCCTCTTATGAAGAGAAGCGGTCTGGCCCTCCCGGTCTCTCCATTATGGGGGAGTGTTCGCCACAACGATCTAACCGTCCGACGGTTTCCTCTGTCACACGACCTTTCTCCTGTCGTGCGACCGCCAGATCTCACTCCAGATCGCAGAGGTCGTTGCGGTCTCAATATTCCTGATCGCCCAGACCGCCCAGCTCTCTTGAGTATTGTGTATTTGTATTTAGTCCCACATCGTATATTTGTATTTTACTGTTTCCCTCTTAGTCTATATAAAGGAGGCAATACTCTTGTAATACTCAGTTTTTTGAAAATAAAAATTCATGTTATTTTCAAATTCTCACAAGGAGATATAAGCTTTGAAGAAGAATGAGACATGACACCTTGTTCCCATGGTGTAGGGAATCAAACCTATCACCTGCAAATGAGTGTACAAGGTTAAGAAGAAAGCTGACGGAGGAGTAGAGCGGTATAAGGCTAGGCTTGTCGCTCGAGGTTTCTCACAAACCTATGAAGAGGACTATGAGGAGACGTTTAGTCCTGTGGCGAAGATGACGTCAGTGAGGATGGTCATTGCTCTGGCAGTGTGCCGAGGGTGGAAGTTGTGGCAGCTTGATGTGAAGAACGCGTTCCTATATGGAGAGATTGACAAGGACATATTCATGGTGCAACCACCTAGATAAGTGTCCAAGTCACACCCACATCACGTGTGCAAGCTGAAGAAGGCCCTTTACGGGTTGAAACAGGCGCCGAGAGCCTGGTATGGGAAGATTGCGGAGTACCTGCAGTTCTGTGGTTATGATGCCTCAGACTCAGACTCTAGCATGTTCGTGAAGAAGAGTGGAGATCTTCGTGTTCTGGTGCTGCTGTACGTCGACGACATGATCGTGACCGGGAATAATAGTGAAGAGGCTGCGACGCTGAGACTGCAGCTATCTATTTGCTTTGAGATGAAGGATCTTGGTGAACTGCACCATTTCCTTGGACTTCAGGTTGAGAAGAGAAGTGGTGGACTATTCGTTTCCTAGAGAGCTTACGCTGAGAAGATCGTCGAGAAATTCAACATGAAGGAGGGGAAGAGCAGCACTGTTCCATTGGAGGTTGGGCTGAAGCTTCGGAAAGAAGAAGGGAGGATTCTCTCTGATTCGAAGGTCTTCTGGGCACTGATGGGGAGTTTAATTTACCTGACTATCACGAGGCCGGACATCGCTTTTGCCGTCGGCCGAGTTAGTCGGTACATGTAGGAGCCGCGGAAGCCTCATCTGAAGGCAGCTAAAGGAATTCTGAAGTACGTGAAGGGGACCCTTGAGATGGGGTTGTCTTTTGGAGAGAAGTCTGACTTCAAGCTGCATGGGTACACAGATGCAGACTACGGAGGTGACGCTGATGATCGCAAGTCGACTTCAAGTCATGTGTTTCTATGTGGAGCTGCTGCTATCTTGTGGTGTAGCAAGAAGCAGGATTTTATCTCCCTATCCACCACAGAGGCTGAGTACAAGGCGTCGTGCTTAGCAACCCAGGAGTGTGTCTAGATGAGGAGGCTGGTGGAAGATGTGGACGAGAAGGTCAGTGGACTTACTGTTCTTCGCGGCGACAATGAGAGCGCCTTGAAACTGGTAACCAACCCAGTGTGTCACGCAAGAAAAAAGCACATTGAGATCGAGCATCACTTCATCAATGAGAAGATGTTGGGTGGCTTGATTGAGGTGGAGCATGTGCGGAGCGAATACAACATATCAGATATTTTCACGAAGCCCCTATCTGCGGGGCCATTCAGGAGGCGTTGCTCGCTGCTCGGAGTGGTTGACGGAGCTCACTTCAAGGGGGAGTGTTGAGAATTGTAAAGTGAGCTAGCATCGACACTATCATCAACGCTAGCCCAACTTCTAGGTGGCGGCTCCGGAATCTATAAATAGGGGGGCAATCCCCCTATAGAGAACATCAGAGAAAGGAGGAGACTTGAGCGGTCTGAATAGACGGTCTCAGTGAGAGCGAACTTGGAGTAAGTTTGGCAGGAGAGCTTGGGCGGTCTGAATAGGTGGTCTCAAGTGGGAGTGAACTCGGAGTGAGTTCGGAGCGACCTAGAGAAAGGTTTGCGAGCTGTGTGAGATCGCTGAGATAGCGCAGGCGCTAGCGGGTAGCGCATGCGGTAGTGACTTATTATGATTTGGCGGTCTGCATCTGCGGTCTTGTCAAGAGAGCGTGCAAGCAGCGAGCTCGCGCAGTCTGAGATAGCACAGGCGCTAGCGAGGAGAGGAGAAGCGGACTCTGTCTGCAACCAATTATTATTTCTAATTCTCGGCTGTTGTGAATCAAGTTGTATGTGACTTGTATTCATCCCATTCACTTGTAATTGTTATAACTACTTGCCAAGTAATAAAAAAGTGTTTTTTGTTCATTCTTGGTGTACTTGTCTCAGTGTTCCATAGATCTTGAAATTTTCACATTTAGTGGAACTCAAATTAATGCCATTAATAAATGTTACCATTAGTGTAAGGTATGCCGCGGGTTCTCCGGACTGACGAGGCCCTTACAAGAAGAGAATGGTGTCGCTTGCCGCAAGACTAGATTTCGCACAGTGCGAACCTTAGTTGTGCGTGATGTTATTGATAGTTCAAAAAGAGTTATAATTGTGAAGAGTGTTGCTCGAAGCATCCAGAGAAACATCAAAGTGGAATGAACTCTATGTTGCCCCTAGGTGGGTTTATATAGGCAAACCCTAGATTGGTAACGGGTGACGGATATCCCTGTATCCGCCCGTACCCGTTATGCCTCTGACCCGTTATATTTTATCCAAATATATATTTACAATCTCCTCCTATATTTGTGATAAATAATGTATACATGTCAGAGTGCAAGAAAGTAGAAAACAACAATAAATTTCTGACTTCACACATTTTCCAGAAAAGTTAGCACAGTTAAACATAGTAGGAGTTTTAAGTAAAACCAAAATATCCAAACATAATAGTGCTACTCAGGACATATAAGTCTGAAAAATTACAGTAGTAATGGATAAAACAAATATCAATTCTACTCGTCCAGTAGATCATCAACATCCATTTCAAAGACTACTTTCTCTCCTCCATCTCCACCATAGCCTGCAAGGAATTTCATGAGTTAAAAACTCTATGAAATCATAAAACATATGCAGTAACGTTTAAATTAAGCTAGCTCTACCTGAATGAGCTTAGTACTTGTAGCAATAATGGAGTAACACTGTCAGCATCTCTATCTAGTCTAGCAGGGACCAGTCAAGTGTTGATTTTGTAAGTCAAACGTTGTTATCTTACTCATTAGTGATCATTATGTAACTTATCATCGAATGTGGAATGATTTGGTACACCAACATTTGCAACATTATCAGGTGCAGAATAATGTCCATATGATCATTAATGTTAGATTAACCGACTACAACGACTTTCTATTCCCAGTTGAATAATTTTCAAATCAACTTACAATGAGGAAGATGCTTAGTTATCAAATGTGGAATAACAGACATCTAATCATCTTGGGTTTTCATCAAGAAATTAAATTATTTGGGATTTTCAGTCTGTTATTTAGATGCTTGAATGTTGCGACTATATAGGTTCTCACTATCAAAACATAGACAACGAAGGAAAGTTTCATATTTCTATGAACTTTAGTCTCATCTCCCCCGATGATTTCATTGTGAGAGCTCTATTCAGGCCTTTGGTCAAGGCATCTGCAACATTGTCTTTTGATCTCACATCAATCACGGTCATAATCCCTTGACTTGTGAGTGAGGTCAACCAGGATTGTTTCAGCCTTAGTTGCCTTCTTTTGTCATTGAACAGAGTGTTCGTAACAATCATTTTAGTAGCTTGATTGTCACAGTAAACTGTAGCAGAGCTCATTTTCAGCCTCGACAGTGGAATGTCCATCACCAAATCTCTTAGCCACTCTGCATCTTCTCCTGCTGTAGCTAGAGCGTAGAGTTCAGATTCCATAGAAGAGAGTGCAATATAGGATTGCCTCTTGGACTTCCAGGCTACAACTGCTCCTCCTAGTGTTAATACAAACCCACTAGTGGACTTGCTATCGTTTAATTCTGAGCACCATGATGCATCCGAATATCCTTCATGGACCGAAGGATGTCCAGTGTAATTTAAAGCATACTTTTGGGTGTGCTTTAAGTACCTCATTAGCCTATCTAAGACATTCCAATGTTCTTGGCCAAGATTATTAGTGAATTTGCATAACATGTCGACCGTAAAGGCTATGTCAGATCTAGTGCAGACCATAACATACATGAGACTATCAATCAGTTTAGAGTAATCTAACTGTCTAACCATAGCTCCTTTATTGGGCTTTATATGGTTAGTGTAGTCGTATGGTTTCTCAAAAGATTACTGTCATTATATCCCCATGTGTACAACATGGACTTTATGTAGTGGCTTTGACTGAGGGAGATGTCATTCTTCCCAAAGCTCACTTGCATGCCTAGTATAGTGTTGGCTACACCTATGTCTTTAATGCTAAATTCTTGTATTAGATTTGACTTAATGTCATCCACTTCAGATTGATCAGATCCTAGAATGAGCATATCATCTACATATAAGCGAATTATGGCGACTTTATCTGATCTATGACGTATGTAAAGACATTTATCCGAGAGACTCAACATGAATCTCATATTCTTTATACTATAGTCAAATTTCGCATGCCATAGCTTAGGTGCTTGCTTTAGTTCGAATAAAGATTTAAGTAATTTACAGACCTTCATTTCGTGACCTTCTACTATGAAACCTTTAGGTTGATTCATGTAGATCTCTTTGGTCAGATCTTCATTTAAGAACACAGTCTTAACATCCATTTGATGAATAATAAAGTTCTCAATAGATGCAATAGCAAGGAGGACCCTAATGGTTGCTAAGTGACACACGGGTGAGTAGACATCAAAGTAATCTACTCCGCTTACTTGTGTGAAACCTTTAGCCACCAGACGTGCTTTATACTTAGCTACGCTACCATCAGGATTCAGTTTCTTCTTCAAAATCCACTTACATCCTACGATTTTAGCCTATTTTGGCTTATCAACTAACGTCCAGGTGTTATTCTGAAGTAAAGAATTCATCTCTTCATCAATTGCTTCTTTCCAGAGTAGGGAATCCTTGGATCTCATCGCTTCCGTATAGGTGGATGGATCAGCCTCAACGTGGCAAGTGACAAAATCACTGTCGAAGGTTCTGGGAGTTTGCTCTCTTACCGAAGTTCTCCTAGACTCTAGGCCATAGTTATCTACCAGAACTGAATAGGAAGTGCTCGGTACCGATTCAGGATCTTCTTCAGTAATATTTACTTGCATACCTGGGAGTGACAGGTTCGCATCCTTGAGGAACTTATCTTCAAAGAACACTGCATCCCTAGATTCTATAATGATATTATTAGAAATATCTAAGACTCTATCTACAACACTATCTTCAGCACAACTTAGGTAGACACATGTATTGGTTCTAGGTCCAATCTTAGACCGTCTACGGTCAGGAACCCTGACATAGGCTATACAGTCCCAGGTCTTAAGTCTAGTAAAAGACAGGGGTCTCTTAAGGCAAATCTCGTAGGGTGTAACCTCTAACTTAGCATGAGAAACTTTATTTAGAATGTGGTTTGCAATTAAGACTGCTTCTCCCCAATAAGCGGAAGGCATGCCTGCAGTGAAGAGCATAGAGTTTAACATTTCTGTTAACGCCCGATTTTTACACTCAGCTATGCCACTAGACTGGGGTGAGTAAGGAGCAGTGGTTTCTGCTATGATTCCATGTTGGGCAAGGAAATATTTAAACTCACTGGACATATATTCTCCTCCTCTATCACTTCTAAACCTCTTAATTTTCATGTCTAATTGGTTTTTTACCCTGATTTTGAAAATAAAGAATTTTTCAAACGCTTCGTCTTTAGATTTAAGGAGATAGATGTGACAAAACCTAGAACAGTCATCTTTAAAGGTGATCAAATACTTCCTGCATCCTCTAGTGATAAAACTTTTGAAGTCACAGATGTCAGAATGTATTAGTTCTAAGGGTGTTGTGGTCCTAGTAACCGCACATAAAGGTTTCCTTGTGATTTTAGTCTGAGCACACACTTCACATTTATCTGGTTTTTCTGTAGTGTCTAAAGCGATCTGGTGAGTTCTAGCAATTAGGAACATTTTCCTATAGTTGACGTGTCCTAGTCTCTCATGTAGATTCTTAGGGCTAACTAAGTTTGTTTGAACTTGTTGAACTATTTCGTTTGCTAGACTTAGTCTGTACATCCTATTTTGGACGTAGGCACAACCAAAGTAGTCTGAGTTAACTGACAGTGGTACTCTACCACTACATAAATTAAAAGACATACCAGCATCACAAAGTAAGCTAATAGACACTAAGTTAGTAGCTAGTGAAAGAATAAACTTAACATTTTTAAGAGTCAAGGTTTTACCTGAGGAGAGCAGTAGCGTCGCATTCCCCACCTTCAGAACATCTGCAGTCTCACCGTTTGCAACAGTCACTAATTCTCTCACATCAGTGAGTCCTGTCATCAGATTAGAATTGTTGCAGACATGGCACGTTGCCCCCCGAGTCAAGGTACCACTAAGTATTGGTCTTCTCATTTCCAACCATGGCGACAATGTTGGATGGCTCAGTGAGGCTAATCATATTAGCATGGTTGCCTTCTGGTGGTGCTTTGCCCTTTTCCTTCTGAGGAAGCCTGCAATCGGATGCACTGTGTCCCCACTTGTTGCAGTTATAATACTTGCCCTTGAACTTTTTGATGTGTTTACTAGGGCCTGCAACTTGGGAACTACTAGGGGTGGGTTTGGTCTTCCTGGGTGCGACACGCGTTTAGAGTTAGAAATCATGTTAGCAACAACCTTCTGCTTGCTAACAACTTCTAAAGCGTGTCGAATCCTGTTCTCATCCTCAATGCGTATGAAACGCTTGAGTTCGTTGAGACCAACCTGCATCTTCTTGTGGTACATTTCAGTTTTGAAATTATACCATGAGGAAGGCAATTTAAACACAATTGTGCCAGCAATAAAACTATCTGGCAAGGATATGGTCTCACTATGCAGAATCTACTAAATTTTCAAATTCAGTTACCTGAGGGAGAATGACTTTCTCCTCGTCGAAAGTGAAGGAATGGAACTTGTCCACTAAGTGCGCCTTGGACAGATCCTCCTCTTGTCTGAAGTGCTCTTCCAATGCGTCCCAGATCTCCTTAGCTGTCTTCATCTTCAGGTAGGTCTTTGCCAGACTGGAGGACAGGCAGTTCAGCAGGTAGTCGCAGCAGAATTCCTCATCAGCAACTTACTGAGCTTCGTCATCAGTCCCGATGACCCCAGCACGATCAGACTGAACGGTGTATAACACGTTCAGGTACTTCATACCGAACTGAGTATTCAACTTCCAGTCGTTGAACTCAGTCGTCGTGAACTTCTCCAACTTGATCATCGGAACAGGAGACCAGAAATTTTTCCTCTTCATCATTGTGGGCCCGACAGATGGAGATCTGGCCACAAATAAATAGAAAATAGGCTTTATGTTTCCTAACGCTGACAGTAGCCAGGCATTAGCGCTGGCGTTAGCGAGAACGAACTGTTGTCGCTAGCGTCTGACGATATCTCCGGCGTTAGCGGTAGGGCTGCACAACGATGATCATGGAAGACGACAACGATGAGATGCCTGATGTCGACGACTGGGAGGAAACTGGATCTGGGAAGGATCGGCAGAGGCGGCGGTGTGGCGGATCGCGGCGGCAGTTCATGGATCGCGGCGGCGGTTACGATTCGCGGCGGCGATTACGACTCGCCGCAGTTACGGCTTCATCCAGGCGGCTGCGCAAGGGAGCAGCGGTGACGGCGGGCGAGTGCACCGGCAACGAGCGGCAGTGTCTGTGGCTTTGTCCAAGCGGTTGCGTAAGGGAGCAACGACGACGACGGGCTAGCGCGGGAGGGGTGACCGGCGTCTGCGAGAGAGGGCAGCGGCGAGGTCCAGACGATCCCCTTCATGACAATGACGGTAGCGAGATCCTCGTGTGCAGGTGGGGAAGGCGGCGACTGCGGTGTCGCACGGGCGGCTACGAGAGAAGGCAGCGACAATGTCCAGCGAGCCTTTTACGGCAGCGGCGAGGACGCACGAACGGGAGCGGCGCACGGGAGGGATAAGGAACCGGCGGAGGAGGCGGCGATTTCGGCAGTTCTCCTTGGGCGGCGTGTGCCCGGGAGAGGGGAGCAACCTCAAGGAGCTTTCTTCGAGATTGTGAAGAGTGTTGCTCGAAGCATCCGGAGAAACATCAAAGTGGAATGAATTCTCTGTTGCCCCTAGGTGGGTTTATATATGCAAATCCTAGATTGGTAACGGGTGACGGATATCCCTGTATCCGTCCGTACCCGTTATGCCTCCGACCCATTATATTTTATCCAAATATACATTTACAATAATGACGTTACAAGAGAACTCAATATGCCCTTTTCTAGGGTACTCGCGAGAACCGTTCAGAGTTCGTGCGAGTACAAGGGATTCTTGGCTTGATCTTCGATGTCTTTAGAGCTACTATTCATGGCTTATTTATAGCCTCGGAGGGCTTTGCCCGCGGGCATCCTCCTCTAAAAATACGGATTGCCCATTTACAAGGTGTGGTAAAAAATGCTAAACATTGAGAGCGAAATGGTCCGCAAGATCGTTGTTGTGGTCGACGAATACTTCCTCAGCGGTCGATGAGTTCTTCTTTATGGTCAACGAGATCTGTTGGACAGAGGTGGGGAACAACTATCTTTATGATCGTTGACGGTGAGTATGGAGGAATTTGGGCAGACAGGATCTGCACATTTTTTCAAATCTCTAACAGGAGGTTTCGGAAAAGTAGTGTCTGTGAGACCTATTCCGCCATAAATGCTTCCAGTTCCTATATATAAGACGATCCCCGGGACCTTAGCCACCTTTTCGACGACGACTCGAATTTTGCCTACTGCTGTGTGAGCACTCTTGACAGAATACGGGACCCAGAGTGACTTCTCTGGCCAACATGCGCTCTCGCCTTATGGAAAAGCGGCGGGAGAAGAAGTCGAAATATTCCCCGATGGTTGGGGAGTCCGGGGAAGCGAATATTACCAAGCCCGCGACGACACCTTCCCAGTGATCAATATAACTAGTTCCGTCATTTCTAAGGTGAAAACTCCTTGCGAGACCACGGGACAATCCACAACTCCTAGTATCTTGGATGATACATACTTCAAAATCATTTTGTATGATACTCCCGCACAAGGTGGTTATGAAGATCTCTTTGGAGAGGATAACGGAGGAGCGGCGGGATCTAACGATGCAGCAAAGCTGGCTGGGATGGGGATGATTTTTCCAAGCTGATCAAGCTGGATAGCCTTGTGTAGGAGGTTACCCAGCGGAATAAGTCCCATGACGAGAAGTCGCCAATGCCGTCCGTCGAGAAGGCCGATGAAGGGGGGTAGCGAGAACCCGAAGTCGGCTTTGGAGGCGGCGAGACTCCAAATCGAGGCGTAGAAGAAAGCCGCTCGCCTTGCCCAGGAGGCAGCTAAAGCATAGGTCAAGCAGGCCAAACAGGCAATGCGATACCTCAAAGCTTTGGCGAAGAAGGAGGAGGAAGATGTTGCAAGAGTGGCAACGAAGAAGTTGGAGAAGGAAAAATCGTTCTAGAACCAGCTCAAGGAGGCTGAGGTGGCGGCGGCTAAGGCCAAGGAGGAGAAGAAGAAGGAGGAGGAGGCTACGAAGGCAAAGAAGGTTGCGGAGGACAAGGCGAAGGAAATCTCCAGTGCTTATGAGAGGAAGGAGGAGAAGGAAGAGTAAGCGAAGGAACAGAGTAAGCAGAAGTCGACCGTGAAGTTGGCCACTGACGCAACAGCGAGCAAACTCGCAAAGGTGTCATCGAGTAAGCTTGTGGAGAAGGTAATGCCTCAGGGTAAAGTTGTAGAGAATGGATCTGAACCGCCCCTAATTCATTTATTGCTGCTGGCTGCCACCGGTCTTGTTTTGCTTTGGCTTCTGGTCCCTCCGTTTTGTTTCCTGCACTTACTAATGAAACTTTATTAGTGAAGTAATGAGTCTTTATTAAGTCTGTTTTGTTTTCAGCCTATATATATATGGCTTATTCTGTATCCGAGATTAAGCAAGTTATTATGAAGTTTCACGCCTGTTTTCCCACTCTGTTTCTCTTCCTCCCCTTCTTTCTGTGAGTTTATATATTCAACAGTGGTATCAGAGCATTGTTCGCATCATCTGTGGACTGTGCTGTCTACCTTTCACAATGTCCTCATAATCTACCACATGTTCTACCACTGTGCCCATCTTTGATGGAGAAATGTACGAACATTGGAGCATAAAAATGAGGACAGCCTTCATATCTCAAGACCTATGGGATGTGATTGAGACTGGGATATCTTCTTCTGGAAAAGACGTAGAAGGATCTCCATCCACACCCAGCAAGGAGTTGATTATGAAGGATGCCAGGGCCCTCCAACTCATTCAGCTCGGTGTTTGAAATTCTATCTTCCCTCTCATAATGGGGGCCCTCTCCGCTAAGACTGCTTGGGACACCCTCAAAGAAGAATTTCATGGATCAAGCAAGCTCATCTCCATCAAAGTCCAAACTTTGTGGAGACTCTTTGAAGCCCTCAAAATGGAAGAAAATGAAAATGTTCAAACCTTTTTGCTCGAGCTACCAACATCACAAATCAAATACGCAATTTTGGAGATGTCATCTCTGATCACCAAATTGTTCTAAAGATCCTGAGAAACCTCACCAGAACTTTTGATCATGTGGTGGCCGCCATTGAAGAAGCCCACAATATTGAAAACCTGTCTCTCATTAAACTCATGGTGTCTCTTCTATCTCATGAAGACCGCATTCAACGCACCAAACCTGCCATTGAAGAAATGTTTCAAGAGAAACTTCTTCTCCACCAATCCTCAACCAGTGGTAATAGCATATACACTCCCAACTCCTCTAAGAACAACAACCTCACCTCTCTTCCTCTCCCCTCACCTCAGCAAAACTCCACCCAGTCACCCAACAACTTCCAATATACTCACACACCCAATACCCATTTCTCTTTTAACCCATATCATCAATACACCAACCAACCACCCTCCAACTTTCCTCAGAACACCAACTACACTTCAAACAATCCCAGCACACCTTGGAACATTGCCTCCCCTCGTGGCAGGGGACGTGGAAGAAGCCAATCCCATCAAGGTCTTCTCCCTCTCCCAAATCACAATAATTCTCCTTACTGCTCTCTCTGCAAAAACAATTCTCATGACAATGAGGAATGTCAATTCAAGTGCAAACGATGCAGAAGACCTACCCACACA
The DNA here is from genome assembly GCA_033032865.1 of Dactylorhiza incarnata. Lineage (NCBI taxonomy): Eukaryota > Viridiplantae > Streptophyta > Magnoliopsida > Asparagales > Orchidaceae > Dactylorhiza > Dactylorhiza incarnata. Next base: position 330,232 of record JAWHQI010000531.1, on the reverse strand, counting down.
GATCGTGATTGTTGGTACCAAGAAGAAGCCAAATTTCATGAAGGGCCTCAACCAGAGCATATGTTCTACAACAACCAGCAAAATGAAAAGAAACTTACAGATTGTTGGTATGTCGACAGCGGATGCTCGAGCCACATGACTCACAACAGACGTTCTTTTATTCACCTCGATGAAACCTACAAATCTGAAGTCTATTTGGGAGATGGACAAGCTCAAATCATTGAAGGGAAAGGCACCATTTCGTTCACTACTACCACTGGACATCAACGGCTGATCACTGAAGTTCATTACGTTCCTAAGCTTGCTCAGAACCTCCTGAGTGTTGGCCAACTCACACAAAAGGGATACACAATTATTTTTGACAAAAACGGCTGCCGCATCATTCATGACTCATCAAGGCAACAGATTCTTGTTACTCCCATGACAAAGAGCAGAGTTTACCCTTTTATAATGGAGGACGCCCACCATCAAGCTCTCTATAGCAATACCTCCAATGTTTCCTCTCTATGGCATCAGCGACTTGGACATCTCAACTATCAGTCAATGCAGCTATTAAAACGACACAACATGGTAAGAGGTCTCCCTCACACTAATTTTAACCACTCCTTCTGTGAGAGCTGCCAGGAAGCCAAAGCTCATCGTCAGCCTTTTCCCCAACACTCAACCTGGAGAAGTACTTCCCCTCTTGAGCTTCTCCACGTTGATCTTTGGGGACCTGCATCTACTCCAACCCAAGGAGGAGCTCGCTTCTACTTTCTCATCGTGGATGATTTCTCACGTTTTATGTGGATTTTCTTTTTGCAACACAAGTCTCAAACCTTTGAACATTTCTCAAAATTTTCAACCATGATTGAAAACCAATTGGGAAAGAAGATTAGATGTATAAGAAGTGATAGGGGGGAGAGTTCTTATAATCTGAATTTCACTCCTTCTGCCAGGAGCACAGCATAAGGCGTGAACTCACTGCCCCCAATTCAGCAAAATGGAGTTGTAGAACGGAGGAATCGAACTATTCTGGAAATGGCTCGGTCCCTAATGCACTTTAAATCCATGCCCAAAGCTTTCTGGGCCGAAGCCTGCAACATAGTAGTTTACATCCTCAATAGATCACCAACTAGAGCCCTTGTGAATTCAACACCCTTTGGAACTCTGTACCAGAGGAAGCCCTCAATTGCTCGCCTAAGAACCTTTGGGAGTATAGCTTATCACCTCATACCCAGTAATAAGAGAGAAAAGCTTGACATGAAAACTCAAAAATGCATCTTAATTGGGTACAGCCTCGAAACTAAAGGATATCGCCTCTACCATCCCTCCACCAAAAGAATCATCATCTCCAGAGACGTAACGTTTAATGAAGAAGAACAATGGGACTGGGCATCAGAACAGGATATTGACAGACGGTTGGTGGTGGTTGCTTGTGACCTCCCGGAAGTCGACGAAGCCATCCAACACACCCCTTCCACTGAATCCAATTCACCTCACACTGAATTGGAGCAGTCCCCCTTATCATCATTGCCCAAAAAGACTCGATCCCCTACACGAGATATATGAAAATTCCAACCTTGTTCTATTCTCCAGTGCCCCCACGCCCTATGAAGACGCCTCCAAGCAGGAGGAATGGAGATCAGCTATGAATGAAGAGATGCACATGATAGAAAAAAACAATACTTGGACTCTCACTGACAGGCCTCCCAACAAAGAGATCATCGGCTTAAAGTGGGTTTACAAAATTAAAGAAGATGAGAATGGCTGCCCAATCAAATTCAAAGCCCGTATTGTTGCAAAAGGATATTCTCAGGTTCCATGAAGGGATTATGATGAAACATACGCCCCTGTTGCCCGCATGGACACCATTCGGCTTATCCTTTCCTTTGCCGCACAACACCATCTCCCTGTCTTTCAAATGGACGTGAAATCTGCTTTTTTGAATGGGAAGATCACAGAAGAAGTTTATGTCAGCCAACCTCCTGGTTACGAAACTGATGAGAAACATAAAGTCTACAAGCTATCTAAGGCCCTCTACGGTCTTAAGCAGGCACCACGCGCCTGGAATGACAACATTGACTCCTTCCTCTGCAAAGAACACTTCACTCGAAGTCCAAATGAAGCTTCCCTATACATAAAAAGAAGTGGGACAAATGACATTATCATCGTCTGCATCTATGTTGATGATCTCATTGTTACCGGAAACAATGCTGGGATGATTGACGACTTCAAATGCAAAATGAAAAAGGAATACGAAATGACCGATCTTGGTCTTCTCAGACATTTCCCGGGACTTCATGTTAAACAAAGCACTGGGCGAATATTCATCTCTCAAGAACGCTACGCCATCGACTTATTGAAACGATACTCAATGGACAATTGCAATTCCAGCACCACCCCCATGTCGCCAGGACTCAAGCTGACCCAGACCCAATAAGAAGAAGATGCGGATGCTGAATCCTACAGAAGTTTGGTGGGCTCTCTACTTTATCTTACCCACACTCGACCCGATATAGAGTATGCCGTGGGGATTGTTTCTTTCTTTGTCAGCAAGCCGAAATCAAGTCACATGCTTGCCGCCAAAAGAATTCTACGATACATACAAGGGACAAAAGGGAATGGACTTGTCTACCAGCAGAAAGAACACAATCATCTGAATGGATTCTGCGATTCAGACTGGGGAAGCTCCGACCTCGACAGGAAAAGCACAACTGGCTACATCTTCTTCGCCGGCAGTAAACCCATCTCATGGTCCTCCAGAAAACAAAACACAGTTGCCCTTTCCTCTACGGAAGCGGAATACATGTCCCTGTGTGTTGCTTCCTGTGAGGCTGCTTGGCTAAAGAGAATCTACAGAGAGATTGAAGGAAGAGAGGGAGACGAAGAAACTATCCCCATCAGCTGCGACAATCAATCTGCCATTGCCATGTCAAAAAACCCTATTTTTCATAAGCGCAGCAAGCACATCGATCTTAAGTACCATTTCGTAAGTGAAATGGTGGAGAAGAAGGAAATCCAGGTCAAGTTCTGTCCAACCGACCATCAGCTGGCAGACATTCTTACGAAGCCCTTAGGAAGAGTCATGCTTGCACTGCTACGGGAAGCTCTGAACATTCGTGACGACTCAGATCACGAGGGGGTGTAGAGAATGGATCTGAACCGCCCCTAATTCATTTATTGCTGCTGGCTGCCACCGGTCTTGTTTTGCTTTGGCTTCTGGTCCCTCCGTTTTGTTTCCTGCACTTATTAATGAAACTTTATTAGTGAAGTAATGAGTCTTTATTAAGTCTGTTTTGTTTTCAGCCTATATATATATGGCTTATTCTGTATCCGAGATTAAGCAAGTTATTATGAAGTTTCACGCATGTTTTCCCACTCTGTTTCTCTTCCTCCCCTTCTTTCTGTGAGTTTATATATTCTACAAAAGTCTCATATGCTGCTATCAACACCGCGCGGAAGTACGTAGACTAAGGTCTCACTGCTGCCCTGACTGCTGCCACTGTGGTGATAAAGTGACAAGCAGCGACATCGATCCCCAGGAGGAGCGAGGCCCTTCTTGTCTAGTAAGAACTTCTGTACAAGGAAAAATAATCTGAGGAACGGAGGGCCAACGAGATCGAGAGTAAAAGATAAATCATCTCTCTCTTCAAGGCCCGACATGAGGCCTCGACCTCAAAGAGAAAACCTCCTTCGAAGAGGTGTATGATGTGTCTATGATAAGAGTACCGATGTCGTACAAGTAATAATTAAACGGGAATAAATCCCCGAGTATCGATCCCACGTGGAACATGTTAGGGTGGAGTAATCAATAGAAAAAAGACTTGAGATTGAAGTCTTTAGTTGGTGATTTTAACTATCACTAATGCAATGAAAAGAAAACTAATTTAACGTGTGGGTCTTCATCACCGCTTCGCACCTCCACGGGTCGCCTTCCTTCGCTTCGCACCTCCGCGGGTCGCCTTCCTCCGCTTCACACCTCCGCGGGTCGCGGGCCTTTGCTTCGCACCTCCGCGGGTCGCCAACCTCTATTTTGCACACAAGCACAACACACAAGCACATAAACACATTATCACAACTAGAAGAACAACATTTCCATACCATCCACAAATAATAGTGAATCTATGAACGTCTACACCCATGTGGTTATGGCGTGTATGCGCTTTAGAGTACACTTCCAAATATACACAAGAATCATAAAAGAGAGAAGAACAAATACATATTACCAATCCTTAGCATGGAGGGAACGGAAGTCTATTCTCCTTGGATTCATAGGGGAGTCTGGCTTGGTCCACCAACTTTTTCTCTTCCTCTTTGGCCTCGTCCACGATATGGTAGAAGCTTACACCTACTCCTAATGCATCTTCTCACGAGGTTTATTCGCCTCAAAATGAAGTGCTCCTGACTCAAAGAGCTCCAAAGGATCCTTGCAAATGCCTACAATCGCTTTTAGGATGCTTGGGGAGGTAGGAGATGGCTAGGGGTCGAAACCCTAGACTTCTGGGCGAGAAAGGAGTGAAAATGCTGCTCCCAAGATTTGGATGCGGAAGAAATCGCGAAAAGAGATATTTATAGGCCGTTTGCAAAATAACTCACGCACGATTGTGCGCGAGTAAAGCACGTGATCGTGCGTTCGATCGTGCGTGAAGAAATGAAAACCTGCGCAGGAAATGGGTCGCCCTACAAGCAGCATATGACCGTGCGCGAACAACAATCGCACGATCATTTACAGTTAAAGACCAAAACCTCGGGTCATCCAGAATAACACACACACACGATCGTGCGCGAGTAGTAGATGCTCGTGCGAGACAGAACAACGCCGGATCGTGCGATGTGCAGATAGACAACCTCTGTCCGTGCGAGAATAAACCCACGACCGTGCGACTTCAAAATGCACGAACAAATGATGTATTGCCTTAAAAACCAGCGCGGACAACCCGGATCCCAACCAAATGATCATAGCATGTGTATAAGTATACAATAAAGCTTAAATGATCATAAAACAAGAATAAGAAGGATAGAAAATCTCCATTATGCAATAAATGCCCAAATTTTACCTTATCTAGTGTAGAAATGCTCAGTGAACTACTTCGGGGATTTATAATGATATGAGATGAAAATCAAATAAGAATGAGTTATTATAGTATGAAAATAGTGCTAGAAGGGTGCCTAAATCACTATATGAAATTCACTTATCAAATACCCCCAAACTTGAACGATTGCTCGTCCCGAGCAAACCACTCTTCTCACGAGTATTAGATGTGTCTAAACTATCAATTAGAAAGTGAAAGTAGGGAGTAAACAAAGAAGTTCTATGCTCAAGATGCAATAAGAAGAAAACTAGAATTAACTTATATGTATATTAAATATCTATACTTTTCAAAACTAAATATCACTAGTTATATGCACTTTTGAGTAAGAAAATCAGATCGTCCTAGATCTTGCGTAGAAAGAAAATAATGCGGTCGATGAGCTTAGCATTATCCTCCAAAGACTACGGGGTGGCCTCCAAAGAAATCCATCAATGTCGATGACCATAAGCTTGCCCGGTCACACTCTCTTCACGACGTTGGCTAAATCTATCTTTACAAATCAGCAGGACTTAGAATTAGGATGGATCATTAGGCTTGGGTTTAAGGTGAGGTGAATCAAAAGATAAACATGATGTCTTTAATCACACTTAAAACTAATATAAGAGTTGTCATCAAAATCAACCTACCAAAGAACAGGAATGGGAAGTGGCACCCCCATACTTGGATTTTTGCATATAGGGTCACTTCCTCATTGGTCAAACTAACTCTCCATTTATTCAGATTTTTCTTTTTCTAATTTCATTTCTTTCTTTTCTTTTTCTTTTCTTTTTCTTTTTCTCCTTTTTCAAAGGAACATTCATTTAAGTTTTTTCAAAAACACTAAAAAGATAAGCTTTAAAATGCACACCAAATCACAATATTTCACTTAAAAGCACAAGTAGAAAATCAGATTTTGAATTTAAGCTCTAATCTAAGTGTGATATTAGGTTGATCATTTTGGCATTGGTGATTATGAGGTGGGGGTGAACAAAAAGGATGGGTGCAAGGACCAAAGTGTGTATGCAAAGGTAGAATCATGTGGGCATGGATGCTAAGACTCAATTTATCAAATAAAATGCCCACATCATATTTGCAAAAGTAAAACTAGCCTAAGCATATGCTTTGAGAGTCGCTATGGGCAAGCTCTAGACACCGAGAAAGGATACTCTTTTATCGAAGTTGGAGAATGCACAACTAGTGACTTGCTACACACATTCCTATGTTAATCTACGGACGAAACTGCGTTCTAGCTAGAAGTGGATATACACCGTATATACAAAGTAGAAAAGTATACATAAGAAGCATATATAGGAATTATATCTAGAAAGAATTACAAACATGTGTACAGAACTAGAACACTACATGATCACTATATACTCTCATAATCATATTCTAAAATTAATTTAAGCTAATATAATACTTATGAAAAAGAGTAAGAAAACCAAAAAATGAACAATTGTTCAACTATTAAACGTGTGGGGCACTGAAATGAATGCACATGAGAGAGAGAGAAATTAAAATTTGAAGCACTTTTTTAAAAAAATACAAGCGCATACGGAATGCAAAATGAATGTATAAGTGAGCAATCGAATAAGCTATCTACCCCCTAGCTTAAATCTAGCATTGCCCTCAATGCAAGTGAAAATATAAATACAAGGTGGGATAGAGACGCATTACCCAATGCCCAATAATGGGGCATTCCGTAGTGGTGTGAAATTCTAATTGGAACCAAGAATGTTTTCCCGGTCTCGACTCAGCTAAATTGTTTCCACGAGCTCATCAAATCATGTATGGGGATTAGCGCCAACAAAACAAGAAAAATAAGTAAAAGAAAAAAAAAATGAAAAACGCAAATAATCATGAGGTGCCTCCCAAGAGAGCTTTGTTTAACGTCCTTGAGCTGGACCAAATACATGTATTATGAAGTTATATAATTGTTTAGCAGATATGTCTAAAACTAAAAATGTCTGAAAATCCTAATTACTAATTTAACAAGATTATTAAAATAATCAGTTGTAAGCTTATTTGAAATAGTAACTGAAGATAAATGCAAAAGGTCAGTGGACCATATAATAAGGGTAGATAAGATGAGTGTTAGTCCTCCATCCGCAAATCTCCTCCTTTTTTGAGTTTTTCTTCTCCTCCATCATTATATCTTCATAAAAGTATCTCTTTTCCCCTGCAACCAATCTTTCAACGAAAACACAAGTAGTGACGACGTGGTGGAATAAGCGATGTACTCCATCACTGAAATGTGCGGTCCCTGGCAAGATTGAGTCTCCACATTACCCAAAAATGGGTCAGTAAAATCATAACCCTGCAAGAGAGGACAAGAAAATGTATTAAAAGCATCATGATTAGAAGAAGGAAAATATGATCAGTAGCAGTGAGGGCAACATAGGTGGGCAATGCATGAAGTTGAACTTCCTCTTGTCATGGGAAATGATCCCTCTCATAAAGAAGAGGCTCTCTCCATGATTTGCAGTTCGGTTCAGCTTCCACCTGATGAACCTCTGCTAACTCACCCTGCACATGCTCAACCGAAGAAAGGTGATCAGAAAATAAAATAGACAAAAGACAAATAATTAGTAATCGGAGGAGTGGTCTCGGTTTCACTCCCAACAGGTTCCACAGATTGATCATTGTCGATGTCATATGAATCATAGTATGAGGCATCCGAGAACTCAAGGGACTCGATGGTAAGGTGGTCCTTCTTGTCCAATGAAGTAGTGCAAACCTCCCCATCAGAAAGGATATCCTTCTCATCTCATTTCGGCGCATCACTAGGATCCAAGTCTCACCTTGAACAATATCTTCGACAAGATCGTTAAAAATTGGTGTAAAAAAGTCTTGAAAAGAAAGCGAAGGAACGATACTTGTGGTAGAATCAAAGAATTTATGGACTGGTTCCTCCGCAGGTGAATAAAAATTGACGAATGCACATGGGGAGAGGGCTCCACAAGCTCAAAGCGCGGGGTCGAGACTACTCTGATAGGGAAATCCACAACGGTCCCCTAAATATAAGGGGTATTGCGAACAAGTCATCAAAGCCTGAAGGACTGCCAAAATGTGAGGAGGGTGATACGATCTGGATAGAAGGCCCGTCCTCCTCTAGCAACCGCTTGAATAGCTGGCAATCCCTCAAAGCATGCTCTGTGCTTTGACAGTGCAAACATTTCTTAGCCTTACTTCTCGGCGTCCAAGGAGCCGGGTCATAAGGACGAGAAACGGTTTGTCGTGGAGGCGTGGGGGTATAATGATTTGCCGCACAATATGGAGAACTTGAAGATTTAGATTTTCTATATTCTGTGATGTACGTTTGATGTTCAAAACTCCCCACATAACACTGGTCAATGGACGTTTGATGTTCAATACTCCCCACATAACACTGGTCAGTGTGATGACCAAATGATCCACACCACCAACATCATGCATTTGTATACATTTGAGGATTGGGTGTGGATACGAAAAACAAGATATTTTCTTTGCAAAACTAACTACACAGGTTAATTAAATCAAATAAGGATAACCTGCACTATAAACTATAAAATAGATTAGGAAGAAATAAATTTAAAAGGTGCTATTTAAAATTAAAAACAAGGAAAATGGAAAAGACAAAAATGATGCAATATACAACTGGAAGAACTTCTATCTTTCGACTCTCTCTCCAGGTACTCACGCGTGTCGTATTCCCCGATAACGACACCAAAAACTTGATTCACAAACGACAAGAGTTCCGATCTCATACAAGTAATTATAAAACATGAATAAATCTCATAGTATTGATCTCTAGTGGAACACGACGGCGTGGAGTAATCTATAAAGAAAAGACTTAAGATTGAAGTCTTTAGTCTGAGTGTTTATCAGGGGGTTTGATTTTGACTATCACTAATGCAATGAAAAGAAAACTAATTTAACGTGCGGGGCGTCGTCACCGATTCGCACCTCCGCGGGTCGCAGGCCTCCGCCTCGCACCTCCGCGGGTCGCGAACCTCCGCTTCACAAACAAGCACAAGCACACAACCACAACAAACCAACTAAGATCACAAATACACTATTACAACTAGAAGAACAACATTTCCATACCATCCACAAATAATAGTGAATCTATGAACGTCTACACCTAGGTGGTCATGGCGTGTATGCGCTTTAGAGTACACTTCCAAATATACACAAGAATCATAAAAGAGAGAAGAACAAATGTAGGTTACCAATCCTTAGTGCAGAGGGAATGGAAGTTTATTATCCTCGGATTCGTAGGGGATCCCGGCTTGGTCCACTAGTTCTTCCTCCTCCTCCTTGGACTTGTCCACGATATGGGATAAGCTGTCACCTTCTCCTAACGAGACTTCTCCCGGGGTTTGCTCGCCTAAACACTAAGTGTTGTTGACTCAAAGAGCTCCAAAGGATCCTTGCAAATGCCTCCAATCGCTTTTAGGATGCTTGGGGAGGTAGGAGATGACTAGGGGTCGAAAGCCTAGATTTTTGGGAGAGAAAGGAGTGAAAATGACGCTCTTGAGATCTGGATGCAGAAGAAATCGCGAAAAGAAGTATTTATAGGCCGTCTGCGAAATAACTCACGCACATCGTGCACGAGTAAAGCACATGATCATGTGTTTGATCGTACGTGAAGGAATGAAAATTTGCGTGGAAAATGGGTCGCACTACAAACAACAGATGACCATGCGCGAACAACAGTCGCACGATCATTTACTGTTAAGAACCAAAACTTCGGGTCATCCAAAATAACATACGCACGATCGTGCGCGAGTAGCAGGTGCTCGTGCGAGAAGGAATAGCATCTGATCGTGCGATGTGCATATAGAGAGCCTATGTCCATGCGTGGACAAACGCACGATCGTGCGACTTCAAAACACACGAACAGATGATGTATTGCCTTAAAAACCTTCGTGGACAACCTGGAGCCCAACAAAATGATCATAGCAGGTGTATAAGTATACAATAAAACTTAAATGCTCATAAAACAAGAATGAGAAGGAGAGAAAATCCCCTTTATGCAATAAATGCTCTAAATACATCATATCTAGCATAGAAATGCTCACCAGACTAATTCAGGGATTTATAATGATATGACATGGAAATCAAATAAGAATGAGCTACTATAGTATGAAAATAGTGCTAGAAGGGTGCCTAAATTGTTGGAAGCGAGATGTTCGGGCACTCGACCACGTTACCGCTTCTCCCGCTAACTTGCCGAGCACCTACCACTCTCGCTTCACGGCGAGCACAACTCCACGGCGAACACCTACTACCCTCGGCGAGCACTCAGCACCTCACACACTCCGGCGAGATCTCCACTCAACGACTCCGGCGAGATCTTCAGCTTCGTTGAGGTGCACGCTACACGAGCAGCACCGGCGAGTACTCTGTTGAGTTTTGGACAGGATATGAGTATAAGAGAAGGAGAAACACGGGAGAAAGCAAACACAGCAGGTATGAGAAAAGTTCATTCATTCATTCATAATTCTTAACACACACAAAAATACTGCAGGGATACATGGGGATTTATATAGGCCCGGTGAACAGAAATCAAAGGGAGGAATTAAAAGAAGTAACAGCTATTAAATGTGAACAAAAAATGCTTCGACTTCATCTTCTTCATTGCTTCATATTCCCGGTATTAACTTCCATCAATAGACGCCTCTTCTGCTTCTTCCGTCTGACTTATTGTCTTCTGTGTAGCATTGATAGCATTATCCCCAACATCCCCCCATAATGCTGTCACTAGTATGCGCTGAATTGAGAGGAAGATGTTCCGTGGCAATGGCTTAGTCATGATGTCTGCCAACTGTTTGTTTGTTGGACAGTAGCTCAGCTCCACTTGATTTGTCTCTACCAGATCCTTCAGAAAATGATATTTCAGATCTATATGCTTAGTACGATTATGGAATATAGGATTTTTACCAATTCCAATTGCGGCCATATTGTCACACCAAATCTTGATTGGGTTGACATTGCATTGTGGCCTGAGATCTTTCATTAATCTCTGCAACCAAATGCCTTCACAAGCAGCTGCGCAAGAGGCGATGTACTCTGCTTCCGCGGTTGAAAGTGCTACAACTTTCTGCTTCCTGGAAGCCCAGGAGATGACCTTGCTCCCTATCATAAAGATGAAACCGCTTGTACTCTTCCTATCCTCCTTGTCTCCCCCCAATCACTGTCGGTGTAACCAGATAATTCTGCTTCCTCTTCTTGTTCATATAGCAGCCCCAAATGCCTTGTGACTTTTAAATATCTGAGAACACGCTTGGCTGTGATGAGATCTTCTGAGCTGGGCTTGGATAGGTGACGGGATAGAATGCTTACAACATTCTCTACATCTGGCCTTGTATTTGTAAGGTAAATAAGTGACCCAGTAAGACTTCTGTAATCCTCTTCAGCAATGGCTGTTTGTGGTGTTGAACTCACAGCCAGTAGTGATGAGTTTGTTGCCATAGGAGTTGTGCAGGATTGGACTCAACTAGTCCAAATTTTTCTAGCAGCTTATTTATGTATCCTTCTTGATTAATGAATATCTTTCCTGGTTTTTGTCTAACTTGAAAACCAAGGAAAAACTTCATTAATCCCATATCACTCATCTCATATTCCTTTTTCATAATAGCCTTGAAGTCTTGTACAATCTCAGGTGTGGATCCAATAAAAATCAGATCATCTACATACAAACAGAGAAGGAGGTAATGGCCATTAGTATATACCTTTGTATAGAGTGAAGGATCATTCTTGCTCTTGGTGAAACCATTTCCACAAAGATATGAGTCAATTTTATGGTTCCAAGCCCTTGGTGCTTGCTTTAGGCCATAGAGTGCCTTCTTCAGTTTGTAGACCTTCTCCTCTTCTCCCTTTCTTATGAATCCCTCTGGCTGGTTAATAAAGACTTCTTCTTCTATACTGCCATTTAAGAAAGCAGACTTCACGTCTAATTGGTGCACCATGTGGCCATCTTGTGCAGCAACAACAAGGAGGGCTCTAATTGTCTCCATTCGAACTACTGGGGCAAATGTCTCTGTGTAGTCGATCCCATGCTGTTGGGAGTATCCTTTGGCAACAATCCTTGCCTTGTATTTGACCACTTGTCCTTCTTCGTTTTGTTTTACTTTGTACACCCATTTGAGATTGATTATCTTTTTATTTTTTGGTCTGGCAACAAGCTCCCAGGTTTTATTTTTCTCCACCATCTTTATTTCTTCCTCCATGGCCTTTACCCATCTTGGATCTTTGGCAGCAGCTGAGTAGTTTTCTGGTTCTTCACTGAGGCAAGAAACTAGATTAGCATACTGATAAATATCTGAGAGTAGTTTATACCTTGGTGGATATGATGAATCTTCCTCCTCAGAATCAACCTCCATGGTTGTGCCTTGCCTCAGTTGATCTTCTGCAGCAGGAATGGATGGCTGCTCTGCAGTAACCACCTCTGCATTGGGGAGAACTTCATCTAAGTTGGATGGCTGCTCCTCAGTAGCAACCACATCAGGTGAAGTAGGGAGGAGAGCCTGATCCCAGTCCCAAGTTATGTTCTCATCAAACACAACATCTCGAGAAATGCTTAGTTGCTGTGTTTCTGGATTATAAAATCTGTAGCCTTTTGAATGATGGCTATATCCGAGAAAAATACCTTTTTCTGCTCTCATCTCCAACTTATTTCTTTTTTCTTTGGGAATATGTTTGTATGCCATACAACCAAATGTTCTCAAATGTTGAACATTTGGCTTCTTTCCTCTCCATACTTCGTAAGGTGTGACAGAATCCAGACTCTTTGTGGGGCTTCTGTTAAGCAGGTAGATGGCAGTGTGGGCAGCTTCTGCCCACAGACTTTGAGGAAGGCTAAAATGTTGTAACATGGCTCTCATCTTCTCTGCAATGCTTCTGTTCTTTCTTTCCACTAACCCATTTTGTTCAGGTGATTGTGGGGAAGTGAGTTCCCGGGAGATGCCATGGTTTTTGCAATAATTCATGAAGTGTGTCCCTGTGAACTCCCCTCCACGATCAGTCCTGAGCCTTTTTATCTTCTTTCCTGCTTCATTCTCAGCAAGAGCCTTGAACTCTTGGAATTTGGTGAAAGCCTCCGATTTCTGTTCAAGAAAAAATATCCAGGCATACCTGGAATAATCATCAATAATGCACATGTAGTACCTCATTCCTCCAAATGAAGGTGTAGGGGCAGGACCCCACAAGTCTGCATGCACCAGCTCCAGTGGCTCCTTTGCTCTCCAGGTGGAAGATGATGGGAAAGGCTGTCGGTGGCTCTTGGCTAGTGTGCAATCTTCACAGGTTGTATTGTTCTCTTTTATTTCTGGCAGCCCTACAACCATTTCCTTTTGCTTTAGTAGACACATGCTTTTGTGGTTGAGATGGCCCAACCTGTTGTGCCATAGACTGGAGGAAGTTTGGCAACTGAATGCCTGCTCATGTGGTGATACAAGATCCAAAGGGAACATTCTATTCCCTGTCATTTTTACTGAAGGAATACAGATGTTTTTTTCTTGCTGCCAAATGTGGCAGTGTGAGCCTTCAAAAGTTAATGTGTATCCATTACTCATGAGTTGCCCAACACTTAATAAACTCTGAGTGAGAAGTGGTACATAGTGAACATCCTCAATGTGTCTAATGTGCCCATCCTTGGACCTTACAGCCACCACACCCGAGCCTTCTATTGGCAGTTTCTTCCCATCCCCAAGTATCACATGAGTTTTAGAGGTGTTGTTAATTGATACAAAAGCTTGTTTACAGGATGACATGTGGTTGGAGCATCCACTGTCTATGAACCATGTTTCATGAATATTTTCTTCAGTGTCGATTCCTGTCAACAATAATTTTTCTGTGTTTACGAATTTAGCTTCCTCTTTCTTCTCTTCTTTATCTTTGGACCAGCAGTCCTTCTGCATATGAGTTGGCTTCTTACACCTCTTACACTTATAGAAACAATCTATTGCACTATGATTATTTCTTTTACAGAGTGTGCAGAACAATTGGGGATTTTGGTGATTTCTGAATTCTGTATTTCTAGCTTCATTTGATCTTGTTTCATTGGTTCTTCCTCTTCCTCTACCCCTCTCATTGGCTTTGGTGTTCTTATAAGCAGATTTTTCTGTTGAGGAGATCTTGGTTTTTGTTTGGAAAGCTTGCTCAAGCTCACCATTGGATCTCTTCAACCTCTCCTCATGGGCTTGGAGGGAGCCCATTAGCTCAGTGATGGAGAGTGTTTTGATGTCCTTAGTTTCTTCTATTGTAGTTACAATAGGATCAAACTTAGAAGGGAGGCACCTCAAAATTTTTGGTGCAATCTTCTTGTCTTTGAGCTTATCACCCAAGCTCCTAATTTGGTTTACTATCCCCATAATCCGGGACACAAAGTCTTTAACTGACTCAGTTTCTTTCATGCTTATATTTTCCCAAAGTTTCCATTGACGTTGGAGTTTAATTGATATTACCTTGTCTGAGCCTTGGAACTCATTGAAAAGATTGTCCCATGCTTCTTTGGATGTGGCAGCCCCCATTATTCGAGGGTAGATGTCCTTGCTTACACCTTGGTGCAATATGAGGAGAGCTTTTGCATCTTGCTTTGCTTCTTCCGCTATTGCCTTGAGTGTAGCTGCATCTGTCTCTGCCTCCTTGCCTTTGGATGGTTCTGCTGCTTGTTTGGATGATTCTGCTGCTTGTTTCTCTTTCCCATTTTGTACCAGCTGCCACAGTCCCTGTGACTGGAAAAGCAATCGAATGTGGGTGGACCAAAAATCATAGTGCTCCCCCTCAAAGATGGGGACACCTGACTGGGTGAATTGGAACATATGGGACGTGCTCGAGGCAGCCATGTGATGAGAAGGCAAAGGTGAAGATATGAAGTTTTGAATCTTCAAATGCTCAAACACCTTGCCTCTGATGGCTCGTCAACAACAAAGACATGCTCTGATACCATGTTGAGTTTTGGACAGGATATGAGTATAAGAGAAGGAGAAACACGGGAGAAAGCAAACACAGCAGGTATGAGAAAAGTTCATTCATTCATTCATAATTCTTAACACACACAAAAATACTGCAGAGATACATGGGGATTTATATTGGCCCGGTGAACAGAAATCAAAGGGAGGAATTAAAAGAAGTAACAGCTATTAAATGTGAACAAAAAATGCTTCGACTTCATCTTCTTCATTGCTTCATATTCCCGGTATTAACTTCCATCAATAGACGTCTCTTCTGTTTCTTCCGTCTGACTTATTGTCTTCTGTGTAGCATTGATAGCATTATCCCCAACATACTCCTCCTTCACGTCCAGGCGGCTGGCGGGTGAGCTACTTCACGCGAGAGGTAAATGGCGAGAGCGAGCTTGGCGAGCTGCTACCTCTCCTCCACTTCAAACGCCGAGTACTTCTCCTCTACCCCAAGTCCAGCACGCGACAAGGAATATCTGGCGAGATCCTCCTGCAGGAGGTGGCAGGCGAGAGGAATGTGCGAGAAAAAAAACTCTTCCTGCGGGAAGATGGATAGGCGAGATGTATTGCCGAGAAACCTTTTCCTGCGGGAAATATTAAGGCTCTCCCTCTCTCTCTACACTCTCTCTCTAACTCTCTCTATCTCGCCACTTTAAGTTTCTGCCGAAAACTTAAAATCAAAACAAAACTTTTCTCTCTCTCTAGCTTTCCCCCTCTCTCTCTCTAGTTCCTATTCGCAGGAACTAAAAGCCAAAGCTCTCCACTCCTCTCTCTCACTCCAACTCCTGTACGCAGGAAAAGAAAAGAGCCCTTCAAAATTTTCTATTCATCACACAATAATACTTACAAGGGGGCCTATATATAGGCAATTCAAACCTCTAACAACATGACATGTGGCGGAGCATTAAATGCCACAAAATAAAAACAAAACTTAATAAAAAACACAAATCCGTTGACCTGATCAACTCTGCTCAAACCAACATAAATCACTTTATAAAATTCACTCATCAGGGTAGTGTCTTTCTTGAGGATGTCGAGATCATGGAGCCGGAGGAGTTAAAGCGGCGTCGTCTCGTGAAGAAGATGAAAAAAAGAGGAGCTCGCCGTCACTGAACCCGTTCTGTATAGACATGTCCCTCCCGCGGGACCGTCGAAGAACGGGAAGGCGGTTCCTTCTGGAGATCTTCGTCGTCCGACGAGTACTTCAGGTTTGTTCTACTTGTTCTGGTTGCTTTTCAGTTTTGTGGATTGCCTTTCTTCAAACTTGAACTAATCTCCTTTAGCATGCATGTGTGAGACTCCTCATTGAGGATGTTCCTTGGGGTGGCCATACTAGCCATACTGAAGAAGAGTACCGGGGAGTACTTTACGGCAATGACAAGCTGTGGAGGCAGAACCAGACATTAAAGACTAAGAAGAGGTCCCAATCCGAGGAGATCTCGTGGTTAAGGCAGTTGGTGGAGAAGCCACCTCAACCACCCCCTCCTGCGACTTCAGTGCCTCTCGGTGCGTCGACGAGTGCTCGTCCGAAGAAGGAGGCTAAAAGAATCCACGCCCTGAATGCACAGCTCCACTACCATAATGCTCCGAGGGATGTCGCACTCTCGCAGCTGACTGACTCTGTGACGCACTTCATGAAGATCCCTTAATGCAATATGTATTTTAATCTTTTGTGAATAGAGCAAGTGAGTACTCGCCTCTTTGTATAATGTATAAACTTGGATGAAATAAAATGCATTCGCAGATTCGTTCTTCCTTTCATTTGTCTTTTTTATTGATGTTCTGGAATGTTTTCGCTGTACTCGTAGAACCGTGTTAAAGTATTCACAGATGCTAGCCTTTGCATTTAACTTTTCTTTACTCTCTGAGATGTATGTTTGAGTACTCGCGGGTGCTAGGCTTTTGTGACTTGCGTTTCTTTTTAGGTCCGAGAGATGTGGCGGAGTACTCGCAGGACGCTAGCTTTTAGGAGTTTTGTTTTCTTTTTTGTCTGAGAGATATGGCGGAGTACTTGAAGAACCCCTTCATCTTAACGATGAGTATGATCGTCCGTCGTTCCGGCTTTCGATGCGCCTACCATATAAATAGGGCCTACCACTATTCTTGATTCACGCTTTCTTCAACTTTTGAAGCGGATATGCTGTTGCGAGTACCTAACAATGGGCACCAAGAGAAAATCGCAGCGAGGGAAGAGCGCGTCTAAGAGGACCGAGTTGGGAAATAACATCTGAGTCACCTTCGTCTCAAACAATCCCCCTCACGTGAAACACACACGCATGACGATATAACAATAACATACTAAGCAAACACTAACAAAAATCAAACAAGGACACTTAAAAACAACCAAACCAACACAAAAGCTTTATCACCGGCGAGAGAAAAACACTCGAGAAGGGTGTAACACCCTGCCTGTACAGACAATATAACATAGGTCCAGCCGGGACCCCACAACATATTGAACACACAAGCTAGACGTTAATAAATGATATACGGAAGTAAAACTACACAGAGCTAAGTAAACAACGCTAGCGGAATCTTCTATTAAAACTCAGCATGAATGTCCACAATTACTAAGGAATGTTTCAAAAAAAGGTTCGGATTTATGACCTTACATCAAAACCAATGCATCATATCAAAACAACGACATGCTAGCACAATCATTGGCTCATAGGCCGGTAAATACAGAAAGTAGTAAAAGGGAGTTCGACCTTCTATGACCAACTCAGCTTAGGGATTTAGCCCGCTACTTTTCGCTCTTCTCTGCGACACCTGCACCAAACATAAATAAGAGGTAAACAAGGGTCAACTATGAGCTGACCACAAACCGCATAACAATCCCACCCCCGACCATCATAGCCAACTTTGGGGCGCGGTACCGACCACCTGCAAGCAAGCCACAACATGCAACACGTAGCAAAATAAAGAAAATGCAACTACTCTACATTAATGCCACATTCATGGTACCTTGAATGTTTTTAATAATTGGCATACAAATGTATAGTGGAGAGCAACGAAGCCTAATCTTGTTCTCGACAAATTTTTTTAGGGACTTATCTTGGTAGGTTCTTGAGCATACTCCTACCACCACCCATCCTTCATCTTCTTGACAGTCCATTCAAACATCCCCCTCAACATTAATGCCACATTCATCCCATCATTCAAACTGAACATCTCAGGACCTCAAGTACACTAGATTCACTACAATCTCCTCATCCAGAATTAGATAATCCACCTCCTTTAACACCACCACATCAACACCCTGATTATGATCAACAATAACACCCAGATTCTAATCAACACCAACACTAATCTTCTCCCCTCACATATCCACTCAACAATCTCTTATTGATGCATCCACCCCTGTCTAAACTATTTCCATAAGTCATGCTCAAGAGAATACCACCATGGATCTCTTGCTCTCCACCCCTGTATGAATTTGGGTGTTGGGTGATAAAGAAGTCATTGATAGGAAATTTTGATGTGGCAAAATGAGAATCTTGAGATAGACAAATATAAAATTTATGAAAAAAAATAAAGGATGACATTAGCAGGTTAAGGGAGCATCATATATTGAAGAATGAAGACAGGTGGTGGGAAAAAATTTATGCAATGTAAGCATGTATAACAGATGGTAGAAGACAAATAATAAAACATGACATGATTAATGTTGAAGGATTGAAAAGAAAGATTGGGCAGATCTTTGGTATTATGGATGGAAGTGGTGCGACATTAGCAGGTTAAGGGAACGGGAGGGAGAGGGGGGCCAGAAGAAGTTGGCGGAAGAGGTCGGTCGAGCTTACCCATTGCCAGTTGAAGGTGGACGCCGGGAGAAGGTGGACGCCGGCGGGAGGAGACGAAGAAGCTCACCGATCGCTCGCTAGGGTATCGAGAGAGGAGGCACGGGAGGGAAGAAGATATCGCTGCGCGAGGTAGGGTATCGGGGGAAGAAACGCGAAAAATTGCGGCTGGACGGGGCTCTACAACACGGCTGGGAGGTAATATAAAAAAAGGCGGAAACAAATAACCGGCTTTTTAGAAATATGCCGAACCTAACGCTGCTTCTCTTCAAAACTCTATTTTTTGGCAAACGCACCGCATGCTATCAGCACAACCGAACGTCACCTAAGAGTCTTGGGGGGAATGCTTTCTGTGTTTGTATTGACGAGTTGGGTATGCGAAATATAACATGCCCAATTTGAAGGTGAATGTGTTACGCCCCCAATCTCGGCATGCTTCTCGGGGGATCAGTATGCTCGCAGGCGAAAGGAGATGGCAAGCAACAACGGGGTTGAACCAACTGGTTCAACGCCCACTCACTAGGACCGGTCAGTCAGGGGCTGAACCAACCGGTTCAGTCCCATTTGGGAGGGGTCGGCCGGACCCTCCTTGGCCCGGGTGTATCTATACTCGGGTGCTCTATTGGGGAGGCAAGCAGAGTAATTTCCAGGTATTCCTCTCTCCTCCTCCTAACCCTAATTCTTTCTCTCACTCTCTCTAGTTCTCCCCTCTCTTCTCGTATAACCCTAACAATTGGTATCAGAGGCTCACTTCTCCGATATGGTCATCAAACGCACTTAAGAAGAAACCAATCGGTTGGAAACCCTAGAAGAAAACTATGTTGGATTGACGGATTTGGTGGCCACCATCGAGGAAAAAATGTTGGCATCCACACAAAGGTTGGAGGAGCGGTTCGACACCCGCATGGAAGAACTCAAGGCGTTATTGGCGCAAAACCTGAAGGGTAAGGCGATTCCGAATGAGGACCCGGGTGGAACTTCAAATCTACCGGCCGATCCACCTGGATTCGGCGGATTGGGATTTCGTGGGGGCGACGGAGCGGGATCGGTGGCATCGGGTCGCGCATTGGCGGGGTACGGTGGAACGGGCGCGATGACAGCAAACCCGCACGGTGCGGGGACTCGCGCAGGCGACAGTAGCGAGTCAGGAGTTGGGCAGCCTTCATGGAGGCGGGTCGGCGAGGGCCCCGAAGGGCTCAGGCGAGCGCCTGGATGGCCGATTCCTCCCGTGGGAACGACGGAGGGTTTGCTCCCTCACCCGATCGGCGTCGAGCATCCGAGGGGAGTCGGCACCGACATGCAGTGGGGTGACTCTATGCTTTAGGGTCCCGATCGGACCCATATTATATAGTTATTGCAGGGAAAGTGTTATAATTTGGTATCAGAGGTAGGTTTAGGGGTTCTAGACCCGTAGTGATCGATTTAGTGTAATCAGATCGTGTAAAGGAGTTATCCACATAGGAGTGATCTATAGGACCATGAGTGTCCTTATGTTCGAGTCTCGTGAATAGAACATGATTCATTGCCTTGCTTATGCTAGGGTGGTAGTGATAGTGTTGGGACATCAAGGCGCTGAGAGGACCCTTTGACAAGTAGTGATACTGCCCCGGGCCTCATGAATGTGAGCGTGTCCCCCGCAGATTTTTATCGCATGTTAGTAACGACAATGGTGGCGTCCCAGGCTGCAGCGGTGCCACAGGTTGCGACGCCTATTGCGCAAGTTACAACACATGTTACCCCAGTCACGACGCTTGCCATACCGGATGTAGCACCAAGGCAAGCAGAGCATGTGTTTAGGCAAAGGGATCGTTAGATGAAATATTTTTCGAGTTTCCATCCTCCGACATTCAAGGGAGTTGGCACACCGACAAATGCCAAGGATTGGTTGGCGAGGATTCAGGAACTCCTGAAAGCGTCCGAGACCCCGAAGATAAGCAGTCCTAGTTTGCGGACTTCATGTTGGAAGGTGACGCAAAGTTGTGGTGGGTGACTCTTAGTAGTCGTCAGTTCCTTGGACGCACCCCATCCATGGTATATTTTGGGAGCACTTTCCTGAAGCGTTATATCCCATCCTCGACAAGGTTAGCCCTTCAGAGGCAGTTTCTGCATTTGGCACAGTGTGAGATGACTGTAGATGAGTACTTGCAAAAGTTTACTAGATTGGGTCATTATGTGGGAACGACCATGACTGAGGATGAGGAGAGGGACAACCTCTTCTATGGCGGTTTGAGAGAGAGCTTTAGGCATCCACGCATAGACTTGAAGAATGTGGGTTTTAATAAGTTGGTTGTGTATAACCCGTAATTCGTCGAGACCGGACTGGAGGTAAATGTGCAAACCCCATATTTGTCGAGCGCGTGTAACACAACGTGTACATGGCCGCGATGATGAAAATGACCGTAACGGGGTAAAATGGCCGCTTGAACACAGTCGGAAACGACCGTGATCAGACAAAGCAGAAACCCCCACTCGGACCCCCACTCGCCCGCCCCCTTGGAGGAGAGTGGGGGGAGGCCCCCTCCCCACTCGCCCGCCCCCTTGGGGGCGAGTGGGGGAGACTCTCACTCGCCCGTTTGGGGGCGGGTGGGGGGAGACCCCCCTCCCCACTCGCCCGCCCCCTTAGGGGCGAGTGGGGGAGACCCCCACTCGCCCGTTTGGGGGCGGGTGGGGGGAGACTCCCCTCCCTACTCGCCCGCCCCCATGGGGGCGAGTGGGGGAGACTCCCACTCGCCCCTTTGGGGGTGGGTGGGGTGAGACCGCCCTCCCCACTCGCCCGCCCCCTTGGGGGCGAGTGGGGGAGACTCCCACTCGCTCCTTTGGGGGCGGGTGGGGGGAGACCCCCCTCCCCACTCGCCCGCCCCCTTGGGGGCGAGTGGGGGAGACTTCCACCTGCCCCTTTGGGGGCGGGTGGGGGGAGATCCCCCTCCCCACTCGCCCGCCCCCTTGGGGGGAGTGGGAGGAAGCCCCCACTCGCCCTTCTTGGGCGAGTGGGGTCTCGTGTAATCACGTTTGGGCCTCCGGCAAGGGCGGGAGTGGACATTTCAGGTCCCACTCGCCCCCGTCGCCTGCCTTGGTAGTGATCGCAAGGTCGCAGGTTGCAGGGTCGCAGGTTGCAGGGTTGCAGATAGTATTTTCAAACAGCGGAAGTTGGCTACTGGCAGACCAATCATGCTATCCGCAACCCATTTTTAGGAAATCTATAAATAGACCCACATGGGCACCTTGGGAAGGGTTTGAAAGTGCACAGTTAACCTCACTAGAATTCTCTAGAGGGGGGGGGGGGGGGGGGGGGGGGGGGGGGGGGGGTGAATAGAGATTAAAAATACTTTGTGCAATTATATATATATATATATATATATGTGTAATAATCACAGATTTAAGCTTCCCACACACCAACAAGAATTAAGCAAGAAGAAGAAAAATAACAAGAAGAAAATCACAGCACAACACAAGAAAATATAGTGGTTCCCCAAACTTTGGGTAGTCCACTCTTCTACCCCATTGGTAGGAATTCACTAACTTGCACTGAGTCTTTTGATAAAGAGACTCTTAGAACCAGACTGAGTCTTTTGATAAGGAGACTCTTAGAACCACTACAACTGAATTTTTTGAAGAGAGATTCTAAAAACTCTTTTACACAGTTTGAGAATGAAATAAGAATAAGAAGAAGAAGTAAAACAAGTAGAAGAACAGAGATCAATATATGTAAGAAGGAATCTTCTTCCTAGCAAGAAGATTAGAAACACAAGTATAGTGAATATGATCTCTCTTCTATAGTGAAAAGGAGATTGTAAGCTTTTCTCTCTTTTGTGAGAGCTTTCAGAATTTGCAGCAGAATGGCTTGAGAAGATGAAAGCTTTTTCTTTGCTGCATCACACTATCTCTTTTCTCAATTTTCTCACTCTTCACTTAGGAGCACTTCCTCTTTTTCAAATGTATATGGTGGATCACTTCTTCTCATTCTCTGTCGACCTCCTTCTTATTTATAGCTCTGCTTACAAGATATTGCTAAAGGAGAATAATCAATTAGCAGACAGAGAATTAGAAAGAGATTTAGAGTTTCCATAATCAATATTTCTGTAGAAGGAAAAGAATTCATTCTGATTTCAAATAATATCCATAATAATCTTAATCAAATTAGCCAAGAATCAAATAGAAGGAAAGGCTGATTCAGAACGGCTATAAGAGAATAATATCATTCCATAAAAATCAGATCTACAGAAAGAAGGAAAGAGATCTGGCGTGTTTTTGAATTTCTTATAGATATCGACGTGCGTCGATTACTATTCGACGTAAACGTCGATTTCATCCTGGCTGGACGTCGAGAGGAGAATAAGGAAGGTGCGTCGACAAAGGTGCGTCGACTAGAAGTCAGAGGTACATCGACTATGATTACGTCGAATTCTTCTAAGAGTTACTTCGACTCATTCTGAGAGAAACGTCAACTATATTTCGACGTTGCGTCAAATACTATTCGACGCATATTTACTTAGCCTAATTTTTCATACTTAGAATTTATATTCTTCTTAATTCTAGGGGTTAAGATAAATCATTTCCCCAACAATCTCCCCATATTTGTCTTAACCCTATATAGAGAGAAATTGTATCAGCTTTTAACAAAGCAAAGCATTTATATAGAGAAGAAATATGTTAAATAATCAGAAGAAGATAGAATAAGAAATTATATAAACAAATTTCATATTCAGTTGACTAATCAGCATTTAAGCATAGACAATTGTTCAAATAGAGTATATCATCATTGTTCAGGGGTAGGAGGAGTTTTTCTTTTCCTAGTGAATACTTTTGTGGGTTGCTCCTTCTCAGTAGCAGGTGATTTCCTCAGCTCCCCCTGAGTCTCAGCAATTTGCTCCCCCTGGAATGGAACTTCCTTTGAGTCTTTTACTTCTTCTTCAGTTTCTCTTTTATCTTCAGTTTCAGGTATAACAGCATCTGGCTCCCCCTGAGCTTCAGCTTCATTCTCTGCTCTACTTGCCTCCCCTCGCAATAGATCCACTTGTTGTACAGCTTCTCTTACTATAATCAGTACATTTGATATCTGCTCTTCAGTATGTAGCTCTGGTACTACTTCATTCCCAATGGTCTTAAGTAGAGCTAAACTGTCAGATTTTGAAGAATGAAGGGTTTTGTGAGAGGGAGTTTTGTGGCTGGAGAGCTGCTCTTCATCTAACCTTTCCCCCTTCTTGACCTTCTTAGCCAAGGAGGTTAAGAAAGATCTGGTGACCTTAGAGGAAGAGATAGAGGTCTGCATGTGTAAGATGGAGGAATGAATCTTGGAGCAGTGCCCATCCAGCATTGCTTGGAATATTTGGGCTGTGGATTGGATACACTGAGTGATGAGGTTGTTAGTGGATGGAGATGGTTCAAAATGTGTTGGAGGAGGAGGAGTCAATGGAGGAGGAGGTGTTGTATGTGATGAAGGTGAAGAGGGGACTGTATCATTTTGATGAGGTGTATTGGATGGAGAGGGTGGAGGAATAAAGGAGGGTTGAGCAGGTGATTGAGTTGGTATTTGTGAGGGTGTGGATGATGGTGGTATAGAAGAGATGTCTGTATGAGGAGGAGGAGGAGGTGAAGATGGATGAGCAGGAGAGTTGGGAGGAGAAGGAGTCCTTTCAGGAATGGCACCAGGCTTGGGAATTTGCCTGGTCCATTTTGAGAAGAGAGCTATGGACATCCTCTTGCCAGGTGGTATGGGGATTCCTTTTGACCTACATAGGTCAGGGAAGGAGTGGAAGAGAACTTGGCTCATAATTCTCATGTAGGCATTCTCTTTGTGAGAATATTTATAGCCTATCATTTTGAGCAGGCAGCTTGCCCAGTCTACCTTCTTCTTCAGCACAAGGGCCCCCATGATGTTCAGTTGCTGCTTGGGCACTGCATCATGAGCAGAGATCTTACATAGTAATATTTTCCTTACTATGTCTGCCAACAGTCTATACTCCTCAGAGAAGTCTATTTTCTTCAGGTGGATTGGTCTATCTTTGGAGAACTTCATGGTGATTAACAAATTCTTTATTTCATCAGGGGTAAGTTCCATAGGTTCATCACCTGATAGGGGAATTATTTTAGTTATTCTTTAGAAAATGATTTGCTTTCCCTATTTGAACAAAGATAATATTTGATTGTACCTGATGGTAGATCAAAGGTGGTCCTAATGTGTTCTGCCGAAATTGAGGCAGGTGTCTCATGGATTATTCCTGTGATTTCTCCTTGTTCAGATATCTGAACATGAGTCATGAGCTCTGTGAGTTCTGTCTCCAGGAGCTTGCATCTTGTGGAGATGAGCTTATCCAGACCAGCTTCAGTGAAGAGAGCTATGATGCTCTTATAATTTTCTGTGGCGGCTTGGCAGGATTTGAGGTCAATGTCTAACCCAGAGTTTATCTTGGGAGCCATTGTAGGTCAGTGAGAAAGAGGAAGAAATGGCTGGACTGAGAGGTAAGAGGAATGAAAGATGCAGAGTGCGAGAGGATTTCTAACTGAAGAGTCTATTTGAGTCAGGTGAAACGTTGAAATGAGACACAATTCGAGGCATATTCGGTACTACAGTGGATGTGACCGAAAACATTTTAGTATTGCCGCTCCTTTTCATGAAGTCGACGTTACGTCGAGTGGAATTCGACGTAAGCGTCGATACAGTCTGAGGTAAGATGTTAGGGTTTCATATCGACGTATACGTCGATTGGAGTCGACGCATGCATCGATTTAAGTTATTATTGATAGTTATCGACGGTGCGTTGATTATAAAATCGACGTGACTTTTATTTTCCTGAAATATTTTGGGTTTTCCCTTGAGAGATTACTTCTTCCTGCTCCTAATGTTTTCTAAGACAGTCTTGGACTAATTTTTATAATTAGATTGATTGTACCAACATTGTTTGGCAATGTGGCCAGTTTTATTGCATATATAACATCTGACTATCTTTAGATTATGGGATTTTGAGTTTAGAGAGGGATAGTGGTGTTGATTAGGATAAACATTTTGATTAGGATAAAAATTTTGGTTAGGATAAAACTTTTGATTAGGATAGAAATTATGATCAGGATGAATGGGTCCTGAATGGGGGTTAAGATGGAAGGTTTTTGGAGGATGGAAGTGTCCTGTCTTTATATTGCTCTGAGTTTGTATGCGTTAATATCTATTCGACGTATGTTGATAGTTGCGTCGATTTATACTCAGTGCTTTCTCCAGATTGCGTTGATCTGGAATCGATGCATGGAAGATGTTGCGTCGATTTGAAGTCGACGTACTTTTATTCAAGCGTCGAATTGAGGTCGAAGCATCTAAGAGATTGCGTCGAGTAGCATTTGACGCACTATCATTCAGACGTCGATATGAAGTCGACGCAATTGTGTTTTCACAAATTTTATTTTTCCCTTTTCTAATTTTATTTCTTTATGAGTTGTTTCTCTTGACCTAGTTGCCTTCTCAGAAGAAGTTTGAGAGTCATCAGCTGAATAGTATGCTGTTTCATCAAATTGGTTTATTTCCTTGAAGTCTTCTACCTTATTTTGTGAGTCTTCTTCTTGGTTTGTTGATTTGATGGGTTTAGTAAATTTAACAGGGCTCATCCAAGCAGGTTGGTTGGCTGGAATTAGACTAGCTGAGGGATCAGCTCCTAGCCCAAGATTTTTATGTCTTCTTGTTTGTTTTTCTGTGATTTCTTTAAGTGTTTAGCTTCTCATTCTTATTGAGTCTTCAAAAGCTTTTGCTTGTGATACCTTATTCTTAAGGAGCTGATTTTCTATTTTAGCCCTCTCTATTTATTTTTCTCTGATGTTAACTCTTAACTCATAATTTTTAGAACAAGTATCCTCTATATTTCTCTGGTTTTTAATGACATTAATTTGTTCTTTTAGATTCTTAATTTCTTGTTTAGCTTTTAGTTGATCTAAACATAATCCTTTAAAATCATTTTTGAAATCATCACACAGAAAATCTATGTCATCAAAGATGCTTACCTCATCCTTATCCTCAGATTCCTCTATGAGAATAAGGCTATTTTCTTTATCTTCTTCAGAAGGGATGCTTCTTTCTGATTCTGTCTCACTCCATGATTTAGCACCATGTTCTTCCTTTGAGCTTTCAAAAGCCATTAAGCATAGGTCTTCTTGCTTAGACTCTTCATTGTCACTTTTGGATGAGGTGCTGTCCTCAGAATCTGTTTCACTCCAAGCTTCTGCAATGAAGCCTCTTTCTTTTTTCTTCCCCTTTTTCTTGAGATCTTTCCTTTTCAGATCTTTCTTCTTCTCAGTATTTTCCGGACATTCTGGTGCAATGTGTCCAGTTTTCCTGCAGGAGTAACAAATGATTTCTTTAGTAGGAGTTTTATCATACCTTGGTTTTGATTCTCTCCTTCAAGACCCATCTGTCCTGACCCATTTCTTGAATCTTCTGGCCAGGAGGCTGAATAACTCTTCTTCAGTGACATGGGTCTCCTCCTCTGTTGCTTTCAAGGCAATGTTTCTATCTTTTGAGGAGGTTGGAGTGCTTCCTCTTCTTTCCTTCTCTTCTCTGGTTTTCACCAGTTGCTCATAGGATTTGAGTTTTCCTAAGAGGGCATCTGTTGAGATTTCCTTTTGTCCTCTTGTATCTCTTATTGCCCATATTCTTGAGTCCCATGAACTTGGGAGACTCATTAACAGTTTGTCATTGATTTCTGTGAGAGAGATCTCTCTATCCAGGCTCCTTAATTGATTGATGATCAGACTGAATCTGTCATACAACTCAGATATGCTTTCTTCATGCTTCTTTTGAAAGTTCTCATATTGAGAGGTCAATAGAGCCTTTCTATCTTTCCTTTCATCAGCACTTCCTTCTACCATCTTTGTAAGAGCCTCCCAGATTTCTTTGGCTGATTCACAATCAACCACCTTTTGAAAGATTTCATCTGAGAGGGTTGAGACAAGAATGTTTACAGCTTTTGCATCACATGTTCGTGCCTTTTTCTCTTCAACTGTCCACTCAGCTTTTGGGACAAGTGTTTGAGTCACTTCACCACTTGAGTCTCTTCTATAAGGCTTGGGAGGACCTGTCAAGATAACATTAAATAATTCTTCATCAATAGAATTCATATAAATCCTAATTCTTGTTTTCCAAATTGCAAACTTTTCAAGATTGCACATTGGTGGTCTGGTGGAAGCATAATCTTTGATTTGTGCCATGTGAAAAATAATTTTTAAGAAATATATATATATATATATATATATAAGAGGTAGGAGAGTTAACCTTTTTAGATCAACCTACCTCTGATACCAATTGAAAGTGCACAGTTAACCTCACTAGAATTCTCTAGAGGGGGGGTGAATAGAGATTAAAAATACTTTGTGCAATTATATATATATGTGTAATAATCACAGATTTAAGCTTCCCACACACCAACAAGAATTAAGCAAGAAGAAGAAAAATAACAAGAAGAAAATCACAGCACAACACAAGAAAATATAGTGGTTCCCCAAACTTTGGGTAGTCCACTCTTCTACCCCCTTGGTAGGAATTCACTAACTTGCACTGAGTCTTTTGATAAGGAGACTCTTAGAACCAGACTGAGTCTTTTGATAAGGAGACTCTTAGAACCACTACAACTGAATTTTTTTGAAGAGAGATTCTAAAAACTCTTTTACACAGTTTGAGAATGAAATAAGAATAAGAAGAAGAAGTAAAACAAGTAGAAGAACAGAGATCAATATATGTAAGAAGGAATCTTCTTCCTAGCAAGAAGATTAGAAACACAAGTATAGTGAATATGATCTCTCTTCTATAGTGAGAAGGAGATTGTAAGCTTTTCTCTATTTTGTGAGAGCTTTCAGAATTTGCAGCAGAATGGCTTGAGAAGATGAAGGCTTTTTCTTTGCTGCAGCACACTATCTCTTTTCTCAATTTTCTCACTCTTCACTTGGGAGCACTTCCTCTTTTTCAAATGTATATGGTGGATCACTTCTTCTCATTCTCTGTCGACCTCCTTCTTATTTATAGCTCTGCTTAAAAGATATTGCTAAAGGAGAATAATCAATTAGCAAACAGAGAATTAGAAAGAGATTTAGAGTTTCCATAATCAATATTTCTGTAGAAGGAAAAAAATTCATTCTGATTTCAAATAATATCCATAATAATCTTAATCAAATTAGTCAAGAATCAAATAGAAGGAAAGGCTGATTCAGAACGGCTATAAAAGAATAATATCATTCCATAAAAATCAGATCTACAGAAAGAAGGAAAGAGATCTGGCGTGTTTTTGAATTTCTTATAGATATCGACGTGCGTCGATTACTATTCGACGTAAACGTCGATTTCATCCTGGCTGGGCGTCGAGAGGAGAATAAGGAAGGTGCGTCGACAAAGGTGTGTCGACTTTATCAAATGCGTCGACTAGAAGTCAGAGGTACGTCGACTATGATTACGTCGAATTCTTCTAAGAGTTACTTCGACTCATTCTGAGAGAAACGTCGACTATATTTCGACGTTGCGTCGAATACTATTCGACGCATATTTACTTAGCCTAATTTTTCATACTTAGAATTTATATTCTTCTTAATTCTAGGGGTTAAGATAAATCATTTCCCCAACAGGGTTGGCATCTCTCTACCCCCCCTAGTGTGTAGTCGATTAGCAGGCGTCCCTGTATTCTGCTCGCCAAGTCCCTTATGCAAGTGGTCAGGTGTTCTCTAGTGTTCTCCGAGGTGCCTAGGCTCGGCATTGGCTTGGGAGGGGAAGATCTTCGGATCTTTCGGGTTAGTGGCGGGACCTCCTTGCTGCAGCTCGCGGAGTCTATTTTCGTCTAAGTCCACAAGTAGAGAGATTTCTAGGCTCTAAGCGACCGGTCGTAGGATTTCACGTGAGAGGAGTAAGGGCAAGCTGCCTACCCTGATTTCGAACTGTTCAAATCCCATTTTTTGGGTTTCAACATTCTGGTGCGATGAGCGTGGAGCGCAGTTTGTTCGGAAAAATCTTGAGTAAGTCCAATGGCTGGAAGTGAAGAGCTAGGGAACTCACCCCCTCCCGGCGACTACGTTAGAAAAAGTGACTTCGATGAGTTCAGGAAGTCAATCCTGGAGACTTTGCGATTCACACTCACCCCCACAGGCGAGTGCTCGACTTCGTCGGTGCCCGTTCTCACCTCCCCTACCCTAGGCGAGATGGCACCAACTGGGCGACCTGACAAGGAAGTGCAGGTGGAGGACGATGGAACCCTCCGGGCACGGGTGATGTTCCCTAGTCTGGCAAGTACTCTGCATCTCGGCGAGGAGGTCGGGCGAGCAATACCGACCCGCCAGATAGGAAGGGGAAGTCCTTTTTGCGAGTTGATCTTGTCCTCCCAAGTTCCGGAAGGATTTAGGGAGCCGATTATGTCTCACTACACGGGAAAGGATGACCCTCAGCAGCACCTCCAATGGTTTGAGGACGCCATGTCTATCAGGCAGATGACCGATGCTTTCAAGTGTAGGTTATTTGCCATCTCCTTTCAGGGGAAGGCTAGGGATGGGTTTCATCAACTCCCCTCCGGGTCCATCTACAGCTTCGAGGACTTGAAGCGGAGTTTCCTGTTGAGGTTCTCGACGTCCAAGAAGAGGAGAAAAGGGACGGAAGCCCTTTTCTTGATCCAGCAGAGAGCGGAAGAGCCGCTAGGAAGCTACGTGGATCGATTCCAAGATGAGGTCCCTAGTCTGGCAAGTACTCTGCATCTCGGCGAGGAGGTCGGGCGAGCAATACCGACCCGCTAGATAGGAAGGGGAAGTCCTTTTTGCGAGTTGATCTTGTCCGCCCAAGTTCCGGAAGGATTTAGGGAGCCGATTATGTCTCACTACACGGGAAAGGATGACCCTCAGCAGCACCTCCAATGGTTTGAGGACGCCATGTCTATCAGGCAGATGACCGACGCTTTCAAGTGTAGGTTATTTGCCATCTCCTTTCAGGGGAAGGCTAGGGATGGGTTTCATCAACTCCCCTCCGGGTCCATCTACAACTTCGAGGACTTGAAGCGGAGTTTCCTGTTGAGGTTCTCGACGTCCAAGAAGAGGAGAAAAGGGACAGAAGCCCTTTTCTTGATCCAGCAGAGAGAGGAAGAGCCGCTAGGAAGCTACGTGGATCGATTCCAAGATGAGGTCCTTCTCGTCAACGAAGTCCCCGGACACACTCTACAACTTGCGCTTACCCTCGGGTTGCGACAAGGGTTGTTTCGCATGGGCTTGTCCCGGGACACCCCTCTGTCTTATGAGGAGTTGATGGAGTGAGCAGGGCGGGAGATTTAAGTAGAGGCAATCGACCCGGAGTTCGCGGCAAGAATGGCCAAGTGGACGGAGGAGGAGAGTATGGAGCAAGGAAGGAAGAGGAAGGAGGAAGCAAGAAGCCAGGGGCACCAGGGACCCACCGTTGGGCAGGAGCAAGGCTGGGGGTTTCAACCACCAGTCTCCCGACCAACCTGGAGGCCGCCAGGACGACCCCTTAAAGGCCAAGGAAGAGGCCATTTCCAAGGGGGAGGAAACTTTCAGGGGGAACAGGGACGGTTAAACCCAGCAGGGTGGCAGCCAGACCCAAGGCCATTGCAACCCCAACCCCTGCAGGCCATGACGATCGGCCGAAAAAGGGGAAATAAGAAGAGGGGTCGTGCAGGTAAGGAAGCAAGGTTGTTAGCGTTGTCGTACTGTGACTTCCATCAGCAGGAGGGTCACACAACAGCAACCTGCCCAGAGTCTCTGGAGGTAAGGGAAGGAACAAGAACCCCGACAGAGGGGAGATAGCTTTACCTGGACGGACCAGGAGGAAGCTAAGGAGATGGAGGGAGTGATGAAGGAGATGGCCAAGATGCATGTGGCCGAGTAAGGGCGAGGAAGCACATTGTAATGCCATGTAATCAATTTATGATGTATCAAAAGTAGTTAAAGATATCATTTAAGTTAAGTCCTCGACTGGAGACCACTCGACCGGGCTTGTTGATGCCGGTCGCTGGGAGGCTCATCGGGTAGATAGCATTTAGGCTAAGTCCTCGACTGGAGACCACTCGCTCGGGCTTGTTGATGCCGGTCGCTGGGAGGCTCGTCGGGTAAATAGCATTTAGGCTAAGTCCTCGACTGGGGACCACTCGCCCGGGCTTGTTGATGTCGGTCGCTGGGAGGCTCGTCAGGTAGATATCATTTAGGCTAAGTCCTCAACTGGAGACCACTCTCCTGGGCTTGTTGATGTCGGTCGCTGGGAGGCTTGTCGGGTAGATAGCATTTAGGCTAAGTCCTCGACTGGATACCACTCGCCCGAGCTTGTTGATGCCGGTCGCTGGGAGGCTCGTCGGGTAGATAGCATTTAGGCTAAGTCCTCGACTGGAGACCACTCGCCCGAGCTTGTTGATGTCGGTCGCTGGGAGGCTCATTGGGTAGATAGTATTTAGGCTAAGTCCTCGACTGGTGACCACTCACCCGGGCTTGTTGATGTCGGTCGCTGGGAGGCTCGTCGGGTAGATAGCATTTAGGCTAAGCCCTCGACTGGAGACCACTCGCCCGGGCTTGTTGATGTCGGTCACTGGGAGGCTCGTCGGGTAGATAGCATTTAGGCTAAGTCCTCAACTGGAGACCACTCATCCGGGCTTGTTGATGCCGGTCGTTGGGAGGCTCGTCGGGTAGATAGCATTTAGGCTAAGTCCTCGACTGGAGACCACTCGCCCGAGCTTGTTGATGTCGGTCGCTGGGAGGCTCGTCGGGTAGATAGCATTTAGGCTAAGTCCTCGACTGGAGACCACTCGCCCGAGCTTGTTGATGCCGGTCTCTGGGAGGCTCGTCGGGTAGATAGCATTTAGGCTAAGTCCTCGACTGGAGACCACTCGCCCGGGCATGTTGATGTCGATCGCTGGGAGGCTCGTCAGGTAGATATCATTTAGGCTAAGTCCTCAACTGGAGACCACTCTCCTGGGCTTGTTGATGCTGGTCGCTGGGAGGCTTGTCGGGTAGATAACATTTAGGCCAAGTCCTCGACTGGATACCACTCGCCCGGGCTTGTTGATGCCGGTCGCTGGGAGGCTCGTCGGGTAGATAGCATTTAGGCTAAGCCCTCGACTGGAGACCACTCGCCCGAGCTTATTGATGTCGGTCGCTGGGAGGCTCATTGGGTAGATATCATTTAGGCTAAGTCCTCGACTGGTGACCACTCGCCCGGGCTTGTTGATGTCGGTCGCTGGGAGGCTCGTCGGGTAGATAGCATTTAGGCTAAGCCCACGACTGGAGACCACTCGCCCGGGCTTGTTGATGCCGGTCACTGGGAGGCTCGTCGGGTAGATAGCATTTAGGCTAAGTCCTCGACTGGAGACCACTCATCTGGGCTTGTTGATGCCGGTCGTTGGAAGGCTCATCGGGTAGATAGCATTTAGGCTAAGTCCTCGACTGGAGACCACTCGCCCGAGCTTGTTGATGCCGGTCACTGGGAGGCTCGTCGGGTAGATAGCATTTAGGCTAAGTCCTCGACTAGAGAATACTCGTTCGGGCTTGTTGATGCCAGTCGCTGGGAGGCTCGTCAGGAAGATTTGTATGAGTTAAGGCCCCGAGAAGAGACCGCTGACCGGGCTAGTTGATGCCAACAGGGCAGGAGAACTCACTCAGAGAGGCAGGAGACTCATTTGTTTAAGGCCCCGAGAAGAGACCGCTGACCGGGCTTGTTGATGCCGGCAGGGCAGGAGAACTCACTCGGAGAGGCAAGTGATCTTATTTTGGTTAAGGCCCCGAGAAGAGACCGCTGACCGAGCTTGTTGATGCCGACAGGGCAGGAGAACTCACTCGGAAAGGCAGGAGACTCATTTGGTTAAGGCCCCGAGAAGAGACCGCTGACCAGGCTAGTTGATGTCGGCAGGGCAGGAGAACTCATGCGGAGAGGCAGAAAGTCGAAAGTTGGTCAAGACCCTGACAAGAGACCGCTGCGTGGGCTCTCATAAGTTGCCTCCACTTCCAGCTGAGTTCGACTATCTGGAAGGTGTTGAGTTGTCTCCACTTCTAATTGAGTTCGACTCTCTGGAAGGTGTTGAGTTGTCTCCACTTCCAGTTGAGCTCGGCTCCCTGGAAGGTGTTGAGCTGTCTCCACTTCCAGTTGAGTTCGACTCTCTGGAAGGTGTTGAGTTGTCTCCACTTCCAGTTGAGTTTGACTCTCTGGAAGGTGTTGAGTTGTCTCCACTTCCAGTTGAGTTCGACTCTCTGGAAGGTGTGGAGTTGTCTCCACTTCCAGTTGAGTTCGGCTCTCTGGAAGGTGTTGAGTTGTCTCCATTTCCAGTTGAGTTCGACTCTCTGGAAGGTGTTGAGTTGTCTCCACTTCCAGTTGAGTTCGGCTCCCTGGAAGGTGTTGAGCTGTCTCCACTTCCAGTTGAGTTCGACTCTCTGGAAAGTGTTGAGTTGTCTCCACTTCCAGTTGAGCTCGACTCCCTGGAAGGTGTTGAGCTGTCTCCACTTCCAGTTGAGTTCGACTCTCTGGAAGGTGTTGAGTTGTCTCCACTTCCAGCTGAGTTCGGCTCCCTGGAAGGTGTTGAGCTGTCTCCACTTCCAATTGAGTTCGACTCTCTGGAAGGTGTTGAGTTGTCTCCACTTTCATTTGAGCCCGGCTCCCTGGAGGGTGTTGAGCTGTCTCCACTTCCAGTTGAGTTCGTCTCTCTGGAAGGTGTTGAGTTGTCTCCACTTTCAGCTGAGCTCGACTCCCTGGAAGGTGTTGAGCTGTCTGCACTTCCAGTTGAGTTCGACTCTTTGGAAGGTGTTGAGTTGTCTCCACTTCCAGTTGAGCTCGGCTCCCTGGAAGGTGTTGAGCTGTCTCCACTTCCAGTTGAGCTCGGCTCCCTGGAAGGTGTTGAGCTGTCTCCACTTCCAGTTGAGTTCGACTCCCTGGAAGGTGTTGAGTTTTCTCCACTTCCAGTTGAGTTCGACTCCCTGGAAGGTGTTGAGTTATCTCCACCTCCCGTTAAGCTCGGTTCACGGGAAGATTGTTAAGTGGAGAAAATGTTTCCTTTCCTATGCTTACTTCAGTTTGAAACGTTTTTTAAATAGTTCAACCCTTGAGTTCTCGTCGTTGGTCACTCCGAACCACGGGTCATCCATTATTTTTACGGGTTCGTGTCGAACCCGAAAAAAGCGGGGATTGTGTATAACCCATAATTCGTCGAGACCAGACTAGAGGTAAATGTACAAACCCTATATTTGTCAAGCGCGTGTAACGCAGCGTGTACATGGTCGCGATGATGAAAATGACTGTAACGGTGTAAAATGGCCGCTTGAACACGGTCGGAAACGACCGTGATCAGACAAAGTAGAAACCCCCACTCGGACCCCCACTCGCCCGCCCCCTTGGAGGCAAGTGGGGGGAGGCCCCCCTCCCCACTCGCCCGCCCTCTTGGGGGTGAGTGGGGGAGACCCCCACTCGCCCGTTTGGGGGCGGGTGGGGAAGACCCCCCTCCCCACTCGCCCGTTTGGGGAGGGTGGGGGGAGACCCCCCTCCCCACTCGCCCGCCCCCTTGGGGGCGAGTGGGGGAGACTCCCACTCGCCCCTTTGGGGGCGGGTGGGGGGAGACCCCCCTCCCCACTCGCCCGCCCCCTTGGGGGCGAATGGGGGAGACTGCCACTCGCCCCTTTGGGGGCGGGTGGGGGGAGACCCCACTCACCCGCCCCCTTGGGGGCGAGTGGGGGAGACTCCCACTCGCCCCTTTGGGGGCTGGTGGGGGGAGATCCCCCTCCCCACTCGCCCGCCCCCTTGGGAGGAGTGGGAGGAAGCCCCCACTCGCCCTTCTTAGGCGAGTAGGGTCTCGTGTAATAACGTTTGGGCCTCCGACAAGGGCGGGAATGGACGTTTCAGGTCCCACTCGCCCCCTCGCCTGCCTTGGTAGTGATCGCAGGGTCGCAGGGTCGCAGGGTTGCAGGTAGTATTTTCAAACAGCGAAAGTTGGCTACTGGCAGACCAATCATGCTATCCGCAACCCATTTTCAGGAAATCTATAAATAGACTCCCATGGGCACCTTGGGAAGGGTTGGCATCTCTCTACCCCACCCCCTTAGTGTGTAGTCGGTTAGCAGGCGTCCCTGTCTTCTGCTCGCCAAGTCCCTTAGGCAAGCGGTCAGGTGTTCGCTAGTGTTCTCCGAGGTGCCCAGGCTCGGCATTGGCTTGGGAGGGGAAGATCTTCAGATCTTTCGGGTTAGTGGCGGGACCTCCTCGCTGCAGCTCGCGAGGTCTATTTTCGTCTAAGTCCACAAGTAGAGAGGTTTCTAGGCTCTAAGCGACAGGTCGTGGGACTTCACCTGAGAGGAGTAAGGGCAAGCTGCCTACCCTGATTTCGAACTGTTCGAATCCCATTTTTTTGGGTTTCAACAGGTTGAGGTTGCTCGAACGTTGGAAAGAGACATGCAGTGAACCCAGCGCCGTAAAGGTTTTGCGGCGAAGCAAGGAGAAGGGAAACCTTCTCAATCGCAATGGAAGTCAGAGGGAAACTGGTGGAAGAAAAAGCCTTGTCCCTTTAGGCCTGGTGAGAGAAGCGATGCAGCTTCAGGGGAGTTCCACTCCAAGGGACCACTGACGTGTTATAAGTATGGCAAGGTGGGTCACGTAATTCGGTACTATACCGAGGGTGGAGCTGAGCCAAAGTAATCGGTGCGTTCACGCCCAGCTACTGAGAAGGGGAAGACGGTGGAGTCGAGCGCTTCACATTTTCCTCCGGTGCATCCCAAAGTGTATAGCCTTGGGAAGCATGAGGCGATTCGTCAACCCAATTTGTTTATGACCTCTTTTCGTGTTTGATGTGTGCATGTTCTTCGTGCAGGTTTTCGGTAATCCCGCTAGGGTATTATTTGATTCGGGTGCATCACGCTCTTTTCTTGCATAGAGTTTCATCCAAAGAATTAGTGTTGATCCCTTCGAGACGGAGGTGGAGCTGAATGTGCGAATGTCAAACGGATCATTCATGATTATCAGGGAAAGGGGCGCATTTGACTGAGAATAGGTGAAGTTGACTTCAAGTTGGTAGCGGCAATCCCACCACTAGCAGAGTTTGATGTAATCTTGGGGATGGATTGGCTTGCAGAGCAGTGAGCAAGTATTGACTGTCTATCGAAGGTGGTGACCCTGAGAAGCGAAGGTGGAACGGAGGTCAAATTCAAGGGCCTAAGTAGAGTGTCTTGCTCCCTAATTTTTGCCATGCAAATGTTGTGTGCGGTGAGCCAGGGAGGCGAGGCGTTTGTAGCTTTGTTGGAGACTCACTCCACGAAGTTGGCAATTAGAAATGTGTCAGTGGTGACAGAGTTCGAAGATGTGTTCCCCGATGAGTTTCCGGGAGCACCCCCTCAGCATAAAATTGATTTCACAATAGAGTTGGTACCAGGTGTGTTGAAGCCGTCAACCGGTCTCTGAGTTCGGACCCACAGAGGGTGTAGCCCGCGCCTATTTCTCCCTCACTAAACTCTCCTGATCGAGGATGAAAATCTGGAACAGACCCAAGGCTGCAGCAAGGAGGTCCCGCCACACACCCAGAAGATCTTAGAGAGCTTCCCCTCCCAAACCAATGCTCAGCCGGGCACCTTGGAGGGCACTAGCAGCCAACTCTGAAAATTGCCTGGAGGAGAGAGCTCAAAAGATTTGATCTCCTCCAAGGTGCCCTTAAGGGTCTATTTATAGATTTTCTAGTCTTGGGCTGCAAATAGCATAAATCCGCCTTTTAGTTTTACTAATCGCACCCCCAAACTGGTCTGTTAACAGTCTGACTCCGCTGTTCTGAAGGGCTATTGGCAGCCCATAAGGGGTATCTAGGTCATTTCCTCCTGGGCCTTCTAGGAGAGTGGTCCGTGAAGACACCACTCGCCGGGCTCCTTCCTCACTGTAATCGACCGGGCGAGTGATTCGCGAAGGCACCACTCGCCAGGCACTCGGCACGCTCGGCGGGTGAGGCCTTACCTCCCCTCACTCGCCCGACCACTGATACATGCTTGGTTACCCTGCGAGTGCCCCGCGAATGGGGTCTCATTCGCCCGAGAACTGAGAACTCTTGGGCTAATGCCCTGCCACCTGGACCCTGGGGCCCCTTAGACCCACTCGGCGAATATGGGGTTGTACACAATCCCTGCTCTTTGTGAGCGAGTCCTGCGCTCGGAAAGAAAAGTCCAACCCCCAGTATTCGGCGAGTGCTTTGCTGACCTGGAGAGAATCTTCTTGGTGGGGCCCTCCACTTAGCTATAAATACGACCCCAGTTGTTGTCTTTAGATTGCCCATCTTCTAATCATTGTTCCTCGTTTTCTCCCTCGGAGCACTCGCTATGACGTTCATGATGTTGGAACATGGTCTTCCGCATCTCCTAGGTTTGAGAATAACAAAACCTATGTGTATTTGATCTTGTGTGTTTAAGTGTGCAGGATAACATAGTCCACATGACTCAAGGATTACATAAGAAGGTTGCCCCCAAATGTGAGCCATCAAATCCAACACTCCTACTAGCGTTGGCGGTACCGCTAGCGCTAAGGAACCACTGAGACGAAACCAAACCGCTGAGATGCAAACTGGCGCTCGACGAACTGCTTACTCTACCGCGGCGCGCTAGTACTAGCGCTGGCGCTAGCTTTCTCTCGACGAACTGTAAGTTGTGCTCGACGAAATGCTCATCAATGCGTTCGACGAAAGTTCGATCGACGAAAAGAATGCTTAAGCGCAATTCCGGGAGCACATATAGAAGGAGAGAGCGCCTGGCGGTATCCGATAGCGCAGGTGGTAGCTCGGAGCACAGAAGGCAAGAGAGAATTGTTTCCTCAGATTGAAGATTCTGCCGCGCAGAATATGTCCTAAAATGGGATAGCGCCGGCGGTAGCACTAGCGCAGGCGCTAGCGCTGAGGCTATAAATAGGACCCCTCTTCTCTCGTTTTAGAGACATCAAAGAGAGAGATTGAGTGATAGAATTCCAGAGGCTGCCTTGGCCGAAAGTTGATGTCCTAACAAAGTTCTGCAAACTTCTGAAGGAGAATCTCTTCACGCCGGATCCAAATGAAGTCCGCTTCTACAACGCTTATTCTACAGCAGATCTTCGTCTCCAACTTCAGAAGTTCATCAAGAGGAAGTTTTTTTTTAATTATTTTCATTTCATATTTCTTGTAAACTGTTAGAGAAATCGCCTCGTGTTGGCGACTAGGTCTGGGTAGGACTTAGGGCGGAAATTCGCCTCGTGTTGGCGACTAGATCTAGGCTATGTCTAGGGGGTGCTCGAGGCCATATCCGGGGAAGGGTTGGCTAGAGCGGGTTGAGGCCGATTTCGGGGAGGATAGGCTAGGGCCACCGGTTCGTGGGGATGCGAGTCGGGATAGAAAACAAAAGGAGTCTACTATTCTTCGCCACCGATTTCTAGCGTTATAGAAATCCACTTTTGTAAAACCTTATTTGATATTAATAAAGCGTGTCTCTACTTTATTGTTTTACTTGACTTCTTATTGTCTTAATCTCGCATTATTCCAAAGCCTTTCAAAATATAATATAAGTTTTTGAAAACCCTTATTCACCCCCCCCCCTCTCTAAGGGCGCCTACCGATCCAACAAGTGGTATCAGAGCCAGGTTATTCCAATCGGCTTAACAACCGGGAATAATGGCGTCTCATGATCTCGCTTTTCCGGAGGGTCAAGGGGTTAGTCGACCACCTCTCTTTACTGGGTCAGATTTTAACTACTAGAAAAATCGAATGATGTGTTTTCTTATGACCATGGATATAGAAGTATGGAACATGGTAGAAGTTCGGTACTCTCCTCCTACAACTGTAGTGGGAGAGGAGACATTACTAAAACCTAAAGATAAATGGGATGATAACGATAAACTAAGGTGTAAAAATAATGCTAAAGCAATGAACGCTTTATATTGCGCCTTAAATAGGACTGAGTTTAATAGGATTTCTGCATGCATAACTGCTTATGATATTTGGAATCAATTGGAAGTTACTCATGAAGGTACATCGCAGGTGAAAGATGCAAAGTTATTCCAACTGGAATCTGAATATGAAAAATTCATGATGGATACCGAAGAGGACATCAACTCGATGTACACTCGCTTCACCAAGATCGTCAACGCTTCAAAGGCATTTGGAAAGACCTACTCAGAAGGGGACTTGGTGAGGAAAATTCTTTGCTCCTTACCTCCAAGGTTCAATCCAAAGGTGACTGCCATCTCGGAGTCGCACAACTTAAGAACGCTCCAGATCGAGAACCTTATTGGGAATCTCAAAACCCATGAGGTAGAACTCCAGATTCAACACGATGAATACAACAAAGAGCCAAAGAAAAAGGCGCTAGCACTAAAATCAAAGAAGGAGAGCATTGGAGATGATGATGAAGATGAAGAAGGTCTCCTGGTAAAGAACTTCAGGAAGTTCATCAGGAATCCGGAAAGAAGGAACACATTCCGAAAATACTTTCAAAAGGATACTCGACGAAAGGGATCTTCCTCTTCATCAAGGAAAGTAAAAGGAAGCGAAGACGAAGAAGAAAGACCACCACCAGAGTGCTACCACTGCAGAAAGACCGGGCACATTCGGAGTCAGTGCCCAAAGTATCAAAAGGAGCAAAAAGAACAATACAAAGCAAAAGAGAAAAAGAAAGTACTGAAAGCCGCAACTTGGGATGATTCTTCCTCTGAAGAGTCAAACGAGTCTGAGTCAAGTAGCGAGGAGGAAGCAAATTTATGCTTAATGGCAAAAAGCAACGATGATGACACCAGTGTTCTAGGCGACACTAAGGTAACTCCTCCTACTTTCGAAGAACTCTATGATGAATTTGTTCTAACTTGCAAATCCTATGATCAAAGTATAAAAGATAATATTATATTAAATCGTGAAAATGAATTTATTATCAAAGAAAATCATAAGTTCACAAAAAATTTGATTTCCCTTTAAAAGAGAAAGGTTTCATGTCAAGAGTGTGATCACTCTTTATTTAAGACAAAAGGACTTGAAGTTTCTCTTTCTAAGGCCCTCTCACAAAACAAAACTATTGCAAAAGAAAAGGGGGACTTAGAGAGAAAACTAAAAACCTCTCTTTTACAAATTGAAAATAACAAAAAGAGATTTGAAAATAAATGTGTTATGACTGTACAAGAAAATACATTTCTTAAAAAACAAAATCATGACCTCAATATAGCCATAAAAAATTCGGGATTGGTCAAAAATCCCTGGATATGATTTTGGGAAACCAATGTTATGATTCTGGAAAATTTGGGGTCGGATATAAAAGTGAACCCTACCGCCCGGCGCTAGCCACTAACGCCGGCGGTAGCTCAACTGTTAAAAAATCTTCTGTTTTTTCTAATGTTCAAACATCATCCGGCAAGAGCAACGTAGAAACTTAGAAAAGGGTCTCAACCCCCTTTATTTCGTGTGCTAATTGTCTTAAGTTTGGACACACGTCTAGATCTTGCAGAAATATAAAACAACGATCGTTAAAACAAATCTGGGTACCTAAGAAATCCACTTACTCTATGGGTGGTACCTCTTGGGTATCTGGATCTTTATTCTCATCTTCTCTCTAGATTTGCAGGAAGGCTAAGGAAACAGAGGACGTGTTGACTTGGACTCAGGCTGCTCCAAGCACATGACGGGCAACAAAGCAAAATTCTTTAGCCTAGAAAAGAAGAAAGGAGGGATTGTAACGTTTGGTGATAACGGAAAAGGAAGGATCATGGGAGTAGGTACAGTGGGTAACAAATCCTTTCTTATCTCAAATGTTCTTTATGTAAAAGGATTAAAACATAACTTAATATCTATAAGTCAACTGTGTGATAAAGGATTAGACGTATTATTTGAATCATTCACTAATCTTTGCAAAATAGTTAATCCTAAAACAAAAGATGTGTTATTAACTGCACCTAGAATTCACAATGCTTACATAGTTTCGTTTCATGATCTTTCCAATTCATCTATAAAATGTTTTATAACCAAAAATGATGAATTAGAACTATGGCATAGACGTTTAGGTCACGCTAGTACAAAGCTCATTTTAAAACTAGCAAAAAGGGAATTGATTAGACGATTGCCTAAGTTGAATGGAAATTTATCTTCACTATGTTCTCCATGCCAAAAAGGTAAATTTACAAAATCATCTTTTAAAAGCAAAAACAAAATTTCTACTTCAAAACCATTGCAATTAATTTATATGGATCTCTTTGGTCCCGTTAACACCGCAAGTCTTGGTGGTAGAATATACACTTTCATTCCAATAGATGATTTCTCAAGATATTGTTGGACTTTATTTCTCTCTTCCAAATCTGATGCGTTTTGCGAATTCTCAAAATTATGTACTCGTATTCAAAATGAATTAGATTTAAAAATAAAATGCATTCTCAAAATCAGGTGAATTTGAAATGAAAATTTTAAATCTTTTTGTGAAATGTTAGGTATTAAGCATGAGTTCTCCACTCCATGCACACCTCAACAAAATGGTGTTGTAGAAAGGAAAAATAGGACAATCCAAGAACTAGCACGCACCATGTTATCTGAATATAAATTACCTAAGTCTTTTTGGGCCGAAGCCGTAAGCACATCATGCTATGTAATGAATAGAGTCATACTTCGCCCATCACTAAATCTCACACCGTATGAACTAGATTATCAAAAGAAACCTAATGTATCATATTTTA
The DNA here is from genome assembly GCA_033032865.1 of Dactylorhiza incarnata. Classification (NCBI taxonomy): domain Eukaryota; kingdom Viridiplantae; phylum Streptophyta; class Magnoliopsida; order Asparagales; family Orchidaceae; genus Dactylorhiza; species Dactylorhiza incarnata. Next base: position 287,817 of record JAWHQI010000531.1, on the reverse strand, counting down.
AAGTATTTGGATGTAAATGTTTTATTCTTAATACAAAAGATTCTTTAGGAAAAATTGATGAAAAATGTGATGAAGGAATATTTCTTGGATATTCTTCAACCAGTAAAGCCTATAGAATATTTAACAAAAGATCGAGTAAGGTTGAAGAGTCTATTAATGTTAAATTTGATGAGTTTATTCTGTGTGCAGAGAAGCTTCCTACAGGTACAAATGATGAACCTTTGCCATCTTTGGAGCACGACGAAGAGGAACCTTCCAAAGAAGAGGAACCTTCCAAAGAAGAGGAGGAGAAGTCCAATGAAGATGAATATGTACCTCCAAGCATTTTGAACTTCTCAAAAAATCATCCAAAAGAGCTAGTCATTGGGGAACCTTCTACTGGGGTAAGAACTCGATCCTCTCTTCATGAAATGTTTTCAAATATTTGCTTTGTTTCCGAAATCGAACCTAAAAATGTTTACACCGCTTTAAATGACGAATTTTGGTTTTTGGCTATGAATGAAGAGTTAGGTCAATTTGAAAGAAATAAAGTTTGGAATCTAGTAGATAGACCATCTAATCATCCAATTATCGGCGTAAAATGGATCTTTAAAAATAAATTAGACGGTGAATCTAGGATTATAAGAAATAAAGCACGCTTAGTTGCTTAAGGTTATTCTCAAATCGAGGGGGTATATTTTGAAGAAACCTTTGCACCCGTTGCTCTCTTAGAATCTATACGAATATTTTTGGCATTTGTGAGTTTTAAAAGAATAAAATTATTTCAAATGGATGATAAAAGTGCTTTTTAAACGGGTTTATAAAAGAAGAAGTTTATGTAGAACAACCCCCCGGTTTCATAAATGAAAAATTCCCTAATCATGTTTACAAATTAGAAAAAGCGCTTTATGGTTTAAAACAAGCACCCCGTGCATGGTATGATCGACTTACATCGTTTTTGTTAAAACACAGTTATGTTATGGGAAGTGCCGAAAAAACACTCTTCATTAAGCATAATAATAACGATCTAATTATTTTACAAATATATGTTGATGATATCATTTTTGGAGCCACTAATGAAGAGTTGTGTAATGAAGTAGTCTTAGTAATGAAAAATGAATTTGAAATGAGTCTTATAGGAGAACTATCATATTTTCTTGGTTTTCAAATCTCACAACGAACTGATGGTATCTTTATTTGCCAAACAAAATATGTTCACGATATGCTTAAACGATTTGGATTTGAAAATCTTAAACAAGCTTCTACTCCTATGAGTGCTTCTTTAAAACTAGGAAAAGATGAATCTGGAATTTCCATTGATCAAATGTTATATAGAGAAATTATAGGATCTCTTCTTTACTTAAGTGCATATAGACCAGATATAATGTTTGTCGTATGTTTATGTGCTCGTTTTCAAGCCAATCCAAAAGAATCTTATTTAAAAGCGGTAAAACGTATTTTCCGTTATCTATTAGGGTCATCTAATTTAGGTTTATGGTACCCACACAATGATTCTTTCACACTCCACGGCTATTCCGATTCATACTATGCCGGTTGTTCACTAGATCGAAAAAGCACTAGCGGTACTTGTCACTTCTTAGGACCCTCTTTAGTTGCTTGGTCTAGTAGGAAACAATCTTCGGTTGCACTCTCCACCACGGAGGCCGAATATATCGCACTTGGTAGTTGTTGTGCACAAGCGTTATGGATGAGCCAAACACTAGAGGATTTTGGATTTCATCTCAAAAACATTGATCTTAAATGTGACAACAAAAGTGCTATAGACCTCACATATAATCCCGTACACCATTCTAGATCCAAACACATCGATGTTCGTCATCATTTCATTAGGGATCACATTAAGAAAGAGCATGTAAAAGTAAGTTTCATTGGCACGGACTCTCAACTCTCTGACATATTTACTAAACCTCTTCCCGATGCAAGATTTCGATTATTACGACTTGAGTTAGGTGTCCTAGATCTTTCGAGTTAAAACACATTCGCAAACGCAATTTTGTAATCTTTAACCATCTAAAACATCTCCTAAAATTCTGAAATTTCAGCATGAAACTACTATTGGGACACTTAATCAAGATCAACAATTAAAAATTTCAAAATCATAAAAAATCATGTATTGTGTAAGACCCCCCCTCCCAGACCTGCACCGGGTTTAGGGAGGGGGGATCTTACGACCCAAAGATGGCCACTAGTGCTTCCCGGATGGAGAAACGACCCACCCTCTCAAGCACTGAGTGGTCTCCTTGTCAGGCACGAGAATCACAACATCATATCAGAACGCACAGCGGAAGCAATCGATATAAACAAAACCAAGCATACTGCTTATATTTACATATTTAAATAGGGTCGAAGCCTAATGTTTATGTTGAAATTGTTGAAGTGGAAGTTTGGAGGCTTTTGGACCTGGGCGGTCTGGGCGGAGGTCGGGCGGTCTGGCGTGACCGCACGACTTGGCGGTCTGCCTCTGCGGTCTGGCTGGTAGTAGCCTAGCTGCAGTCTCCTGGCTTGATCGCTGGTTTAGGTCCAAGTCGGCTGGAGGTGAGGCCGCGCGGTCTGTCTCTGACCGCGTGGCGGGTTGATCATCTTCAGGTTTCTTCCAGGTTCTCTCCGGAATGCGGTCTGGTAGCTGACCAGGCTTTCTGGGAGTATTCGCGGACTAAGGGACTTAGTCGCGTGGTCACAGTTCGCGGTCTCAGAAGGAGACTGGTATGCGAGCTGGTTGCTGTTCATGGTCTCAGGAGGAGATCGGCATGTGGACAGGAGTTCGCGGTCTAATGGCGAACTGGCTGTGTTCGTGGTCTCGAACGAACACAGGTGGTGAAGGGCTTCGGGCGGTCTGGCGATCTCTTTGGAGAGTCGCAGTCTGCTGTGAGAGTGGCGGTCTCTCATAGCGACATTGAAGCTGGCGGGTTCACCAAAATGAAGCAGAAGTAATATTGCTGATCGCGCGGAGTGACCGATCAGGTCGCGCGGTCTGGGGGTGGTGATCCTATCTCATAGGGCGGTGACTGGATCAGGTCCCGCGCCTATAAATAGGAGGCCACTGTAGCAGCATAATAGAACACACCAAGCGTAAGCTAAACTTTCTCCTTCCTGCGGTCTGTGTTTATGTAACCGGGCGGTCTCCTGATTGAACTTCTATTGTGCAGCTTCTGCGGATAGTGCGGGCAGCAGCGATCACCTCTTCCTCTGAAAGTGTTTGGGCGGTCTGCGGCTTGGAGTTGTGGTGCTGGAGTTCGGGAGAATCAGGCGGTCTGGAGAAGTAAGCGGCTGGGAGCAGGTTGTGTTCTGTGATCGTCGAGTAGCAGCGGTCTGGCAGCTATCGAGATCGCAGGGAGGTCGCGCGGTCTGAGCGGTCTCAAGTTATCTTCAACTTGTATCTTTCCTTTGTGTTTGTGCTGACGAAATCATGTCTCGTCAAGCATGCCTCGCCTTGTAATTTTTGAAGTGCTGCTATCAATAAAGATCAGTTGTTTGCCTTTATTTGTTTCTGGTTGTTTTGGCTTTGATCTCTAAGTTGACTAGCTCCTGCTTGCTCCATAAAGATTCGAAAAAATTTCACATGGTATCAGAGCGAGGTTGGAGTGGTTGAGCAGTGAGTAACTTAGAGTAGCCATCGCCTTTGTGAAGAAAGGAACCAGTGGAAGAACAATGGAAGGTGGATTTGCAAAGGGTCTTGGGATTGAGGTGCTTACATCGACCAACTTCAAGAAGTGGAAGTCGTGTATGCAAAGCTATCTTGTAGGTGAGGACCTCTGGGAAGTTGTTGGAGGAGATCAGACGCAGGAAGTTGTCCCGGAAGGGGATAATGGGGCTGAGGTGAGAACTTGGAGGAGGACGAATGCGAAGGCAGAGTTTACTTTGAAGAGGGCAATCTCACCTGACCTATTTGATCACATCTTGGGGTGTGGTTCAGCTGCGGAGATCTGGAGAGCCCTGGATGGGCTGTTTAACAAGAAGAATGTGGCGAGGCTGCAGTTCTTGGAGAATGAGTTGGCAAGGTCAGCTCAGGGTGATCTTTCTATCTCCACCTTCTTTCTGAAGTTGAAGAACTTGTGTGCTGAAATCTCAGCATTGGACCCTGATGAGCCTATCTCTGAGGCGAAGCTAAAGAGGCACATCATCCGCGGCCTGCGGAAGGAATATGTTGTCTTTGTGACGTCGGTACAGGGATGGGCAAATCAGCCATCTCTGTTGGAACTGGAGAACTTGCTTGCATCGCAAGAAAGTTTGGCAAGGCAGATGGCGGGGGTGTCGGTGGCTGGGGGAGATGGCGAAGTTCTCTTCTCAGGGAAAAAGAAGAAGTGGGACAAGAAGAAGAAGACCGCTGGAAGTGGCTATGGGCCTTCAACTTCTGGGCAGCAGGAAAGGGGGTATGCTCCCAAGGCTGACGGGAAGAAGAAGGGTGAAGGTCCGAAGTGCTACAAGTGTGGCAAGTTTGGCCACATCAGGAAGGATTGCAAGGTGGTCACCCAAGCTGGGCATGCTGCGGAGAAGGAGGAAGCTGAGGCCAGGCACATTCAAGGAGGTTGGGGAGGAGCCTTTTCGGCTTCTGTTGGAGCTTCTGCTCCTATCAACTATCTGGAGGATTGGATCGTGGACTCGGGGTGTGGTCATCATCTCACCGGAGACGGGACCAAGCTTTCTTCTGCACAGCCCTATACAGGTAACAATGCAATCATTACTGCTGATAATACTGTACATCCAGTGGAGAAGGTGGGGGTTGTTTCTTTGGGCAGTGATAGAGGGCCACTTACTTTGAAAAGTGTCTATCACGTGCCTGGTATGAAGAAAAATCTCTTCTCCGTGACCAATGCTGTAGACGCCGGGTATCACGTTCTGTTCGGCCCAACAGAAGTGAAGTTTCTACGCAATGTTGAGGCCGTAAAGGCCGAGGTCATCCATGTCGGGAGACGGGCAAAGGACTTGTTTGTTTTATCAACAAGTTCCTACGTCGACAAGATGAAGACGAATGATGGTGCCGTTATATGGCATGAGAGGTTGGGGCACGTGGGGATGGACAAGCTGAAAGCTATGGCGGTGAGAGGCCTGGTCAAGGACCTGCCAAGTCTATCTTCCTACGGAGAAGGTCATGTTTGCGCAGGATGTCAGTTCGGCAAGTCTCATCGACTACCGTTTGACAAGTCGCAGACAAGGAGTAGTGTGCCGTTGGAGTGCATCCACGGTGACTTGATGGGACCAACTGCTCCCCAAGCCTCGGAGGCAGCAGGTATATGCTGGTGTTGATCGATGATTACACCAGATATGTCTGGGTTTATTTTCTGAAGGAGAAGGCGGAGGCGTTTGCCAAGTTTGTGGAGTTCAAGGAGCTCGTGGAAGGTCAGCTGAGACTGCGGGTGAAGAAGCTGAGGACTGACAACGGAGGGGAGTTCACCTCCAGTGAGTTCTCTATTTTTTGCAGGAAGGCAGACATCCGGAGGGAGCTTACTTGTGCGCATACTCCACAACAGAACGGAGTTGCAGAACGGAAGATCCGTCATCTGACGGAGACCTGCAAGTGTTGGCTGCATGCCAAGAGTATCCCAAAGTCCTTCTGGGCTGAGGGAATGTCTTGTGCTGCTTACGTCATCAACAGGATGCCTCTGAGTCCCATCAACATGCTGACTCCACATGAGATGATGTTCAAGGAGAAGCCAAGTGTGGCACACCTTAGGGTGTTTGGTTCCACCTGATACGTGCATGTTCCAGATGCTCTTCGGACGAAGCTAGATGCGAAAGCAAGGAAGCTAGTCTTCGTGGGATACGATGAGCGGAAGAAAGGGTGGAAGTGCATGGACCCGGAGACGCGGAGATTTGTTGTATCTCGCGACGTCGTGTTCGATGAGGTGACATCTTACAAGGGGTCTTCTGATGTGGAGTTACCAGAGAGCAGGGTGGAGATGCCAGAGAAAGCTGTGGAGAATCTTCAGGTGGAGCTACCTGTGTCACCAGGTGGTCCATCTCCTTCTAGTTCTGAGACGGGGGCTTCTGGTTCAGGGAGCAGGGGGAGCGATGCTCCTAGCACGTCTGGAAGGGGAGCTAGGGAAGAAGCAGCGGATGACATTGCAGTTCAAGGGAAGGAGCTGAGGAGGTCGAAGCGAGCGATCATCGCCCCTGATCGCTATACAGGAGGAAACGCAGTGAGCTTCGTCTCATGTTTCTTCGCTGGTCCCTTGGATGAGAGGGAGCCGTCGAGCTTTGAGAAGGCCCAAGGCGTGAAGGAGTGGGACGTTGCAATGCAAGAAGAGATGGCAGCTCTTGAGAAGAACGAGACCTGGTCTCTTGTGCCCAAGCCCAAGGGCATCACTCCTGTGACATGCAAGTGGGTCTACAAGCTTAAGAAGAAAGCTGACGGTAGTATCGAGCGGTACAAAGCTCGTCTTGTAGCTCGGGGGTTCTCGCAGCAATACGGTGAAGACTATGATGAGACATTCAGTCCGGTGGCAAAAATGACTTCAGTTCGGTTCATCATTGCCTTGGCGGCATTCAGTGGATGGGAGATTTGGCAGCTCGATGTCAAGAACGCTTTCTTGTACGGCGAGATTGACAAGGACATCTTCATGGTCCAGCCACCAGGTTTTGTGTCTGAAGATCTTCCGGAGCATGTCTGCAAGCTGAAGAAGGCCCTGTACGGGTTGAAGCAAGCGCCGAGGGCGTGGTACGGGAAGATCGCAGAATATCTCCTATTCTGTGGATTTGTTGCTTCAGACTCAGACTCAAGCTTGTTTGTCAAGAAGAGCGGGGAGCTTCAGGTCATCGTGCTGTTATACGTCGACGATATGATCGTGACGGGGAACTCGAAGGAGGAAGTAGCACAGCTTCGGGCTAAACTATCTATCAGGTTTGAGATGAAGGATCTTGGTGAGCTTCACCATTTTCTTGGACTTGAGGTGCAGAGGAAGGAAGGTGGAGTGCTGGTGACCCAAGCCGGATATGCGGAGCGGATCGTGGAGCGATTCGGCATGAAGGAAGGGAAGTGCACTTCCACACCTCTGGAGAAGGCTATGAAGCTTCGGAAGGATGAGGGAAGGATCATGCAAGATCCGTTGGTGTTCCGAGCTCTGGTTGGGAGCTTGATTTATCTGACGATCACAAGGCCGGATATTGCATATGCAGTAGGCAGGGTGAGTCGGTTTATGGCGGAACCACGAGTACCTCATCTGCTAGCGGCCAAGAACATTCTGAAGTATGTCAAGGCGACCTCGGACATGGGTCTCCTATACAGGAGGGATGCGGGCTTCGAGGTGCATGGATACATGGATGCTGATTACGGGGGAGATTCGGATGATCGGAAGTCGACATCTGGATTCGTCTTCATGGCGGGCCCTACGGCTATATCATGGTGCAGCAAGAAGCAGGATTCCGTATCGGTCTCTACCACGGAAGCGGAATACAAGGCTTCGGCCTTGGCAGCTCAGGAAGCCATCTGGCTTAGGAGGTTGGTTGGAGACGTCCACAAGGAGGTTCGGGAGCCGACTCTGCTACGCGGTGACAACGAGAGTGCTCTCAAACTGGTGACCAATCCAGTTTGTCACGCGAGGACGAAGCATATTGAGATCGAGCATCACTTCATACGGGAGAAGGTGCTGGAGGGATCTCTTTCGGTCGAGCATGTGCGGAGTGCGGACAATGTCGCAGACATCTTCACAAAGGCGCTGGCAAAGGGGCCGTTCACACGGCTAAGGAGCCTATTGGGGCTGTTTTCAACTTCCCACTTCAAGGGGGAGTGTTGAAATTGTTGAAGTGGAAGTTTGGAGGCTTTTGGACCTGGGCGGTCTGGGCGGAGGTCGGGCGGTCTAGCGTGACCGCACGACTTGGCGGTCTGCCTCTGCGGTCTGGCTGGTAGTAGCCTAGCTGCAGTCTCCTGGCTTGATCGCTGGTTTAGGTCCAAGTCGGCTGGAGGTGAGGCCGCGCGGTCTGTCTCTGACCGCGTGGCGGGTTGATCATCTTCAGGTTTCTTCCAGGTTCTCTCCGGAATGCGGTCTGGTAGCTGACCAGGCTTTCTGGGAGTATTCGCGGACTAAGGGACTTAGTCGCGCGGTCACAGTTCGCGGTCTCAGAAGGAGACTGGTATGCGAGCTGGTTGCTGTTCATGGTCTCAGGAGGAGATCGGCATGTGGACAGGAGTTCGCGGTCTGATGGCGAACTGGCTGTGTTCATGGTCTCGAACGAACACAGGTGGTGAAGGGCTTCGGGCGGTCTGGCGATCTCTTTGGAGAGTCGCAGTCTGCTGTGAGAGTGGCGGTCTCTCATAGCGACATTGAAGCTGGCGGGTTCACCAAAATGAAGCAGAAGTAATATTGCTGATCGCGCGGAGTGACCGATCAGGTCGCGCGGTCTGGGGGTGGTGATCCTATCTCATAGGGCGGTGACTGGATCAGGTCCCGCGCCTGTAAATAGGAGGCCACTGTAGCAGCATAATAGAACACACCAAGCGTAAGCTAAACTTTCTCCTTCCTGCGGTCTGTGTTTATGTAACCGGGCGGTCTCCTGATTGAACTTCTATTGTGCAGCTTCTGCGGATAGTGCGGGCAGCAGCGATCACCTCTTCCTCTGAAAGTGTTCGGGCGATCTGCGGCTTGGATTTGTGGTGCTGGAGTTCGGGAGAATCAGGCGGTCTGGAGAAGTAAGCGGCTGGGAGCAGGTTGTGTTCTGTGATCGTCGAGTAGCAGCGGTCTGGCAGCTATCGAGATCGCAGGGAGGTCGCGCGGTCTGAGCGGTCTCAAGTTATCTTCAACTTGTATCTTTCCTTTGTGTTTGTGCTGACGAAATCATGTCTCGTCAAGCATGCCTCGCCTTGTAATTTTTGAAGTGCTGCTATCAATAAAGATCAGTTGTTTGCCTTCATTTGTTTCTGGTTGTTTTGGCTTTGATCTCTAAGTTGACTAGCTCCTGCTTGCTCCATAAAGATTCGAAAAAATTTCACAGTTTACAACCACTGCCTCAGGGCTACATAGATCATAACAAAAACCCTAGGCTAGTCCTATACTCTAGGACTCACGTCTCGGAAGATAGGGGAGAGGCTGGAGTGTCTGATCGAGCCATCTCAAAGGCTGGTAGCTCATCCTGCGGTGCGGGGGCTACGCGCTGTCCCATCTCCTGTGATTGGTTATAAGAAATAACCGTTAGTCACAGAGCTAAGTAGAAAATACATCCCCTCCCCGGATCCATATCCGGGGGCGGGCTAAAGGACAGAAATAAATAGCCAAAACAAAGAAGAGGGTTAGCAGCAGGTAATCATATATATATTCACATATATATATAGATAGGGCCTCCCACCCTACTATCCATAGTCGCGCAGTATAGAAAATACACAACACTATCTCGCGCATACTCGTACTCAAGTATTCAAACCTGTACACACACAAAAGACCCTGTGTCGACACAGTTTAGACCGCTTTATTTCAAGCAGGGGAGCTAACCCCGCGGGCCTCACCGATATGGTCGTCAGTGACAGTGGCCAGTCTTGCCACTTCTGAGTGTAGTCGTACCGTATCACTCAGGCCCTCCTGTACAACTTGGTGTACTAACTGGATGTGAGCGACATCCGGCGAACCGATTTTTAGGCCGACCAGCGGAGGCAAACTGCAGGTTCGGAGTGGTGATAATCTGCGGTGCACATCTCCCTGTCACCATGAGTCGTCAACCCACCCGCACCGGTATGAACGGTCTGCGGGCGTGGCCGACCCGCCACTTCCAAACAATCTTCAACTGCTTTAAATACAGAACAAGCGCTTTAAGACGCGTGGCAACTTACTCAACCGGCCATACGACCTCTGACCGGGAGGATCAGCGGTATGAGGGCTCCTTGCTTGGGGTTAACCTGGGAGGAGGGGCTCAACTCCGGGTTTTCCCCAACTAAGGCCTCGCAGAAGGGAGGATAAGCACCGCTTGCTAGCGTAGGACCAAAGTCAGCGCTGAATTAGAAAGTGCAATATAAGCAGTAAAATATGCCGGAAGCAGGGGGCCATAATATCAAGCAGTAAAATAGGCCGGAAGCAGGGGCCCATAATATCAAGCAGTAAAGTAGGCCAGAAGCAGGGGGCCATAATAACAGGACCAATGCGAGACTGGAGAAATGAAAATATTGAAAGCAGTAAATAAGGATCAGTGCGAGACTGGAGAAATGAAAATACTGAAAGCAGTAAATAAGGACCAGTGCGAGACTGGAGAAATGAAAATACTGAAAGCAGTATATAAATACAGGGTTAGTAGTCCAATCACTCCATAACAGGATGCTTCAACGTCGACTCCGTTCTTAGGAGGAGGTTCTGCTTTCTCCCCGTTCATAGGGGTTCTACTCCATTTCCAGGAGTTTATTTACGTTCCATGAGATATAGTATTTTCCCTTTGCCGTGGGATTGTTCTTTTTATTATCTCGGCATTACTGCATTGCGTCGTCGGCCGCAATCTCGTCCCAACTTTTCGCGTCGAAATTTTAAACCCAATCGATTCCTCAGATCGATACGCATAATTTTATTATACCGCTAAAATGCGCGTCGCGAGGACGCCGATTTATTCCGATGAATTTCGCTCCCTTTCGGGCTTTTATTTTTGCTTGTAAAAGCTTTTAGAGGACCAAAATAATATGTTACACTCCTCAACTCTAATAGTAGTTGTAAAATACCCTTAATTAGAGCCTATGATTTTTGGTGATTTTTCCCAACTCATTTGGCCTTTAATTTTCTCAAAATAAACCTTTGGTAGGGGTTTAAAAATAGCAAATGACTTCCTAAAAATCCCAAAAAATTACAGGAGCTGCCCCTCAGAGTGGGGCACAATTTCCGTCCAGGAAGTTTTTGCCAAAAATGCCCCATTTTCCTCAGAAAAATGGGGAAGGGGGAAAGGCAGTTGGGGTGCGGTTAGAGGCAGGGAGAAGGCGCAGGGGTCTTGCACCCTGCGCCCTCCCGCGGCTCCCACAACGGATCTGTGGCGGATCCGCTGTAGGGGCACACATGCTGAGGCGGGAGGCGGGAATCCAGAAAATGGGAGCCGCCCGATCTCTTGGAGGAGATCATGCGGCTCCTGTCTATAAGACGGGAGGCGGCCGCTGCCACCGCCGGGCAGCGGCCGGCTGGGGCCGGCGCCACCCCCGGTCGATGCGCCGGGGGCCGGCGACCACTCCGGTGGTGGTCCGGTGGTCTGTCGCCGCCGGCTGCCACCAGAAAGGAGGTCAGAAGGGGGCGGGAGACGGTGTCGTGGCCTGCATGCGCCATGCATGCTCGCCGCGCCGCCGCCTCCACGGGGAGAGCTGCCGGTGTCACCCCTGGTCGGTGCGCCGGGGGCCGACGACCACTCCGGGGGTGGTCCGGCGGCCTGTCGCCGCCGCCCGCCGCCGGGGGTGGGGTATTTCCTGTACAGGAAACAGGAGCAGAAGGGGGGCTGGGCCACGGGTGCCGCCGGGGCTGCGTCCTCCGGCGGCCCGGCCTCCTCCTCTTCGTCGGCGCCAAGGCCCCCGAGTGGGGACCTACTCCCCCCCAGCGCCACCACCGGCGCTGGGGGCTTGGCTTCCACGGCCAGCCTCCACCCGAGCCTTACAAGGCTCGTGGTGCTGGCGGCGCTCCGGCGACGGGGAGGGGGTCGGCCTGGCTCAGGGGAGTAGGAAGGAGGAGGGGGAGATGTATACCTGTGGGGGAGGTGGAGCTCAGGAGGTTGAGGGGTGGTGGCGGCTCGCCATGGAGAGGAGGGTGGCGGTTTGGTTGGGCAGGGCTCCGACAGGGGGGGCTGGCTGGGCTAGCCGGCAGGGGAGAAGGAGGAGGAGGCTGAGGGGTGGGGGGGTTGGCACTCAGGGAGGGGGCTGAGCCCCTCCTTATATAGGGGAGGGGGAGGCCTCCCCTCTCCTTCCTTTTAGCCCACATGGGCCAAAAGGAAGGGATGGGGGGGGGGGAGATATTTTCTCCCCCCTCTTCTCTCTCCTGCCCCCTTGCCCCAATAGGGGCTGCCTATCCATGGGCAGCCCCCTCCCTTGGGGTGGGGGGGGAGGGGATTCTCTCTCCCCCACTCTTTCTTTTCTCTTCTTAATAGGTTTCAAGCTTGGGGGGGGGGGGGGGGGGGGGGGTTTGACCGAGGTCAACTCAGGGCGGGGTCCTTCATGGTCCCGGGGTTCATCAAGATTTGCCAGGGCCGATGCCGAGTTTGTGTGCTCACATTTCGTGTGTTGCACTGAGGTGGTCTGCATAGTCCTAAAATATCATACTCTCCATACGACCTCGGATCGAGGCGCAACAAATTCCGTTGCGCTTGTATCATTCATATGAGTCTAATGGGACCGACGGAAGTCCGATCGGAGTATGTTTGGCCACTATCCCACTATAGTGTGGTAGCGGCGCACAACGATACTCAAAATGGTCGTTTTCTTTAAACGACCTCGGATTGAGGTGCAACGAATTCTATTGCACTCGTATAGGTCACACGAGTCTAACGGGACTGACGGAAGTCAGATCGGAGTATGTTTGGCCACTATCTCACTATAGTGGGGTAGCGGCGCACAACGATACTCAAAATGGTCGTTTTCTCTAAACGACCTCAGATTGAGGTGCAACGAATTTTGTTGCACTCGTATTGGTCATACGAGTCTAGCGGATCTGACAGAAGTCAATTCGAGATTCGTAGCACATAACCCCTCATCGGGTTATGTCTACCGTTCGGGCCTACTTTTATTGGGCTCACTAGGACCTAGTGACCCAATAAAAGTCGGGATGTTACAATCTAATAAAAATAAAGGGATTTTCGTCCCCGAAAATTGCTTAAAGTAGGGGTTAAAAAGGCATACCTGGGGAAACAGTGCCGGGTATCTTTCTCGGACGAGAGCTTCTGGTTCCCAGGTGAATTCCTCGCGTCCCCCGTCTGACCATAATATCTTGACCATCGTGATGGTTTTGTTCCGTAATTCCTTGAGCTTGGAATCTACTATCTTCATTGGTTCAAGTTGAACAGATCAGTCAGATTGCACTGACGCTGGTGGCACGGGAAGATGTTGCTCTGGTTGGCAAAGTACACGCCTTAGTGAAGAGACGTGAAATACGTCGTGGAGGTTTCCCAGTTCAACTGGCAGAGCTAGCCTATAAGCCACCGGGCCAACCCTTTCTATGACTTGATATGTGCCCAGATAGCGGGGATCTAGCTTTTTCTGCTTCTTTATTCGGGATATCCCATGCATAGGCTTAATTTTTAAGAAAACCATGTCTCCTACTTTGAACTCCACGAGGCGATGACGCGCATCGTAATATTTGGCTTGTCGGCTCTGTGCCTCCAGCATACGTTCTCGAATTAACCTTATTGCGGCAGTGATATCATCTATGTAGGTGACTCCTAAAGCTTCAGGGTCTTCATCTTGTGCCCATGATAGTGGTGTTCGACAGCGTCTTCCGTAAAGGGCTTCGTAAGGTGCCATTTTGATGCTCGCCTAGAAGCTGTTATTGTACGAGAACTCTACCAAAGGCAGTAACTGTTCCCAAGGCTCATTGTGTTCTACTATGCACAACCGGAGGAGGTCTTCCATCGTCCGGTTTGTCCTTTCTGTTTGCCCGTCGGTCTGGGGGTGGAAGGCGGTGCTTAAAGTTAATTTGGTTCCCAGATAAGCTTGCACTCTCCTCCATTATTTTGATGTAAAGCGTCCGTCGCGGTCAGAGACGATTGATTTGGGTACCCCATGAAATCGGACCACTTGTTCTATAAATAGTCGGGCTAATATGTCGACACCGTCGCCTTGCCGGTTCGGGATAAAACGGGCTACCTTGGTGAGGCGATCTACTACGACCCATATGGAGTCGTTCCCAGCACGAGATCGGGGTAATCCATGAACGAAGTCCATGGATATATCTTCGAACTTCCATTCTGGTATGGGCAGAGGTTGTAGTAAACCTCCTGGGCTACGACATTCTGCCTTGACCATTTGACAGGTCTGGCAGTGCGCTACATAATTGGTAACGTCCTTCTTCATTCCTGGCCAGTACAATGTCCATCGCAGGTCTGTATACATTTTTACTACCCCCGGGTGTATTGAATACCTTGTTTGGTGTGCCTCGCGGAGTATTTCTTCCCGGATTCCCTCTGCAGCGGAGATGAATATGCGGTGTCTGTACTGCAGGATACCATCATACAAATTCTAATCCAAGAACTAGCACGCACCATGTTATCTGAATAAAAATTACCTAAGTCTTTTTGGGCCAAAGCGGTAAGCACATCATACTATGTAATGAATAGAGTCATGCTTCGCCCATCACTAAATCTCACACCGTATGAACTATATTATCAAAAGAAACATAATGTATCATATTTTAAAGTATTTGGATGTAAATGTTTTATTCTTAATACAAAAGATTCTTTAGGAAAAATTGATGAAAAATGTGATGAAGGAATATTTCTTAGATATTCTTCAACCAGTAAAGCCTATAGAATATTTAACAAAAGATTTAGTAAGGTTGAAGAGTCTATTAATGTTAAATTTGATGAGTTTATTCTGTGTGCAGAGAAGCTTCCTACAGGTACAAATGATGAACCTTTGCCATCTTTGGAGCACGACGAAGAGGAACCTTCCAAAGAAGAGGAGGAGAAGTCCAAGGAAGATGAATATGTACCTCCAAGCGTTTTGAACTTCTCAAAAAATCATCCAAAAGAGCTAGTCATTGGGGAACCTTCTACTGGGGTAAGAACTCGATCCTCTCTTCATGAAACGTTTTCAAATATTTGCTTTGTTTCCGAAATCGAACCTAAAAATGTTTACACCGCTTTAAATGACGAATTTAGGTTTTTGGCTATGAATGAAGAGTTAGGTCAATTTGAAAGAAATAAAGTTTGGAATCTAGTAGATAGACCATCTAATCATCCAATTATCGGCGTAAAATGGATCTTTAAAAATAAATTAGATGGTGAATCTAGGATTATAAGAAATAAAGCACGCTTAGTTGCTTAAGGTTATTCTCAAATCGAGGGGGTATATTTTGAAGAAACTTTTGCACCTGTTGCTCGCTTAAAATCTATACGAATATTTTTGGCATTTGTGAGTTTTAAAAGAATAAAATTATTTCAAATGGATGATAAAAGTGCTTTTTTAAACGGGTTTATAAAAGAAGAAGTTTATGTAGAACAACCCCCCGGTTTCATAAATGAAAAATTCCCTAATCATGTTTACAAATTAGAAAAAACGCTTTATGGTTTAAAACAAGCGCCCCGTGCATGGTATGATCGACTTACATTGTTTTTGTTAAAACACGGTTATGTTATGGGAAGTGCCGACAACACACTCTTCATTAAGCATAATAATAATGATCTAATTATTTTACAAATATATGTTGATGATATCATTTTTGGATCCACTAATGAAGAGTTGTGTAATGAAGTAGTCTTAGTAATGAAAAATGAATTTGAAATGAGTCTTGTAGGAGAACTATCATATTTTCTTGGTTTTCAAATCTCACAACGAACTGATGGTATCTTTATTTGCCAAACAAAATATGTTCACGATATGCTTAAACGATTTGGATTTGAAAATCTTAAACAAGCTTCTACTCCTATGAGTGCTTCTTTAAAACTAGGAAAAGATGAATCTGGAATTTTCATTGATCAAACGTTATATAGAGAAATTATAGGATCTATTCTTTACTTAAGTGCATATAGACCAGATATAATGTTTGTCGTATGTTTATGTGCTCGTTTTCAAGCCAATCCAAAAGAATCTCATTTAAAAGCGGTAAAATGTATTTTCCGTTATCTATTAGGGTCATCTAATTTAGGTTTATGGTACCCACACAATGATTCTTTCACACTCCACGGCTATTCTGATTCAGACTATGCCGGTTGTTCACTAGATCGAAAAAGCACTAGCGGTACTTGTCACTTCTTAGGACCCTCTTTAGTTGCTTGGTCTAGTAGGAAACAATCTTCGGTTGCACTCTCCACCACGGAGGCCGAATATATCGCACTTGGTAGTTGTTGTGCACAAGCGTTATGGATGAGCCAAACACTAGAGGATTTTGGATTTCATCTCAAAAACATTGATCTTAAATGTGACAACAAAAGTGCTATAGACCTCACATATAATCCCGTACACCATTCTAGATCCAAACACATCGATGTTCGTCATCATTTCATTAGGGATCACATTAAGAAAGAGCATGTAAAAGTAAGTTTCATTGGCACGGACTCTCAACTCTCTGACATATTTACTAAACCTCTTCCCGATGCAAGTTTTCGATTATTACGACTTGAGTTAGGTGTCCTAGATCTTTCGAGTTAAAACACATTCGCAAACGCAATTTTGTAATCTTTAACCATCTAAAACATCTCCTAAAATTTTGAAATTTCAGCATGAAACTACTATTGGGACACTTAATCAAGATCAACAATTAAAAATTTCAAAATCATAAAAAATCATGTATTGTGTAAGACCCCCCCTCCCCAGACTTGCACCGGGTTCAGGGAGGGGGATCTTACGGCCCAAAGATGGCCACTAGTGCTTCCCGGATGGAAACGACCCACCCTCTCAAGCACTGAGTGGTCTCCTTGTCAGGCACGAGAATCACAACATCACATCAGAACGCACAGCGGAATCAATCGAAATAAACAAAACCAAGCATACTGCTTATATTTACATATTTAAATAGGGTCGAATCCTAATGTTTACAACCACTGCCTCAGGGCTACATAGATCATAACAAAGACCCTAGGCTAGTCCTATACTCTAGGACTCACGTCTCGGAAGATAAGGGAGAGGCTGGAGTGTCCGATCGAGCCATCTCTAAGGCTGGTAGCTCATCCTGCGGTGCGGGGGCTACGCACTGTCCCATCTCCTGTGATTGGTTATAAGAAATAACCGTTAGTCACAGAGCTAAGTAGAAAATACATCCCCTCCCCGGATCCATATCCGGGAGCGAGCTAAAGGACAGAAATAAATAGCCGAAGCAAAGAAGAGGGTTAGCAACAGGTAATCAAATATATATTCACATATATATATATATAGATAGGGCCTCGCACCCTACTATCCATAGTCGCGCAGTATAGTAAATACACAACACTATCTCGCGCATACTCGTACTCAGGTATTCAAACCTGTACACACACAAAAGACCCTGTGTCGACACAGTTTAGACCGCTTTATTTCAAGCAGGGGAGCTAACCCCGCGGGCCTCACCGATGTGGTCGTCAGTGACAGTGGCCAGTCTTGCCACTTCTGAGTGTAGTCGTATCGTATCACTCAGGCCCTCCTGTACAACTTGGTGTACTAACTGGATGTGAGCGACATCCGACAAACCAATTTTTAGGCCGACCAGCGGAGGCAAATTGTAGGTTCGGAGTGTTGATAATCTGCGGTGCACATCTCCCTGTCGCCATGAGTCGTCAACCCACCGCACCGGTACAAACGGTCTGCGGGCGTGGCCGACCCGCCACTTCCAAATAATCTTCAACTGCTTTAAATACAGAATAAGCGCTTTAAGACGCGTGGAAACTTACTCAACCGGCCATACGACCTCTGACCGGGAGGCTCAGCGGTATGAGGGCTCCTTGCTTGGGGTTAACCTGGGAGGAGGGGCTCAACTCCGGGTTTTCCCCAACTAAGGCCTCGCAGAAGGGAGGATAAGCACCACTTGCTAGCGTAGGACCGAAGTCAGCGCTGAATTAGAAAGTGCAATATAAGCAGTAAAATAGGCCGGAAGCAGGGGGCCATAATATCAAGCAGTAAAATAGGCCGGAAGCAGGGGGCCATAATATCAAGCAGTAAAGTAGGCCGGAAGCAGGGGGCCATAATAACAGGACCAATGCGAGACTGGACAAATGAAAGTACTGAAAGCAGTAAATAAGGACCAGTGCGAGACTGGAGAAATGAAAATACTGAAAGCAGTAAATAAGGACCAGTGCGAGACTGGAGAAATGAAAATACTGAAAGCAGTAAATAAATAAAGGGTTAGTAGTCCAATCACTCCATAACAGGAGGCTTCAACGTCGACTCCGTTCTTAGGAGGAGGTTCTGCTTTCTCCCCGTTCATAGGGGTTCTACTCCATTTCCAGGAGTTTATTTACGTTCCATGAGATTTAGTATTTTCCCTTTGTCGTGGGTTTGTTCTTTTTATTATCTCGGCATTACTGCATTGCGGCGTCGGCCGCGATCTCGTCCCAAATTTTCGCGTCGATATTTTAAACCCAATCGATTCCTCAGATCGATACGCGTAATTTTATTATACCGCTAAAATGCGCGTCGCAAGGACGCCGATTTATTCCGATGAATTTCGCTCCCTTTCTAGCGTTTATTTTTGCTTGTAAAAGCTTTTAGAGGACCAAAATAACATGTCACACTCCCCAACTCTAATAGTAGTTGTAAAATACCCTTAATTAGAGCCTATGATTTTTGGTGATTTTTCCCAACTCATTTGGCCTTTAATTTTCTCAAAATAAACCTTTGGTAGGGGTTTAAAAATAGAAATGACTTCATAAAAATCCCAAAAAATTACAGGAGCTGCCCCTCAGAGTGGGGCACATTTTCCATTCAGGAAGTTTTTGCCAAAAATGCCCCATTTTTCCTCAGAAAAATGGGGAAGGGGGAAAGGCAGTTGGGGTGCGGTTAGAGGCAGGGAGAAGGCGCAGGGGTCTTGCACCTTGCGCCCTCCCGCGGCTCCCACAGCGGATCTGCGGCGGATCCGCTGTGGGGGCATACATGCTGAGGCGGGAGGCGGGAATCCAGAAAACGGGAGCCGCCGGGCAGCGGCCGGCGCCTCCCCCGGTCGATGCGACGGGGGCCGGCGACCACTCCGGTGGTGGTCCGGCGGTCTGTCGACGCTGGCTGCCACCGAAAAGGAGGTAAGAAGGGGGCGGGAGATGGTGGCGTGGCCTGCATGCGCCATGCATGCTCGCCGCGCCGCCAACTCCACGGGGAGAGCTGCCGATGTCGCCCCCGGTCGGTGCGCCGGGGGCCGGCGACAACTCCGGTGGTGGTCCGGCGGCCTGGCGCCGCCGGCCGCCGCCGGGGGTGGGGTATTTCCTGTACAGGAAACGGGAGCAGAGGGGGTACTGGGCCACGGGTGCCGCCGTGGCTGCTTCCTCCGGCGGCCCGACCGCCTCCTCTTCGTCGGCGCCAAGGCCCCCGAGTGGGGACCTACTCCCCCCCCCCCCCCCCCCACACACAGCGCCACCACCGGCGCTGGGGGCTTGGCTTCCACGGCCAGCGTCCACCAGAGCCTTACAAGGCTCGAGGTGGTGCTGGCGGCGCTCCGGCGATGGGGAGGGTATCGGCATGGCTCAGGGGAGTAGGAAGGAGGGGGAGATGTCTACCTGTGGGGGAGGTGGAGCTCGGGAGGTTGAGGGGTGGTGGTGGCTCGCCATGGAGAAGAGGGTGGCGGTTTGGTTGGGCAGGGCTCCGACAGGGGGGGCTGGCTGGGCTAGCCGGTAGGGGAGAAGGAGGAGGAGGCTGAGGGGGGGGGGGGGGGGGGGGGTGGCACTCAGGGAGGGGGCTGAGCCCCTCCTTATATAGGGGAGGGGGAGGCCTCCCCTCTCTTTCCTTTTAGCCCACGTGGGCTAAAAGGAAGGGATGGGTGGGGGGAGATATCCCCCCCCCCCTTCTCTCTCCTGCCCCCTTGCCCCAATAGGGGGCTGCCTATCCATGGGCAGCCCCCTCCCTTGGGGGGAGGGGCTTCTCTCTCCCCCCCCCCTCTTTCTTTTCTCTTCTTATTAGGTTTCAAGCTTGGGGGGGGGGGGGGGGGGATGACCGAGGTCAACTTAGGGCGGGGTCCTTCATGGTCCCGGGGTTCATCAAGATTTGCCGGGGCCGATGCCGAGTTTGTGTGCTTCACATTTCGTGCATTGCACTGAGGTGTTCTGCATAGTCCTAAAATGTCATACTCTCCATACAACCTCGGATCGAGGCGCAACAAATTCTGTTGCGCTTGTATCGTTCATACGAGTCTAATGGGACTGACGGAAGTCCGATCGGAGTATGTTTGGCCACTATCCCACTATAGTGTGGTAGCGGCGCACAACGATACTCAAATTGGTCGTTTTCTCTAAACGACCTCGGATTGAGGTGCAACGAATTCTGTTGCACTCGTATAGGTCACACGAGTCTAACGGGACTGACGGAAGTCAGATCGGAGTATGTTTGGCCACTATCTCACTATAGTGGGGTAGCGACGCACAATGATACTCAAAATGGTCGTTTTCTCTAAACGACCTCAGATTGAGGTGCAACGAATTCTGTTGCACTCGTATTGGTCATACGAGTCTAGCGGATCTTACAGAAGTCAATTCGGGATTCGTAGCACATAACCCCTCATCGGGTTATGTCTACCGTTCGGGCCTACTTTTATTGGGCTCACTAGGGCCTAGTGACCCAATAAAAGTCGGGATGTTACATATTGTTTCCCGCGCTAGCGCTCACGCCGGCGCTAGCGCACTTATTCATTTTTTTGTATTTTTAAAATTTTGAAAAGTTCTTAAAAATATATTAATCTATATTTACTATTTATTTTTGCACTTCTGATTATATTTGATTTTTGAAAAATCAAATACAAAAATACAAAAGCCAAATTACAAAAAAAATGTTTTGCCTTTTTGTTTAAAGTCTATTTTTTATGCAAAAATCAAATACAAAAATATAAAACATTAAAACTATCAAAAAAAACTGTATGGATTTTCCTGTGAAAATCAACCATGATTTAATCAATTATTTAGAACTTCTATAATGTTGCAATTTATCTTTTTAAACTACTTTGAACATTGTTTTTATCATGTTTTGATATATCTATTAATATGTGCATCAATTATCTTTTAAAAGTTGTGTAGAACTAAGCTTAGCATGCCTCTAAGTATGAGTAAATATTTTATGTTTGATAATGATCGCTATTCACTCACATATTTTGGCATTGTCTACATATGTGTTTAATCTAAAAATGCTTGTGTATGTTTTGTATTAGTTCAATGAATTAAAATTGTACAAGTATCTTACCTACACTACCTTTATTTGCACTTGTAAAAGTTAAGAAAAGTGGTTATGCTTTCATAAATTATATTGGTTTGCAAAACAAGTGTATTCGGAGAACTTTGTACAAAACAAAAATCATAAAATAAAGTGACAAAGATAACTCCACCAAGCACTACTTGAACCTCTTGATAAGTCTTAATAAGCGTTGTGAGGTTGAACACCTTAGAAAGAATAGTAAAGTATCTTGTGCAAACCATATCTTTCTTTCAAAATAAAAATCACTTACTCTTAAGTACACCAGATCACTAGTTTCAATATTAAAATAAAATAAAATAAGTGATCCCCCAAACACTACTTTACACCCTGATAAGTCTTGATGAGCATTGTGTGTGCAAAGCACCTTGGTAGTTGTACATTTTGTTTGTGCATTGAAGTGTGTGGAAGTAAAATTATTTGTGTTTTATTGTGCTCTTTACTTTACATATTTCTTGTATTTTTGATTAAAACATTTGTTTACTCTATTCAAAATACACTTATGTGCACATCATTATCTTCCATAAAACTTCTTCTCATGAGTATTGGATCATAATGCTAATTCTATACTACTCGTTACTTATGAAATGCACTAGATAACCTAGCGTGCTTTCTACAATGTTTGGTATGTTTTGAAACTGTGAATTAAAATAACATTGTAGTGATCTCCTTTTGATAACATTATTTCATGTTTGGTTACTTTATTGTTAAACTTAAAGATTTTACTTGAACAATGATTTACAAAAACATCTTCTTTATGAAATTTAACTCATATGTCTTTTTATGGATCATCATTGATTACAATAAGATGTTTCTTGTATTTCTATAAGTCTTCCGCATCATCACCATATATTTCTACCTTGCACTTTCATGCTTATATCAAAGTCTTAAATACCAAAATTCCTTTTTCAACAAATGGTATACTTACTTGGTAGAATTTATATTGGTTATTCTAAATATTGTAATGCTAAAACTTTGATTCATTAATGGATTTCTAAATAGCTACGTGAGTTGTTTGTTTAAAAAATTCAAATAAAAATATAAATCCAGAAGCTATGTCACTAAATTTAAACCGCTTAAATGTTTCCAATAATTATTATCCATGACTTCATTTCTCACCATAGCGGGGGCGTAGGGTTGTAGACATTAGATAACCTTTATCTCTATTCATGTCTTGTCCTTAACCGGGGAGGGTTCCAGTGGGGCCTTGCGAGGCACTGGGGGGAAAGAGTGATAGGTTGAGTTGTGTCTAGTGTTTGCATATGGGACTAACACCCCAACCTACGGCATGTTTGCAGCTCCTCATGCCCATCCGTCACTTAGTACGGGGCTAGGGTGTAGATATATTGTCTGGGTAGATTGGTTATTTGGAAATCATTACCTCTTTAAGCTAAAAACTTTGATCTATCTCTATAAAAATTACTCTAAAACTCCTTATCATTTCATTCTCTCTAAAAGCTCGAACATGCCTTTACCTTCTAAATCAAAACTTTTCTGTGTTTTGCTTCCTTACCCACTTTTGCTAATAACAAAAGGGGGAGAACTAACATGATAAATAAGATCCGCTATCCAAATGAAAACTAACATGCTTAATAAAGATGATAGCTTACATATTAGAGGAGCATTCACTTAGGGGGAGCATGTATTTAGGGGGAGCAATTCTAAATACTACAATCGATAATTATCCTAAGTCATCACTCTCACACACACACACACAAGTAGTTCATCATGCTTATATATATATTAATGCTCTAATTTATCATTAATGGTTTTGTTATTATCAAAAGGGGGAGTTTGTTGGAACATGGTCTTCCGCATCTCCTAGGTTTGAGAATAACAAAACCTATGTGTATTTGATCTTGTGTGTTTAAGTGTGCAGGATAATATAGTCCACATGACTCAAGGATTACATAAGAAGGTTGCCCCCAAATGTGAGCCATCAAATCCAACACTCCTACTAGCGCAGGCGGGACCGCTAGCGCTAAGGAACCGCTGAGACGAAACCAAACCGCTGAGATGCAAACTGGCGCTCGACGAACTGCTTACTCTACCGCGGCGCGCTAGTATTAGCGCTGGCGCTAGCTTTCGCTCGACGAACTGTAAGCTGCGCTCGACGAAATGCTCATCACTGCGTTCGACAAAAGTTCGATCGACGAAAAGAATGCTTAAGCGCAATTCCGGGAGCACATATAGAAGGAGATAGCTCCTGGCGGTATCCGGTAGCGCATGCGGTAGCGCGGAGCACAGAAGGCAAGAGAGAATTGTTTCCTCAGATTGAAGATTCTGCCGCGCAGAATATGTCCTAAAATGGGATAGCGCCGGCGGTAGCACTAACGCAGGCGCTAGCGCTGAGGCTATAAATAGGACCCCTCTTCTCTCGTTGTAGAGACATCGGAGAGAGAGATTGAGTGCTAGAATTCCAGAGGCTGCCTTGGCCGAAAGTTGATGTCCTACCAAAGTTCTGCAAACTTCTGAAGGAGAATCTCTTCACGCCGGATCCAAACGAAGTCCGCTTCTACAACGCTTATTCTACAGCGGATCTTCGTCTCCAACTTCAGAAGTTCATCAAGAGGGAGTTTTTTTAATTATTTTCATTTCATATTTCTTGTAAACGGTTAGAGAAATCGCCTCGTGTTGGCGACTAGATCTAGGCTAGGTTTAGGGGGTGCTCGAGGCCATATCCGGGGAAGGGTTGGCTAGAGCAGGTTGAGGCCGATTCCGGGGAGGATAGGCTAGGGCCACCGGTTCGTGGGGATGCGAGTCGGGATTGAAAACAAAAGGAGTCTACTATTCTTCGCCACCGATTTCTAGCGTTATAGAAATCCACTTTTGTAAAACCTTATTTGATATTAATAAAGCGTGTCTCTACTTTATTGTTTTACTTGACTTCTTATTGTCTTAATCTCGCATTATTCCAAAGCCTTTCAAAATATAATATAAGTTTTTGAAAACCCTTATTCACCCCCCCCCCCCCCTCTAATGGCGCCTACCGATCCAACACATGAAGCCGACGCCACGGCCACTTTCAGAAGGGATGATGGCTCGTCTCGCCGCTGCACAGGGAGGGACCGCTCCCAAGACCACTCGATATGCCCCCCGGCTCTTGTCAACAAGAGACCCCTCTAAGCCCTATAGGCTGAAGAAGGCCAAGACGGTCCGACAAGACCAGGGGGAGAGGGAGTCTACGTCTGAAACTCCCCCCCCCCCCCCCCCCCCCCCCCCCCCCCCCCCCCCCCCCCCCCCCCCCCCCCCCCCCCCCCCCCCCACCCCCCCCCCCCCCCCCCCTCTCTGACTTTCCTCCTGTCAACACCAATGAGGTAACAGAACACATCTCGCTTTTGAGGTTGATTATGATGATGCGATTGACCTCTGTCTATCTTACCATTCGCAAGATATGTCGACGACCGAGGGGTGCCCTGGGTTCAATCAGGCGAGTCCTGCCATTTCTCCTCCTGTTCTCGAGAATGCCCCTCTGACCCATGAGCCCGCCCTTCTCGGCACTTCTGGTGGAGCCCTGTCCCCGCTTGGTGAGCACTCTGTTTTCCCCCTCGCTTACTTTTTTCTCTTCTCGCCACTCTTTTAATTTAGGCTCTCGCAGCCCCTACCTTTGGGACCTTCGGGACCACGGGGTTGCCTCCTCCCTTCTGCACTTCTAATGTTGCAGATGCTACCAAGAGTCCCCCTGCCCCTGAGTGGGAATGCTCGGCGAGGAAGAGTCCCGGGCCCAACTCTCCTGCTGCGGACCTGGCCGTCACTTCCGCTACGGCCGACCAGGTTGCACCGCCCCGGGAAGGGGAAATCCTTCCACCTCCCAGGCCAACCATTCGCAGGACAGCCCAACACCTCTTGTCGGTCTCCCGTCGAAGAATACGTACCCGGTCAGTTATCTCCTTCCGCAAAATTCACGGCTTATACCTGAGAGAGGTCTAATTTCTGCTTTTGCAGGCTTTCGCCAGATCCCGATCACCAACCCCTTAGAGGAGGAGGGGCTGATCTCGCCTCCCCCTCCCCCAGCGATATCTCTGAATTCCTTGGAGAACGCGAGGATGCCCGCACTATGAAGGAGCGGATGACAGAGCTTTTTGGCAAGCTGATATGGATGCATCGAGATCAAGCCAACCTGACGGAGGAGCACCGGGCGTCCTTCGAGCGTCGGATTAGCATCCTCGAGCGAGACTACGGGCACCTGGTCGGGGAGATGGAGCGCCAAGGGGGCGGGTGCGAAGAGACCTCTCCTGGGAGGCACATCGCGCGGGCCAGGGATCAAATGCGCTTGATCAGCCAAGAGCTGACAGCAGTCAGCGCGTTTCACTACCCGCGAGTGCCTCCAAGGACAGGGAGGCGAGGCCGGGGCCGATGGCGGTGGGATCAATAATAAGCCTACCGGCTCTTGCTCCCAGCGCTCTCCCGTACTCCTGCCATTCCTTCCTTTCTATTTACTTGTTCGTTTTTCGTATCGGACTAAGGCGAGACCTTTTATGTCTCGCGAACTATTTCTTGCGTATCTATATGTATATGTCTCGCTTTTCGCTATTTTTCAGAATGCTGCCTCACGATTATTTTCGCTCTCGTGCCATTTGATTCGAATTTTGCAGGAAAGGTCTCGCATACTGCTTTCGCCTTCAGTATGTGGTCGGGTTCATGTGGGTGGTTCAGATCCCGAGGCGCTAAGAAGTCGCGTAGGCTATCCGCACCCCGCGTGCAAATGATTTCAGTCATTTTTCTACTTTTTTCTGTAAATAGTTCATTCAACCACCATCATTATTGCGTTTTCATCTCTCTCTTATCCTTTGCTCTCGCGATACCACTCGCCCTTCTCTCTACTCTTTTGTTCCCGCGAGATCATCTCGTTCTTCCACGATGCCGAAAGAAGCGGATGGTAGGGCTAACTGCGCCCAAGCTTTCGCCAGCAGAGACTTCGAGACCTGCGACCTTTCGGAGGCAGATTTCAATTAGGCCATCACGGATTTCGTCCCGCCGGGCTTCGTCGGACGCCTCCGGGGGAGCCGGGATCGCATCAACCAATTCTCGCCCGACACACTCGCAATCCCTCTTGAACACTTTGAGGTAGGGCTCTGCCTCCCCCTGTAGCCGGAGGTGCGCCTGACCCTGCGCTACTTCAGGGTAGTTCCCGCGCAGCTCAATCCCAACTCCATCGCCATGCTGGTAGCATTCCCCTGCTATCTGTGCGAGGAGGGGATTGAGTTCTCACTTCCGGTCTTCAGTAAGCTCTTCACCTTCAGGGCCACTTGCGGGGTGGCATTCTTCTCTGGACAGAGCCCCCTCAGCGTGATCGGCACCGCCAATAAGAACCACGACTGGGTTCGGCGGTTCATCTTTGTCACGGGCAAGTTCGGCAACGTGCCACTCGCACCCGTGCAAGAGGACGAGTCGACCTTCCGGCCTCCAACGCTGGGAGGGTTCGAGGCCAAGCTCCACACCTTCCTCCTGAAGCACGACATGGACGTCGTGCACTTGCGAAAGCACGTCGCCTCGCTGTCGGTGGTCCCGCCGGGAGAAGGTAAGCTAAATTACTTCGACCTGAGCTCTCGTTCCCTCTACGCTCGCTCCCGCTTGTTTTAACCGATCTTTTGAACACAGGGTTTCGGAGCCTCCCCCTTCATCCGCCGAACGCGAATGTGGGGATCCTTCCTGCCGACGCCCTCGCCCGCGTGCAGTCTGCTGCCGCGGCATGCCGCGAAAACCCACCTCCCGCGAAGTCCAGTGGGCAAAAGCCGAGGCAGAAGCGGAAGCCTGACGTGGTTTCGAGCCCTTCTGCCAAGCGGGTGAAACCCTCCGCTGCTGATAAGGGCAAAGCGGCCATGGAGGAGGTCCCGGGCTCGAGTGCTCCTGCGGCTGGAGTATTGGCCGTCCAGCCCTCCGCTGCGCCAGCGGCGACCTTATCAGGGCCGGTGCCGAGAGGTCACCGAAACTTTCATCTCGGAGAGAAATACGCCGATCTCGCCGGCGACCCCCTTGTTCATTGGGACCGGCAAGCCAACCGGGTCTCCATTTCCACCCTTCCTCCATCCTGGACGGAGAAGGAAACCATCAGTGGCCATGCTTATGGCCTCTCGTACGCGCTTTACACCCGCGAGGGCGCTTCTTTCTTCGACACCAAGTCCACACAGAACCTCGCGCACGAGGCGGCGAGACCTATGATGTGGGCCCATGTGCTGACCCACATGTCCTCTCGCCGGGGTATGAAGCTCGCGCGCAACATCATCGAGGTCGAGAAGACGCGTTCTATCGCGGCGGCCGAGGCCGCGACCGCGAAGCAACAACTGGCAGCTGCTGAGGCCCTTCTCGCCATCCGCCCGAGCCGAAAGGTGAGTCCTTCCTCCTCCCGTGACCCGAGCTCTTGCTTTCCTTTCTTTATTCCTTGCGCATTAATCTTCTTTTCTCCTGCAGGACATAGCCGACTATGACACCCTACTCGTTCGGTCTCACATCCTCGAAGAGCGAAACCTGACGCTGGAGGCCGAGAACTGGAGGTTGCGAGATGCTGCCGCTCGGACACCTCCTGCGGAGAGGGAAACTCGGCATCTCTACTCCAACGCCGAGTTTGACGGGTTGATGTAGAGGATTTCCCAGGGAGTGGCGGAGCATGCGCTGGATGTGCTGCGGAGGGCCGACCTTCTGAAAGAAGAAGGCGAGAGAATCCTAGCCCCTCATGTGCTCCCAGAGCTCTTCGCCCTGATCGATGCCGCGGATGAAGCCGGCGACGGGCGAGATCATGGAGGCCTCTCCTCTCCGAGCAGTGGGAACTCTGACGACGAGGCCGCTGACCCTTGAAAATTCGTTCTTTCTTTTGTTTGTAATGCGAGAGCCTTTTATAATTTTATGGCGAAATAGAAAGTAATACTTTTGATATCGTTCGTGGTCTTAGTTACCGCTGCGTATCTCTTTTTTCTGCACTTCTCGTTATCTTCGCTCGACGGCTCACGCGCTCGTATGCCCTTTCGCGTGTTCTCAGGCTATCGTGCTCGCACTCGCATCCCTTGCTTGCTTGAGTGTCGATGGCCACCATTCTTAGGTCATGAACGAGATGATTTTGCCATGTAGGCACGCCCCGCAGACGCAACCCTTTCGTCACTCGCACATGCCCTTTAACGATTTAGACGATTTTATTGATTTCTGCAGGGAGCGAAACTGCGGCGTGGAGCCGCTTCGTCTCACATACTTCTCGCATCCCTTGGCACTGCTAACCCTCCGTCGCGCATTCGTCAGGCGAACGCCTTTCTCGTATAACCCCATTCGCGGGCGAGTGATCCTTGTGGTGGACGTCACTCGCCACTTCTGTACCAAGACTTACCTTTGTGATAACCTTCCTTCTTAGGTCATTCATTTATTACCTTTCCTTTTCCTGGGCCAACCTTTGAACTTATGGAACCTGCCACTAAGTGAGCCTTCGGCCCTGCCAGCTAGGTGAGAGCCTGGTCAGCAGGTATGCTCGGGGCCAACATTTGAACCTTTAGAACCTGCCACCGAGTGAGCCTTCGGCCCTGCCAGCTAGGTGAGAGCCTGGTCAGTGGGTCTGCTCGGGGCCAACCTTTAAACCTTTAGAACCTGCCACCGAGTGAGCTTTCGGCCCTGCCAGCTAGGTGAGAGCCTGGTCAGCGGGTCTGCTCGGGGACAACCTTTGAATCTTTAGAACCATCCACCGAGTGAGCCTTTGGCCCTGCCAGCTAGGTGAGAGCCTGATCAGCGGGTCTGCTCGGGGCCAACCTTTGAACCTTTAGAACCTGCCACCGAGTGAGCCTTCGGCCCTGCCATCTAGGTGAGAGCCTGGTCAGTGGGTCTCCTCGGGGCCAACCTTTGAACCTTTAAAACCTGCCACCGAGTGAGCCTTCGGCCCTGCCAGCTAGGTGAGAGCCTGGTCAGCGGGTCTGCACGGGGCCAACCTTTGAACCTTTGAAACCTGCCACCAAGTGAGCCTTCGGCCCTGCCAGCTAGGTGAGAGCCTGATCAGCGGGTCTGCTCGGGGCCAACCTTTGATCCTTTAGAACCTGCCACCGAGCGAGCTTTCGGCCCTACTAGCTAGGTGAGAGCCTGTTCAGCGGGTCTGCTCGGTGCCAAACTTTGAACCTTTAGAACCTGCCACCTAGTGAGCCTTCGGCCCTGCCAGCTAGGTGAGAGCCTGGTCAGCGGGTCTGCTCGGGGCCAACCTTTGAACCTTTAGAACCTGCCACCGAGTGAGCCTTCGGCCCTGCCAGCTAAGTGAGAGCCTGGTCAGCGGGTCTGCTCGGGGCCAGCCTTTGAACCCTTAGAACCCGCCACCGAGTGAGCCTTCGGACCTGCCAGCTAGGTGAGAGCCTGGTCGGCGGGTCTGCTCGGGGCCAACCTTTGAACCTTTAGAACCTGCCACCGAGTGAGCCTTCGGCCCTGCCAGCTAGGTGAGAGCTTGGTCAGCGGGTCTGCTCGGGGCCAACCTTTGAAGACTTTCTACCATCACCTTGCAAGTCATTCCTACCACACACATATATAAAAATCAAGTTGTAAAGCAAAGTATTCTCATTACATGGACTTAGGGATAGAAATGTTTTAAGTCGTCACCACTCCACGTGCGATTGAGGGACTCGCCCTCCACATTTTGGAGGTGGTACCCCCCTGACTTCAATGCTTCTTCTATGACATAGGGGCCCTCCCAATTGGGATTGAGTTTTCCCACCGCGGCTGACCTTCCGGCCGCATCGACCTTTTTCAACACGAGGTCCCCCTTCTCGTATTGCTTGATCCTGACGTGCTTGTCGAAGTATTTGGCCATCCGCCTCTTTACTTCTTCTTGCCGAATGGCAGCTAGATCTCGGACTTCCTCGATCAGATCCAAGGAGCGTCGCAGCTCCTCCTCATTTCCTGTCCTCCATTCTTCATCACCATCTGAGACGGACCTTACCCGCGGCGTCTTGACTTCAAATTCCACGGGAATGACGGCCACGCAACCATGAGAGAACTTGAAAGGGGTCTCACCAGTGGCGGTGTTGGGGGTAGTCCTTAGAGCCCACAGGACCGAGGGGAGTTGCTCCACCCAATTCCCCTTCAAGTTCTCCACCTTTTTCTTGAGCAGGTTCACTATGACCTTGTTTGCTGCCTCCACCTGCCCGTTGCTCCTGGGGTGATGGATGGATGCGAACCTGAGGTCTATCCCCAGCTGGCTGCAGAAGCCGATGAACTCCTCGCTGGCAAACTGCGGACTGTTATCTGTGACTATGGCTTGAGGGAGCCCATGTCGATAGATAATCTCTCCCCATACGAAGTTGCGGACCACCTGGGAGGTGACCTTTGCTAGAGCCTTGACTTCCAACCACTTCGAAAAGTAGTCGATCATAACCAAGAGAAATCTTCTTTGCCCACTGGCCTGAGGAAAAGTTCCTGCCAGATCCATATCCCATATGGCGAAGGGTCAGGGCGCGGTGATGCTCCTTAGCCTCTGAGCTGGCAAAAGTTGAAGTGGGGCGAACAGCTGGCACTTTCGACATTGTTTGGCGAATGCCGCTGCATCCCTGCTCAGGGTCGGCCAGAAGTATCCTTGCCTCTTTATCCTTGCTTCCAACGTCCTGCTCCCCGAGTGACTGCCACATTCGCCGGAATGAACCTACTCCAGTACCCTCGGGGCTTCTTCCTCCGAGATGCATCGCGCCAAGAGTCCGGAGAGGGTCTTCCGATAAAAGTCCCCTTCATGAAGCACGTAGTAGGCGGACTTGTATCGGAAGCGTCTTTGATCTGGGACCTCTTCTGGAAACTCTCTCGTTGCCAGAAAGGTCATGAAAGGGTCCTTCCACGAGCGGCGTTGTTCTATGTCCATGAGCTCCCCTTCCTCAATCGAAGGGCGACATAGATCTGTCAAGGTTCCTCCAGCCTGAGGGCCGGACTTGGCCAGCCGATCTGCCTGGATGCTTTCTTCTCTTGGTATGTGCCTGATGGAGAAGGTCTTGAACGCACCGATGAGACCCCTTACTTTGGCCAAATATCTCATGAGTGTGGGCTCCCTTGCCTCAAACTCACCATTGATTTGTGAGGCTATCACCATCGAGTCCGTGAGAACTTCCACGTCGTGAACCCCCAATTCCTGAGCCAGACGTAGGCCGACGATTACTGCCTCGTATTCTGCCTGGTTGTTGGTGATGGAAAAGTATATTACTAGCGTTTGTTCGGTTTTCATCCCATGAGGGCTCTCCAACACCACCCCTCCTCCTACGGAATTCCTGCCTGACACCCCATCGACCAAGAGCTTCCAAGGGATGTGACGAAGAGCTTGATCTTCCTCCATTTCGATTACATAGTCTGCCATAAAATCCGCGACCGCTTGAGCCTTCATCGACAATCGGGGGACAAAAGTGATGTCGAATTCACTTAACTCTACTGACCATTTCGCGAGCCTTCCCGAGTGCTCCACCCCCTCAAAGATTTTGTGAAGGGGATGGTCTGTCACCACTTGGATCGAGTGGGCCTGGAAATACGGCCTGAGCTTCCTTGTCGAGATGACCAGAGCGAAGGCCAGCTTCTCTAAAATCGGGTATCGGAGTTCTGCCTTCTTCAAGACCCTGCTTA
This sequence comes from Dactylorhiza incarnata, assembly GCA_033032865.1. Taxonomy (NCBI): domain Eukaryota; kingdom Viridiplantae; phylum Streptophyta; class Magnoliopsida; order Asparagales; family Orchidaceae; genus Dactylorhiza; species Dactylorhiza incarnata. The sequence goes on along the minus strand of JAWHQI010000531.1, from coordinate 256,328 downwards.
CATAGTAAACGGGCAGCTGCTTCTTGCCCTCTTCCCGGACCAAGACGGAGCTTACGGCTTCAGCCCCGACCCCTAGATACAAGGATAGATTTTCTCCCTCCTTAGGACCTTGGAGTAGCGGAGCTTTGGTGAGCTGGCTCTTCAGGGCCTGGAAGGCCTCCTCACATTCCCCCGTCCATTCGAACTTCTAGTTACCTCGCAACACCTTGAAGAAGGGGGAGCATTTTTCTCCGGCCCGGGAGAGAAACCTACTCAACCCCTCGAGCTTCCCAGTTAGACGTTGAACTTCATTAGCATTTCGCGGCGATTTCAACTCCATTATGGCTTTGACCTTGTCCTGATTTGGATCTACCCCCGCTGGGTTAAGGAGATGTCCTAGAAACTTTCTCTTACTGGCTCCAAATACGCACTTCAGGGGGTTTAACCGCATCTTATACTTGCACAGAGTGGCAAAGGTCTCCTCGAGGTCGTGGAGGTGAGAGCTTACGCTCTTACTCTTGACCATGAGGTCATCTACATAAACCTCCAAGTTTCTCCCTCTTTGCTCCCGGAAGACCCGGTCCATCATTCTTTGGTAAGTCGCCCCTGCATTCTTTAGCCCGAACGGCATCATCTTATATCTATAACACCCTTCCCTTGTGATAAATGAGACGTCCTTGACGTCCAGGGGGTGCATCCTAATTTGATGATAACCTGAAAAAGCATCTAAGAAAGACATTACAGAAAAACCGACGGCGGAGTCAACCAGCGCATCGATTCGAGGCAGAGGATAACAATCCTTAGGGCAGGACTTATTTAATAGAGAAAAATCAATACACATACGCCAGCGACCGTCGCCTTTTTTTACCATAACGACATTAGAGACTCAGCCTGGATACTGGATCTCTGATACGAAACCTGCCTTGAGGAGCTTTTCTACCTCCTCGCGAATCGGCTCCTCCAGCTTGTCAGCGATGGCCCTCCTCTTCTGCCTGATGGGGCGGGCTCCTGGATCAAGGTTGAGGCGGTGGCAAGCCACGTCTGCATCGATTCCTGGCATGTCCACCGTGCTCCATGCAAAGATGTCCACGTTCCTCTGGATGCATTCCAGCATCCTCTTCTTGTCCTCCGGGCCAAGACCCCTGCTGATCCACACCTTTTCCACTCTTCCCCCTTGGGTGGTGACCTCCATCTCGACCACTTCTTCAGCCACCTCGAGACGGGCTGGCTCTTCCCATCTACCCTTCTCCTCCCTTCCCTCGGGCAGGGTCTTCTCTTCCTCCGAATCCTCCTCCTCCATCAGCTCGACACGCTCCTCTGGAGCCACTTCCTTCTCCCCTCCTGGGATGCTGCTCTCTCCCTCTCCTTCCCCCCTATATCCATCTGGCCCCTCCGAACCCTTCATCTTCCTATCCACCTTTTCAGCCTCCGCCATCCAAGAGATAGTGTTGACGACAGTCACATAGCACTGCCTTGCCACCTTTGCATCCCCCCGTATCCGGACCTGAACTCCTCCGCTGTGGAACTTCAAGCACTGATGGAAGGATGAGGGAATGCACTGGAAGGTGTTGATGAGAGGGCGTCCGAATATAGCATTGTAGCGGCTCAGAGTGTCCACAATGACAAATCGGCAGTTTTGGGGGACCCCTCCCAACGTCACCTGGAGGCCGACTCCTCCCTCAACTTCTTTCCTCTCCCCTGAGAACCCGAACAGGGGTCCATCTAAGGCTTGCACTCTCTTCGCTTCTACCTCCAGTGCGCCAAAGGCTTTCTTGAAGATAACATTCACCGAACTCCCGTTGTCGACCAAGATTCAGGAGACTGTGAAGTTTTCGATTGCCGCCTGGATCACCAAGGCGTCGCAGAATGGGTCTTCAAAATACGGCATGTCCTCCGCCGAGAAGGTGAGCTTCTCCGAAGGGGGTGGGGTTTGGGAGGTCGATGCGACGCTCCTCCTGAACATCACCTGGAAGCTTCTCTTGCGAGTCGCTTCTATTCCTACCCCACCGTGGATCACTCCGACCCCTCCCCTGGCTCCCACGTCCATCCTATCTTCGCATCTATCATCTTCATCTCCTGGTAGCACCTCTTCGATCCTCACAGCCACTGATGCTGCTGGCCTCTCCCCTTTATCTCCAGAAATTCTGGGCAGGTGGCCGTCGCGTGACCTTCTTCCTGATGAAAGTCACAGTAAGGCAACGCCACCCTGCCCCCTCTTCCACCTCTTCCTCCTCTTCCTCCTCTTCCTCGGCCTACCACTATGGCTTGCTCTCGAGGGGGGTGACGTGGTCTGGGACCTTGCCTCCATCCCGGATGATTGACCCTCCCCTCCCCCTTCGTTGGTGATCTCTTTCCTGACCTCTCGCCGGTCCTTCTTGGGGCCTCCAAGCCAGCCGGTTATTGGGCTCCTGATACCCCCAATCCCGTTGCTGCCCCCGAAACCCATGACCTCTGGGTTCTTCCCTTCTTCTTCCCTCCTTGTGCCTCACCTCTGGCTCGCTCAGCCTAGCCAACCTCTTTGCAAACTCAGGATTGGCGGCCTCTCCCTCGATCTCCTCCGCTGCCCGCTCCATCAGCTCCTCAAAGGATAGAGGGGCCTTCCGCTTTAGGTCCATCTTGAAGAACCCCTCTCGCAGCCCCACTATAAAGGCTAGCTGGAGGGTGAACTCCGGCACCTCCTGGACTTGTAGGACCTCTTCTTGGAACCTATCCACATAATGGGCCAACGACTCCACGGGCCCTTGCTTGATTTTAAAGAGTGCCTCTGCATCCTTCTTCCTCTTTTTCGACGTTGAGAAGTGCAACCTGAAGCTCTAGCACAAGTCCTCGAAGGCGTAGATGGAACCCACAGGGAGCTGGTGGAACCAGTCCCTCGCCTTCTCTTTCAGAGTGGTGGCAAAGAGACGACAATGGATGGCCTCTGTCATCGGAAGGATCGAGACCATGTCCTCAAACCACTGCAGGTGCAGGACTGGGTCATCTTTGCCGGTATAGTAGGACACTCTGGCCCTCTGAACCCCTCTGGAACCGGAGCCGAGAGGATCAACTCACAGAAGGGACTCCCTTCCCCTGCTCGGCGAGTGGTCCTCTCGCGCGGAGTCAGCTCGCATACTTCCGCACTCGTCGGGCAGCTGAACAGCAGCCGCCCGGGGAGATCTCGCGCGCTTGCTTCCGCCGCGGCCTCCTTCCCAAGCCGCTGGCCTGGAGCGTTCTCGCTGATCTGTTGGGGTGGAACCACCGGGACCACGGGCGTCTCGCATTCGCTTCTTCCGGCGAGAGCTACCTGCATGGTTTGCATGACCTCTCACTTAAACTTCTCGAACATCTTCAGCCACTCCATTGCTGTCGGTGGCTGCGAGTGGCCTGGATCGGATCCATTTCCTCCATCTCCTGTCATCGAGCTCAACTTGGGATTTTCTTGTACTGGCTACGGTCCACGCTCACCGCACCAAAAATGTTGAAACCGTCAACCAGTCTCTGAGTTCGGACCCACAGGGGGTGTAGCCCGCGCCTACTTCTCCCTCACTAAACTCTCCTGACTGAGGATGAAAATCTGGAACATACCCAAGGCTGCAGCGAGGAGGTCCCGCCACACACCCGGAAGATCTTAGAGAGCTTCCCCTCCCAAACCAATGCTCAGTCGGGCACCTTGGAGGGCACTAGTAGCCAACTCCGAAAATTGCCTAGAGGAGAGAGCTCAAAAGATCTGATCTCCTCCAAGGTTCCATTAAGGGTTTATTTATAGATTTTCTAGTCTTGGACTGCAAATAGCGTAAATCCTCCTTTTAGTTTTACTAATCGCACCCCAAACTGGTCTGCTAACAACCTGACTCCGCTGTTATGAAGGGCTATTGGCAGCCCACAAGGGGTATCTAGGTCATTTCCTCCTGGGCCTTCTAGGCGAGTGGTCCATGAAGGCACCGCTCGTCGGGCTCCTTCCGCACTGTATTCGACCGGGCGAGTGATTCATGAAGGCACCACTCGCCAGGCACTCGGCACGCTCGGCGGGTGAGGCCTTACCTCCCCTCACTTGCCCGACCACTGATACGTGCTTGGTTACCCTGCGAGAGCCCCGCGAATGGGGTCTCATTCGCCCGAGAACTGAGAACTCTTGGGCTAATGCCCTGCCACCTGGCCCCTGGGGCCCCTTGGACCCACTCGGCGAATATGGGGTTGTACAAGGTGCAAAGCTGATATCGCATCCTTCGTTTAGACGACACCAAAGGAACTGGCCGAGCTAAAGGTTCAGTTACAAGAGTTGTTAGGACAGGGGTATATTAGTCCCATCTCTTCACCGTGGAGTGCGCCAATTTTGTTCGTAAAGAAGAAGGATGTTAGTATGCGGTTGTGTATAGATTACCGGGAGTTGAATAAGTTGACCGTTAAGAATAAGTATCAAATTCTGCGGATCGATGATCTGTTCGACCAGTTGGTAGGGTTAGCTGTGTACTCCAAGTTAGACTTGAAGTTAGGGTATTACCAGCCGAGGATTCGAGAAGAAGATATTCCAAAGATAGCCTTTGGGATGAGGTATAGACACTTTGAGCTCTCGGTGATGTCGTTCAGTTTGACGAACACGCCATCTGTGTTCATGGATGCGATGAACATGGTTTCAACAATACCTGGATTCATTTATGGTGGTATTCATTGACGACATCCTAGTGTATTCGAAGTCGAAGGTGGAGCATGAGACTCACTTGAGAGTAGTCTTGCAGACCTTGAGGGAGAACCGACTTTATGCCAAGTTTTCGAAGTGTGAATTTTGGATTGAGAGGGTGGCGTTCTTGGGCCACGTGATTAGTGGTGATGGCGTGGCAGTTGATCCGACGAAGACTGAAGCCATCATAGATTGGCATGCATTGAGAACCGTGGCGGAAGTCAGGAGTTTCCTTGGACTAGTCAATTATTACAAAAGGTTCATTGAGAACTTTTTGCGGATATCATTGTCCCTCACCTCTCTCACTCGCAAAGATCAAAAGTTTGTTTAGACATCGGAGTGCGTCCGAGCATTTGAAACCTTGAAAGAAAGGGTGATGTCTGCTCCGATTTTAAGCCTTCCCAGTGGGACTGGCGGATTTCAAATCTTTAGTGACGTGTTAGGTTGTGGTTTGGGTTGCGTGCTTGCGCAACGTACACATCAACGTGATTGCTTATGGATCTAGGCAGTTGAATTCTCATGAGAGGAATTACCCCACACATGATTTGGAATTCATGGAGGTAATCTTTGCGCTAAAATTATGGAGGCACTATGTGTACGGTGTAAAAGTTGAGATCTTCACTGACCAGAAGAGTCTGAAATATCTCTTGAACCGGAAGGATCTGAACATGAAGCAACGTAGGTGGGTAGAGTTCTTTAGGGATTACGACGTAGAGATTCAGTATACGTCGGGCATGACCATTATTGTGGCCGACGCTTTGAGTAGAAAGTATTTCGGGCAGGAAATTAAATTGGATTGAAGCGCACGATTAACAGTTGGTGGGAGACTTGAGTCTCTTGGCATTGCTTGTGTTTCTAGGGGCGAGACTAGTGTAGCCCATTTGAACTGGATCGAGATGCAATGTGACTTAGCTGATCGGATTCAAGAGGCAACCATCGTAGATTATGAATTTCAACCATTGGTGTTGGAAGCCCAGCAAGGCGAGGGCAGTGTTTTGGAGATTGTCGACAAACTCTTAAAGAAGAATGAGAGGGTGTGTATCCCGCGCTTTGGCAAGCTCCGTGAGGAGTTGATGTTTGAGGCTCATTTTATGAAGTACTTCATTCACCCATAAAGAACAAAGATGTACTTGGATTTGATGAAATCCTTTTGGTGGCCTGGAATGAAGTGGGACATAGATTTGTATGTAAGTCGATGTCAGACTTGTACTTTAGTGAAAGCTGAATGTCAAAGGCCGGGTGGGTTCTTGAAGCCCCTTCCAATCACTGAGTGGAAGTTCGACGACATCTCCATGGATTTTGTGCATGTTTTACCTCGATCTCAGCAATATAACGATGCGATTTGGGTGATTATGGATCGCCTGACCAAGGTGGCTCACTTTATTCCAAAACGGAAGGAGGATGGCATGGAAAAGCTATTGGAACTGTATGTTCATAATATTGTGCGGTTGCACGGAATTTCGAAGAGCATTGTTAGCTATCGAGATGCACGGTTCAAGTCCAAGGACTGGAGGCTGGTGCAGAAGAGTCTGGGCACAAAACTCAAGTTCAGTACGACGTTCCAACCGCAGACTGACGTTCAAACGGAGAGAACAAATCGTACTTTGGAAGACATGCTTAGTATGTGCACTCTCGACTTTGGTAGGAGATGAGAAGACCACCTCTTCATGGTGGTGTTTGCTTATAATGATAGTTTCCAGGCGAGTATCAAGATGGTGTCATACGAAGCATTGTATGGTAGGCGGTGTTGAACGCCAATGTCTTGAATAGAGGTGGGCGACACCCAGCTTTTGGGGAAGGAAGTAGTGGTGGATGCTTGTAGGCTAGTGCAGACGATCTATGAGAGCATGAAAGTTGCTCAGGATCGGCAAGTGAAGTATTTCAATGCGTTCCGCATGAATGTGGAGTTTGCAGTGGGCGACATGGTCTGCTCAAAGATCAAGTCATCTAAAGGCATTTCGAGAATCCGGTGACTCAAGAAGTTGAGTCCAAGGTATTTGAGACCGTTTGAGATTACCGAGCGCATATGTGAAGCAGTGTATCAGTTGGCATTGTCTGCAGAGTTAAGTGGATTGCATGATGTTTTCTACATCTCGATGTTGAGAAAAGCTCTGGTGGAGCCATGCGAGGTGATTGAATCGGCAACAGTGCCGATAGCAGAAGATTTGAGGACGACGGTTCGTCCGATGTGCGTGGAGGATTTGGAAATCCGACAGTTACGGAGTAAAGAAGTCAAGTTCGTGAAAGTGCATTGGAACAATTACGGGAAAGACGAAACTCTTGGGAGTGCGAGCAAGTAATGCGGGAAGACTTCCCTGAACTTTTTGCATCAGGTATGGGTTACTCGTTAGATAATCTCATATTGGGACGAAATTATTTTAAGGGGTGGAGTTGTAACACCCCATTTTCCTTGAATAAGAAATAGAAGTGCCAGGATATATAAGTGGTAGCAGGAAGCTAACGTGCGCGGTAGGAGTTACCACCGACAGTAGCCTTTTGCCTTGTCCAGACGACATAGGTTATATCGTCGAGAGAGGCTTGTCGTTGAGATAGTGTCGACTAGAGATATTGCGACACGATAATAGCTACCGCCACGCGGTAGCCGTTTAGACGACATGCCTTTGTCGTTGAGAAGTGTTGAAGATCAATTTGTCATCGAGAAGATAATGTCGAGCATTATCGATACCGTCGTGTGATAGTGTGGTTCCTTAGTCTAGAAGACATGGACTGTGTCGGCGAGAAGCGTGTCGGCGTGAAGTGTGTCATCGAGTGGTAGCGCTGAGTGGTAGCGATACCGCTGGTGGTAGGTGTATCAGCTAGATGAGTGTCTTGTTGTCAGGAAGCGTGTTGCTCAAGCCGACATGGGGCCGAGAGCATTCCAGCGTTGGAGATAGCGCGGCACGGTAGCTTAGCTACCACCGGGCGGTGGCTGGCGGAACCAGATCTGTAAATTGTTGTTTTCTAGATGCCCAATCTCTTTGGGACTTGATCCAAGGGCCAGATCTGTTCGTCTGTGAACCCTAAAAAAGGCAGAAACCTTTTCCTTGGCCATTATCTTTCTTTATCGGGGATTTGCGACTAGGGTAAGCGAGAGAAAGCGGAGAAGGAATATGACCTAGTTTTCTCCATTAGAGGAGCTTCAAAGCTTCATTCGGTGATCCGAGACCGGCAGCATGGAGAGGACTTGAAGGCGCAAGTTTTCATCCGTGCTATTCAAGTTTTTCATGGCGAGGAAGAGATCCAAAAAGGTAACAACATCTTTCCTCCCGATCCAAAAAGGTAACAACGTCTTCTTTTTCAGAAATGTTGGCATCGGATCTCTTAAATGAGAGGGATTCGGGTTGCCTTGGTTCAAGAAGAACCACCAGGTCGATTGAGTCTGTCCACGACATATTTTGTGTAGGATCAAGCGCAATCAACTATCCCAAAAGCACAGACTGATGGGAAGGGCGCTACTTTTTCTTTAAGGAAGTAGGAAAGGCGCTACGGGTTAAGTGAAGGAACGCTGGACCCAACAATCCCCCCCCCCCCAGAGTCCAGCACGACCCGCAAGCTCAGAGGTGCTCCACATGACTCAAAGGTGGCGCACCACATGGCTCAAAGGTGGTTTTTCACATGGCCACGGTCGCCTGACCCGCCGGGACCCACACAGGTAGAGAAATTTCAGGATTTAATCAGCGCCCCCCCCCCCCCCCCCCCCCCCGGCCTCGAACCCACAACCTCCTCTGATACCACTTGTAGGATCAAGCGCAACCAACTATCCCAAAAGCCCGGATTGATGGGAAGGGCGCTACTTTTTCTTTAAGGAAGTAGGAAAGGCGCTACGGGTCAAGTGAAGGAACGTTGGACCCAACATTTTGCATTACAGATTTGTTCCGTTAGCGTATTAGGCATGGTGGGTGAAGCCGAAATCGTTGACGGTGGTCCGATTTAGTGATGTTGCTTGACGTGCATTTAGGGCTTGTTCTAGAAATGCAATTGCAACGAAGATGTCGTTGTGATGCCCTTAATTTTCATGTGATAACGAATGACGATTTAGGCCGTGAAATGCATGTGTTAAATGGTTGGGTGGATTGTGGCGTCCACTTGGTTTTTAAGGCGTGACTTTGTCTTTGTGGTCAGCTGGCTAGCCCCGTGATGTTATGGTTCACGTATGGAGGGTGTCCCGGCAAGACTTACAAGTCCCCCTTTGTGAAACTGACGAGAACGACTGTGCTTATGGACAAGCTAAATAGTGTCGTGATCCATGTGTGGGTGGGGTCTAAGCAAGAGTACTTAGAATCAGTTATGTTGGCTTATGTGAAATTGACGAGACGGATGTGCTTATGGACAAGCCCGATGGTGTTGTGATCCATGTGTGGGTGGGGTCTAAGCAAGAGTTCTCAGAATCGGTTGGTATCTCGTTGGGCAAATGAGAGTACCCATGTTGTGGTGATTGTGATGATGTGTGATGATGAGTTAGAATCATATACACGATAGGATGCCTTGGGTGAAACCCGGGTTGCATACATGTTTCATTAATAGGCCTTTTTACTTCTTTCTTAATGTAGAAACGTGTTTGATGCCTATGACACATAAACTGTTGATTTTCTATGTTGTTTATATGTTTTATTACATTTACATACGAAGTGCTGACTTTCAGAGTGATGTAGTTCATCGGGGTCCACTAGGACGGCCGGGAGGAGGGGTGTTGTTACAATGTTGTGGTTAGCTCTAGATGACCCTTGTTATACCGCTACTTCTGTGTTGGTTTTAGGGTAAGGATCGCAAGCTGGAACCAGCTCGCCGGCCAAAAAGGCCTAAGCTTTATGAAGTGTACCTCCTCCTGTTTTAATACATATTTTTCTCTTTTGCTTTATTCTGGCTTGCATGCCGAGGTAGCAAATGAGCTTTAATAATTTGTTTTTATGTGATGTATTGATGACTTGAACTGTTGTGTTATAAGGCCATAAGGCCGGACCTCTCCTACGTAGATGTGGACAACTTATGTGCTTGTTTAGTATGTTTCCGTTGTGTGTATTATAATTGTTTTGGAAAGTTTCTTGTATCAACTCTAATGCTAAAGATGTGGCGACTTTATGTTGTGGGGTCTCGATCGGACCCATATTATATAGTTGTTGCAGGGTAGGTGTTACACAATAGAACATGCACAGAGAGCTATGGAGGTTACACCCCTTGTAACCACCCATACTATAATATAACAACAATCATGTGTGGTTAGACCATGAGTAACCGCCCAGACAAGCACCACACCAAGTAGGGGCGGTTACACCAATAGTAACCGCCCAACCTCTAAGACATCCCAAGCCAAGAACACCGAGCGGTTACAAATGGAGCAACCGCCCGTCCTTTTAAATGCTTCATGTGTTTTAACACTCACATTCGGTGACCACTCGATCTCCCTTGACAACCCGAGATTCCTGAGCATGCCCATCGATGCAGCTCCCAATTTTATAAATAAGGGTCAGATCATTACCTACAGAGGAGCATAGATGTAGAGAAACAGAGCTAGCGAGCTCTCAAGAGCAGGTGCGAGAAATCTATACAAGTGCTTGGATGAACACCCTTTTGAGGCCGCAAGAGCAACTTGGGTGACCTCACCTTCATGACCGCAAGCTCATTTACAGCAGACTATTTTTTTACTGTTTCTACATGTAACCTGATGTAATACAAGCTTTCAATCAATAAAATCACCCGCAAAAAAGAGTTGCCATTGAGTGAAGTCTTATCTCATCGTCCACATCACTCCTCTTGCTTACTCATTTGTGACCCGGAGTAGCCGACCACTCAACAGTTACCCGCTACCCTTCCATTCAAGCGATCTGGACTTGGTGACATTTTTGTCACAAACAACACACCTATTTCACATATGCATGATCAATAGTTAAGCGTGTAGCTATCAGTGAAAGCCTCATCATCGTGGCAAGACGATAACAACGTGACGGTCGTCCCTCTTCTAAGATTGTGACTCACTACAACTCTAGGCCTTTTGTGTATGTTCATAAACTTGTACTATATATGTGTAACATCCGCCTTGCCAGCGGTGCCCTCTCTACAGTCAATTAGAGGGTGTGACCTACCAAGGTGTAACACTGCGGTGCCCTTTCTACAGTCAATTAGATACCTATAAAGTGAACATCCTCCTCTAAGAGACTATCACACAACTCCCCATCAGTGAACTCTGTTCGGGTAAGTCGGTAGACCTGCCACACAACTATCTAGTCTTCACTAAATTTAGTGGGCAAATAAAATCTCAAAAAATCATGCACACTATTACACATTCTACTCAACTCTCCCCTAATAAACCGGTGGGTGGATATAACACAACAATCTCTTGAGGAGGTGAGCTATGGGTCCTACTATCGGTTCCACTATTCACCATAGAGTAAAACCTCTCACTTACCACACACCCACAAATGGACCTTCTCACCCACTCCCAGAATTATTGGCAACAAGGATAAAACGTGAAGACCATCCCTAAGTGTAGTGGAACAACCTAAGTGTGGAGGTGTGTGGAGAGTACTCCAGGTGAAACCCAGACACTGGCACCACTAAGAAATCCTAAAGATTATAATAAGTCTGCTAAGGCAAGCTAGGTTCAATCCCAGGTTATATTCAGAACCTTATAAGGTCAATCTACCAAACTAGGATTAAACATGTTGCGGCTTCTCAACGCCCTCGGTAGGCCGGTTTCAATTCGGTCCGTCTTAGCCCGGGCGGTCGAGTGCGCACACAGTCAGAATATTGCAGAGAGAAAATGCTGGAAATGGTACACACAGATCTTTAGCGTGGAAAACCCTCCAAAGGGTGAAAAACCACGTGGCCGGGACGGTGCTGGCCGAAATCCACTATGTTGTGCTGTTACAGGGCTTTCTTGGAGAATGCGAGGACGACAGGCCGCGCCTCGTTACAGCTGTGAGAGAGAGAGAGAGAGAAAACTCCGTGGGTGACAGGCCACCACTTAGGAGTTGATTGCCTTGCTGTGCGTCTGGTGCGGCTGCGCGCTTGCTGGGTGAGCCCTTCACAGAGCGCCTTGACTTTGCTGCTCTGGTTCGGGGTGCTCGTCTCGAACGGCGCAGCACTGCTTCCTCGGTAAGAGGCGCTCGCAGGAAGAACCTGTCAGTTAGTAAAAAGGGATGGCAGAGTGTAGAGAGAGAAACTCTGAGGGAAGGAGGAAATGAAGAGAGAGAGAGTCTGGGAGAGAATGAGAGATCGGATCCAAATGAAGACCCTTGAGGGTCTATTTATAGGCTTGGGAAGTGGAAGTTACGGTGGTTACGGTGTTTATCGCGGATAACCACCAAATGGAGGGCCGAGATCGTTGGCGACGATCGAAGGGTCGTGATCGCGCGAGACGATCGGAGGGCCGCGAGGGCCTTGGAGAGATCCGACGGTGGAGAGTGAAGGGCGGCGACGGCGGTGGCCGGCCATGGCCGCCGGCCATGAAGGGGGCGGCGGCGGCCGGCCGGCGGCGGCCGGCGGCCGGCCGGCGCCGGCCGGCGGCGGCCGGCGGCGGCCGGCGGCGGCCGGCGGCGGCCGGCGGCGGCCGGCCGGCGGCCGGCGGCCGGCCGGCGGTGGCCGGCCGGTGGTTGGCGGCGGTCGGCCGTCGGTGGTTGGTGGTGGTTGAGATCCCGCGCGGGGCGGTTGGGATCCCGCGCGAGGTGGTTTGGATCGGTGCGTGGTGGTTTGGATCCGCCGCGCGGGAGTGGGATCCGGTGTGCGAAGGTGGGATTCGGTGTGCGGCGGTTTTCGGGATCCGGTGTGTGGTAATGAGATTTGACGTGCGGGAATGGGATCCGGTGTGCGGTGGTTACAGGTTTCCTCCATAAATAGGGGGAACCCATCATTTGCCCCCCAAATCCATTTGTTTGGAGCGCACGGAGAGCAATTGGATTTTCCCCCGCGACTTGTACCTGTGAGCGATGGCTGGGGCGAATACTGTGTGCGAGGTTTGCGCGGAGGTTAGTCTCGCGTGCGGACTTCTCTTATATTTGTCTGTGGTTTGTACTGACGCTTTTTCCTTTTCTTTCAGGCTTCTCGGCGTGGTGGGCAAAGTCGCCCAATGCGACTGGGCTCGAGTCTTACTCTCGATCATGTCGCCATATGGAGGAGGCGCTTCAACCTGCCCCCCGAATTGGAGATTCGAATCCCAGGTCCTGAGGAGCGAGTACAGAATCCGCCTCGGGGTTGGATGACCCTTTGCGAGTCGTCACTTCGGAGTGGCTTTCGTCTCCCGGTGTGCGAGGAGTTGATCCAGATCCTGAAATTTTGCGGCGTTCCAGTGTCACAGTTTACGCCTCAGGGGATGGTGCAGATCATGGGGCTGATTGCCTTCTTCCGAGAGCATGGTGCGAAGTTCTCCCTGGGCCTTTTCAAGGAGTGGTGTGAGGTGCAGGTTGATGCCGGAGGTCGTATTGAAGTTTTTAGCAACAAGAGATGGCTGGAGTTCGAGACCCGGGTGGACCGCCGTCATGGGAATACTTTATTTGGCTATGTCAGGAACCCGGAGGGACTACCGGAGGTGTGGAACTCTTTACCTGATCATTGCCGGCGCCTCAAAGGGCGTGAGCGGGAGTTTTCTCCTGTTCTCGGATTTTTAGATGCTCGAGAGCTGGGGAATATTCTGCACAGTATTTCCCTGTTCGTAGACGAGAAGCGCCTGCTTTTATACGGGCTGTCCGTTGATGCTGGTTTTGTGCCGCTGCTGTTCCTCTTGTTCGAGACAGAAAGAGGAAGTTGGTTTTTAAAGGTCTGGAGGAGCCAGGTCCTGCTCCTTCACCGGTACAGGATGCTCCTCAGGAGGAGGCGGCTCCTTGTGTATCTGGAGCTGATGGCGAGCCGGCTGATGAGGAGGTCGAGGTCCTGGGATCTACTGCCCCCCAGGCTTCTCCGGAGCGAGGCACAGCTCGAAAGGTGCCGGAAGGAAAGAGGGTCTCTTCCTCTCTGGAGGCCATGAGCCAAGCGGTAAGCAGGATTTCTTACTTCCTCTTGTATAGCGTCATTCTGTGGTTGCGGCCCTGACTTATAACCCCTTCTTTTTGCAGATGGAGACTCAGGCATCGATAGCGCACGTATGGAACAATCATTACGTGAGCTTGAAGGACGGGTTTATGACCATTCAGGGTGAGCTTCGGGAGGCGAGGAGCGCCCTTGTGGAGGCGGAGAGATGGCAAGATCGCGACATCTCGCGCTTCAGGCGGATTGGCTCAGAGATGCAGGAAGAGCTGGAGAGGACCAGGTCCGGTCTCGGTGCGGAGAAGGCGGCGTTGGAGGAGGCCTTGCGATCCTTAGAGGCAGCCCGTGGTGACGTGGTGTGTCGGGATGCTGAGCTGGAGCAGTGCCGGGCTGAGGTAGCGCGTCTTTCTTCCGTGGAGCGGGAGACTGAGCTGAAGGCGGCTGGCTTGGCCGAGTATCTGATGTCGGTTGATTACCTGCGGGACCGCTGCTTGATTGCCGAGGAGGTCCGAGACACGATCTGGACTCAGGAGGTGGAGCCTCATCGGGAGGATTCACGAGAGCTGGCCCTTCGCCAGGGAGTGTCGAAGGCTCTTAGGATGGTATCCCGGAAGCGGGGCTATGATGTTAGTGGCCTCGGGTTTGATGACCTGTCAGAGGAGGAGGACCCTAGCCCTGATGAGGAGTGATTTATTTAGCTGCTTATAGCCGTGTTTGCCGGATATGGTTGTATCTCTTTGATTGTATTTATCGTACTTGTCATCTGCACGATCTTGTTAGTCTGGTTGTTAGCATCTACATAGTTTGATTATTTTCAAAGTTACAGATGAGTTTGCGCGGGCTTGAGCTCGTGGTTTTTATAGAATAGGTGCGTGGATCTGGCACGCTGATTTTTTGCACGAGTCTGTCTCGCGGCTAAAATAGGTGCACGAGCCTGGCTCGCGGCTTTTATAAAATAGGTGCACGGGTCTGGCCCGCGGCTTTTTTGCACGAGTCTGGCTCGCGGCTTGGCCGGTGAATGTTTATATTCGAACCGGGGGTAAACGTAAGGGGGGCAGGCCCCTACGGTGCACGAGTCTGGCTCGCGGCTTTTTGCACGAGTCTGGCTCGCGGCTTGGCCGGTGAATGTTTATATTCGAACCGGGGGTAAACGTAAGGGGGGCAGGCCCCTACGGTGCACGAGTCTGGCTCGCGGCTTTTTGCACGAGTCTGGCTCGCGGCTTGGCCGGTGAATGTTTATATTCGAACCGGGGGTAAACGTAAGGGGGGAAGGCCCCTACGGTGCACGAGTCTGGCTCGCGGCTTTTTGCACGAGTCTGGCTCACGGCTTTGCCTTAAGGGGGGCAGGCCCCTACGGTGCCCAAGCAACGTTGAGGCAATGTGCCCAAGCAACGCTGAGGCGAGGTGCCCAAGCAACGTTGAGGCAATGTGCCCAAGCAACGCTGAGGCGAGGTGCCCAAGCAACGTTGAGGCAATGTGCCCAAGCAACGCTGAGGCGAGGTGCCCAAGCAACGTTGAGGCAATGTGCCCAAGCAACGCTGAGGCGAGGTGCCCAAGCAACGTTGAGGCAATGTGTCCAAGCAACGCTGAGGCGAGGTGGTGTTCATTAGCAACCTGCTCGGAGGCAGGTGCTGAGTTCTTGGGGCAGGGCCCCAAGGCGGTTCCTACAGTGGTACAGTTTGAGGATAACTAGTAAAAGAACATTGATACATGCGTAAGTGCAATCCTGCGGCTTTTGAGCCTGTAGGTTTTTGATACAAGTTTTACGAGAGGAAGAAGTAATGTTGCGCTTTCGTAGCGCTTCTCTGATCCGAGCTTGTTCAGCATGGCGTGCGGCTGTGACCCGGTGGCCGATCCTTGGTGGCATCCTTCTGTGCTTCTTTACGGAAGGCCTCCAGGTGTCCCAATTGGACGAGACGTTCAATTTCTTCCTTCAATTTTGCACAGTGCTCCGTTCGGTGTCCTCTGCCTTTGTGGAAGTGGCAAAACTGGGATTGATCTCCCCTGTGCAGGGAGAGCGGCTTGGGCCAGTTGATGACCCTGCTGTTACAGATTATGGACAAAATGTGCTCTCGGGAGGTGTTTAACGGAGTGTAACCCTGGGGGCTTTGTCCTGATAGCCCTTGGGAGCGGTCGGCTCGGCTCTGAGTAAGCAGCTCGGATTGCTGCTGTTGGCCCTTTCTTTTGCGGCTCACATCGATTGGCTGCGGATTCGTCGGTGCCTAAGGTTTGGCTCTTCCCGCCAACGCGAGACTTGCGTGGTCCTTCCGTGCGCTTAGTCTTTCAGACTTTGGCTCTGGCGACGGGTCGTCGCTGACCCAAGGGAGCTTGGAGTCGAGTGTATCAAAACCATGTATTGCATCCCTGAGGACGTTGCCTTGCTGGTTACGTGCCCGTACATGGAAATGTCGTGGTCCAGAGCGTCTAGCAGGAGGCTCCCGAATATCACGTCGTAGGGGGAGTCGGCGTTTGCGACGATGAACTGAACATCATACTGGATTGGTTCCGGGTGCCTGCCTATTTGGACCGGAAAGGTGATGATTCCTACGGTGGGTACCATAGTTCCGTCGGAGAGCTCTGCGTTGCTGGCCCTGAGCTTGAGGTTCCCGCTCAGGGGTTTGAGCCGTACTATGGCAGCTAGGAATAAGAGGTTGAAGGAGATGCGATGTGTTATCAATGCTTTCCTTAGCTCGCAGGGTGGACTGCCTATGCTTGCGTCTAAGGCGAAGTCCATCCATGCACAGAGACGTTCCTGGTGGATATTTGCGCGGACCCTCTCTTGATGCTTGCTCCACTTCACCCCCCCCTGGGAGGGGCGGTTTGCCCGTGCTAGGCTTTTCTTCACGAATCCCTGGTGAGCGTGCTTCATATCGTTCAACGAACATTTGGGACAAATCGGTGAAGTTGTGGATCGCTCTGTTTGGCAAGGATTGATACCAGCGGAGGGCGTCTTCACACAGTGTTTTGGCGAAGATTTTGCAGATGATGGGGTCGGGAAGTCCGAGCCTCCGTATTGATATTAGGAAATGACTAACGTGCTCGTATGGATCTTCCGCTCCATGGAACTCCTCGTTGTACGAGGGCTTTAGCCATGACGGAACTGGGTATTCCAAAATTGACTTGGAGAGGGGGGATCGCCTTTGCTGATGCGAGACATCGTTCCGCTCCTGCCCTGCCGCGAAAGGGGCCGGTTTGTCAGTTGATCCAAGCCACGTGGGCAGGACGGGAGTAGCGAGGAGCGCTCTTTTCGCCGGGCTCTACGGGATTGAGGAGCTGCATGCGTCGGATATTCCGGGGGAGGTGTCCATTTCTGCTGGTTCTGTGAACTCCGGAGAAACGGGTGCTATGCTCGGGAATCCTTTGCTTGGCTTTTGGGAATCCTTTCCCACAGACGGCGCCAAACTGTTGGGGCTTCTCAACGCCCTCGGTAGACCAGTTTCAATTCGGTCCGTCTTAGCCCGGGCGGTCGAGTGCGCACACAGTCAGAATGTTGCAGAGAGAAAATGCTGAAAATGGTACACACAGATCTTTAGCGTGGAAAACCCTCCAAAGGGTGAAAAACCACGTGGCCGGGACGGTGCTGGCCGAAATCCACTATGTTGTGCTGTTACAGGGCTTTCTTGGAGAATGCGAGGGCGACAGGCCGCGCCTCGTTACAGCTGTGAGAGAGAGAGAGAGAGAGAGAGAGAGAGAGAGAGAGAGAGAGAGAGAGAGAGAAAACTCCGTGGGTGACAGGCCACCACTTAGGAGTTGATTGCCTTGCTGTACGTCTGGTGCGGCTGCGCGCTTGCTGGGTGAGCCCTTCACGGAGCGCCTTGACTTTACTGCTCTGGTTCGGGGTGCTCGTCTCGAACGGCGCAGCACTGCTTCCTCGGTAAGAGGCGCTCGCAGGAAGAACCTGTCAGTTAGTAAAAAGGGATGGCGGAGTGTAGAGAGAGAAACTCTGAGGGAAGGAGGAAATGAAGAGAGAGAGAGTCTGGGAGAGAATGAGAGATCGGATCCAAATGAAGACCCTTGAGGGTCTATTTATAGGCTTGGGAAGTGGAAGTTACGGTGGTTACGGTGGTTATCGCGGATAACCACCAAATGGAGGGCCGAGATCGTTGGCGACGATCGAAGGGTCGTGATCGCGCGAGACGATCGGAGGGCCGCGAGGGCCTTGGAGAGATCCGACGGTGGAGAGTGAAGGCCGGCGGCCGGCCGGCGGCGGCCGGCCGGCGGCGGTGGCCGGCCGGCGGTGGCCGGCCGGTGGTTGGCGGCGGGCGGCCGTCGGTGGTTGGTGGTGGTTGCGATCCCGCGCGGGGCGGTTGGGATCCCGCGCGGGGCGGTTGGGATCCCGCGCGGGGCGGTTGGGATCCCGCGCGGGGCGGTTGGGATCCCGCGCGGGGCGGTTGGGATCCCGCGCGAGGTGGTTTGGATCGGTGCGTGGTGGTTTGGATCCGCCGCGCGGGAGTGGGATCCGGTGTGCGAAGGTGGGATTCGGTGTGCGGCGGTTTTCGGGATCCGGTGTGTGGTAATGAGATTTGACGTGCGGGAATGGGATCCGGTGTGCGGTGGTTACGGGTTTTCTCCATAAATAGGGGGAACCCATCAAAACATAGTCCTCCTCCTGGGACGTAGTGTTTATTACATGCATAAGGTACTACTCAAGGTGATTCAACCTTATCATCATTCACTTCACTAAAGGCAGAGGAGGTTGATAATGTGTACACGTTCACACCTTAATAGCACCAGGGTTATTACTTAAGTCTTTCAACCCAAAGATTCAAGATCTCAACATAATTCAACTATACACAACCTTGGAGACCGACACACCCCTATCTCACAAGCATACCAAATTTCAATACCATAACTTAAATATTCTGAGAAACATGACACCTATAAAATCTGTCATAAGGTGAGTATAATAAATTTAATAAAGGTCTAGACCACCTAATTTTTTCAGTTCAAATCAACTACTTTATGACTTCCAAATGCTTCCTTATTTTTACACATAGTATAAACATGACTGATAAACATCTCACTGAAATTTGGTAGAGAAATGCATAAGGTAGCTCCGAATATTTCAAAAATATGGCTAGGACATTTTTTGTAAATAATTATTGTAAAAAATACGGCTAGTATAAATCTATATCATAAGTGTACAAAGTTTCAAATCCATCAAATTAATATCTAGAGAAATATCAAGAAAATTTAGATTTGGCACACCTAAAAGTTAATCACACAAAATGGGCTCCCTAAAGAGCGTTATTAGACACCAAAGGAGGTGCTACCGCATTTTGGAAAGAGGGGAGGGTGCGAACTCATTTTTTTATAAATTGAACTCATTCATAAAGGAAGCGTGTGGCAGGTCCAAGAGGGGGCATCTCTGCTAGAAGGTAGAAGCTTTGTCAAAACCGGGAAGAGGAGGATTCATAGCTTGTTGTTCTTCATTTGTTGAAGAAGAGAAGTTGAAGGTTGTCTCTGCCGCTGTTTAAGAAGTTGTTCGGACGTCGTTCAACGACGTTGACGTGGTTTCACTACACAAATTGGATTCACCTTCATTGCAAGAATTCGAGGAGGCTCATCAGAGAGGATTTCTTAAATCCGTCATTTGCTCCTGTTGGTATCTTGCATTTTTTTTTAATAATTATAATTTGTGAAATTTTATTGCGTAGCGAAGTGAAGGAGATCCTTTGTGGATCAAGGAGGGAAAGTCTGTTTTTTTTTGCGTGGTTTATACACGTTTTAGTGGTGGCTTTCCGGGTTAGACTCCGATCGTCTTGTGGTTTTCACCCTTTTGGGTTTCCACATTAAAATCTCTTTTGCACTATTTTATTTTTGATTGCTTGTGTATTAGCATATCCGCTAAAACGATCGTGCAGTTGCTCTCGCTAACTTAATTTGCAGGTGTTCAGATCGGGTTTGCACGCTCTCAAACCCAACATGCCCAATATTTTTCATGTTGGGCACTTCCTCTGAATTTAACTGGAAGTGCCTTAAAATGGCTCATAAGTCTGTGTCACATATTTTAATTAATGGATCTAAACTATAGTGTAACATAATAATTTCATTTCTGTTAAAATGAGTTAAATCAGACGGCAGCATGAATCTTGGTGTGAATTGACGGCTCTGGATCCAGCCACACAAATTTTGACCTTCCACCATAGCGGATCCGCTATGGGTAACGGTCAATGATTGGTTTATTTTTAAGGAAATGCATGCTCCTGATTTCCTATTCAACTTTGGATCAATGACTAGATCACACAATATTGACACGATGCTTGAGCTGCTTCCACCACTCTCTGGCGATTCAGTGGCCGGCCACCACTGGATCTCGTCAGAAAAAGCATAACAATAAGGATTATCACCGCCACCGCCTGTATTTTGACATTCAGGCGATGACAACGCCTCAAGGGCCCATGGAAAGGATCCGTGTCTCCGTCCCATCCTTGTGTAGCACTCTAGTAAGGCTAAAAAGGCTTGGAAGAGCCTCCGCAATTAGTGGTGGTCTGAGGCTACATGAGTCCAGGATGATCCTACAAGAAAATAGGTTTTTAGTGACAAAATATTTTTCGTTACTAAAAATATATTCTTTGTGATGAAATAAGAGATTGGTCACTAAATGATTGTTTTCTTTTAATTAGTGACTACAATAAATATTTGATCACTAAAAATAATTTTTAGTAACCAAAAAAATATTTAGTCACTAAAAATATATTTTTAGTAACCAAATTATATTTCGTCACTAAATAATTCTATTTAGTGATGAAAGTATAAGTGTCACAAAAAAAGACAATTCATAGTTAAACATTTGAGATCCCTCCATAAAATTCATTGAATCTCGTGCGTATTTTATTTCGGCGCCGCTGCTCCACAGACGCGTTCGAGCCCTAAATAAGCGATTTCCTTCAGCTCATCATTTCTCGCCTCTCGACGACAATCCATCTTTTATCCCTCTCGACGACGAACCCCCTTCAACTCCCTCAACGACCTCCGCTCGATCCAACGCCATCTTGACGACGACGAGCGCTCTCCCTCTTGATGACGTCCTCCGCTCGATCTGACGACGCCAACACTCTCGACGACGATAACAACCTCCGCTCGATCAAAGAGGTAAATAGATTTAATTGAAAATATTAGTAGTACTAGATTGAATTGAAAAAAATATATATTTCATAACTTAGCTACAAAATAAAGATAATTACATTTTTTATATTTAATGGCACGACTGGGTTAGCGCCACCTTTTCTCAAAACTCACTAGCCCCAAAAATAAACCTTTTTATCTGAAGTCACTCATCTTATAGTGATTAATAAATTATGAAGCCCCTAAGTAATGAACCTTTTGGTGACCAATAATATTATAGTCACAGTTAATAATGGTTAATAATACGTTAATAAAAATTTCCCAATTTTTTAATTCGCTCGGTATAGACATTTCGACCTGTGCCTATAACTTTACCTTCCCTCCATCATTCCACCGATCCCAAGGGCACGAATGCATGATCTCCTCTTCATTACCAACCTTCCAACATTTCGATTAGGGCACGAATGCACGATCTCTCTTCAAGTTCTCTCCCGATCTTAACATTTCGGCCCCGCGCCTCTTCTAACCGACGTTCTCGTGGCGTTCTCACGCCCGACCTCCTCCTTCCAGCGTCTCTTTTTGTCGGCGTTCTCGCGCCCGACCTCCATCCAGCGTCTCTTCTTGTCGGCGTTCTCGCGCTCGATCTTCTCTTCAAGTTGAGGTAATACTGCTAACATTCTCTCTTCAAAATTTTAGGTTAAGCATTTCATTCGATGACATGGCCGGTGTAACATCTCATTTCCTACTAGACCCCTGAACTTCAATTAGGGTAGGACATGTGGTGTGTGAGGTGGGTTAGAGCTAGGTAGTGGTCTTAGGTCACATTGAAATTGAGAGAACTCACATGTGGTCCACCGGAGGAGGAAGATGATGAAGAGCCCTCGAATCTACATCAAGATTAGTGAAGTTTTAGTTGTATCAAGTAAAAATCGATGGATGGTCTCGTCGATCGACGGGACATCCCGTCGAAGGAATTATTCCTGTTAGGTAAAATTGACGGATGGTCCCGTCGATCGACGGGACATCCCGTCGATCATCGGGACTGACAGTCGAAGGGGGAACCGACAGGGCATTCCGTCGATCGACGGGACCTCCCGTCGATCGAAGAGAACCCCCCTCCTTTCTGATTTCTGTTAAGGAAGAAATTAAAAGTCACACCAAATTCAATTGGGCTAAGACCTCAACCAAAGCCCATCATGCAACCCACATGCCTAATTACCATCCATGCCCTCTGGAAATAGGAGAGAGATGACATGCAAAGGGGTAGAATGGGTTTTTCCCCAAATCCCCATTTAAAACAGGAGGAATTTGGGGAATGGAGGCCACTTGGCACTCCATTCCTCTACCCAAAGCCATGCCTGAGCTCTTCAGTAAATGCCCAGCCGAAATTGGTCTGAACCGATGCCACTTGGCGACTGGGAGGAACAAACAAGGCATGGCCGAACCATGCCTTAATAGGAAATACACATACAGCCCTCCTCAGTCCATTTGAACCCTCCCACGAGCTTCAGAAGGTGGAGAGTAGTCGAGCCAGTGTGTTGGAGCAGAGGAATCACTGTCGAATTGAGAATTGGAGCTAGCTCGCCGGAGAGACTCGCCGTCATGCCGCCGCGCCGAATTAAACGATCTCAAGCCCCCATTCAGGTCCGGTTTCTCCTCCTCTCCCTGTGTACTAGTCTCTTAGATCAAATACGAGAGATATCCAGCTCAATCGAGTCGGATCCAAGTGAATAAAATGAGATAATTTCCATGGATTTGTCCATGTCGGGTTCGTTGGAAAACACCACCTCCGGCGACCAAACCACCGTCGGTCGATAGCCACCACCTAAACGGATGTGGTGGCGGTGGCTGGCCAGGGAGGTGGTTCTGTGGCCGGGAAAAGGGGGTCAACCTCCTCCAACTCTGGCAGATCTGGGCCCTTGGCTGGAGGAGGAAGGCATAATCACAACCCTCCATTTTCCCTGCATGATGGCTATACACAGACCTCCTTCATTTCATTTAAAATATCTCACACTCATTTCAGTATTTAGATTAGCTATTTTAAGGCCCTTAGAACATAATTAGCAAAAGTTTTGAATATGAAAGTTGTAGATCCTTGCCTTATCTTTAATTGGGCAATGTTTTCATGTGATTTGGTGCACCAGAGCCCCCTCGACACCAGTTTTGGTGTAGGGTGTACAAAATATTTGTGCATGTGTATTTTGTGAATATATCTGTCAATACACCTCGCACGCATGTGAAATTTGAAACACAGATGAGTCATAAGGGAACACATCACCCCTCCAAAAATTATAATTTTGGAGAACATTTCCCTGAAGTTGTATTCATAATGTGATTAATCAAATAAATGAAATTTATGAAGTTGTGTAACTCCAAATGACCCCAACCTTAGGTGTTATGTTTGTTAGGCCATTATTAGACCCTGATTAAAATTTGGAAGCAAGTGGACCTCTGCATGTGGGGTAATTCCACTTGCATGTCTTTGCCTATTATGTGACATGGTGTGCATATAGCCAAAAAGGATATTTTGTGTATTTGACATATATGGCTTAGAGTTAGCCTCTGAGATTTTGGTCACACCCTCTTTATGACATAATACATTACCTCAGGATAAAATTAGGATTTTTGGGATCAAAAATCCTAAGTATTTGATAAATTTGAATTGTGTCACATTTATGTATTAGTGAAATTTTTATGGCTAATACCTTGTGGAAAATTTTAAAACTCTGAAGAATCACTGGTAACACCATTAGAATCTCTGAAATTTTTTGTAGAAATTATCAGAGACTATTTCTTTAGAAATTATCAAAATTATCATAGGTCACATTTCTGAATAAGTGAAATTTTACTGAGGAAAAAGTTTGAGAAATTTTTGAAACTCTAGAAAATCATTAGGAATCTAATTATGAACCTCTGAAATTTTTGGTAGAATTTTTGGATGTATTATACATGATAAAATTTTGCATATTTAGTTTGTCACACTTTTTAATTTATGAAATATCTAGGGTGAAATTTTTCTGGAAAATTATGAAATTTTGGATAGGATGTTTTTAGGTCATTGCAGTACTATAGTAATTTTCTCAGAATTTTTGGAAGACATAAATTAGTACTTGTTGTGTAAAGTCATATATTCACCCCTTTTATTTTATATGAAAATTATGATTATAAATTCTCTGAAAAATTATGAAACTTTGTAAATCATGTTATTTTGTCATTTATCACCTCTGAAAATTTTATTAGTAAGATTGAAATTACTGACATGTTAGTTCCTTTGTAATTTGGAATATGTCAAATGATTAATAAATTTTAAATAGAGGTCAAATTAATATGAAATATGTCAAAACTCTGGACAATCCTTAATTTATCCATTATGAACCTATGGTATGATTTATAGCTCATTTGGATATGATATAGTTAAAGATTGCATCTTAAGGGATCAAATCTAGTTCAATCTCATTTTGGTCTGCGAATAGTAAAAATTTAATGTGATGATTTGATCAACAAGATCACTTAGAAAATCAGTAAAATTTGGATGATAACAGTAACATATCATTTATATCAGCACCTAGAAGTTTGGAATTTTTGGAGTACATTAGTACTTAGTTTAGAGAATAATTCAGATTCATGTCGCACAATACATAAAAGAGACAATTATTACCTTATGAGATCATAGTAATTAGACAGCATGGTAAGTGTTCATATTATATCATTACAGTGTGATTAGGGACAGTTGGGAATCACACAAGACCTACACCGTTTAGAGAATGAGGGATCTTAAGTGTTGAGCATCGTTCAAGAGAACGTTTGCTTAAGAATAGGGTGAAGGATAAGTAATAAAGCATCTAAGTTAAAAAAAAAGTAATAAGGAGAGTGGGTCCTTAGAAAAAGGGTAGTCACCAATAATAGTAATTGTCCTAGAAAGGGGAATTTGGGCTTCAGCCCATCGCATTCCCTAGTACCGCTGAGAGCCCTTCACCAGGTAAACCTCGGGAAGTCCAGGATTCACCCTAAACTCCTAAGTATAACAATAATTAGACAAGAGTAGTCTAACTAAATGAATAAGAGGTTTGGTAACTTCATCCCGAGTTAAGGGATGAGAAGTTGTGTATCAGGACGGGTTAGTCCTGCGAGCTGGAGGCTCGGGAAGTTGTATTCAGGACGGGTTGGTCCTGCGAGCTGGAGGCTTGGGTTGTGATAACTTGCATGTGCATAATTAGTGGCGGGTCTTTGGTACTAGACCGGTTGTCACACCGACGACAGTACGTTGACTTAGGCGGGTGTGAGGGTTTGAGGGGCCAGTAGGTTGTTTATGCTGCGGTCTGGATGACAATCCCCGAAAATGTACACCCGACCTTAAAGACTAGTGGGTTCAAGCAAAGAGTACGCAAGACTCTAGAGTGCACCTAGGACGTGTACAGAGGCGTACGAAGGGTCTAGGCCTGGTAGTGTGTATACCCGCCTATGAAGTGGAGGCGCCCACTCTACTGCTGTCGTAGCCATAACGGTGGTACCAGAGAGTGAAGCTAGCTCCAAAAATTGGGAACTAAATGTCTGTGATCACAGAGTCGTGTGTGTGAGTTTCACTTGTATGAATCATATCATAGCATGCATATCATATCAAACATAAACCTTAGAACATAATTTGCAGACCCTTATCATATAAATTAGTATGAGCTCTTTTATATGATAAGTTATAATTCCGAAAATCTTAACTTATAAGTTTGTATGGGCATTCACATAAGTTAAGATGCACATGTGATGGTAGTATACTTTACTTGTTTACTGTACTTGTGTGCAGTGCTTTACTTACTTCTTTTACCATTCATTACTACTTACCTGCTTACACTGCTAGTATAGTTTACCTTGTGATGTATATAACTACTAGTATAGTTTACCTTGTTATGTATATACTTGCTAGTATAGATTCTCTTGTCACCTGCATTTGTTATTCCATTTTACTGTCCTCCGCTTCCTTCCTCCCGCTCGGTGCCTAGGATTTGCGGGGGGAGGCGGGGACAAAATTGGCTTAGTCTTTATGACTAACGGTCGGTTGTGACCGTAAAAGCCCTCGGAGATGGAGCACCAGCACGACCAGTCGGACGAGGTGACAGGAACTGAGGAGCAGGTGTCGCGCATTACTTCCACTTCGAGACAGGTGCTGGATGATGAGTGTTTAGCTTCCGCGTAGAGTTGTTGAGAGAGAGAGTTACTTTATTGTATTTCATTTGGTTAGGTATCAGGCATAATCCCTTACTCTCTTTTTGTGCTCATTGCTGGACTTTTACATTTCTTTATGAAATATTGTGATGGTGGACTTGTTTATCTCTATTTTCTTATTCTATTCTCTATTGGCCTAAATGGTTACATGATCGTATTAGCCGGTAAAATTGGCGTCTTGCGGTGATGACTAACTCGTGTGTTGGTGTTATCCGTAAGGCGACAGTTCTAGGCATAAGACCCGGGCAACCCTCCTAGTAAGGGGGAGGGGGTCTTACAGTCGGCCTGTTAGGGCTCTTCTGTCCGGTGTTCTAAGTCCATTTACGACATTCTGTCACGATTCTTTCACCATTCATATCTCCCAGTGAAATTTCTCTTAGAGTTCAGGTTCTTCTCCAAACAATGTTTCACACCATTGCTATGTTCGATTCAATCGACGTTCTCTCACGATTCTTTGGTGTGAATCACTATCTTTCTCTTCACAATTTAGTTAGAGTGTTGAATTTCAACTCCAGAGAACATCATATACCTAGCCAAATTCAAAATTAAATCATATAAATATACTAAACAGCTAAAATCCCTACCTTTTGAGAAATTAAATGAAAATTTAGCAATTACAGAGACCATTTAGTGAGCTAAAATCTAAAGAGGCACCTTTAAAGCATCATTTAGTTGGACTTGAAGATTTATAATTGTTATTTTTTTTGTATATAAAAGTCACAATGATTTTTCATATACGCAAACAAAATAAATATTTTAACCATCGCCCATGCCTCCATAAAGCCTACTAATTTTATACTAAACATTTTAGTGGACGATTCTATGCGCTATTAGTTCAACGTTGTAGCCAATAATGGAAACATCTACCTTTCTCTTTTTTATTTGCATGATTTGTGTATTTTATAAGGTATTTGAGCAAAACAACATATCAATTATTTTATTTTTTTTTGAAATTTTCTTATTCTTCCATGTGGTTCGAAGATTTATTTAGGAAATTAATTTGCTTTAAAGTAGATGTGTCTTGATTGGGTGAAACTTGCTCATCAGAAACCTCCATTTGAATATTAAGCATGCTCCTTTATTGTTGAATATTAGTTATTTATTACCTTTGTTTTTTTATCTTTCTAAATAGAACAAAATGTATTTTGATGCTCATGTATGAAGAATTCTGTACTTCACTAATGCTAACATTTTAGTTGATCGGTATCATAGATTCTCTACTTCAGTATTGCTTCACTATATTTGTTTCTATATGGAATTGTTTCTGCATTGGGAAATTGACATACAAAACTAGTTCATATAATCTTTTTCATATGTATACATTGGTTACATTCTAATGGGACTAACTCAAGAGATAAACAAGTAATCCAATAAATTCATAGAATTTTCCATTCCAAATATTCTTGGCGTTTTAGCAACATGATTTCATCTTATCTTTTTTGTTTTCTATTCCAAGTATTCTTGGTGTTTTGTCAACATGATTTGATCTTATCATTTTTGTTCTCAATTGGTTAATTAATGTTAACATGTTTATATCCTTGAAATTTATTTATGTTAAAGCAATTTGTTTTTATTTATTTATTGACTGATGTATAGGTCAATGGATAAGAGTTGGATGGATCTTAGCGATCGACGTAAACCTGTATACATCAACGGAGTGAATTCTTTTCTTGAATTTGCTTTCACTCATTCTGCTAGAGGAAACATCATTCGTTGCCCTTGTTATAGGTGTGGAAATAATAATTTTCACACTCGGGAGATTGTATTTGTGCATCTTATTCTGAATGGAATTATAATGACATATAGATGGTGGTCAAGTCATGGAGAGGATTATTACAATATTAGCCCAACTGCTGACAGCAATGCTGATGTTTTTAGAGAGGAAGAAGAAAAGATTTCAGAGCACGATGATATGCATGATCTCCTACATGATTTTAATTCTGGTTTTAACAATACGAATGAGATTGGAGAAGAACGAGATCATGAGGATCCCAATGAAACAGCTAAAAAATTTTATGATTTGTTAAATGATGTCGAACAAGAATTATATCCTGGCTGTAAAGAATTTTCAAAATTTCAATTTATGGTTACTTTACTTGCACTCAAATCTGATTACGGATGGACTGATCGGTCTTTTGCCGAATTACTTAAATTTTTAAAAAGAGCAATTCCTTGTAGTGAAAAACTACCAAGTAGTTTTTATGAAGCTAACAACTACATACAAGAGCTTGGAATGGAGTATAAGAAGATAGATGCGTGCTTGAATGATTGCATTCTCTACCGTGATAAGTTTGTAGATCTTGAAAGTTGTCCAAGTTGTGGTATGTCCAGGTAGCAATCGAGCAAGATTAACAATAATGCAGAAAGTAATATGTTGTCAAGAAAGAGTAAAAATATACCAAACAAGATTCTTAGACACTTTCTTTTGATTCCTAGACTTCAAAGATTGTATATGTGTTCTAGGACGACCGAGGATATGAGATGGCATAAAGAAAAGCATCGCGATGATGGTAATTTGTGACATCCAGCTGATGCCTTTGCTTGGAAATCATTTGATGAGAAACGCTCAGAATTTTCATCTGACACACGCAATGTTAGGGTTGGTTTAGCAAGTGATGGGTTCAATCCTTTTGGTTTCATGAGTACAAATTACAGTGTATGGCTAGCTGTTTTAGTTCCTTATAATATTCCACCATGGGTATGCATGAAAACTCCGAATTTTATCATATCTTTAATTATTCCCGGTCCTGGACAACCTAGGAATGACATAGATGTCAATTTGCAACCTTTGATCGACGAGTTAAAAATGTTATGGGAAGTTGGAGTTTGCACTTATGATGCCTATAGTAAGTGCAATTTTAACATGTGTGTTGTTGTATTGTGGACGATAAATGATTTTCTTGCTTATGCTAACTTGTCAGGTTGGAGCACAAAGGGTAAGCTTGTGTGTCCGTGTTGTAATAAGGAAACATGTTATTGCTTATTGAAGAATGGGTCTAAGATGTGTTACATGGGAAACGGACATTTACTGAATCCAAATCATAGATGGAGAAAAGATAAGAAGTCTTTTGATGGAACAATAGAAATTCGATCTACACCAAAGCTCCTATCAGGAGTTGAAATTTTAGAGCAGCTAAAAGAATATGACAATGTGATTTTTGGAAAGCTTCAAAAGAAAAGGAGGCGGGATGAAACAACTCTTCCGTACAATTGGAAGAATTTAAATATTTTTTTTTTCAATTACCATATTGGAGTACCTTAGAAATACGTCATTTTCTAGATTACATGCATATTTTAAAAAATATTACTGATAATATATTGAGTACTATGTTGAATATTCATGGGAAGACAAAAGATGATTTGAATTCTAGACTTATCTTAAGGAAATGAGGTTGAGATCAGAATTACACCCGATAGAAAGAGATGATTATTATGTCATGCCACAAGCATGCTATACATTGACATTGGTTGAACGATGGGCAATATGTAATTTCTTGGAGAATTTAAAAGTTCCAGATGGGTATTCATCAAATATAAAGAGGTGTGTAAATGCTAAAGAAGGTAAAATTTCACGAATGAAAGCTCATGATTGTCATATTTTCATATTGGATCAACTTGCTCCTGCTTTTCGTGGAATTGTTCGCAAAGAGGTTTATGACCCGCTTGTTGAATTATGTGTGTTTTTTAAGAAGTTGAGCTCTAAAACACTAAGTACAGAGGTGTTGGATAAAATAGAAAAAATATTGCTATCACACTTTGCAAACTCGAGAGAATATTTCCTCCTTCATTTTTTACAATCATGATGCACTTACCAATTCATCTTACACGAGAAGCAAGTGTTGCTGGCCCTGTACAATATCAATGGATGTATCGAATTGAGAGATATGTCTATTAGTTATTTACTTTTTTTTACTTTATCACATTAAGTATTTTAAAATAATTGAATTCATCAGATATTTACGTACACTCAAATCCTTTGTGCGAAACAAAGCACGCCCAGAATGTTCAATGGCGAAAGGATACCTAGTACACGGGTGCTTGACATTTTGTTCTCGATATATAAGTAAAATTGAGACAAAGCTTAACCGTCCAGATAGAAATGATGAAGGAAATGCTGAGCAAGATTCAAGATTGTCCATTTTTCAAAAAATTGGGAGGTCATTAGGTAAAGGAATATAAGAAGATCTTAGATATGAAGATTGGCATCAAGCTCAACTCTACATACTAAGAAATTGTCCAGAAGTAGAATCATTTATAGAGTGAGTTTCACGTTCTTACTCTCCATAGTTGTATTTCTTTTATTGAATCAATTCACTAAAGATTTCATTAATAGATAACATCGTCGGGAGCTTCAACATGCAGACTCTAGAAATATTGGAAGAAGACATGAGAAAACTTTTGTTAGATGGTTTGAGTCACATGTAAATAACATCTAATTTTTTAAGCATCAATTTGTTCTCACTCTCCATGGTTGTGATTACATTACTGTTTCAACAGATATCCAAATTGCATTACGAGGGAGATTCAAGAGCCAGCAAAAAAATTTTGCAGTTAGCCTGCGGTCCGAGAAGAGGGGCGACACATTATTTTGGTTATATTATTAATGGTTTTAGGTTTCATACTTATGAACGTGAAATCAGACGTAAAACTCAAAACAGTGGTGTTTTTGTTGAAGGAGATGAGAAATCGGGTGGGAAGGAATATTACGGGGTTCTAAAAGATATTCTTCAGTTTGAGTATGACATTGGGCAAAAATTGTTTTATTTAAATGTGAGTGGTGGGATACGTATAATGAAGACAGAGGATACAAGAAGGAAAATAATAGACTTATTTCTGTTAATATAAAACATAATTTGAGAAGCAATGAACCTTATGTTCTAGACTGTCAAGTTGAACAAGTATATTACGTGTCTGATAACAAAAGTAAAGATTGGCGAGTGATCATAAAGACAGTTTCACACTACTTTTATGATATTCCAACCAAAGAATTTGAAGAAGTCACCAAGGATGAAATTTAGTTGTATGATTTAAACGTTGGGTTAGGATCGATGCTCGATAATGTTGTAGATAATGATAACATTATGCTTTCATTACAAAGAACTAATGTTGCGACTATAACTATTGACAAAAAAGCTCAATCCAAACAAAGTGTTATGAATGAAGAAAATGAAGATGATGATATTGATGACTTTGAGGATGCAGGTGATATTTAAAATGTATCTTTTATTTTGAATATTTACTATAAAATATAATTGTAGTTTTAAAATGTATCTTTTATTTTAAATATTTACTATAAAATTTAATTGTAGACTTTTTTTTCCAGGTAATTTAGATCAAAAAAATGAAGAGGAGTACGACATTGGTATTAAGGAGAAAACTTTCCTCGTTGAAAGCCTTAGAGATACTTTACATCCACGATCCACTGCAACACGCATTCATTCCCTTACTAAATCCTTTACTCAACAGAATTGTGAACCTTCCAAGCAACATCAAAGAAAAGAATCACAGGTTGAAACTACAAATATAGGTAATAATTCTCAGGTTGTTGTATCTCAACTTACAAAAGTAGCATCTTCTTCTGGACAACGACCAACAAAAATGGCAATATCCTTACAATTGGATCGAGGTTTGATTGACGAAGATCAGCATGCATATGCTGAGAGTGTAGCTGAACATGTTTCTATTGAAGCTGAGGATGACCATATACATGCAAATCCAACAGACCTTGAGCATGCTACTAATAATGGTATAAATTCCTTATGTTTTTTTTTATTTGATATATTTGAAACGTGTTAACACAAAAATGTATAATTACAGGTTTAAATGTAACTAAGAAAAGGACACGTGGTCCGACCATTGGGCTTGAGTGGTCAAAAAGGAAACAATAATCTGGAGAGGGTGGATGTGCAACTTCCACAAGAACTTAGAAGATTAGTTGGATATAGAGCTCAAGAGCTTATTACAAAAAGTGGGCGATATGTAAGGCAAAATGCTCCTCTAAATGTGGAGAAATGGTCTGAAATTTCAACTGATATCATTGACAAAATAATTAATATTATCAATGTAAGTACTAAATTTTAAAAAAAAAAATCGAATTTATAAATATTTTTCTATTTCGAATTCATAATTTTGATGTTTTATATTATATTTGTAGAGTGAATTCAATCTGTCAACTGAGTCTCATGTTCATGGTGATCTTATATCTTCACTTTGTCGACACTACAATGTTTGGCATTTTCATTTACATGCTGATTATGATCTGAAATGGAATACTGATGCACAAAGGCGTGCAAATTGCCCTAAAGATGTCGATCCAACTCCATGGATTTGGATAATTAGTTACTGGGGCAGTGCCCGATTCAAGGTGTGAAATACATTAATTACTCGAAAATTATGTGCATTGTTCATACATTGTTTTTCTTATTGATTTGTTGATGTAGAGGGTTAGTGAGCTTAAGGCCCCGTTTGGTTGGGCGTCTGGGCTCCGGTGCGGCTGGGACGAAACTCCATTTGGAGTAAAAGCAGTGTTTGGCGCTCTGGTTGGACCCAACTTGCGTTTAATTAAAAGTTTTGTTTCTTTATATCGAGCAGTTGCGGTCCATCGCCCCAGTCCAAACGCGATGATCCCCCATCTAGGGTTCCCTCTCCCCGCATCTCCTTCTTGCGCCCATCGAAGACATTTTCGCATCCGCCTACAACTGTCTTCAACCTCGGCTAGGGCATCGACGACATTTCCGCATCCACCCGCGTTTAGGGCATCCAGATTAACGGCGGCTGCAAGGTCTACAACCTCGGATGCAAGCTCTGTGGCATCCACAACCTCTGCAAGCTCGGCTCGAGGGAGACATCCTCCGCCTGCAGCTTTCCCCCTCTCCTTCGGCATCAACATTGACGGCTGCTGCAAGCACGAGTGCGACATCCACGGCCTTTGCAAGCTTGGCTCCGGGGAGACATCCTCTACCTGCAGTTTTTCCCCTCTCCACGGCCTCTGCAAGCTCGGATCTACTTGGTATTCCTTCTTCCCTTTCCTCTGTCTGCTATAAAATGTTTGCTGATGTTTATGTATTTTTTAATCTTGTATTTTTTTTAATCTTGTATTTTTGTATGTGTGTGTATGTGTGTGTGGGTATGTGTTTGTAGTGTATGTGTGTGTGTGTGTTATATGTTTGTGTTATTTGTGTGTGTGTGTGTGTTATATGTTTGTGTTATTTTTGTGTGTATGTGTTGTATGTGTGTGTGTGTATGTGTGTTTTGTGTGTGTTTGTATTTGTATGTGTGTGTGTGTGTGTTTATGTATGTGTGTGTGTATGTGTTTGTTTTTATCTTGTATTTGGATGTATGTTTGTTTGTGTGTGTGTGTGTGTGTTTATGTGTGTGTGTGTGTGTGTTTTGTGTGGTTATATGTGTGTTTATGTTTATGTATGTGTTTATATGTGTGTGTGTATGTTTTGTGTGGTTATATGTGTGGTTATGTTTATGTTTATATATATATATATATATATATGTGTGTGTGTGTGTGTGTGTGTGTGTGTGTGTGTGTGTGTGTGTGTGTGTGTGTGTGTGTGTGTGTGTGTGTGTGTGTGTGTGTGTGTGTGTGTGTGTGTGTGTGTGTGTGTGTGTGTGTGTGTGTGTGTGTGTGTGTGTGTGTGTGTGTGTGTGTGTGTGTGTGTGTGTGTGTGTGTGTTTGTGTGTGTGTTTGTTTGTGTTTGTTTTGGTATATGTGTGTGTGTGTGTTGGTATATGTGTGTTTGTGTGTGTTATATGTTTGTATATGTGTGTGTGTGTGTGTGTTTATTTATCAATGACCGCACCTTATATGTGAGTGTGTGTGTGTGTGTGTGTGTGTGTGTGTGTGTGTTTTGGTATATGTGTGTTTGTGTGTGTGTTATATGTTTGTATGTGTGTGCTTTTATGTATTTGTTTTATGTTTGAATTTTTTTACAAGATGGGTAAGCCAAAAGATGGAGGTGTGTCCGCTATATGAGATACAAATGATGTCATGATCTTTTGTGACATTTGCATTCAAGAGATAGAGCGAGGGAACCGACCTACGACACATTTTAGCAAAGAGGGTTGGTTAAATGTGTCCAAGAAATTCCACAACCAGACTGGAAAACAATACGACAAAGTTCAAATGAAGAACAAATGGGATCACCTGAAGAAGGAGTGGAAATGGTGGACTGAGTTGAAGCGTGATATGACTAGTTTGGGTTGGAATCCTACTACAAAGACAATAGATACTCAGACGAGTGGTGGACAGAGAGATTGAAGGTAATCATTGTGTAGTTTGATATTGATGTTCATTGTGTAGTTTGTTATCTTCACTCTCTAATATACTCTTATAAATCTGTAGGTTGTCCCAGCTGCAAGAAAATTCCGCTATGCTGGCATCCCGCCCGAGTTGGAGGAGAAATTGAGCTTGATGTTCGATTATGTTGTTGTCGCAGTACGTCATGCTACCACTCCTAACATATGGACCCTCCCCCGCGAGTCCATCGACGAGAGATATTTGTCTAATGAGGATCATGATGACCAAGAGATTTGTGGAGCACCACCTCCTCCTGAGGTCACCTCGTCAAAAAAGAGGAAGAAAGGAAAGAAAAAAGCAACCAGCTCGGTCTTAAAAGTTATGCGATCGCACATCATCAAAATGTTGTGTCAACAGTTAGTTTTTTGGCTGAAAGTAGTTCTCTTTTCAACCAACCAGTACCATGCATGACATCGAAGCAAACATGTGATAAATGGGTTGGAAAAATGCTTCGGTCTTCTACAGTCAGATTTCATAATTCTTTTCAGATGTCCCAAGAATTTTTTATGGATCTATTGCATGTCCTGGAGGAGAAGTACGGATTTTACGGAACGAGATGGACTGCATCTAGAGAGATTTTGGCATACCTTGTACATATTGTCTAATAATGAGGTAATGAGAAAGGCATGTGAGCACTTTCAGCACTCGACGTAGACTGCTACCAGGTTTTTTGGAGAAGGCATTCGCGTGTTGCTACTACTGGCGGATGAAGTGATTCAGCCATTAGATAGATCTTTCAGTAGCACACCACCAGAGTTTCTGTACGACTCACGTTACATGCCCTTCTTTAAGGATTGTGTCGGTGCAATTGATGGAACACATGTTCATGCATGTGTACTTGTTCGTCATCAAGTACCGTACATTGGGAGACATGTCATGCCAACAGAAAATGTGATGGTTTCTTGTGATTTCAACATGTGTTTCACGTTCGTTATTGCAGGTTGGGAAGGCTCTGTGCATGATAGCCGCATTTTCAATTATGCACTTAGGGATCCCCGTTACAAATTTTCGCATCCACCACGAGCTAATACTTAATGATTTATATTCCTTTTTTTATACTTCTCACTTTTGGAGCATAACAACTGAGCTCATGTTTTTCAGGAAAAAATTACTTCGTGGATTCTGGTTATCCGCTACAAAGGGTATACTAGAAACCATATCAAGAGACACAGTGTACAACCCTCATATTTTCCGAGCCGGTGTGACCCGGCATGAGTAGGGTCGTTGGTTTACCCGTAATTCGTCGAGACCAAGTCGGAAGTTAAGGTGACCGAGAGAAGCAGGTCGACCTCTCGGAGATGACCAAGACCGAGCAAAGCTAGGGAATGGCCCGAGGGAGGGAAAATGACTTAGCAAGGCAAGTGGGGGAAGTTCCCCCACTCGCGCCATCTTTTGGGCGGGGGGCAGCTCCCCACTCGCCCGTCCCCTCCTTAGGGGGCGAGTGGGGGCAGCCCCCCACTCGCTCGTCCGTCCTTAGGGGAGCGAGTGGGGGCAGTCCCCTCACTCGACGTATCCCCCTTAGGGGGCGAGTGGGGGCAGCCCCCTCACTCGTCGTATCCCCCTTAAGGGGGCGAGTGGGGGCAGCCCCCCTACCCCACTCGCCGCATCCCCCTTAGGGGGGCGAGTGGGGGCAACCCCCCCCCCCCACTCGTCGCATCCCTCTTAAGGGGGAGAGTGGGGGCAGCCTCCCCCCCCCCCCCCCCCCCCACTCGCCGCATCCCCGTTAAGGGGGCGAGTGGGGGCAGCCCCCCCCCCCCCCCCCCCCCCCACTCGCCGCATCCCCCTTAAGGGGGCGAGTGGGGGCAGCCCCCCCCCCCCCCCCACTCGCCGCATCCCTCTTAAGGGGGCGAGTGGGGGCAGCCCCAACACTCGCCGCATCCCCCTTAAGGGGGCGAGTGGGGGCAGCCCCCCCACTCGCCGCATCCCTCTTAAGGGGGCGAGTGGGGGGCAGCCCCCCCACTCGCCCGTCCCTCCTTAGGGGGGCGAGTGGGGGCAGCCCCCCCACTCGCCCATCCCTCCTTAGAGGGGGCGAGTGGGGGCATCCCCCCACTCGCCGCATCCCTCTTAAGGGGGCGAGTGGGGGCAGCCCCCCCCCCCCCCCCACTCGCCGCATCCTTAAGGGGGCGAGTGGGGGCAGCCCCCCCACTCGCGGCATCCCTCTTAAGGGGGCGAGTGGGGGCAGCCCCCCCCCCCCCCCCCCCACACACACTCGCTGCATCCCCCTTAAGGGGGCGAGTGGGGGTAGTCCCCCCCACTCGCCGCATCCCTCTTAAGGGGGCGAGTGGGGGGCAACCGCCCCACTCACCCGTCCCTCCTTAGGGGGGCGAGTGGGGGCAGCCCCCCCCCCCCCCCCCCCCCCCCACTCGCCCATCCCTCCTTAGAGGGGGCGAGTGGGGGCATCCCCCCACTCGCCCGTCCCCTCCTTAGAGGGGGCGAGTGGGGGCAGCCCCCCACTTGCCCGTCCCCTCTCTTTTGGGGGATTTTGTCTATCCGCAGTCCGATTTCGGCTATTCGCAGTCTGTTTTTGGGAAGGTCTATAAATAGACCCCCATGGGCACCTTGGGAAAGGTTGGTTCCTACCCCCTCCCTCGTGTGGTCTTGTGAGCAAGCACCCCCCCCTCCCTGTCATCGAAGGTTGACGGTGAGGTGGTTCTCAGTGCCCTCCAAGGTGCCCAGGCTCAGCATTGGCTTGGGAGGGGAAGTTCCTTGAGAGCTTCCGGGTATGTGGTGGGACCTCCACGCTGCAGCTTAAGGGGTCCGTTTGTGGACTTAGGTGTTCTCCAAGGGCAAGGTTTCTTAGTTCTTAGCGATCAGTCAAGGGTATTAGCTTGGGTCAAGTAAGGGTTAGCCGCATCCCCCTTTCGAACGTTGAACCGGGTTACTGGTTTCAACATTCTGGTGCGGTGAGCGTGGAAGCGGCTAGTTCGGAAAGCTCTGAGCCAAGTCTCATGGCCGGAAGCGATGAGTTGGGAGATCCACCTCCTACCTGTGAGTATGTGAAGAAGGGTGATTTTGATGAGTTCAAGAAGTCGATCCTGGAGCTCTTGCGGGTCGCACTCCCCCCTCGCGGCGAGTGCTCGACACCACCCGCACCCGTGCTCACCTCGCAATCTCCGATGGAGGCTGAACGAGCACATCGACAAGGAGGGAAGAAGAAGGAGGAAGCGAGAAGTCAGGGGGACCAGGGACCCCCCCCCCCCCCCCCCCCCCGTTGGGCAGGAGCAAGGTGTAACATCCCAATTTTTGAATTTCTAAACCCTTTCGTGATTAATTGACCCGCTAGGGTCTTGTGGGCTTGGTTAGCACCCAAATGATTGGTTAGTACTCTATTGGTTATTATTGACCCAATAAGTCGCTAAATTCGCTCACCAAAACTCAGATTTATCAACAAATCCTACACTCGGAGACAACAACTCCTACAACTCGGAGTAAACAACTCCTACAAAATAACTTGGAGTAAAAAATTCATACAGGAATTAAATAAAGTTTCAAACGAAACTTCTCTTGAATCTCAATAGAGATTAACTTTAGATCTGGAGAGACTGAATCTTCTTCTTCCTTCGGAGTGAAGAAGATAAATTTGAAATCCGTCTGTCCGTCATTCGTCGAGACTTTACGTGAACATTCGACGAATTGACTTAGCCATTGAAAAATACTGATCAAAGCTTGAAAACTGTCTTCTGTTTTCATTCGTCGGAATTCGTCGGGAGTTCTCGAGAATATTCGACGAATTGACTTAGCCACACATTTTCCTTCACAAGTCTGCCTTTTTGACTTATGTCTGCGTTCGTCGATATTCGTCGGGAGTTCATGAGAACATTCGACGAATAGACTTAGCCGCAAAAATTTCTTCTTCAAACTAGAAATTTGGCTTCTGTCTGGATTCGTCGAGATTCATCGGAACTTCACGAGACATCTCGACGAATTGACTTAGCAAAAATTTATTTTCTTATGAAAAACCTGCTCCACTCCTCAAACTTGAAAACCTTCTGTTATGAGTATATGAAGTACACCCCAAAAGAGAGACTACACATGGACCAACACTTTGTTCTACACAATGAAGGATTACATTGTCTAGAACTGTGTTTGGTGATACATTGCAACCTGACTTTGGTGTGCACTTAGCATTAAGACCTGTCATAACACATCTAAACAGAAATCATCAAATACATCCTCAATTCAATTTAGTTCACTAGGGGACATCTTCAAATCCAGGTAATTGTGGATACAATACCCAACAATAATGATATTATTTTCTCCTAAAATTTTTATCATAAGGTCCTATAAATATATAAAAGAGTAATATTAATTAAAATCTAATATTTAATATAAAATCTATTTATTTGGATTTAACTATGTCTAAAACACTAAATAAATAAAATAAAATAGAAAACGAAACCCAAAAATTATAAAATAATTTGTATAATTGAAATGGGACCCTAGGAGGCTGTGATAAATATTTAAGTTAAAAATAATTCTTAATTAATTAATTATAATGTTTTTAAGGCCACATTAAATGTAATTAAACCCCTTCATCAATGCCATTAAACTTTCAGCCATGGGAATTGATTTCCTTCCTTTCCCAACGCCTTGGGAAGAGCTTGGTCGGCTGGAAGCTGATGGGGAGGGCGGATTCATCAAGGGAGAGGAGTTACTCCTCATTAAAACACTCCCAACACCCCAAAAGACCACCCCCTCCTATATAAACCCCATCATAGTTAGGATTTCGTTTTTTCCCTACCCCTTGCTCCCCCAACCAGCCATAGAAGAGCCCCGGTGACCTTCCGACGAGCCTCCCCCACGAATTCTGGCGAACTCCACCGCTAGCAATGGCCGCGCGACGATCCCCTCGCCTAAACGGCACACATGTAAGTTCTTATGACTCCTTCCTGCCCTTAGATCTCTTCTCGTCGACCACCGCCGTCTCCGACCATCGGAGCCGGCGATGCCGACCTTGGAAGCTTCGGACCACCCACTTCAATCTCTGCCACCGATGCGGGTTTCAGCCTCCACGACTCTCTCTCACGGCCCTTGAGACGGAGGGAGCAGTTGGAATCCGCTCCAACGACCCTCTCCATCCAAAAATAATAATAATATAAGAATTTTCCGGCCACCGCCGGCGGCCGCCGGCCACCGGCAAGTGCCCCACCGGAGCGTCCACCCCGGGCGCACCCACCGGTGGTGGTGGTCAGATGAGATCTCCCCACCGGAGGTGGCGGGGAGAGTCTGTAAGAGGAGGCCAGCGGTTTTGATTTATATATATATATATCGTATGCATATATATATATATAAGTAAAAATGTATATATATATAATGAAAATATTTATGTATATACATATATGTATAAATGTATAAATATTTTATACATGTATACATAACTATACATATTATATATATACATATTTTTACAGAATATAATCCGGTGCACTCCCCACTGCACGGATTTATTGTTCGACTCGCATGCAGCCACCGGTCTGTGCCAAGAATCGTGCGCCGGCCTTATTTCCTTTGACATAAAATCTGCCAGATTTTGGAAAATTATCTCGTTTTTAAAATGGATTTTTAATGGCCTTAGAGACCGATCTGGAAAATATTTATGAGACATGATATGGTAGATAAACATTTGTACTACAACTTTCATGTTTTATACATTCTGATTTACAGCATCTAAGTAATTTAAATTTAGCCCCTAAAAGTGTAATCTACGTTCAGAATTCTGCCTTGTCCAGAAAACAGTTATTTTATACAAACTTCAACCCTCATTTTGGTGAACTTAAAGTCTGTTTTAGGCAAAGCATGTGAGAGATGATATTGTAGATAAATATAATTACTACAACTGTTATGTTTTGTACTTTCTGATCCGAACCCTCTGAGTAATATAAATGTAGCCCTCCACAATGCTATTTGAATTTGTTTGTTTACCTCCATGATGATTGCGGATTATGATGTGCATCATAAGTAATTGCTCAAATTTGAATATTAATATATATAATTGTTTCATTCATCACCTTGTGCATGAGGGCATGGGAGGGTGCATGGTTACCGAGGTAGCGGGTTCGTCGGCTTCCCCATAATATGCACTATGGGAGAAGTTGTGCGATGAACTCTATGTTTTTGGTTGTGAAGAGGACCGGAGGCTAGCTACCCCTTCCACATAGGTCTGTCTCACACCTATTTGGTTATGTGTCGAGAGGGTCTCCGCACGAGGTGAGGACGTGTTCCCACCGAGAGTACCTATTCTTCATAGAGGTACGAAGGCCTAGGAAGTTGGGGTGTATCCATAACCTAGAAGTGGGAGCGACCGACCCACTGTCACGGTCTGTCCACGGCGGTGAGGCCTGGGAAGTGAGCTCCTTCTCTTAACAGGTCACTATGTCGACATAGGGGAAAGTGATTGAGACACATCATTCGAGTGACAGGGAGGACAACCATACATGCACACTATATCATATGTTTACATTACTTATGCTCTCACCTTGGTCCGACATCGTATAACCACCGTTAGGAAGGTTATACGATGGCGGGTGAATTTACTACCCTAGTTGTTTTCCCTCTTTTTGAATTGTTTCGGATTACTGCTTCATTTATATAATCCCGATGGATATATATTTGCTTCGGCTATTGTGCTAACTTTCCATGCAGGTGTTCTCCTTGGTGCCTAATAGGGGGGCTGGGGAGGAGCGTGGGATTTACTTGGTCCATCGTGGCTAACGTACTCTTGTACGTTATCATTTTAGGAACCGATGCGCCCACCAACGGAGAAGGAGCGGATGGACGAGCGTAGACGTGCCCATGACGACGAGGAGTTCCCTGAGCCAGCTCGGACGATTTACGCGGACGAGAGGGTACTACTCTGAGGAGAGGATGAGAGATCACTTTTGATTAGACATTTTGTCGCCTTTTGACTACATGTTTTGTCGTCTTATGATTAGTAGAATCATTTCTGTGAGACTCTATATACTCCTTCGTGGGCAGTATCCATGTTTTATTATTTATCATGCTGGGATATTCTGTGATGTTTTGCTTCCGCACAAATTTAATTTTATACTCTGCGATTGTTTTCTTTCTGTAATGGTACAATTAGCCTCACAGGGCGAATGTTCCGCCAATTGGGTCGTGGGTCAGGTAAGAGGGTGAGACCTCTTCGGACACGCGAACCTTTTGGGGGGACGCTTGCCCTGGGCATAAGGATCTCCTTCGTTGAAAAAGAGGGGTCCTTACACAAGGCTTGGAGTTTCAACCACCAGTCGCCCTACCGACCTGGAGGCCGCCAGGAGGACCCCCTCGAGGCCAAGGAAGAGGCCATTTCCAAGGTAGAGAAAACTTTC
The DNA here is from genome assembly GCA_033032865.1 of Dactylorhiza incarnata. Taxonomy (NCBI): domain Eukaryota; kingdom Viridiplantae; phylum Streptophyta; class Magnoliopsida; order Asparagales; family Orchidaceae; genus Dactylorhiza; species Dactylorhiza incarnata. Next base: position 214,816 of record JAWHQI010000531.1, on the reverse strand, counting down.
AGGGGGAGGAGGGACGGTTCAACCCAGCAGGGAGGCATCCAGACACAAGGCCATTGCAACCCCACCCCCTGCAAACCATGACGATTGGCCGAAAAAGAGGAAATAAGAAGAGGGGTCGCGCAGGGAAGGAAGCAAGGATGATGGCATTGTCGTATTGTGACTTCCATTAGCAGGAGGGCCACGCGATAGCCACATGCCTAGAGTTTCTGGAGGTAAGGGAAGGAAGAAGAACCTCGGCAGAGAGGAGACAACTATACCCGGAAGGACCAGGAGGAAGCTGAGTAGATGGAGAAAGTGATGAATGAGATGGCCAAGGTGCATGTGGTCGAGTAAGCGCATGGAAGCGCATTGTAATGGTATGTAATCTATTTATAATATATCAAAAGTAGTTAAAGATAGCATCTAGGTCGAGTCCTCGACTGGAGACCACCCGCCCGGGCTTGTTGATGTCGGTCGTTGGGTGGCTCGTCGGGTAGATTTGTTTTAAGTCGAGTCCTCGACTGAGGACCACTCGCCCGGGCTTGTCGATACCGGTCGCTGGGTGGCTCGTCGGGTAGATTCATTTTAAGTCGAGTCCTCGACTGGAGACCACTTGCCCGGGCTTGTCGATGCCGGTCGCTGGGTGGCTCGTCGGGTAGATTCATTTTAAGTCGAGTCCTCGACTAGAGACCACTCGCCCGGGCTTGTCGATGCCGGTCGCTGGGTGGCTCGTCGGGTAGATTCGTTTTAAGTCGAGTCTTCGACTGGAGACCACTCGCCCAGGCTTGTCGATGTCGGTCGCTAGGTGGCTCGTCGGGTAGATTCGTTTTAAGTCGAGTCCTCGACTGGAGACCACTCGCCCGGGTTTGTCGATGCCGGTCGCTGGGTGGCTCGTCAGGTAGATTCGTTTTAAGTCGAGTCCTCGATTGGAGACCACTCGCTCGGGCTTGTTGATGCCGGTCGCTGGGTGGCTCATCGGGTAGATTCGTTTTAAGTCGAGTCCTCGACTGGAGACCACTCGCCTGGGCTTGTCGATGCCGGTCGCTGGGTGGCTCGTCGGGTAGATTCATTTTAAGTCGAGTCCTCGACTGGAGACCACTCGCCCGGGCTTGTCGATGCCTGTCGCTGGGTGGCTCGTCAGATACATTCGTTTTAAGTTGAGTCCTCGACTAGAGACCACTCGTCCGGGCTTGTCGATGCCGGTCGTTGGGTGGCTCGTCGGGTAGATTCGTTTTAAGTCGAGTCCTCGACTGGAGACCACGCGCCCGGGCTTGTTGATGTCGGTCGCTGGGTGGCTCGTCAGGTAGATTCATTTTAAGTCGAGTCCTCGATTGGAGACCACTCGCCCGGGCTTGTCGATGTCGGTCGCTGGGTGGCTCGTCGGGTAGATTCATTTTAAGTCGAGTCCTCAACTGGAGACCACTCGCCCGGGCTTGTTGATGTTGGTCACTGGGTGGCTCGTCGGGTAGATTCGTTTTAAGTCGAGTCCTCGACTGGAGACCACTCTCCCGGGCTTGTTGATGCCGGTCGCTCGGTGGCTCGTCGGGTAGATTCATTTGGGTTGGTAAGGCTTCAAGAAGAGAAGCCGGTCTGAGGATGTGTCGATTTCCTCCACCTCTAGGTGAGCTCAGCTCCCTGCTAGGTGTTGAGTTCCTCCACCTCTAGGTGATCTCGGCTCCCTATTAGGTGTTGAGTTCCTCCACCTCCAGGTGAGCTCGGCTCCCTGTTAGGTGTTGAGTCCCTCCACCTCCAGGTGAGCTCGGCTCCCTGTTAGGTGTTGAGTCCCTCCACCTCCAGGTGAGCTCGGCTCCCTGTTAGGTGTTGAGTTCCTCTACCTCCAGGTGAGCTCGGCTCCCTGGTAGGTGTGGAGTTTCATCCACCTCCAGGTGAGCTCGGCTCCCTGTTTGGTGTTGAGTTCCTCCACCTCCAGGAGAGCTCGGCTCCCTGTTAGGTGTTGAGTTCCTCCACCTCCAGGTGAGCTCGGCTCCCTGTTAGGTGTGGAGTTTCCTACACCTCGAGGTGAGCTCGGCTCCCTGTTAGGTGTTGAGTCCCTCCCCCTCCAGGTGAGCTCGGCTCCCTGGTAGGTGTGGAGTTCCCTCCCCCACCAGGTGAGCTCGGCTCCCTGGTAGGTATGGAGTTCCCGCCTCCCACCTCAGGTCGAGTTCAGCTCGACTAGAGGTGTTGAGTTTTTCTCCACCCAAGGTTAAGATCAATTCGACCTAAAGGTGTTGAGCCTTCTCCACCTCCTGTTGAGCTCGGCTCACAGGAGGGGTGTCTAGTGGAGAAAGGTTTGTTCCTCACCTCATGTCAAGTTCAGCTCGACTAGAGGTGTTGAGTCTCCCTCCACCTTCGGTCGAGTTTAGCTCGACCTAAAGGTGTTGAGCTTTCTCCACCTCCTGTTGAGCTCGGCTCACAGGAGGGGTGTCTAGTGGAGAAAGGTCCGTTCCTCACCTCATGTCAAGTTCAGCTCGACTAGAGGTGTTGAGTCTCCCTCCACCTTCGGTCGAGTTTAGCTCGACCTAAAGACGTTGAGCTTTCTCCACCTCCTGTTGAGCTCGGCTCACAGGAGGGGTGTCTAGTGTAGAAAGGTCCGTTCCTCACCTCATGTCAAGTTCAGCTCGACTAGAGGTGTTGAGTCTCCCTCCACCTTCGGTCGAGTTTAGCTCGACCTAAAAGTGTTGAGCTTTCTCCACCTCCTGTTGAGCTCGGCTCACAGGAGGGGTGTCTAGTGGAGAAAGGTTTGTTCCTCACCTCATGTCAAGTTCAGCTCGACTAGAGGTGTTGAGTCTCCGTCCACCTTCGGCTGAGTTTAGCTCGACCTAAAGGTGTTGAGCTTTCTCCACCTCCTGTTGAGCTCGGCTCACAGGAGGGGTGTCTAGTGGAGAAAGGTTCGTTCCTCACCTCATGTCAAGTTTAGCTCGACTAGAGGTGTTGAGTTTTTCTCCACCCAAAGTTAAGTTCAATTCAACCTAAAGGTGTTGAGCTTTCTCCACCTCCTGTTGAGCTCGGCTCACAGGAGGGGTGTTTAGTGGAGAAAGGTTCGCCTTCCGCCTCAAGTCAGGTTCAGCCGAAGGACTCGGCAGGGGTATCCTGTTGGTAGGTCCCTTCGTGGATCCCCCTCAGGTCACACCTACTCGTCAAATAGGTGGGTTGGACTTTCTTTCCGAGCTTGAGACAAGCTCGAAAAGAGCGGGGATTGTGTACAACCCTCATATTTTCCGAGCCGGTGTGACCCGGCATGAGTAGGGTTGTTGGTTTACCCGTAATTCGTCGAGACCAAGTCGGAAGTTAAGGTGACCGAGAGAAGCAGGTCGACCTCTTGGAGATGACCAAGACCGAGAAAAGCTAGGGAATGACCCGAGGGAGGGAAAATGACTTAGCAAGGCAAGTGGGGGAAGTTCCCCCACTCGCGCCATCTTTTGGGCGAGTGGGGGCAGCTCCCCACTCGCCCGTCCCTCCTTAGGGGGCGAGTGGGGGCAGCCCCCTCACTCGCCGCATCCCCCTTAGGGGGCGAGTGGGGGCAGCCCCCTCACTCGCCGCATCCCCCTTAAGGGGGCGAGTGGGGGCAGCCCCCCCCCCCCCCCCCCCCCACACTCGTCGCATCCCCCTTAGGGGGGCGAGTGGGGGCAGCCCCCCCCCCCCCCCACTCGCCGCATCCCTCTTAAGGTAGCGAGTGGGGCAGCCCCCCACTCGCCGCATCCCCCTTAAGAGAGCGAGTGGGGGCAGCCCCCCCCCCCCCCCCCCACTCGCCGCATCCCTCTTAAGGGGGCGAGTGGGGGCAGCCCCTCTACTCGCCGCATCCCCCTTAAGGGGGCGAGTGGGGCAGCCCCCCCCCCCCCCCCCCACTCGTCGCATCCCTCTTAAGGGGGCGAGTGGGGGGCAGCCCCCCCCCCCCCCCCACTCGCCCATCCCTCCTTAGAGGGGGCGAGTGGGGGCATCCCCCCCCCCCCCTCGCCGCATCCCTCTTAAGGGGGCGAGTGGGGGTAGCCCCCCACTCGCCGCATCCCCCTTAAGGGGCGAGTGGGGGCAGCCCTCCCACTCGCCGCATCCCGCTTAAGGGGGCGAGTGGGGGCAGCCCCCCCCCCCCACCCACCCACTCGCCGCATCCCTCTTAAGGGAGCGAGTGGGGAGCAGCCCCCCCCCCCCCCCCACTCGCCCGTCCCTCCTTAGGGGGGCGAGTGGGGGCAGCCCCCCCACTCGCCCATCCCTCCTTAGAGGGGGCGAGTGGGGGCAGCCCCCCCCCCCACTCGCCCGTCCCCTCCTTAGAGGGGGCGAGTGGGGACAACCCCCCACTCGCCCGTCCCCTCTCTTTTGGGGGATTTTGGCTATCCGCAGTCCGATCTCGGCTATTCGCAGTCTGTTTTTGGGAAGGTCTATAAATAGACCCCCATGGGCACCTTGAGAAAGGTTGATTCCTACCCCCTCCCTTGCGTGGTCTTGTGAGCAAACACCCCCCCCCCCCCCTCCCTGTCATCGAAGGTTGTCGGTGAGGTGGTTCTCAGTGCCCTCCAAGGTGCCCAGGCTCAGCATTGGCTTGGGAAGGGAAGTTCCTTGAGAGCTTCTGGTATGTGGCGGGACCTCCACGCTGCAGCTTAAGGGGTCCGTTTGTGGACTTAGGTGTTCTCCAAGGGCAAGGTTTCTCAGTTCTTAGCGATCAGTCAAGGGTCTTAGCTTGGGTCAAGTAAGGGTTAGCCGCATCCCCCTTTCGAACGCTGAAATTGGGTTACTGGTTTCTACACACGGTATCATCTTCCAGACTTTGCTCGTGACTATTGGAACCAGTTTCTGGCCCAACGAGGAGTTCGGACCCCTGTGAAGGGGGTGCAGCTAGCGCTTACTGATCCCACGGAGGAACCTGGCTGAGGACTTAGAACGAAAGGTACGACCCTTGGCAACAATGTGGAGGTCCCACCACACACCCGAAAGATCTTTTGAGCACTTCCCCTCCCAAGCCAAAACTGTAGTCGGGCACCTTGGAAAGCTGAAGTAGCTAACCAAAGAGATCCCAAGGAGAAGCGAAGATCTAGAATGCTCTCCAAAGGTGCCCCAAAGGGTCTATTTATAGCCTTTCTATACTGGCCTGCTAATAGCGGGATTCCGCCTTTTGGTTTTGCTATACGCACCCAAACTGGTCTGCTGACAGCCAAACTCTGTTGTTCTTGAGGGCTATTGGGAGCCCACCAAGGGTATCAGGGTAAATTCACCTGTAGTCCCTGCTGGGCGAGTGGCCCTTGGAGATGCCACTCGCCAGCCTCTCCGCGAGATGGACCCGCGAGAGCTCCTCTTGCGAGTGGAGGAGAGCCTCCGCCCACCTCGCCAGACTGGCACTGCGAAACCTCGCTTGACTCGCTTCGGCTAAATGCACCCCAGAGTGGTTCTTAAAACACATTATGTCGTCACAGCTCGCCATTCGCGAGCGAGATCCCTGATTCGCCCCGCCTTGCCCTAGCAGGGTGCTCGACGCGAATCGGTGAGTACTCCCCGAATCGCATGTGATGGATTTCTCCGTGAGCCGGCGAACTTCGGTTTGTACACAATCCCCGCTCTTCGCGAGATTATGCTAAGCTCGTGAAGAAACATTCAACCCTCCGTGTTCGCCGGACGAGGATGAGCTGGCACGAATCTTTGGTGGGCCACATCTCCAACGCTATAAATACCAACATCTATGGGTGATGGGGATCCTTTCTTTCTTCCCTTTCCTCTGCTACTCGTTGTCGCCTTTGTTAAAGATGCCTCTCTCGGAAGAAGCTCAAGCCCGCCTGGCAGCATCCCGCATGAGGGAGCACTCTGTCATGACTCGGCTAGCTCCTTGGGCTGCCCGGCGGACTCTGTTGGATCGTTAGGCGCCCTTAGAGGGGGGTGAATAAGGGTTTTAAAAACTTATATTATATTTTGAAATACCTGCTTATGATGAGAGATCAAAATAGTGATTTTGAATAAAGATCTAAATTGTTTTATAATGAAGGAGAGGATAGTAAACAATTTAGAGAAATGAAGATCAAATCAATTTTATTACACAAACATAGACATGATTATTATTAATAAAATTGATTACAAAATTAGATTTCAATGACGCTAGAAATCAAAGCGAAATATGAAAGACTCTTTTTATTTTCTATACCGACCCGTATCCCCACGAACCGGTTGGCTTTAGCCGTTCCTTCCCCGGATACGGCCTCAAGCCGCTCTAGCCAACCCTTCCCAGATATGGCCTCGAGCACCCCCTGGACCTACACCCGAGACCTAGTCGCCAACACGAGGCGAATTTCTGCCCTAAGTCCTACCCAGACCTAGTCACCAACACGAGGTGAATTTACTACACGATTTAAAAGAGATGGATAAATGAAATAACAACAATATAAAAACTCCCTATATGGATCTCTTAGAGAAGTGGACGAAGGCCCACATAGTATGATCGTAGTCGATGCGGTCTTTCGTCATGATGATGACGCGTGTTGAAATCTTCTCCACGGATCTCTTTAATCCTTTACGGATTTGTGGGAGTATCTCTCTGAACCTTCCTCTTTATGTTGTGGCACGAAGCTCTGGAATTTAGGATCTCAAGAGGATGAAGAAGACGGATCCAAGGGGTCCATTTTATAGCCTTAGCGCTAGCGCATGCGCTAGCGCTACCGCCGACGCTATCTCATATTAGGACATATTCTGCGCGACAGAATCTTCAATCCGTGGAAACATTTCTCGCTTGCCTTCTGTGCTCCGCGCTACCGCCTGCGCTATCGGCTACCGCCAGGCGCTAGTAGATACCGCCTGCGCTAGCTGCTACAGCCTGCGTTAGCAGCTATCGCTAGGCGCTAGCACCTTCCATAACTGTTTCTGAGATTTTTTTCAAATCAGCGCTAGCGCCTGCGCTAGCACTAGCGCCGGTGCTAGCGGGCATGTTTGAATTTTGGCTTCAAATTTTGGCGCAACTTTCTTATGCTATCCTTTAGTCATGTGGACTTGTTTTCCTGCACACTTAAACGCATAAGATCAAATACACATAGGATTTTTTATTCTCAAACCTAGGAGATGCGGAAGACCATGTTCCAACAGACTCCCTCGTCCCTCCCAAGATGAAGATAGCGAAGGCGGTGCAGCAACGTCTCGGGATGGGAGGGTCCCCCCTCATGGACATGCTGCATGATCCCGCTCTCGCTGGACAGGTACCTGGAACCAGTATTTTATTCCCTTATGTTCTTGTGCTAATATATCTCTCCTCAAAGCGTGCTTCTGGCGGGGGCCCTTACGAGTGAGACCATGGACGGCACTCGCCTTCCCTCTCCCGGAGGGAACAACTCGGTGGCCTCCAACATGGACGTCATCGACCTATGTCCCTCGCCTTGGCCTAGTGAGATTCTGGCATTAACTCTTTCGCGGGATCCTTAACTAAATTTTTCACGTTCCTTGCAGAGAACCTCCTTGCGACGTACTGGAGGTGCACCGCTCCCCCGGGATCGCCAACCCCTCTGGATTCGCGACCCCGACCGGGCTCGCAGCCTCCACCAGGCTCGCTACCCACACCAGGTTCACATCCTCCATCGGGATCGTCCATCTTTGTCCTGGGCTTCAACCTTCTGGGCCATCAAAGCCCCGACAGCTTGCTTCCTGCCGACGTCCGGGTTGCGAGCGACGCTCTCCGCGTCCCGGGCCTGGGGAAGTCCGTCATGCTGAAATACACTGAAGCCTTCCACGGGTAACCGTGTTCCTCCCGCCAACGACCTGGTAAAGCGGATGCGGCCTCGTCAGGTTGTTCAGTTATAATCAACAGACTGCCTCTCGCTCTGATCGCTAATTTTCTTCTCTCAGGTGTTCAGGAGTCCTCCGCCGAGCTGGAGCTTGGAGAGGAAGAGATGTCACGCTTACCTTCGCCGGGCAAGATCGCTGACTTCCTCGGTGATCCCTGGGACCCCGAAGTGATGAAGCGGCGAGTCACTGAGGTGCTCCAGAAGTATGGATACATGCTGCGAGACCTGTACAACCAAGCGCAAGAAGACAGAGCGGCCTCCGAGGAGCGGTTCGCCGCGATCAACGATGAGCTAGCCAGGGTCCTCGTTGGGCTGCAGGCTGATGCTCGCCACGAGGCCACCTCTCCCGGGGTGCACCTCTCGCGAGCGGAGGATCAAGTCCGCTTGCTATAGCGTGAGCTCTACGCGGTCCGCGCGTATCACTATTCGCGCGTACCGCCGAGCTCGGGGGTGCGGGGATGAGGCCGATGGAGGTGGATCCAATATTGATGCTTCCCGCACTCGCCTGGCGAACTAAAAAATAATGTCATTTATTTTTGTTATTATTTTCTTCTGGACAATCCACGAATGATGTTGTTAATTTGATGCTTCCCGAATATTCGCGGGATTTTCTTTCTTTTTATCATTACTCACTCTATATTATTGTTGTCTATTGTACTTGATGATTTTTTCATTCAACGCCCTTCTCTCACGGCTTGCATAGGACTCACTTCACTTGGCAGCTGCCGGTCCTTGTTGTATCATCGCGAGTTCTCGGGGAGGGGTGGGTTCAAATTCTAAGGCGTATCATGTCGGGATTCGGCTATCTGCACCCCTGACGCCTCGATCCCCCCCCTCCCCCCCCCCCCCCCCCCCCCCCCCCCCCCCCCCCCCCCCCCCCCCCCCCCCCCCCCCCCGCCGACCTTAGTTTCTTATAAATAGGCCTTGTTATCAATAGTCAACCACCACATTCAATTCTCTCGACATCTGCTACCCTCGCCTTCGTGAGTTCTCGCTTTCTCGTTCTCGCACTCGCTTCTTCCTCCACAGTTATGGGCGGTGACGGTGAGACGGACGGTCGGGCCAAATGTGCGTTCACGTTCTGCGACCATTCGTTCTTTACCTGCTCGTTCACAGAGAACGAGTACCATTCTAACAGTGAGTTTTAGTTCATATTTATCTGTTTAAAATTCTTGTTGAACTTTTACTTCCAAAATAGATGATATATATATAAATATATATAGTGTGTTGTTTTCTGATTGAGTAATAAAGCCAAACAGTTAAAGTGCAAATAAAAGACAACACAGGTAAAGAAGTAAAACAAAGCAAACAAGAATCAAGCAATCCAGATGACACAAGATGTATAGTAGTTCCCCTCAACTGGGTACATCTACTCTTCTACCCACTGGTAGGAATCCACTAGGAGGTTGTTGATAAGGTTCCCTCACACCAAGGTGATTTTGATAAGGTGTCCACACACCAGGTGAGCTGTTGATAAAGTGCTCTAACCAAGATGCAGGTTTTTGCTAAGGTGCCCTGTCATCGGGAGTTAACTTTTGAAGGGAGTTATAACCCTGTACAAGAGGTGGAAAGGAATAAAAATAAAAACAGAAAGATTTGTTGTTCTTCTCTGTATGAGAAGACTCTTGAAGATCCTGATTTGAAGTTGAATGGATCTTGATGAAGATGTTGAAGAGCTCCCTCTGTCTGATGTAAGTTGATGACAGTTCTGGAGTCCTCTTCTCTTGATTGTACAAACACTCATTTCTTCTTATGCAGTGATGATCCTGAGCAAATGGTTGTGATTGGTGTCTCAGGATATATGTGATCTGCAAGAAGATGTTAGCAAAAAGAGGATATACAAAAATAGATCTGCTTCTTTTTGTATCTGTGTGTACTTTGTCTATATTCCTATTTCTCTCTATATCTGTCTCTGTATCTTCTGCTCTTCTCTTAATATATATAATCTGGAGAAGGCTTTCTTTAAATTCTTGTTGGGAATAAGGAAAGAGATAAACTCTCTTTAATTTGATTCCTTGGGAAGAGGAGTTTCTGTCTTTGACTCTTCTGCAAATGGCTAGAAACTTTATTTCCTGCAACGGTTATATCAGAAAAGCATGTTTATAATAATCTTAGTACAGCTGTATAATAAGAATATTTGCTGACAACATTTTTCGTCGAGCGTTGTTCTGAAGGATATTTGTCGAGCGCTGGCTGGCTTGAGTTTGTCGAGCGCCGTTCAGAGAATGCCTGGCCGCTGAGATTATTCTGACTGAATTCTTCGAGCGCTGTTCTGATGGAGATTTGTCGAGCGCTGTTTGGCTTGAATTTGTCGAGCGTTGTTCGACATTCGTCGAACGCGGAGAGCTTTATATTATTTTCTTATATTTTCTCTGATTCGATCGCATTATATTTAATTGATGTTTTCTTAGTTTTCTTACTTAAGGAAATTGATCTAAGTTATGATGTGTTTTAAGATGGAAACTTAAATCTTAAATATGAATCCTAACTCAAATTATTATCAGTTTTCTTATCTTAGTGAGATTTTGTCTAAGTTATTAGATGAATTATGACCAAAGGGATGGATCCTAACTCAAATCAAAAACTAAGGTTCCAACAATCGCCCCCTATTTGAGTTGGTATCCTAAATCAAAATAAAACTAGTGGCTTGGTAATCTCCAAAACTAGTGGCCTGGTAATCTCCCCCTATTTGGTTTAGGATGCCGATAGTTTTAATTTTTATATTCTCCTTTTCTCTCTCACTTGGTTTCTCTGATTTTCTCATTTTCTCGCTCACTTGGCAGTTGATCTTCCCATTTTCCCTTTCACTTTGGCTTTAATAATTTTTTATTCTTTAAAATTATTTGAGCAACTCTGTTTTCCTAGATTTTGATTTCTAAAGATCTGAATTAAAATTTTCAATTGCAGCAACCTTTAATGGATTCTAAGGAATAAAAAAAAATTTATCTGATACCTTCCTTCTTAAGAATCCCCTAATCAGAAGAGACTCACACTCAGTGCTTCTGATTATTTCTAATCAATGCAACTACAATAGAATGCTCAACAAAATTTGGAGAAGATCTGTAAGAACATTGAAGTTATCTAACATTTTTTAAACATTCAAATGAATTTTATGTTTGCTTATTTAATTAGGAATTGAGTTTAATGATGAAAAACTTTTTGATACCATTAGAAAGTTCTTTTGGAAATATATGTTTTAAGAACTTTAAAATCTCATTTTTGATACTAATTGAAAGTTTTCTTTTGTAGTCATTAAAATATATGTTTGATATTTTAAAATTTTCTTGATAATCATTAAGCAATTTAGCCTTAATTGATTTGTTTGGTGCTCTTGAAATTTCTTCAGATTTGTTATCTACAGAAGTTAAATAGTTTATGTTTGTTAACTTCTTTTTAATTTCTTCGTTTGATTTTATTGAATCTGTAAATGTTATTTTAAAGACAGATTTATAATTTGTAGAGGTGTGGTTGTGAATTGAAATTACCTCATTTACCTTTTCTGTTTCAGCTTTTGCATTTGGATTTTGGTATGAACCATATATGGCCATCATGCAGAAAGCTCTAGCTCTGTGTTCTTTTTCCTTTTCTTCTTCACTTAGTTTGGTTGATGGTTCTGCATCATAAATACAGTTAGTGAAGGAAATAGAAGAGGGTTCATTTACCATCTTAGAGAGGGAGTTCCAAATGCTCCTTGTTGAGGTGCAATCATCAATTATTTGAAAAATGTCTTTTGACATTGATTGGGTCAATATCTGTATAGCCTTTGCATTAGCACTTTTCAGTTTTTCTTGATCGGATGAAGGGGTAGAGGAAGAAAATCCTGTCAAAACAGATTTGTAAATGTTTTCATCTATGACATTCATATATAACTTAATTCTAATTTGCCATAAAGAAAAATTATCCAAATTACATATAGGTGGATCTGAAAATAAAAAATCTGCTTGTGCCATTTTGAAAAACCCAAAAAAAATAAGAACTAAGGTGATCTTTGTGATTTCAGGTGTTAGCCTGTGTGAAAAATCAACCTAGCTTTGATACCAATTGAAAGTGAGTTTTAGTTCTTATTTATCTGTTTAAAACTCTTGTTGAACTTTTACTTCCAAAATAGATGATATATATATATAAATATATATAGTGTGTTGTTTTCTGATTGAGTAATAAAGTCAAACAGTTAAAGTGCAAATAAAATACAACACAGGTAAGGAAGTAAAACAAAGCAAACAAGAATCAAGCAATCCAGATGACACAAGATGTATAGTAGTTCCCCTCAACTGGGTACATCTACTCTTCTACCCACGGGTAGGAATCCACTAGGAGGTTGTTGATAAGGTGCCCTCACACCAAGGTGATTTTGATAAGGTGTCCACACACCAGGTGAGCTGTTGATAAGGTGCTCTAACCAAGATGCAGGTTTTTGCTAAGGTGCCCTGTCATCGGGAGTTAACTTTTGAAGGGAGTTATAACCCTGTACAAGAGGTGGAAAGGAATAAAAATAAAAACAGAAAGATTTGTTGTTCTTCTCTGTATGAGAAGACTCTTGAAGATCCTGATTTGAAGTTGAATGGATCTTGATGAAGATGTTGAAGAGCTCCCCCTGTCTGATGTAAGTTGATGACAGTTCTGGAGTCCTCTTCTCTTGATTGAACAAACACTCCTTTCTTCTTATGCAGTGATGATCCTGAGCAAATGGTTGTGATTGGTGTCTCAGGATATATGTGATCTGCAAGAAGATGTTAGCAAAAAGAGGATATACAAAAATAGATTTGCTTCTTTTTGTATCTGTGTGTACTTTGTCTATATTCCTATTTCTCTCTATATCTGTCTCTGTATCTTCTGCTCTTCTCTTAATATATATAATCTGGAGAAGGCTTTCTTTAAATTCTTGCTGGGAATAAGGAAAGAGATAAAGTCTCTTTAATTTGATTCCTTGGGAAGATGAGTTTCCGTCCTTGACTCTTCTGCAAACGGCTAGAAACTTTATTTCCTGCAACGGCTATATCAGAAAAGCATGTTTATAATAATGTTAGTACAGCTATATAATAAGAATATTTGCTGACAACATTTTTCGTCGAGCGCTGTTCTGAAGGATATATGTCGAGCGTTGGCTGGCTTGAGTTTGTCGAGCGTCGTTCAGAGAATGCCTGGCCGCTGAGATTATTCTGACTGAATTCGTCGAGCGTTGTTCTGATAGAGATTTGTCGAGCGTTGTTTGGCTTGAATTTGTCGAGCGCTGTTCGACATTCGTCGAACGCAGAGAGCTTTATATTATTTTCTTATATTTTCTCCGATTCGATCGCATTATATTTAATTGATGTTTTCTTAGTTTTCTTACTTAAGGAAATTGATCTAAGTTATGATGTGTTTTAAGATGGAAACTTAAATCTTAAATATGAATCCTAACTCAAATTATTATCAATTTTCTTATCTTAGTGGAATTTGGTCTAAGTTATTAGATGAATTGTGACCAAAGGGATGGATCCTAACTCAAATCAAAAACTAAGGTTCCAACACATTCTGTCGTGGAGAACTACATCTCGTCGGCGTTCTCTGCTCGCCGTCTGGCGAAGACCGAGGCTATAAATGACCTCCATACAGACGAGCTTTCTATCTCTGCAGTGCACTTCGACGTGGGCCTGCGGCTTCCCCTCTGGCCGGAGATCAGCTAGGTACTCGCTCTCTCCCCCTTGTCCTTTATCACATTCGCCTAGGAAAAATATGAAAGGTTTTACAAAATATAATAAAACTTCAGATGAAGTTATCTTCAGATAAAAATATAACTTCTTCTTCCTGGAAAAATATTTCAGTCCTTTGAAAATAGAGGTAGAAGAAATCTTGAAGATGATAAACTCTCGATCTGAATCTTGAGTCGGCTGGATCAAAACAAGATTAAATCTTTGAATTTCTTTGATCTTGTCGACTGCCTTTTGTAAAGAAGAATAACAAAAATCCTTCTTTGGTCTGTCAACTGCTCTTAGTTAAGAAGAACAGCAGAACTTCTTTCTTGATCTGTTGACGGCTTTTGGCAAAGAAGAAACAGAAGAAAATCTTTCTGTTTTGTCGACTGCTTTTAGTTAAGAAGAACAACAGAACTTCTTTCTTGTCGATGGAGAGCAGCTTGCGTGAGAAAGAATCGGCCGACAGACTTGAGAGATAAAGAAAATAATTTCACCATTAACCTGTACGAAAAATTCAAAGAGAATATATATAGAGACCTCCTCTCCAATGGCTATAAGCAATATTTAAGGGAAATAATTCTGTCAACGGTTGTATGCAGATTTTAATGAATATTTCTTTCTATGGCTGTATGCAATAATTAAGGAAGATTAATTCCCCAACAGCTGGAAGCAAGAATTAAGGAAGATCTCTTTCCACGGCTATTTGAAATAGCGCCGTGCATGCAGAAATTAAGGAAAACATTCCTTAAATACGATCGGGTTTGAATTATCTTGAATATTTGAAACAGCGCCATGCAAAATGTCGATCTGGGAAGATTTCGTCGAACGGAACTGTGCTCGACGAAATTACATATATTAGTCGAACGGCGGTCGACGAAGTCTGTTCAGCTATCGGCACACCTGAGATCAAATAATAACAGAGATTTAAGCAAACAGCGCTCGACGAAAATATAACCAAACAGCGTTCGACGAAATGTAGGCAAACAGCGCTCGACGAAATGCCTTCAGCTAACAGCAAACCAGTGAATGAAGAAAACATAAATTTCGTCGAACGACGATCGACGAACGCCAGCTTCGTTCGACGAATTTTGCGTTCGACGAATTTTTCCCAGTTAGCCGAACTGAGCTCGACGAATTTTTCCCAATTCGTCGAACGGAAAATTCTTAAGAAAAAATTTCTTTCTTCCAATTTTAGCAGCAACTCTTCTTAGCTCTTCCTTTGGTCACTGGCCTCTAAGTGCATTCCAACAGAGAAATTACTCATGAATCAACTCTTGGTCTTACACAATGAAGAGTTACATTGTCTAGGACTGCATTTGATGATCCATAGTAATTTGACATTTGTTTGCACTTAGTGTAACCACCTGTCAAAACAATAACTAAAGAGACATATCAAATACAATCTCAATTCAACTTAGTTCAAGGGGACACTTCTTCAAATCAAGGTAATTGTGGCTACAATACCCAACAATCTTCCCCTATTTGAAGAAGTCAGAACCAATGTACTGAGTTGAATTGCACTTAGATAAATATATAGAGAAATGCATAAAGAGATAAGGAGAGTTATAAACTTAGCTTTTAAAACTTTCTCTCCCTTTCAACTTTCTCTTTCAACTTCAACTTCTCTCCCCCTTTCTGACTACTTCAGATAGGAAAGGAAAAGCATGAGAGATCAAAGCTCCCCCTCTGCAACTGCATAGGAGTTCACATTTGGGAGTATAATTTGAATATGTTGAATCAGCTCCCCCTCAATCTTTTCTCCCCTTTAGTCTTATCTCCCCCTTAGAATTTCAGTGTCTGGACTGATTTCCTAAGCTTTTCAACAACCTTACTATATACTTCTTGTTCTGGTCATGTACCACGAACATCCACTGTCCAAATGCCTGATTAGAGTTTTGGTTGGCCTTTGGACATACCTTCAAACACAGATTAATTACCCTTAGGAACCCAAAAGGATTTGGGTCCTAGATTCCTGGTTAGATCAACACCACTCAGAGTGTTAACATTGCAAGGGGTCATTCTTACATTGTTAACCCGTGGAGTCTTATAATTTCTGGGGTTAAACCAACAATCTATGGCGAAGTGACCAACCTTGCCACAACACCAACAATCAAATCGATTGTATCTTCTCTTGTTCTCCTGTTTTAACTTTTGAACGGGGAGTTTAACATGAGTAACATTCTTAGAAGTAGAAGCCTCGTGGTTGCAACACACACACGACTCCTTCTTCTCTTCAAGAGATTTAGCAATAATAGATTGGATCTTTGGTGCTTTCTTAGCAACTAATCCATGTACAAATGAACCATGATCCTTGAGGATTACTTCTTCATAAGGTGCCTTGAAAGCAGTTGTTTCGAGGCTTCGGGGACGGCTCCATCCTTGGTTCCCCTTACTTGACTCAACATGAGTTGGTCTTGTAAAGTGACCATACATGGACTCAAAATCATAAGTGTTTGTAGGGAACACTACCTTCCTGAATGAAGGTTGACTTTGATCAGCCTTTCCTTTTCCTTTCACAGCTCTCTTCTCAGTGGCCTTACTACTTTCAGCCTCATGACCAAGGCCACTAACCTTCGCAGGAGCAGAAAATTTATCAATGAGTGGAAGGATAGTCTTTGGCTTCGAGAAGCTTTCTACGAGCTTCCTTTCCACCATTAACTTATCTTCTAGTTCATTTATAAACTTCTCCTTAAGTTTTAATAACTCAGTGGAGCTTTGAAGTTCATCTTTCAAGATTTGGACTTCATCTTTGAGAGGAATTAATTTTTCAATTTCCTTCCTCAAATCTGATTCCACCCTCTTGAGAGATGCAATCTCTTTTGACTGAGATTTGACTACCTTGCGGCATTTGTCAAATCCTTCCAAAACGGATTTATATTGAGTCATTAATTCTGAATCTTCCTCTGAAGAATAGCCTTCATTCGCATTGGAGTCAGTTTCAGAAGCAGAGAGAGGAGTGTGCGAGTTTACCTTCCCTTTGTATGAGGAGTCGCTTACTTCCTCATCTGAATGTGCCATTAGCCCAAAATAGGCTTCATCATCTGAGCTTGACTTCCCTGAGTCACTGTCGCTAAGAGTCTTAGTCTTCTTTGCTAAGAAGCTTTTTTCTTCTTTCTTTTTTCCTTTGAAGGATTTCTTCTCTTTCTTCTTTTTATAAGGACATTCCGTACTTATATGTCCTGGCTTATTACAACAATAACAAATAATATCAGTCGAAATATGTTTGTTTGGTTTAGTTTTATACCTGTCGTTGTTGTGTTCCTTCTTGTGATGTTCATCATCACGTCTTGATCTTCTATGATCTGATGAGGACAGACTTTTCCTTTGGCTCCCTTTTCTTAGCAATTTCATGAATTTCTTAGAGAGTGAAGAGAACTCTCCATCGGACATGTCTGAGCTTGATGAGCAAGCCACAGACTCATCGTCTTCATCTGATGACTGTGTCCTTTCAGATGATCTAGCTTTACCTCTTCTTGCCTCTTTGGCCTTCAGTGCCGCGGACTTCTCTCTTCCAGAGGTCGAGCATCCTTCTTCTTCAGCTTTTCTAATACTCAGCTTTAGCTCATGTGATAGGAGCTTGCCAAACAATATTTGTGGCTCCATCGTAGCCAACTTCCCGAATTCCCGGATAGAAATTGCCTTGGTATCCCATTCTTTCATCAGAGATATCAAGAACTTGTCATTCAATTCTCCGACGGTGAATTCCCGATCATAGTTTCTAAGACCGTTTACGATCTTGAAGAACTTTTCATAAGTGTCTGAGATGGAGTCTCTCGGATCTTGCTTAAATGCTTCATACTCTTGATTCAGCAAGGATCGTCGATCATCTCGCACTTCTTCTGTACCTTCCATGAGAACCACTAGGGAATCCCACATTTCTTTTGCAGATTTGCAATGTATCAGATTTTGCAACATAGAATCATCCACTGCATCGGCAATGATGTTCTTGACCTTTTTATCCAAAGAGACGAGAGCAATCTCATCCTTGGTCAATTCCAGCATTTTCTTAGCTATTTGAATATTAGAATTAATTGAAGAAGGTTTCATGGGGACATGAGGGCCTTCTTCCACAATCTGAAAAATTCTTGGATCTGCAGCTTCCATGAAGAATTTTACGCTTTCTTTCCACATCGGAAAATTTTCTTTAGTGCAGACTGGCAACTTAACGGAATCCTTCGATTTATCCATTCCAGACATACTGTCTCTTGCAACTAGATTTGGAGGTCTTGTTCAAGGTGTTAGCCTTTTAGCGAACAACCTGGCTCTGATACCAATTGAAAGTATCTAGTTGCGACCTAAATCACCTAGAGGGGGTGAATAGGTGGTTTCTATGTCTTTTTGCGGAATTAAAATTATATGAATAAAAGTACACAGAAAACCAAAGAGCACAGTACACACAAGGATTTATAGTGGTTCCCCAATCTTGGGTAGTCCACTTTGCACCTCACCTATCTAGCACGACCGGCTAGACTAGGCTACTTCACTAACTCGGACTATGAATAATCCTACAACTCGGAGTCAAACTCCTACAAGCTCGGAGAACAAAATCTCCTATAAACTCGGAGAACAAACTCTCCTACAACTCGGAAGAAAACCTTCCTACAAACTCGGAGTAGAACTCCTACAACTCGGAAGCAAGCTTCGTACAACTCGGAAGTGAAACTTCCTACAACTCGGAGTAAAACTCCTACCAAAATATGAAAGGGTTTTACAAAATATAATAAAACTTCAGATGAAGTTTTCTTCAGATAAAAATATAACTTCTTCTTCCTGGAAAAATATTCCAGTCCTTTGAAAATAGAGGTAGAAGAAATCTTGAAGATGATAAACTATCGATCTGAATCTTGAGTCGGTTGGATCAAAAGAAGATTAAATCTTTGAATTTCTTTGATCTTGTCGACTGCCTTTTGTAAAAAAGAATAGCAAAAATCCTTCTTTGGTCTGTCAACTGCTCTTAGTTAAGAAGAACAGCAGAACTTCTTTCTTGATCTGTTGACGGCTTTTGGCAAAGAAGAAACAGAAGAAAATCTTTCTGTTTTGTCGACTGCTTTTAGTTAAGAAGAACAACAGAACTTCTTTCTTGTCGGTCGAGAGCAGCTTGCGTGAGAAAGAATCGGCCGACAGACTTGAGAGATAAAGAAAATAATTTCACCATTAACCTGATGAAAAATTCAAAGAGAATATATATAGAGACCTCCTCTCCAACGGCTATAAGCAATATTTAAGGGAAATAATTCTGTCAACGGCTGTATGCAGATTTTAATGAATATTTCTTTCCATGGCTGTATGCAATAATTAAGGAAGATTAATTCTCCAACAGCTGGAAGCAAGAATTAAGGAAGATCTCTTTCCACGGCTATTTGAAATAGCGCCGTGCATGCAGAAATTAAGGAAAACATTCCTTAAATCCGATCGGGTTTGAATTATCTTGAATATTTGAAACAGCGCCATGCAAAATGTCGATCTGGGAAAATTTCGTCGAACGGAACTGTGTTCGATGAAATTACATATATTAGTCGAACGGCGGTCGACGAAGTCTGTTCAGCTATCGGCACACCTGAGATCAAATAATAACAGAGATTTAAGCAAACAACGCTCGACGAAAATATAACCAAACAGCGTTCGACGAAATGCAGGCAAACAGCGCTCGACGAAATGCCTTCAGCTAATAGCAAACCAGTGAATGAAGAAAACATAAATTTCGTCGAACGGCGATCGACGAACGCCAGCTTCGTTCGACGAATTTTGCGTTCGACGAATTTTTCCCAGTTAGCCGAACTGAGCTCAACGAATTTTTCTCAATTCGTCGAACGAAAAATTCTTAAGAAAAATTTTCTTTCTTCCAATTTTAGCAGCAACTCTTCTTAGCTCTTCCTTTGGTCCCTGGCCTCTAAGTGCATTCCAACAGAGAAATTACTCATGAATCAACTCTTGGTCTTACATTGTCTAGGACTGCATTTGATGATCCATAGTAATTTGACATTGGTTTGCACTTAGTGTAACCACCTGTCAAAACAATAACTAAAGAGACATATCAAATACAATCTCAATTCAACTTAGTTCAAGGGGACACTTCTTCAAATCAAGGTAATTGTGGCTACAATACCCAACACTGCGGGTCGTCCCTTAAGCCTCCGCCGCCAAAGAAGAAGCGGCCCTCGACCATCACCAAGGGAAAGGGGTCCGTTGAAAGCTTGACTGGGGCTGAACCCCCAGTGGACCCACCCGCCGACAAGGGAGTCGGGGAGGCCACCGAGGGGCAACAGGCACCGAGACGAGGCCGGCGAGCCTCTGTTGGACTGGAACTCAGACTCCAATAGGGTTTCGGTATCCACCCTTCTCCCCTCCTGGGTGGAGTAGGAGACCATCGGAGGAGAGGCCTTCGCCTTGTCCTTTGGTCTCTATGGGCGGGAGGATGTTGCGGACTTCCACGCCCTCACCTACCGAGAGCTCGCGTACGAGAGCGCGCAAGCTCAGCTTCGCGGGCTAGAGCTCGCCAATATGGTCGGTCCCCGCTGCCTTAAGTCGGAGAGGAACTCCGTGGAGTTGAAGCGCGAGCTACAGGAGGCGGCAGAGTAGCTCGCCAACCTGAAGGGAAAACGGGTGGTCTACGAGGGCCTCCTCGAGAGTCTCAGGGATGGGATGGTAAGTTTGCCGAGAACTCGCTTACTACCTTTCACAACATTCTTTCTTAAACCACTCGCCTTTTGCAGGACCCTGAGACTGCGAGCCAGCTTCTCGCCCGCAAGATGGAGCTAGAGAAGGAGGTCGCCGCGCTGAAGGCCCATAATCAGGAGCTTGTCTGGGCCGCCCTTCCTCCTGCCCCTCGCAGCCCCAGGACCTTGAAGAACCTGAAGCGTGCGGAGGAGGAGATGTTGCGGCACAACGCTATTTTGGCGGCGAGACACATTTTCAATACCCTCAAGGGGGTAGGGCTTCTGTCTGCCGAAGCGGAGGAGCTCACAGTCGAGGAAGTCGTCCCAGAGTTGTTCGATCCAATTTCGCCCAACGAAGACAGCGAGAGCGAGAAGTCAGCGGACGAGTCCTGAATGATGTAAACTTTTTCAATTTTCAATTTTCTCTTTGTAAGGCGAGAATCGCCACCCCTTTTGTGTAAACCATTTTTTTGGAATGTGTTCGGAAAATGATTTCTCTTAACCCCTGAAAATGAGTCAAATATGAATTCCAAGAATGAAAAACAAGGCTAAGTAAATATGCGTCGAATAGTGTTCGACGCAACGTCGAAAGGTAGTCGACGTCTCTTTCAGATTAAGTCGAAGTAACTCTAGGAAGATTTCGACGTATGTGTTGTCGACGTTACTCTGATTTCTAGTCGACGCACCTTAATCGACGCACCTTCCTTATTCTCCTCTCGACGTCCAGCCAGGATGAATTCGACGCTTACGTCGAATAGGAATCGACGCACGTCGATTTATATGACAGATTTAAATATGCGCCAGATCTCTTTTCTTCTTTCAGTAGATCTGATTTGTATGGAATAAGTATCAATATTTTATAGCCGTTTTGAATCATTCTTTCCTTATATCTGATTCTTGGCTAATTTGATTAAACTTATTTGGATATTATTTGAAATCAGAATTGGTTCTTTCCTTCTACAGAAATAAATATTATGGAAATATTTTCATCTTTCTATTTCTCTGACTACTAATTTATTATCCTCCTATAGTATTATTTTGAATTAACAGAGCTATAAATAAAGAGGAGGTCGGCAGAAAATGTTAGTATAGTGATCCACCACATACATTTGAAATAGAGGAAAAGCTCCCAAGAGAATAGAGAGAAAAAGCTGAGAAAAGAGATAGTGTGCTGCAGAGAAAAAGCCTTCATCTTCTCCTTCTTCTTCAGAAGCCATTCTACTGCAAACTCTGAAAGCTCTCTCAAAAGAGAGAAAAGTTTTTTTTTTAATCTCCTTCTCACTATAGAAGAGAGATTTCATTCACTACTTCTTGTGCTTCCAATCTTCTTGCTAGGAAGAAGATTCATTCTTGTTCTTATTTCTTTCTTCTTTCTTTTTCTTACTTAAACATTGTAAAAGAGTTTTTAGAATCTCTCTTCAAAAAATTCAGTGTACTGGTTCTAAGAGTCTCCTTGTCAAAAGACTCAGTTGGTTCTAAGAGTCTCCTTGTCAAAAGACTCAGGGTGGTTCTAAGAGTCTCCTTATCAAAAGACTCAGTGCAAGATAGTGAATTCCTACCAAGGGGGTAGAAGAGTGGACTACCCAAAGTTTGGGGAACCACTATATTTTCTTGTGTTGTGCTGTGATTTATTTTCTTGCATTTACTTTATTTTCTTGCTTAATTCTTGTTGGTGTGTGGGAAGCTCTAATCTGTGATCATACACATATATATATTAACTTTGCACAAAATAATTTTTAAATCTCTATTCACCCCCCCCCCCCCCCCCTCTAGAGAATTCTAGTGAGGTTAATTGTGCACTTTCAATTGGTATCAGAGATAGGTTGATCTAAAAAGGGTTAACTCCTTGATCAAAAAGATCCTACCTCTTGTTTATATATATATATATACTTTTCTAACAATCAATTTTCACATGGCACAAATCAAAGATTATGCTTCCACCAGACCACCAATTTGCAACTTGGAAAAGTTTGCACTTTGGAAAACAAGAATTAGAATTTATTTAAACTCTATTGATGATGAATTGTTTAATGTGATCTTGACAGGTCCCCCCAAGCCATTCAGGAAGGATTCAAGTGGAAAAGTGACTGAAACACTTGTTCCAAGAGCTGAATGGACAGAAGATGAGAAGAAAGCCCAAGGACATGATGCCAAGGCTATGAATATCCTAGTCTCAACCCTCTCAGATGAAATTTTCCAAAAGATTGCTGATTGTGAGTCAGCTAAGGAAGTATGGGAAGCTCTCACCAAAATGGTAGAGGGAAGTGCTGATGAGAAAAAGGATAGACACTACTGATCTCCCAATATGAAAACTTCCAAAAGAAAGAAAGTGAAAGTGTTGCTGACATGTATTCAAGATTCAGCCTCACAGTCATTGAATTGAGAACACTTGAGAAGGACATATCTCTCACTGAGATAAATGATAAATTGCTGACTTGCTTTCCTAGCTCTTGGGACTCAAGAATCTGGCCAATCAAAGACTACAGAAGTCAAAAAGAAATATCAACAGATGTTCTGTTGGGTAAATTAAAATCCTATGAACAACTGTTGAAAACCAGAGCTGAGAAAGAAAAGGCCTCTCCACTCTCAAAAGAAAAGAGTATTGCATTGAAAGCTGTTGAAGGTGAACCATCTACTAGTGATGAGGAACTAATCAGCTTCCTGGCTAGGAAGTTCAAGAGGTGGATCAAAACAGAAGGATCCAGAGGAAGAGATTCAAAAACCAGGTATAATAAAACACCTACTAAAGAGATTATCTGTTACTCTTGCAGGAAACCTGGACATATTGCACCTGAATGTCCTAAGGAGAACAGCACTAAGAAAGATCTGAAAAGAACAGATCTAAAGAAGAA
This sequence comes from Dactylorhiza incarnata, assembly GCA_033032865.1. Lineage (NCBI taxonomy): Eukaryota > Viridiplantae > Streptophyta > Magnoliopsida > Asparagales > Orchidaceae > Dactylorhiza > Dactylorhiza incarnata. Next base: position 191,909 of record JAWHQI010000531.1, on the reverse strand, counting down.
AAAGAAAGAAAGAGGATTCATTGCTCAATCTTGGAGTGATTCAGAATCTGAAGGAAGTACCTCATCAGACAATGATCAGGAAGAGGTCAAGCAAGAGGAAACCTGTCTGATGGCCACTGAGAAGCTTGATGATACATCTATGGTAAATATACTTGATGATATAGATTTCTCTTCTACTGATTTCAAACAAGATTTCAAAGAATTCTGTTTAGATCTAATCAAATCTGAAAAAGAAGTAAAAGAATTAAGAATTGAATTAAGAAATCTCAAACATGTGAATACACACTATGAAAACTATAAGCTCAATCAAGAGCTCTCAAAGAAGGAATTAGACAAAATCCATTCAGAAAATCTAACACTAAGGAAAGAGCTGGCAAAGGCTAAAGCCTTTGAGGACTCTCTGAATGGAAGAGGTCAGAAGCTCAAGAACATCTCTGAGAATCTCACAGATAGATTTAGACAACTAAAGCTGAATACTAATGAAGCATCTAAATCACAAACATTCAGCAAACCTGTCTGGAAACATCCCATTCAATTCACTAGGGAGAATCATCTAGCAGGAATTAGATCACAAGTAGGTCCAGAAACAACCACTGTTTTTAATAAACCTAATCCCATTACAGATAAAGGAATCTTAGGAAAGTATCCTCACAAAAATTCTGAACATACGTCGAATTATTATCCATGTGCGTCGATTTCTAATAGACGCATACACCAAATCGCGTCGACCTCCACTCAACGTAATCTCTCACATGCTTCGACTAAAAGTAGACTCAGAATGAAGGAAGCGTCGACCTCATATCGACGCAACCAGAAACCTACGTCGAATTCATATCGACGCAACCATAAGTCTACGTCGAATCCCTATCGACGCAATAAATCAGGCAGAAAATTTTCTGCTTCCAAACAAGTCCCTCAATCCATGTCCTTCTATTATGAACACTATTTCTGTGATATCATCCAAGAAGATTGGTATGACAATCCAGTACCCCATAAGGAGGAAGGATATCCTGAAAAACCCACTTATTCTTTTATTAAATATTTTACTAATGAGAGAAAGGGACCCCAGCTCAGCAGGGTCTAAACTAATGTTTAAACTTTTATGTGCAGATGTATCACATCTCCAGGATGGTGTGGTACTTGGACAGTGGATGCTCCATGCATATGACAGGTTGCAAAAACCTATTAATCAACTTTGAGGATAGACTTGGACCATCAGTAACCTTTGGAGACTCTAGCTGTGGCCAAACCAAGGGATTTGGAGATTTCAAAGAAGGGAAAGTCACCTTCAAGAATGTGGCAGTAGTCAAAGGACTAAAACACAATCTGATAAGTATAAGTCAGATATGTGAGAATGGTAAGTATGAGGTAAAATTCACTACACTATTCTGCCATATTATAGATATCAAGACTGGTGCTACAGTACTAAATGGAATTAGAAAAGGGAGAGTATATGTAGTGGACTTTAGCTCTTCACCCACAGAAGTTTGCTTATTCAACAATATTATTGATAAAAATGAATTATGGCATAGGAGACTAGGTCATCTAAACTACAAAACAATCAGTAAACTAGCTAAGAATAACCTAGTCAGAGGCTTACCAAAGGGTAGGTACTCTAAGGATTCTCCATGCAGACCTTGCCAACTAGGAAAGCAAACCAAATCATCCTTCAAACCCATTGGTAAGGATGACTCTCCCAGGTCTTTATACTTACTACACATGGATCTCTTTGGTCCCATATCCACTCAAAGCTTAGGTGGAAAATCCTATACCTTGGTCATTGTTGATGATTATTCTAGGTTTAACTGGGTATTCTTTCTAGGAGTTAAATCTGAAACCCATAAAATTCTCTCAAAATTCATAAGACAGATTCAATCTGAGTTCAATACAAATGTTTCAATTATAAGAAGTGACCATGGGACTGAATTTGAGAATCAGATGATTTGTAGTTTCTGTGAGGAAGAAGGTATTAAACAAAGCTTCTCAGCACCTAGAACTCCCCAACAAAATGGAGTTGCTGAGAGGAAGAATAGAACCTTAATAGAATCAGGTAGAACCCTGCTTGCAGAGTCAGGATTACCAAAAACCTTTTGGGCTGAAGCAGTCAACACTGCAAACTATGTTCTAAATAGAAGCCTCATACACAAAATTAAATCAAAGACTCCATATGAGCTCCTGAAAAATAAAACACCCACTGTTAACTATTTTAAAATTTTTGGATGTGCTTGCTTTATTCTAAACAATGGGAAAGATCATCTTGCCAAATTTGACAAGAAGTTTGATGATGGAATATTTCTGGGATATTCATCATCCAGCAAAGCTAACATGCTGCTTAAGATTGAAGAATCCATGCACATTGTATTTGATGAAACTAACATGCTGCTTAAGGGGGAGGAAACTCCCACCAGTTCTGTTCCACAGGAAAACAACAGCATAGAAACCTAGCTTGAGCAACTAGCTCTAGAGAACACAGAAAATGGAAAGGAAAACCAGTTAGAGGAACCAAGTGAGGAGTCTGAACAAGAAACCTTAGAAAAGAGCACTCAAGACCCTCTTCCACAAGAGGACATGGTCCAGGAAGAACAATTGAACAATGATCCCATTGAGAATGAAGTAGAAGAACAACTGACAAATTCAGGCAGAACAGGAATCAATTTGAAAGATCATCCACAAGCTCAAGTGATTGGAGATCCCAATGCAGGAGTAAGAACAAGACACCAAGTCTCCAATGGGATAATGCTCCAATGCTTCCTATCACAAGTTGAACCAAAGAAGTTTGAGGAAGCAAATTGTGATCCTCACTGGATTATGGCCATGCAAGAAGAGCTAGGCCAATTTGAGAGAAACAAAGTATGGAACCTAGTTGAAAGACCAAGAAACTACCCTGTAATTGGTACAAAATGGGTATACAGGAACAAACTAGATTCCACTGGAATAATTGTGAGAAACAAGGCAAGACTTGTAGCACAAGGATATAGACAAGAAGAAGGGATAGACTACAATCAGACCTTTGCTCCAGTAGCCAGATTAGAGGCAATCAAGCTCTTTCTTGCCTATGCAGCCTTCATGAAGATGAAAGTCTACCAAATGGATGTCAAGAGTGCCTTTTTAAATGGAGATCTGCAAGAAGAGGTATATGTGGAGCAACCACCAGGTTTTGTTAATCCCTCTTCCCCTAACTTTGTTTATAGACTTAACAAAGCATTATATGGTCTTAAGCAAGCACCTAGAGCTTGGTATGAAACTCTCTCAAATTTTCTTTTAGAAAATTCCATTGAAAGAGGAAAAGTAGACAAGACACTCTTTACTAGAACACATAAAAACCAACTCCTCCTCGTTCAAATATATGTAGATGACATTATCTTTAGCTCAACCCATCCTAAACTATGTAAAAGATTTGCTAATCTTATGCAATCTAAATTTGAGATGAGTAGTATGGGTGAACTCTCCTACTTCCTAGGGCTACAAGTAAAACAAAGTAGTGAAGGAATCTTTATCTCACAATCAAAATATACCAAAGAACTAATCAAAAAGTTTGGTATGGAATCAGCATCTACCATGAAAACACCCATGGCAACCAATGCCATCATAGAAAAAGATGATAAAGGAAAATCAGTAGATCAAAAGACTTATAGGGCCATCATAGGATCCCTTCTATATCTAACAGCAAACAGACCTGATATCATGTTTGCCACTTGCATATGTGCTAGATTTCAGGTTGAACCAAAGGAATCCCATCTCACCTCTGTAAAAAGGATTCTTAGATACCTAAAGGGAACCCCTGAACTAGGACTATGGTACTCAGCAGAAACCAACTTTGAATTAATAGGTTTCTCAGATGCAGATTATGCTGGATGTAGGGTTGATAGAAAAAGCACATCTGGTACCTGCCAATTTCTAGGTGACAGATTGATCTCATGGTTTAGTAAGAAACAAACCTCAGTCTCAACTTTAACAGCTGAAGCTGGATACATAGCTGCTGGGAGCTGTTGTTCACAAATCCTGTGGATGCAAAATCAACTACTTGATTACAAATTGGAAATACACAACTCTAAGATCTATTGTGATAGCTCTAGTGCTATATCCATAGCATCCAACCCAGTCCTTCATAGTAGGACCAAACATATAGAAATCAGACATCACTTCCTTAGAGACAATGTTGAGAAGGGTAAAATAACCTTAGAATATATTCCCACAGACAATCAAAGAGCAGACATCTTCACAAAACCTTTAGATGAAACTAAGCATAACTATTTCATAAACACCTTGGGGATGCTTGATGGAAGCTTGTAAACCTCATTGTTAGGGAAATCTAAAGACATCAGAATATCTAAGAAAGTTTCCTGGAGATGCGTCGAATACATATCGACGTACCGTCGAAAAGACCTCGACGCTGGTTCTGATTTCTTTCAGTTAAAGTTACGTCGATTCACTATCAACGTACCGTCGACTTCTTATCGACGCAAGTCTATGACCACGTCGACAAATCTTTAGACTGACAAAACCTTCATGGAACGCCGACTACATATCGACGCATACGTTGACATCAATTCGACGTAACGTCGACTTCTGGTTAAAATTGGAATCAAATCCTTACTTCCTTTTCTTTTACGACTGGAATACCTTGATTTCTGTTTCCTTTCTCGACGTTTCATCTTCTTTAAATAGTACTTCTTATTTCATAACAAATACCTCTCTGGACCCGCCAAAACTGCGTCTTCTACCTCTCTCTCTTCCTGCATCACTGGCGCCTACTCCTGTTCAAACTGACCTTATCAAAGCAATGAACGATGCTCTGGAAAATCTTCTCAATGACTTCCAGACACGATTAACTAACTTCTCCAATGAATGTGCCAATATGATCACCTCCTGTGAAGCCAAATTGGCCACCCTGTCTGCCTCTCTTCCCGGGCTTCATCTTCTTCTTCAAGAGGAACCTCTGTCGCCACAAAGGTTTACATCCTTCCTGAAAGATATAAACCAGGGGGAGAGTTGCTCCAGAAACCCCTCTTGCCAGGTTTTTTATCTCAACTAAAAGCTCAGGTTTAAATCTCTTCTCTCCAACACTAAGTATTCTCTCTAACTCTCTTATAGGCTCCACTCCTCTCAAATCACTCTGACTACACTTTCATCAAACATTTTGGTGAATCCTCCTCTTACAACACTGAAGGGGAGCATGCTGTGGATTCAGCATTCAGAATTGATGATCCTTATAACCAGGGGGAGATTCCTGTAGTAAAGGACCCAGTAATCCAGGGGGAGGAAGAAGCAGCCACCTCTGATGATTGGAATGGGCAGATATGGATTGATGCACCCTTATGTGAGGAAGAACTTCAACATCACTCTTCTGGCTTCTCTGCCAGTTACATCAAGCTGAAGACACCTCTACTTGAGGACATCCCTACAAAAGAGTCTGGAGGAGACATTCATCCCTCAGCAGAGATCACCCTACCAGAAATCACTCTGCCCTCTATTGCAGAACATCTAAGAACTCTTCTTGAAATAACTCCCTCTCCACCCAAAGAGAAAACTCCTCCTTCCTCTCTTCCTCTTCCTCCTCCTCAACTTCCTCCTCAACTTCCTCCTCTACCTTCTTCTCTACCTCCTCTGCTACCTCTACCTCCACAAGCAGCAAGACTCCCTAAACAGATCATACCTAGGCAAAGTCCAGGAGGACAGATAAAGAGAAAAAGGGAAGTCACTCCCCACTGGCAAAATTTTTCTAAAGAAGAAAGGAAGGAGTTTGCAAAAGAAAAGAAGTATAGAAAAGCATGTGAGCAGATAAAAAGATTTGAAAAGATGCCTAGTATCTTTCCTAACAGTCCTATCAAGGAGTACCATGATCCTGACATGGAAAAGAGGCATGAAGAGATAAGAGAAAGAGAAGTGTATGAATATGAAGCAGCTAGGAAAGAAGTGGAAGATAAAAGGAGGGCCTGGATGGAGAAGATTAACAAGGGCATGACTAAGGAACAAATTCTTGCTGAATCTTCTATCAGAATTCCAAATAAGTTGTTTGATATTGAAGCTTATCAAAAGAAAAATCCTCAGGCAGGGATTATCCTGGATAAGGGTCAAAAGGACAAGAAGGGTATAGGGTGTACAGAAGAAAACTACATTCCCTATAAGAAGCCTACAAGGCCTGCAAAGCTAGACAAATGGCTTAACTCACCATGGAAAGGGAAAGGAAAAGGAAAGATGTATGAAGTTCCTGAGAAACAGGAACCAGAAAAGAAGAAACTCTATAGGCCAAAGGTTGATAACAAAGGACCTCCTGAGCCCAAGCCTGCACAAAAAGAATCTCACAACATTACCATTGAGATGATTGATGAAAAGGCAGCAATCATCATCAACAAAGGGTACTCCATAAATGACACTATTCCTGATGGTGATAAACTCTTGGAAAAACTGCATACAATCATCAGGAATGTCCAGGAAAGACCTGATAGAGCCAGGGGATACATTTTTGATGTCATTAATGACTTATCTAGGAAACTTTATTCTGCTTTTGTCAACTTCATGTACAAAAAGAAGTTTCTAGTTTAATTCTTGTGAAAGACAAATACTTGTCATGTGCTTTCTTTTCCTAATTCTTTCCTTCTACTCAATATATTTCTTATCTATACAAATACTATGCTGTGTTAATTATATGCTAATAAAATTTCTCTCTAAGAAGGGTTAAGACAAGTAGGAGGAGATTGTTGGGAAAATGATTTCTCTTAACCCCTGAAAATGAGTCAAATATGAATTCCAAGAATGAAAAACAAGGCTAAGTAAATATGCGTCGAATAGTGTTCGACGCAACGTCGAAAGGTAGTCGACGTCTCTTTCAGATTAAGTCGAAGTAACTCTAGGAAGATTTCGACGTATATGTTGTCGACATTACTCTGATTTCTAGTCGACGCACCTTCCTTATTCTCCTCTCGACGTCCAGCCAGGATGAATTCAACGCTTACGTCGAATAGGAATCGACGCACGTCGATTTATATGACAGATTTAAATATGCGCCAGATCTCTTTCCTTCTTTCAGTAGATCTGATTTGTATGGAATAAGTATCAATATTTTATAGCCGTTCTGAATCATTCTTTCCTTATATCTGATTCTTGGCTAATTTGATTAAACTTATTTGGACATTATTTGAAATCAGAATTGGTTCTTTCCTTCTACAGAAATAAATATTATGGAAACATTTTCATCTTTCTATTTCTCTGACTACTAATTGATTATCCTCCTATAGTATTATTTTGAATTAACAGAGCTATAAATAAAGAGGAGGTCGGCAGAAAATGTTAGTAGAGTGATCCACCACATACATTTGAAATAGAGGAAAAGCTCCCAAGAGAATAGAGAGAAAAAGCTGAGAAAAGAGATAGTGTGCTGCAGAGAAAAAGCCTTCATCTTCTCCTTCTTCTTCAGAAGCCATTCAACTGCAAACTCTGAAAGCTCTCTCAAAAGAGAGAAAAGTTTTTTTTTTTAATCTCCTTCTCACTATAGAAGAGAGATTTCATTCACTACTTCTTGTGCTTCCAATCTTCTTGCTAGGAAGAAGATGCATTCTTGTTCTTATTTCTTTCTTCTTTCTTTTTCTTACTTAAACATTGTAAATGAGTTTTTAGAATCTCTCTTCAAAAAATTCAGTGTACTGGTTCTAAGAGTCTCCTTGTCAAAAGACTCAGTTGGTTCTAAGAGTCTCCTTGTCAAAAGACTCAGGGTGGTTCTAAGAGTCTCCTTATCAAAAGACTCAGTGCAAGATAGTGAATTCCTACCAAGGGGGTAGAAGAGTGGACTACCCAAAGTTTGGGGAACCACTATATTTTCTTGTGTTGTGCTGTGATTTATTTTCTTGCATTTACTTTATTTTCTTGCTTAATTCTTGTTGGTGTGTGGGAAGCTCTAATCTGTGATCATACACATATATATATTAACTTTGCACAAAATAATTTTTAAATCTCTATTCACCCCCCCTCTAGAGAATTCTAGTGAGGTTAATTGTGCACTTTCAGAATGAAATTAGAGATTTTTATTAAGTTTCTTTTGCTTTCTTTCTTCGCTTTTCGTGCTGTCACTCGCTTATGTGCTCACGCCTCGATGACATGCATCACGCGCGCACCCGTGCTTTGTTAAAACGTTTGCTGACTTGCGCGCACGCATACTCGCACATTTACGCACTTGCGTCCTGGCACGCACCCCATGCGCACCTGCATTTTTCTCAAGCACTCGCGCACTCGCCCCTTTTTGAGGGACTTGCCCGAATTTTTCCTTTGCGTTCCTTCCGATAGGTTCTTGCATATGAGCTCTCGCCGAGCGAGTGCCCCTTTCGGTAGGCTCATTCGCATATACTGACCGAGAATCTTGCCACAATTTTTCTGTCTCCTTACTGATGAGTTCTCGCCCAGGTTCTCTCACCCAGCGAGTGCCTACTTTGGTTGGCCCGCTCGCGAAGCCTGGCCTTTATAGCCTCCTTGAATTTCTTTTCATGCCAATGAAATAACTTACGACCCTGCCAGCTAGGTGAGAGCCTGGCCAGGAGACCCGTTTGAGACGATCCAACTCATCTGCTTTCCCTTGCCTTCCCTCTCCAGGAATCAACCCGACCCATCAGCTAGTGAATGCCTGGCGGCGGAGTTGACCTGGGGAAGTTGAGCACTACCAGAAACTTTGTCAGCCTCTCCGGAGATCAACCTGACCCACCGGCTAATGAGAGCCCGACAGCGGAATTGATCCGGGGCATTCTAGCACCTTGTTGCTACCTTGTCAGCCTCTCCGGAGATCAACCTGACCCACCGGCTAATGAGAGCCCGACAGCGGAATTGATCCGGGGCATTCCAGCACCTTGTCGCTACCTTGTCAGCCTCTCCAGAGATCAACCTGGCCCACCGGCTAATGAGAGCCCAACAACGAAATCGATCTGGGACATTCCAGCACCGTGTTGCTACCTTGCCAGCCTCTCCAAAGATCAACCTGACCCACCGGCTAATGAGATCCCGGCAGCGGAATCGATCTGGGGCACTCCAGCACCTTGTCGTTACCTTGCCAGCCTCTCCGGAGATCAACCTGACCCACCGGCTAATGAGAGCCCAACAGCAGAATCGATCCGGGGCATTCCAGCACCTTGTCACTACCTAGCCAACCTCTCTAGAGATCAACTTGACCCATCGGCTAATGAGAGCCCGGCAGCGGAATCGATTCGGGGCATTCCAGCACCTCGTTCTACCTTGCCAGCCTCTCTGGATATCAACCTGACCCACCGGTTAATGAGAGCCAGGCAGCAGAATCGATCCGGGGAATTCCAGCACCGTGTTACTACCTTGCCAGCCTCTCCTGAGATCAACCTGACCCACCGGCTAATGAGAACCCGACACCGGAATCGATCCGGGGCATTCTAGCACCTTGTCTCTATCTTGCCAGCCTCTCCGGAGATCAACCTGACCCACTGGCTAATGAGAGCCCGGCAGCAGAATCGATCCGGGGCATTCCAGCACCGTGTTGCTGTCCTGTCAGCCTCCCCAGAGATCAACCTGACCCAGCAGCTAATGAAATCCCGGTAACGGAATCGATCTGGGGCATTCCAGCACCTTGAAGAAGGACGCACACTTTTCTCCTGCCCTGAAGAGGAACCTACTTAGCCCGGCCAACTTCCCGGTGAGGCGCTGAACTTCCTTCGCGTTCCTCGATGATCCTAGCTCCAAGATCACCTTAACTTTGTCAGGGTTAGGCTCCACCCCGGCAGGGGTGAGCAAGTGGCCTAAGAATTTTCCTCAACTTGCTCCGAAGACACACTTCTGGGGGTTGAGCTTCATTTTGAACTTTCGCAAGGTCCCAAAAGTTTCTTTGAGGTCCCGAAGGTGGGACTCGAGGTCCTGGCTTTTTATCATGAGATCATCCACATACACTTCCAGGTTCCTCCCCTTCTGTTCTCGGAAGAACCTGTCCATCATCCGTTGATATGTCTCCCCCGCATTATTCAGCCCAAAGGGCATCATCCTGTAACAATATCACCCATTCCCGGTGATGAAGGAGACATCCTTGATATCAGGGGGTGCATGCGGATCTGGTGGTAACCTGAAAATGCATCTAAAAATCTCATTAGAGAAAAACGGACAGCTGAGTCAACCAGCGCGTCGATTCGAGGCAGGGGATAACTATCCATAGGGCATAATTTATTGAGCAAAGAGAAATCTACACACATTCTCCACTTGTCATCCCCTTTCTTTACCATTACCACATTGGAGACCCAGCCTGGGTACTAAATCTCCGATACAAATCCTGCCTCGAGGAGCTTGCTCACCTCCTCCCGGACGGGTCCTTCCAGCTTGTCCGCGATGAACTTCTTCTTCTGATGGATGGGGCGGGTGCTGGTGTCAAGGTTGAGGCGGTGGCAGGCCACATCCACATCGATCCTGGGCATGTCCGCCGCACTCCATGCAAAGACGTCCACATTCTCTTGGACGCAGGCCAGGATCTTCTTTTGCTCCTCGGGGCTGAGCTCCCCGCTGATCTTTACTTTTTCTATCACTCCCACCAGGGAAGTGACTTTCAGCTCCACGACCTCATCCACGGCCTCCATCCAGGACTGTTCCCACCAATCGTTCTCCTTCCTTTCGCCGCAAGCAAGTGCTTCGGCCCCTCCTTCCTCCATCCTCTCTTCCTGAACGTCCGGAGACTCCTCCGCCCCTCCTTCCTGGGATTTCCCTTCTCCTTCCCTTCTCTCCCTCTTCTCCTCCGTCTCCTCCGACCCGGGTCCTCCAACAACCCCTTCCGCCTACACTTGCCTCTCCATCTCCCAGTCCATCCCCTCCGCCTCAGCTTGCCAGGTGGTGTTGACCGCGGTGACATAGCACTACCTCGCTACCTTGGGGTCACCCCTCACTCGGACCTAGACTCCTCCTACATTGAGCTTGAGGCACTGGTGGAAAGTGGAGGGGACGCATCGGAATGCGCTGATGAGAGGTCGTCCAAAGATGGCATTGTAGTTGCTCGGAGCACCCACGATGATGAACCAGCAATTACAGGACTGCCCCCCTAGGACGACGTGGAGCCCCACTCCTCCTTCCACTTCCTTTCTCTCCCCCGAGAATCCAAACAACGGGCCTGTAAGTTTATAAGGTTTGTAGTCTAAATCATCTAGAGGGGGTGAATAGGTCCCTTTGATTTTTCCTCTAAGTACCCTAGCTGATTTCTGAGTTAGTTTAAGCAAATCAACAAACAAAGAAAGCACACAAGAATTTATAGTGGTTCCCCAAAGACAGTGTGTCTTTGGGTAGTCCACTTTCCCCCTTCACCCTTCTAACAGTGTGTTAGACAGGGCCAACTCCTCCAACTCAGCTCCAAGAGCTTACAACTCAGATCCCTCAGGATCACTCAGGTTTTTCCAAACCCTACCTCGGGCTAAACAGACCTACCTCAGGCTAAACAGCCCTACCTCAGATCAGCCCCTGATCCTACAGCTCAGACCTCAGCAGGTCCTACAACTCAGGCTAAACAGCCCTACAACTCAGGCTCAACATCCCTACCTCAGATCAGCTCCTGATCCTACAGCTCAGACCTCAGCAGGTCCTACAACTCAGGCTAAACAGCCCTACAACTCAGGCTCAGCAGCCCTACCTCAGATCAGCTCCTGATCCTACAGCTCAGACCTCAGCAGGTCCTACAACTCAGAGAATTCCTCCTCCTACAGCTCAGGCTATGAAGCCCTACAACTCATATCAATAGATCCTACACTCAGGCCTTCAGCCCTACAACTCAGAACCCTCAGGTTCCTACAATCTCAGACCAAAAGGTCTTACAACTCAGGCAAAATACCCTACAAAAAAGTGAGTATTAAACTTACTACAGATGACAACAAGTCCCCTGTAGTTTCGGCACAGCTTGTGCTTCCTGTAGCTGGTGATGTTGATGTCAGCCACTAACTAATCTTCTTCTTTAGATGAAGGTTGGAAGATCTCCCTGCTCCTTCTTGCAAAGGAGCTAACTTTTTCTCTCTTCTTCTTCTTGCTTGTTCAGTGAGCAGCAGGAGAGAAGACAAGAGCTTCAGCCGTCAATGAAATAGTTGATTTCTTTTTGCACGCGACGGAGAGAGTTCAAATGTGCCCTAACTTTTCCTTTTATACATCTCTAATCTCCAACGGCTCTCAGCTGTCCTTCTGAGAAGTATGGGAGAAACTGGTGGACCCCACACAGTTTTTCTGCAACTTGCGCCACGGGCAGAACACGCAATCTGCGTTCGACGATCTTGCCAAACTCTGCGTTCGGCGATCTTGCCAAACTCTGCGTTCGACGATCTTGCCAAACTCTACGTTCGACGATCTTGCCAAACTCTGCGTTCGACGATCTTGCCAAACTCTGCATTCGACGATCTTGCCAAACTCTGCGTTCGACGATCTTGCCAAACTCTGCGTTCGACGATCTTGCCAAACTCTGTGTTCGACGAACTTGCCAAACTCTTCGTTCGACGATCTTGCCAAACTCTACGTTCGACGAACATGCCAAATGTGCCTTCTCAGCGGCTCCTTCTCTGGTCTCGAATCAGCGGTCAACGAACTGAGTTCGGCGTTCGACGAACGACACTCTGCGTTCGACGAACATGCCATTCTTTCCAATCTGCACGCTGCTCCTTTCCCGTCTCAGTGGATCCGCTGAGACAGCAATCTCGTCTCAGTGGATTCTTGACTATCTGCAGCTCAGCTTGCGTATAAGCTTTCTCAGCGGCTCCTGTTCTGGTCTTAGCGGTTCCGCTGAGATAGTGGGCTCGTCTCAGCGGTTTTGACCCTTCGTCTCAGCGGTTCTGCTGAGACAAGACTTCATCTCCTAGGAGATGATTTCTCCTCATCTAAGGGCATGTTTGGCCCTTCCTTTTGAGTCACCTGTGCCTGTATATTCTACACAAGTATAGCTTTATCAAATACAATATGTCCTTAGCATTGAGAGTGATGCCTCTTCAAATCAAGGTAATATTGATGGCAATATTCCCAACAATCTCCCCCTATTTGAAGAAGGCAGAACATTCCCAATGCTAAGGTACACGACCAAGAAAAACATATCACAATAATGATTTATATAGCACCCTAACACCCTAAGCATGAGCCCTAACACCCTAAGCATTGGCCCTATCTAGCATTGGCATATCCTAAGCATTGGCCATATCTCCCCCTTTCTGGTTTCTTCAACTATTTATCCCTCTATGGATTGGGAGGCAATATCTATAGATCCTTTTGGATCAATTTATAGGACAACCTATACACTCTTAGCATTTGCTATCTCCCCCTCAACCTGAGCAGGGATTTTGCTCCCCCTCAATTAGAGAGCTATTTTCTATAATAGCTGATCTTGTTTAATTTGAACAACCCATTCTTGCACCTGAATACTGAAGGTAGAAATACATAATACGTATACCAACAGTAATGAACATAATATGATTTTCAGAATATGAAATATCATTTCAATTAGATGTTCAGTACAGACATTTCAAACAGTTCAACTTATGATTATACATTAAATAATTTAAAGTGCAACTCAAGGCAAGGTCTTCTTAGATGGACCCTTGGAAGAGCTCTCTCCATCTTCAAACTTTCTCTTCCTGGCTTCAGCAGCAGCCTTGATCTTCTCCTTTACTTTGAAGTACAGAAATGGCTTGGGAAGATATCTTGTGGGAATCCTTATAGGAGTTTCCCTTCTTACCATGTTTTCTTTGAGAATCCTTTCCCTTAGAGATTCCCTCTCAAGGTGCTTGATCCATTCAACAGATGAATAGACATGGTCAATGTCCTTGAGTTGATTTCCATGGCTTACCCAGGTGTTGACAATAATTGTGTCCAACTCCAGATTGTCATCCTCATGGAGTGGATCCTCTAATCTTTCCATCCTCTTCTGGGTCATATACTCTTCAGCAGTTTGAATGCCCTATGCCCTTCTCCTCTTTGCTTCCCTCTCATCTTGAATCAGATCTGTTTGACCTTGGAAGTCAAATTCTTCAGGTCTGCTTGGATTCAATATTGGAAGATTTAAGGCAATCCTTGTTCCTTGTAATACTTTTAAGCTTGAGGTCCACTGATTATCATTGACCTTTTTTACCATAGTTAGGATATCTTCTTGAATTGCATTGGACGCATTGTTGACCACTTCCACCACTTGCTTGTTGGCTGCTGCCTGATTGGAGAGTATCAGCTGGTGGGCATTCTCCATGTTGTTATATAGCTTTATGTGAGCTCCTTTCAGTTTAGCCTTTAGCTTGGCAACCTTCTCCTCCCCCTCTTTGCCTTTTTCCAATATCTTTTTCTCTATTTCAGAGTGTTGATCTATTATGGATTGGGAGAGAGTTTGGAAAGTGCTGTCCACGTCCTCCAGAATACTTTCCTTTGCCTTGTCAATGTGGGACATGACATGGCTGCTAGAGGTGTTAGCTACTTGTGTCATTCTGGCAACAGCTTTCTCCCAGACATTTTCATTCTTGTAAAGCTGATTCTTTATATATGTAATGTCCTTTGAAGAGACTCCTTGATGATCTGCAATTTGTTTCAATACAGTGTGTTGGGCAGCAACTGTGTCTTTGGCCATCTCAAACCATCTTGTCATTTGCTGGAGGATATGATCAGATGTAGTTTTGACATCATTAACCTGGGTATTCAGCTCAGTCCTCACTACAGGCACCCTTGACTCCATTCTCTGCTCACTTGCTTGAACCTCATGAGATAATGCTGCTCTTGTAGCATTCAGCTCATCCCTCATTTGAGGAGTAGCACCTTGAACCTTTTCAGCAACAAGTTCTTTCACAGACAACATCTGACCCTCAATGATAGTTTGTATTGAGTTCAGAAGATCAGATGTGTCCAGCACAGCTACAGGCCTTTCCTATGCCAACACTTTCTCTACCACTTCTTCACCTTCATTGTTGTCCTTTTCCATTTCAGTTTCTGGTCTTTGCAGCTCATCAGCATTTGGGATGTGCTCCCCCTCACTAGCACCCCCACCACCATCTCCAAAGTGAAAGCTATGCTCCCCCTCACTCAGGGCATCCATATGTGGAGTATCCTGTCTAGGTAAACCTGAAAAATGGTTGATGAGTTAGTTAGATACCTAGACTAGCCTATAATTGGGGATTGAAGCCTAACTATGCTCCTAATTTACCATGGATAGGGGAATTCAGTAATACTTCTTCAGCATGAGGAACAGCTGGATCAGTATTCAACAGAGTTGGCTCTTCTAACCTACCCAGGGGATCATCTTCACCATCCACACCATCCAAGAGCACTGGAGGATCATCATCCTTCCTGGAGGTTTCAGCACCTTCTTCTTCACTCTTCTTAGCTTTCTTCTTCTCCTTCAGCTCAGCCATCAAGGAAGGTTGGCTCATTGGTAGGACCCTTGTTGACCTGTCCAATGTCTTTATATCCAGTCTCTTCAAGTAGTGGATATTGATACCCTTGAAGGAGGAGAATTGGTCTGGATATGCATTCAGCAGGAAGAGTGATAAGATTCTTCCTAAGTTTGGAGCCTGCAGACATTGCTTAATCCTTTGGTACAGGATAGTTCCCCAGCATGTCCTTTTCTTCATGATGATCCTTGCAACCAGCTCAAACATTGGTTGTGAGATTGTGTCATGTGAACCTGACTTGCACAGAAGGGTCTTTCCCACTATATCACACAACAACTTCCCTTTTTGGTTGAAGAATTTCTTCTTCAAAGATGCAGTCTGGGAATCACTGTATTCACACCACTTTAGGGCTTGCTCCTTGTCTGATGCAGATATCTCCTCTTCTTCCATTGTAGGTAGGTGCAGTACCTTTTCCAATCTCTTAGGGGACAGTTTCACCCTTATCTTTCCAATTTTAGACGATAAGCCGTCCTTAGTAGATGACTGCCTAGCATTTGCATAGAATTCTAGCACTTCATGCCTGAATATCTGAGAGGGTTCAGATAACATGAAATCTAGACCGGCAGAAGAGATGAGGGAGAACACTTAAAATCTCTGGTGAAGCATGGAGAAAGCCATCCCTCACTAGTTCGCATCCTTCTAGCAACTCCTTCACGATCTTGGGCACCATTTGGTCGAAGAGAAGAAACGTTGGGACGGAAGGGTAGAAGTTTCATCTCGGCGGCTGGAGTAGTGCAAGAGAATGTGAAGAGTCATTTAACACAGTCTGCTATTTATACACTAGGTCTTAGTGTTAACCTAATCGACTCAGCGGAACAGCTGAGAAGATTTACCTAAAATTTCACCATAGGGCAGAGTTCGTCTAGCTTAACCTCTACGTTCGTCGAACTCAGGACAGAGTTCGTCGAGCCCAGATTTTTCTTAGCTCTTAAAATGCAATCTGAAGCATAGCTTATCCAGACTGTACTGGTTAATCTAATCATCCTACTTTAACATTATTGGAGACAGCATTTGATGATAATTTCATAGTGGGTAGGAGAAATACTTGCCTTGAGGATTTATTCCTCTACTTGTTGTTGACTTCATAATGTCAACCTCCTGTCTGTCATGTGTCATTGGCACTCACTGTTCAAGTACCAAATAATGATGGGGCTGGTACTTGAACTATCCTGCAAAACAGAGTTTAATGTCCCTTAGGAGCCCAAGATGACTTGGGTCCTAGGTTCTGGTTAGCATAATGAAATGACCTTACTTTATCTACACCCTTTGCAGGAAGGTTCATCTTTGCACATGGCACATTAGGGTTGTGCCAACAGTCAATAGCAAAGTGTCCTACCTTACCACAGCACCAACATTCATGAATGTTGTATCTTCTCTTCTGAACACTTCTTGAGGATTGTGCAGCACAGTCCACATGTTCAGGAAAAGATACAGCAGCATTCTTCATATTCCTCTCAGCAATGATTTGACTGAATGTCATTTTGTGTGCTGTCTTGATGCTCTTTGTCCTGATGGCATCAGCTTGCAATGACTTGGCAGCCATACAAGATTTGATGGCATCTGACACTGAGCAATCAGACATGTTTATTGATTTGACAGCAGTCATTGTCTTGGCAGATTCAACCTTAGAAGGGCTTGCCTTCATATTCTTGAATGCAGGGGCTGAAGTACCAAATACAAATGGTCCAGGTGGGGCCATTTGAATTTCCTCATGGGGAGCCTTCATTGCACTCAATCCCATTCCCTTTCTTCCACTATGGGAAGGAGCATTTTCCTTCCTATAGCAACTCTCATTCTTCCAGTGACCATAAATGCTTTCATGGGCATACCTGTTGGAAGGAAGTAACACCTTTTGAAAGGTGGGTTGTGGCTTAGCCTTCCCCTTGCTTTTCTCTCCACTCCCTTCTCCTACTTCCATTTTATTGAATCCTAGTCCTCTCCTATTAGTTTGATAGGAGAAGGTGTCAATAATAGGAAGCACAGATTTGGGCTTGGAGAATTGGGCCACCAGGCTCTTTTCCTTCTCAAGCTTTTCTTCAAGGTCTTTGATGACCTTGTTCTTCAGGGAAATAGTGCTTAATTACACAACAGTTAACCCCTGTGAGTGGCTAATTTGTCTACTCATCTGAGCCACCAGGGTTGTAGGTTCAGTGTTGACATCCTTAGTCACCTTGAGGGAAACAATTTCCTGGGCTTGCCTCTTGGCAAGCTTCTTGCTCTTCTTCAGAGCCTCCAAAAGAACACCATATTTGTTAATCAATTGATTGAGTTCTTCCTCAGCTTCCTTGCCCCTTCCATCAATTGATGAAGGTGCATCAGATTCTGGACTAGTCTCATAATCAGAAATAGAAGTGGAATGAGATAGTACCTGAACATTGTCAGAATCATTCTGACTCCCTTCCTCATCAGTGAAGGCCATAAGGCCTAGCTGAACAATGTCTTCTTCATCCTCCTCTTCATCACTATCTGAGTGTGAAAGAGGGGCCCTGATTCCAACCTTTGCAGCTGGATAGTCTTCATCTTCTTCTGCTGCATACAACCGAATGTAGGCTTCTTCTTCATTCTCTGAATCTGATGTTGAAGGATCAGATTCACTCCAACTTCTTTCTTTCTTTGCTAGGAGGGATTTTTCTCCCTTCCTATCCTTATGGTGATGATGCTTCTTATCATCACCCTCCTTTCTTTTGGCTGGACAGTCAACTATGACATATCCAGGTTTGCTGCAGCAATAGCAAACTATTTTATTGGAACCATGTTTACTAAGTTTGAAATCATACCTGTCACCCTTTGGGTGCTGTCTTTCAGATTTCTTGCTATCTTTCTTGTAATGAGGAGGGCAATTTCTTCCATTGCTTCCTCTTCATCATCTTCTTGAGCTGCCGTAAAAAGACATCAAACTCTTCATCAGTGGAAGAGCTATCTGAGGTGCTGGTTTCAGATTCAGCACTTCTCCTTGGAAGAGACACCATCCTGCCCATGCTTATCTTGGAGTTGTCAGCTTTGAGAGCTACAGATTTCTCCATTGCTTTAGCCCTTGAGGAGGTGTCCTCTTACTTTAGCAATCCAGAGGAGGACATTGGGATTTGATTTGACTAAATCTTTTAGGATCTGGTCAGACTGTTAAGTCCTTCTAGACCAACCTCTCTCTGATACCACTTGTAAGTTTATAAGGTTTGTAGTCTAAATCACCTAGAGGGGGGTGAATAGGTCCCTTTGATTTTTCCTCTAAGTACCCTAGCTGATTTCTGAGTTAGTTTAAGCAAATCAACAAACACAGAAAGCACACAAGAATTTATAGTGGTTCCCCAAAGACAGTGTGTCTTTGGGTAGTCCACTTTCCCCCTTCACCCTTCTAACAGTGTGTTAGACAGGGCCAACTCCTCCAACTCAACTCCAAGAGCTTACAACTCAGATCCCTCAGGATCTCTCAACTTTTTCCAAACCCTACCTCAGGCTAAACAGCCCTACCTCAGGCTAAACAGCCCTACCTCAGATCAGCCCCTGATCCTACAGCTCAGACCTCAGCAGGTCCTACAACTCAGGCTAAACAACCCTACAACTCAGGCTCAGCAGCCCTACCTCAGATCAGCTCCTGATCCTATAGCTCAGACCTCAGCAGGTCCTACAACTCAGGCTAAACAGCCCTACAACTCAGGCTCAGCAGCCCAAGATCAGCTCCTGATCCTACAGCTCAGACCTCAGTAGGTCCTATAACTCAGAGAATTCCTCCTCCTACAGCTCAGGATATGAAGCCCTACAACTCAGATCAACAGATCCTACACTCAGGCCTTCAGCCCTACAACTCAGAACCCTCAGGTTCCTACAATCTCAGACCAAAAGGTCATACAACTCAGGCAAAATGCCCTACAGAAAAGTGAGTATTAAACTTACTACAGATGACGGCAAGTCCTCTGTAGTTCCGGCACAGCTTGTGCTTCCTGTAGCTGGTGATGTTGATGTCAGCCACTAACTGATCTTCTTCTTCAGATGAAGGTTGGAAGATCTCCCTACTCCTTCTTGCAAAGGAGCTAACTTTTTCTCTCTTCTTCTTCTTGCTTGTTCAGTGAGCAGCAGGAGAGAAGACAAGAGCTTCAGCCGTCAATGAAACAGTTGATTTCTTTTTGCACACGACGGAGAGAGTTCAAATGTGCCCTAACTCTTCCTTTTATACATATCTAATCTTCAACGGCTCTCAGCTGTCCTTCTGAGAAGTATGGGAGAAACTGGTGAACCCTACACAGTTTTTCTGCAACTTGCGCCGCGGGCAGAACACGCAATCTGCGTTCGATGATCTTGCCAAACTCTGCGTTCGACGATCTTGCCAAACTCTGCGTTCGACGATCTTGCCAAACTCTGCGTTCGACGAACTTGCCAAACTCTGCGTTCGACGATCTTGCCAAACTCTGCGTTCGACGATCTTGCCAAACTCTGCGTTCGACGAACTTGCCAAACTCTGCGTTCGACGATCTTGCCAAACTCTTCATTCCACGAACTTGCCAAATGTGCCTTCTTAGCAGCTCTTTCTCTGGTCTCGACTCAGCGGTCAATGAACTGAGTTCTGCGTTCGACGAATGGCACTCTGCGTTCGACGAACACGTCATTCTTTCCAATCTGCACACTGCTCCTTTACCATCTCAGCGGATCCGCTGAGACAGCGATCTCGTCTCAGCGGATTCTTGACTATCTGCAGCTCAGCTTGCGTATAAGCTTTCTCAGCGGCTCCTGTTCTAGTCTCAGCGGTTCCGCTGAGATAGTGGGCTCATCTCAGCGGTTTTGACCCTTCGTCCCAGCGGTTCTGCTGAGACAAGACTTCATCTCCTAGTAGATGATTTCTCCTCATCTAAGGGCATGTTTGGCCCTTCCTTTTGAGTCACCTGTGCCTGTATATTCTACATAAGTATAGCTTTATCAAATACAATATGTCCTTAGCATTTAGAGTGATGCCTCTTCAAATCAAGGTAATATTGAGGGCAATATTCCCAACAGGGCCATCCGAGACCATCGCCTCCACCTTCATCTCGTCAAATGCCTTCTTGAAGATGACATTGACCGAGCTCCCGTTGTCCACGAGGATTTAGGAGACGGTGAAGTTCTCGATGGCTGTCTGGATAACCAGCGCATCGCAGAACGGGTTCTCATGACCCGGCATATCCTTCTGCGAGAAGGTGTTTTTTTCTGTTGGGGGTGGGGCTTGAGATGTCGAAGCCACGCTCCAATGGTACATGACATGGAGGAGGCTCGCCTTTCGGGTTGCCTCAATCCCCACACCCCTATGGATCACTCTGATCCCCCTCGGGTCACCACATCGACCCGTTTTTCACACCTTTCTTCTTCCTCCTCTCGGGGTAGGACCTCCTCGATCCTCACTAGCCGCTGCTCCCACTGCGTTGGCACTCTGGCCTCCCTCATTTCCAGGAACTCTAGGCAGGTATCCGTCGCGTGGCCTTCCTCCTGGTGGAATTCACAATAGGGCAACGCCACCCCCTTCTCTCGGCCTCCGCGCCACGATTCCTTAGTCTCACTCCAGCTCCCGCTCCCGCTCCTGCTCCTCTTCCTCCTCTTCCTCCTCCTCCTCGCCCGATCTCCATAGCTTGCTGAGGCGGGGGAGGCAACGGCCTCGTACCCTGCCTCCACCCGAGCCGATGAGGTCTTCCTTGACCCCCATGGAAGTTGCCTCCTCCCTGCAGCCTCCACCCCAACTTCGGGGCCCTCGGCCCTTCCCTTCTCAGAACCTCCTACTGCTTGACCTCCGGTTCACTGAGCTTTGCTAGCCTCTTCGTGAAATCCGGGTTGGCTGCCTCGCTCTCCATCTCCTTCGCCGCCCTCTCCATCAGCTCCTCGAAGGACAAGGGGGCCTTCCGCTTCAGACTCATCTTGAAGAATCCCTCTCGCAGACCCATCGTGAAGGCAAGCTGGAGGGTGAATCCTGACACCTCCTGGATGAGGAGGACCTCTTCCTGGAAAAGGTTCACATAGTGGACCAATGACTCCCCTAGCCCCTGCTTGATCTCGAAGAGCGCCTCGTCGTCCTTCTTCCTCTTCTTTGAGGTCGAGAAGCGAAGCAAGAAGCTGTGGCGCAGGTCCTCAAAAGCATAGATCGATCCCCTCGGGAGCTGGTGAAACCAGTCCCTTGCATTCTCCTTCAATGTGGTTGTGAAGTGTCGGCAGTTGAAGGCGTCTGACAGGGGCCTGAGGAAGACCATATCCTCGAACCACTGCAGGTGTGGGACAGGGTCATCCTTGTCGGTGTAGTACACCATGTCCGGCTCCCTGAATCCCTCCGGGAGTGGTACCGAAAGCACCAACTCGCAGAACGGGCTTCCCCCACTCGCCATTCTCGCCTGCTCGACTCGCCCCACGAGCTCCCAGAATGGTGCTCGTCGGCACTTTGCTCGCCGGAGCAGCACTCGCCAGACTCGGAAACAGCTCTCGCACCGCGAGGTCTCATCCCGATGCCTCGCCGATCACTTCCTTGTCGTCTCTCTGCCCCAGGAAATTCTCATCCACCCCCGATGGTTGGACGAGCTGAGGTGCTGGAGTCGCGAAATCGCTTCGCGCCGCAGCGAAGGCGAGGTTGATACTCTCAAGCACCTCTTTGTGAAGATCTGCCAACATCTCTGATGTCACTGGTGGACCAGGTGGTGGCGAACCACCAAAGCCGCCCTCTCGCTGACCCTCCCCGACCATGTCACCTCCTAGGGAATTTCTTGCACCAGCCGTGCTCCACGCTCACCGCACCAAAAATGTTGGAACCATTATATAGCCCAATGAGGAGTTCGGACCCCTGCGAAGTGGGGCAGCTAGCGCTTATTGATCCCACGGAGGAACCTGACCGAGGACTTAGAACGAAAGGCACGACCCTTGGCAACAGTGTGGCGGTCCCACCACACACACAGAAGATCTTTTAACGCTTCCCCTCCCAAGCCAAGAGTGTAGTCGGGCATCTTGGAAAGCTGAAGGAGCTAACCAAAGAGATCCTGAGGAGAAGCAAAGATCTAGAATGCTCTCCAAAGGTGCCCCAAAGGGTCTATTTATAGCCTTTCTATACTGGCCTGCTAATAACGGGATTTTGCCTTTTGGTTTTGCTATACGCACCCCAAATTGGTCTGCTGACAGCCAAACTCTACTGTTCTGGATGGCTATTGGCAGCCCACCAAGGGTATCAGGGTAAATTCACCTGCAGCCCCTGCTGGGCGAGTGACCCTTGGAGACGCCACTCGCCAGCCTCTCTGCGAGCTAGACCCGCGTGAGCTCCTCTTATGAGTGGAGGCGAGCCTCCACCCGCCTCGCCAGACTGACACTGCGAGACCTCGCTTGACTCGCTCCGGCTAAATACTGCCCAGAGCGGTTCTTAAAACACGTTATGTCGTCACCGCTCGCCACTCGCGAGCGAGATCCCTAATCCGCCCCGCCTTGCCCTGGCCGGGTGCTCGCCGCGAATCGGCGTGTACTCCTCGAATCGCCTGTGATGGATTTCTCCGTGAGCTAGCGAACACCGGGTTGTACAGTGGCGGACGTGCACCGGAAGGACACCGAGAAATATTCCATCATGCGCACTCATCACTTAGAAGTGTGATTGAAAGATCGTTCGACATTTGAAAGAAGAATTGGGTCATATTACGGGATATGTCGAGCTACAAATTCGCTAAACAAGGCGATATTGTGATGGCGACTATTTCATTGCATAATTTTATTCGACGGCACCCTTCACGAAGGGATATTGATTTCAGTGACTGCGAGCAGGGATGTGGGGATGAGGGTGTGAGCACACAACGGCATCCAGAAATTTGTCCTAATACTGCAAGCGGGGTAGAAGAGATGATCATGTTGCGTAAAAGTATAGCACAATAGTTGTACGCTTCTAGATCATAGATGGTGGGAAGAAATATTGTTATTTTTATCTATTGTAGTAACTATTATCAAGGTTATGTATTTTATGTGTATTTAGTATCATATTAAGAAAAAAATCATCAAAAACTCCATTTTGTTACCAAACAAAATTTTCAAAACTCCATTTCAATAAGCACTGAAAACTCCATTTGACCTAAACAGTTTTTATGACAAAACTTCATTTCTCAGAAACAGCTCTTTTTCAAAACTATATTTCTGATCAGCAACTTTTCATCAGCAACAACCCAACCAAACACACCCTAACAAATAAAATAGGAGCCAACAAAAAATGAAATCTCATGTAGGATCGAAGTCTATTGCAAGAACAATATATGAAATGGTAAGTACTTAGAATTTAGCAATTACAATGTTAACTAAATTTAACAATCATACTTGTACTTAGAATTAATGTTCTATTGTTTTCTTTATATAGAGGAAAGCTCCAGAAGAACAAAACGAGTTACCATTATATGTAAGGTTGTGGGAGAAAATTCACAAGGCGAAACATAATGAATGGCAAGATGAAACGGCAGAAGAATTATATAAGAAGCTATTGGAATTTCATGACACACAAATGAGAGAAAAGGGAGAACATAAGTTGACCCCGGAAGAAGCCTACACTACAGTATTTGGACATCATTCAGGTTATATTCTTGGAATGGGGCCTGAACCCAGACCTTCATAGCGTAAGCATACTAATGTGCAACAATTATGAGCAGACATTCGGGCAGAACTTGGAGTGGGGATGAACACTCGTATTCAAGATATGGAAGCGGAGATGACCACTCGTATTCAAGAGTTGGAGTCTAGGATGGCTCAACAAATGGAATCTAAATTTTTGGCTTTTCTGAAACAAAGAGAACCTCAAGCAGACAACACTAATTGTTGGGAAAAACCCATTGGATTTAACTTAACAAATCATCTAAAGTGATTTTATCTCTTAGGTTTTAATTACCCATTGTATAGTGAGGGTAATATGATCATTAGATGTCTTAGGATACCTCACTTAACTTAGGGTGACAAGACCAGATCAAGACAAGCAGAATTTGGGTTAAGTTAACAATTGTGTCGAATAGAAATCGACGCAACATCGAATTGATGTCAACGCTACTTAGACTAGAAGTCTAAGCAACTTAACCTTCTGTCAAAATAGATCAAGTTGTACGTCAAAAGGATGTCGACGTAGAGGAAATGGACATGTCGAAGTATCATGAGAAGTCGACGCAGCTTCTACTTCAACTCAACGCAGAAGAAAGAATCTGTCGAAGCCATCTGAAGTCAACGCAACATCGACTTCAATTTGACGCAGATGATGAAGTTCAGAATCAAGCCCTCAACTCGACGGTTACGTCGATAAGGTATCGACGCAACGTCGACAAGCAGACTTCAATCAGAGCAAGAATGAATTCGAAGCTGCTCTTATAAGAACTCGAAGGTGCGTCGATAAGAGAGAAAGAGAACTCGATGCAACGTCGAATACAGTCTGAAAAGGAATCTTTTCAGCTGTCATTTTGGATCTCTCTCTCCAGGCTCACAATATTAAAGACCGTTCTACAACGACTCATTTATTGCCTAGAATAGAAAGAAGTAATAAAGAAAACAACAAAAGCTTTCTTGGAAAGGATCGAGACAGTTGGCATACGGGTCGAGAACAAATGAGGAAAGGAAAAGATATTGTCTAATGATATACCTTTTCAGGACATTCCAGAAGAGGAAACAAATTCAAATTTGATACAAGGACAATAAATAGGAAGAAGGCAGAGAGAAAAGATAGAGCATTCATTACAATTTCTCACGGCTATCAATTAGGGTTTCCTCCTTCGTCTTCTTCCGACTGGAACCCTAAAAGAGAAAAATAGAAGATCTGCTCTCACCCTCTCTCTCAGATCAGAAGAACAAAGGTTGCTTCTCATCACTAATATACATCAGCCAGATCTCAATAGAAGAAAAGCAGAACAGGATCTGAAGCTCATAATCCTTGCAAAACATCACTATCAAAAGCAAGGATTCATTATTCACAGATCCAGAAAAGAGAAAACTGAAGCACAAGGCTTCACAGAATTCTGAGAACAGAATTCTCTCTCTTTCTTTCTCTTCCTTCTTCACTTTCTCCTCAACTGTAAAAGAGTTTTAAGAATCCCTCTTCCAAAGGATTCAGTGGTTCAAGATCTCCTTATCAAAAGATCTGGTTGGTTCAAGATCTCATTATCAAAAGATCTGGTTGGTTCATGATCTCCTTATCAAAAGATCAGTGGTTCTAAGAGTCTCTTTATCAAAAGATTCAGGCACGGGTGGTGCATTCTTACCAGGTGGTAGAAGAGAGGACTACCCACATTTTGGGGAACCTCTATAAAATCTTTGGTGTTTGTGTTGTGTTTTTCTATGCTGTCCCAATTTTCTTTCTTAGCATTTTTATTTCCTGCAATAATTATTCTACTTGTGTGTTGTTTGTGAGCATAATTCCTTAGTGTGTTTTATTGTATACACAGTTAGGATAGAAATATTTTAAATCTCTATTCACCCCCCCCCCCCCCCTCTAGAGGATTGTCAGAGTCACACTGTGCACTTTCAATTGGTATCAGAGATAGGTTGATCATTAAAAGACTAACACCTTGATCAAAAAGACCTCCTACTCTTATTTTTTTACTATAAAAAATTTTATAAAGAAAATGAGTTCTAAGGATTATGTCTCAACAAGACCTCCAGTGTGTAACTTGAATAAGTTCACACTCTGGAAGGCTAGAATAAAATTATATATGAATTCTATTGATGAAGACATATTTGATGTCATTATTTTAGGTTCACCAACTCCATACAAGAAAGATGTTAGTGGGACTTCAACTCAGGAACTTGTGCCCAGGGCAGAGTGGACTGAAACAGAGAAAAAGGAGAAGGCATGTGATGTCAAATCTATGAATATTCTGGTCTCCACAATGTCAGATGACATCTTCCAGAAAGTTGATGACTGTCAATCAGCCAAAAAAATCTAGGAATCTCTTTCCAGAATGGTAGAAGGAAGTGCTGATGAAAGAAAGGACAGGAAGTCCCTTCTCATATCCCAGTATGAGAACTTTCAGAAGAAAGCTGAAGAGACAGTTAATGATATGCATAACAGATTCAGCATTAGCATTAATGAGTTCAGAGGCTTGGACAAGGAGATATCCTTGATTGAAATTAATGATAAAATCCTCGTGTGCTTCCCAAGCTCATGGGATTCAAGGATCTGGGTTATTAGAGAATCTAGATTCCATAGAGAAATCTCTACTGAAGCTTTGTTAGGAAAGCTTAAGTCATTTGAGATGCTTCTGAAAAACAGAGCTGAATCAAAGTTAAGGGAGACAACCCCGGCTCCTATCCGAAGGAATCTTGCTCTGAAAGCTACTGAAGGAGAGCCCTCTACTCCTAAAGCTGAGATGTTCAGTCTTATAGCAAGGAGATTCAGAAAGTGGGTCAAGACTGAAGACTCAAGGAGAAGAGAACGGAGATCAAAGCCCATAGATGATAAGACTCAAAGGAATGAGATTATCTGCTTCACCTGCAACAAACCAGGGCACATAACCCCTGACTGTCCACAAGAGCGAAGGGACAAGAGCAGCAACAAGGATGAGAAGAAGAAGTCTTTCAAAGGAAAGGACAAGAAGAAAGAGTTTCATTGCTGAAACCTGGAGTGACTCTGAAGCAGAGTTAAGCTCCTCATCATCTGAAAGTGATGATGAAGTTGAAGCTGAAGCAGCCTGCATGATGGTACTGGGGATGTCATCAGATGATGAAGAAGAACAGGTATCACTGTTTGATGATTTTGATTTTACTTCTGATGATTTTAAAACATGCTTTAAAGAATTCTGTAATGATTTTATTAAAATTCAAAAAGAATTAGAAGCGGGTAGGGAAGAATTGGAAAACCTTAAGAAAGATGATCTATATGTGAGAAATCAAGACCTAGTAGAAGAAATGGATAATAAAGAATCAGAATTAATTGAAATCAGAAAAGAAAATCTAAAGTTAAAGGAAGAGCTAGCAAAGGCAAAAGCCTTTGAGGACTCACTCAATGGGAGGAGTCTAAAACTCAGAGACATCACAAAAAATCTCTCCATGAGATTCATTCGCCTAGGGCTAGGAGCAGAGTCATCCACTAGCACAGAAATCCCTAGGAAATCTGCCTGGAAAAATCTAATTAACTTCATTAGACCTAGTGATTATGAATCATGCAAGGACAGTGCAAAAGCTAAGGGTCGGGAAGCTAATCAATCAAAGAAAACAACCAGAGATAATAAAACCAATCTTGACAAAGAAAAGAAATCTCAAGGGAAGAATAATACAGTTAAACTAGACAATCAAAAGGCTAAAGCCAAACCTAGGATGATAAAACATTATGCTGATCTTCTGTATTTAGATACCTTCTATACCCACTTTAAGTATAAAGATAATAGGTTTGAGAAACTCATTCTTTATCATCCAAAAGAATATCATGAAAGACCCTTCTATTCTTTCATTGAACCCTACAATGGTAAAAGCAAAGGGCCCAAGGTAACCTAGGTCCCTTCTAATGTTTGAATTACTTGTGCATGATTAGGTAGGGTCCCACTCAGGTGAAAATGGAGTGTGAAGAAAGATGTAGGTCTTGAATAAGAAACAAAATTCATCCAAGGGAGTGATTTCTGCCTTGAATCTTCCTTACAGTTCATAGATTTAATATCATAAACTTATTTTCAATAAACAAGATGGCTGGGAAAAACAGCAAGGATTTTCTAAAGAAAATATATCTGTTCATTCAGAGGTGCGTCGAATAGAAGTCGATGTACCATCGGCTTCTACTCGACGCTAGCGTCAAGAAGCACTCAGAGTGGATAATTCGAATAGAATTCGACGCAGCGTCAAGTTCATATCGACGCATACGTCGACTTATTGATTGCTGGTCAAGGTCGAGGTTGCGTCGATTTGAAATCGACGGAGCGTCAACAGGTCTCCGTCGACTTAATAATAACTGAACTATCTCGAAGCAACGTCGAATATGAATTGACGTAACATCGATATAACAGCGCGCGTAGAGTTGCTTCTAGAAGCAGTCTCAACATATTTTTGCGCGCCAAATATTAATTCTTATCGACGCAACTTTGACCTAAACCCTAAGTTGTGACGAATCAGCTTTCGAATTTTCCTCTCCTTGCTTTCTTGCTTTGTCCTCCTACAGCTCTCTCGTGTTCTTGTCCTCTCTTTCCCTTTCTCATTTTCTTTGTTTACTGCAGGTACACAATCACAGAAATAATGACCCCTCCCAAGGTCAATTCTGGATTTGACGTAGATGTGGATTCGTTCAATGCTACTGCCGAAAGTTTCAAGGCTATTCTAGGCCTTTTTTAGTATGCTGGTTTAACAAACTTATCTCTACCAGGTGTAAGATTCTAGATGTAGAACTTACATAATTCAAGGATAGTGTTTCTGTAGCAGATGATGGGTCTCTTCAAGGGACAATTTCTGGACAAGATGTCAGCGTATCTGAGGAAAGTCTCTCCCAAACAATTGATCTACCCACTGGGACTGACTCAGATGAATTATCAGGAGAAGAGACAAAGAATCTCTTGGAGATAATGCAGTTCAGGAAGGAGAAGCCAATTAATCTCAAGAAAATTAATCTGGCAGAAGAATGCAGATTCCTAGCTGACATAGTAGGAAAGGTGCTGCTGTGCAAAATATCTGCACATGATGCTATACCCAAGCAGCAACTGCAGATCATGGGTATTCTGGTACTACAGAAGAAGATAAACTGGGGGAAATGCCTCCTAAAGATGATTGAGCACAAATATGCCCACAAAGATGATGCTTATATGAGGATCACGAGCCAAGTGCTCTTCCACCACTACCCTAGTGTGTGCAAATCCAAGGGAGTGTCCATTCCTCCTAGAAAAAGGCTGAATATAAGTATCTTCTCAAAATGGACCAGACAGATCTTGAAGCCTGGTCAAGCTCTAGCTTCACCTCCTCCCTCTCCAACTCCACAGGACACAGCCCCAAATCTCCCACAGGATGCTATTCCAACACAACCATCTCCTCAGCAATAGCAACAACAACAACAACAAAACTCTCAATCCATCCCAACTACTTTAGTCCCAGAGCCAATACCTCACATTCCTCAACAACAACCATCCACTATTGCCTCAGACTCTCAGGTTGCTCCACCACCACCACCATCAATTCATATCTCTCCTGAAACCTACCATGCACTCTCTCCCATCCAAGAGGACTTACCACCATCACCTCCTCCATCCACCACACTTATCCCTCCAATTGACCTTGAGCAGGTCATCTCTAAAGCAGCTGGCTTGGCCTCCACTACTTTTGTTGATCTATTAGCCACTCAAGCCAGAAAATTTGATAGAAAATACTACCAAACGGAGGCTGAACTGCTAGACTCTAAAAGATCCCTCCAGGGCCTCAAGGACTTTATGTCTTCCTCCCTAATTACAAAGGAATTCTTAACCTCTCTTGCCAGCAAGGTTAAGAAGGGGGGAATATTATGGAGGAAGAAAGACCTGTCCTAGGGGTGAGTGGCCATGATAAAGGGAAATATAATGAAGTCCCTGAGAAAGTGACCATCTTCCAAGGTCCAAAGGTCCAGGGCGAGCCAGCTTCAGAGCATCAAGAAAAGCAGGAAAAAGAAATAGAGCCAGAGAATCAGGTGGAAATTGCTGCAGATAACCAGGGGGAGCTTCCATCTACTCAGGGGGGAGCCTGCCCCATATGTTCAAGATGAAAATATGCAGGATGAGGTGGCAAAGATTGTCATGGAAGCTGCTGATACTGCTGAGCTGAATGCACAAATTCAGGGGGAGCTTCTGAAAGATAATGTTGCTGAAAAAGCAGTAATGTCCTTTGAAGATGATGAGCCTCTGCAGATTGCTCCAAGGAAGGTTATTCCAAAATTCTTCTCAAGAAAAAGAAAAACTCCTGAGAAGGAGAAATGAAGCTCAGGTATTCTGTAATCATTATACTTCCTGGAAACAAACAACTGTGGAGATCAATATAATTTCTCGACAAATGAATGAAATAACTTGTAATTTCATTCTGTTATTTTCTATTGTCTTGAATGTATTTTCTGATTATGTAAAAGGAATATGTAAAATCACTTTAACCAATCTGTAAAATTTGTTAAGATAAATAGGGGGAGATTGTTGGAAAAAACTCATTGGATTTAACTTAACAAATTATCTAAAGTGATTTTATCTCTTGGGTTGTAATTATCCATTGTATAGTGAGGGTAATAAGGTCATTAGATGTCTTAGGATATCTCACTTAACTTACGGTGACAAGACCAGATCAAGACAAGCAGAATTTGGGTTAAGTTAATAATTGCGTCGAATAGAAATCGACGCAACATTGAATTGATGTCGACACTACTTAGACTAGAAGTATAAGCAACTCAACCTTCTGTCGAAGTAGATCAAGTCGACGCTACGTTGAAAGGATGTCGACGTAGAAGAAATGGACATGTCAAAGTATCATGAGAAGTCGACTCAGCTTATACTTCAACTCAACGCAGAAGAAAGAATCTGTCGAAGCCATCTGAAGTCAACGCAATATCAACTTTAATTTGACGCAGATGATGAAGTTCAGAATCAAGCTCTCAACTCAACGGTTACGTTGATAAGGTATCGACGCAACGTCGACAAGCAGATTTCAATCAGAGCAAGAATGAATTTGAAGCTTACAAGAACTCGAAGGTGCATCGATAAGAGAGAAAGAGAACTCGACGCAACGTCGAATACAGTCTAAAAAGGAAACCTTTTCAGCTGTCATTTTGGATCTCTCTCTCAAGGTTCACAATACTGAAGACCGTTCTACAACGGCTCATTTAATGTCTAGAATAGAAAGAAGCAATAAAGAAGACAACAAAAGCTTTCTTGGAAAGGATCGAGATAGTTGGCAGACGGGTCGAAACAAATGAGTAAATGAAGAGATATTGTCCAATGATATACCTTTTCAGGACATTCTAGAAGAGGAAACAAATTCAAATTTGATACAAGGACAATAAATAAGAAGAAGGCAGAGAGAAAAGATAGAGCATTCATTACAATTTCTCACGGCTGTCAATTAGGGTTTCCTCCTTCGTCTTCTTTCGACTGGACCCTAAAAGAGAAAAATAGAAGATCTGCTTTCACCCTCTCTCTCTCTCTCAGATCAGAAGAATAAAGGCTACTTCTCATCACTAATATACAACAGCCAGATTGTTGGAGTTACCATTGTGATCTAGAAGTGGTCAAACATGTAATGTCACTGCCAATGCGATATGAGCCTGCAGGGTCGCACATAAGAGCATGTGGAGAAGTTGGAAGATTGACTATGTTGGTAAAGGTTACCAATCACCATATAGAATGGGGGAAGTCCAGCAAATGTTGCTGTCTGAATTCGTCGGGTTTACACGGATAGAATTCGTCGGATTCGTCGAATTGTTCCGTGGAATCTAGACGAATTGTTACAGAGATCCTTAACTCGGCAAATGTTGCCGTCTGACATGATTCGTCGGATTCGTCGGGATTCGTCGGATTGTTCTGTGGAATCTCGACGAATTGTCACAGAGATCATTAACTCGGAAAATGTTGCCGTCTGATATGATTCGTCGGAATTCGTCGGATTGTCCCGTGAAAACTCGACGAATGCTGTTCCGTGGAATCCCGACGAATTGTAACAGAAGCCCCTATTTTGCTGTGTGGTCTGCGGATAACGATTCTTCTAGAAGTATGTTTATCCTTTGGGTATAAATATAACTTCTTTTAGGGTTCTCATTACTTACGAAATAGAAGCCGACGAAAGGAGTTCCGCTCGAACCCTAGACGGAAGGAGTTCCGTCTGAATCGCCTCCGCCGACTTCCTCTCCGACGATTATCGTCGGTGTTGTTCTTCCTGAAGCGGATCTAGCAATCCGTGGAAGCGCAAGGTGTAGTCTTCTTCTCCCGGCTGGTGTGGACTGGTGTAGAGACATAGACATTATTCTACGTGAGAACTCTTGCAAAGCCGACGAAGGCAATCTTCTTCTTGGAGCATCTAGGTTGGATTTGATCCAATCCCGCCAAGGTAATTTCAAACCTAGCACTTTGATTTACTTCTTGATTCAATATTCATGGTCGATCCGAATCTTTTGGATTGTTTCTCTTCATTTCCGCTGCGCCTACATTTGATGTATGGTTCTAGAAAAACCAACAGTGGTATCAGAGCTAGGTTCTGGTCATGAATGTTGTTTCAGAAGTTTGGTTATTCCAGTACGTGCAAATCTAGGTATTTAGAAGCGTTCTAAATGTCAAGATTTCTTCCTGGAATATCAAAAGTTGATGATTTTTCCATGGGAAATCGGTGGTGATTTAAAAAAAAAAAATTTTGAACCCCGCCAGGAACGTCTGGGATTTCGTGGTAATTTCTAATTGTTAGAAATTGTTGTCTCCTTAGCAGTAACCGTCCCTCAAGTGGTTAATGAACCCTTGTATTGTTTTGGATTTTGAATCCAACAATGAGAGACGAGCTTGTCTACTGCTTTAAGTCGAGTTGTCTTTGCCTTTGTCCAATGCATGTAAATCTGAAGATTTGGAAGAGTTCTAAATGTCCAGATTTAGCCCTTTCGTCTATCAAAGGTTGATAGTCTTATGTTGTGCACATAAGGGATGCATGTGGATTTTAGAAAGCTTGTTTTTCTGTTGATGTGCACTTGATCAAATGTTGATCATGGTTAAGTGTTAACTTATTATTAAAAATTAAAATCCCTTCATCAAATATTAAGTGTTCGGATGCCTTCCGATGGATGACACTCTTCCTGCCTCGATCGATGAAGTGTGAGCTTGCCAAAGCAAGGTGCATTAATCTATCTTGGTAAGGGTGCGAGCGGATAATTGTGATATCCCACTGTCGACATCGGGTCTAACTTAACTAGGTGACCTCAAAGGTTGAGTGCCTAGAGGCATAGGGTTGGCATGCACCATATGATGGATGCGAATAAGGAGTTATTCACCAGCCATACAAGAGTTGCATGAGGATGCAATTGGCAAGCGTTGCCTACCTAAATAACCGCATTATGAGAGGAACGCCAAAGCGGACTCGTGGTGTTGGTGAAATACGGATCTTGTCCACTAAGAGAGTAGCTCGCATGGACTCTCCGAATTGATAGTGAGGGCTATCAATTTGAATAAAATAGTGGGAGTATTTAATTGAAGTCCAAATTAAAATAAATTGTATTTTGAAATTAAGGTGCTGATTAAATTCTGCATGAATTCTTGTAGAATTCCATGGCAAGTGGTTCACATTCCACCTTGTCCCTGAGAGCTATCCTTGAGAAGGACAAGCTTAGTGGGACAAACTACATGGACTGGTATAGGAACCTGAGAATTGTTCTCAGGCAAGAGCGAAAGCTCTACGTCTTGGAAGAAGAAGCCCCCGAGGTGCCGACCGGGAACTCGTCCCGTGTTGATAAGGATGCTTATAAGAAGTATACCGATGACGCCTTAGACGTCGAGTGCCTTATGCTTGCCACCATGAACTCTGAGCTTCAGAAGCAACACGAGAACATGGGGTGCAAGGAGATTGACGAGCACCTAAAGAAAATGTTTCAAGGGCAAGCTCGTCAAGAGAGGTTCGATGTCACGAAGGCATTATTTCAGTGCAAAATGGGAGCTCGAGACTCAGTTGGTACTCACGTACTCAAGATGATTGGGTATATAGAGAACCTGGAGAGACTGGGTTTTCCTCTGGGTCAAGAGTTGGCCACAGATCTTATCCTGCAATCGTTGCCGGATAGTTATGAGCAGTTTGTCTTGAACTACAACATGAATGAAATAGACAAGACACTGCCCGAGCTCCTAGGCATGTTGCGAACTGCCGAGATAAACATGAAGAAGGCCAAGCCTGCTAGTCCCATATTGATGGTACATAAAGGCAAGGGTAAGGCCAAGGGCTTCAAGAAGACGAAGGTGGGACCTAAGTCACATCTTGAGCCCAAATCTTCTGCGCTGAAAAAGAAGAGCACCGTGAAGGAAGGGAAATGCCACCACTGTGGCAAGGCTGGTCATTGGAGGAGGAATTGTCCTTCGTACATTGACGGTCTGCGGAAAATGAAGGGAGGTATGACTTCCGCTTCGAATATTTACGTTATAGAGATAAACCTTTCTGCTCCTTCATCTTGGGTATTGGATACCGGATGTGGTTCTCACATTTGTACAAATGTGCAGGAACTGGGAAGGAGGAGATTGCTGAGTAAAGGAGAGGTGGACCTGCGCGTCGGCAATGGAGCAAGAGTTGCTGCTGTAGCCGTAGGGGTTTACCGTCTTTCTTTGCCCAGTGGGCTTGTAATAGAACTTAATAATTGTTATTATGTTCCGGCTATAACTAGAAACATTATATCCATTTCATGCTTAGACATGATTGGATTTTCTTTTATAATTAAGAACAATTGTTGTTCTATATTTAAGAATGATGTTTGTTATGCTGTAGCTCAATTGTTTAATGGTCTTTATGTTTTGAACCTGGACCATCCAATCTATAATGTAGATAATAATAAAAGACTAAGAACAAATGACTCAAATCCTACATATCTCTGGCATTGTCGTTTGGGCCATATAAACGAGAAGCGCATATCCAAGCTCCATAAAGATGGACTATTGGACTCATTTGATTATGAATCATTTGAGCGATGCGAGTCTTGTTTGTTAGGCAAGATGACTAAAGCCCCTTTCACTGGTTATACTGAGAGGGCTGAGGATCTCTTGGGTGTTGTACATAGTGATGTATGTGGACCCATGAGTTCTATGGCTAGAGGTGGGTATTTCTACTTCGTTACATTTACTGACGATTTCAGTAGATACGGATACGTGTATCTTATGAAGTGCAAATCCGAAACTTTTGAAAAGTTCAAATAGTTTAAGAATGAAGTGGAGAACCAATTGGGTAAAAAGGTTAAAGCACTCCGATCTGATCGAGGTGGCGAATACCTGAGTCATGAGTTCCGTGATCATCTGAAAGAGTGTGGTATTGTATCACAGCTCACTCCACCTAGGACACCGCAGCATAATGGTGTGTCTGAGAGGAGAAATCGTACTCTATTAGACATGGTGCGGTCGATGATGAGTCATGCAGACTTGCCTGTTTCCTTTTGGGGTTTTGCTTTAGAGGCTGCTGCAATAACACTGAATCGCGCTCCAACGAAAACGGTTCTAAAGACACCATATGAGATATGGACTGGGAAGCGTCCTAGTATGTCATTCATTAAAATTTGGGGCTGTGAGGCATACGTACGACGTCAAATGCCTGACAAGCTGGAACCCAAATCAGATAAGTGTTATCTGGTGGGATATCCTAAGGAAACGAAAGGATATTACTTTTACCTACCGTCTGAGGGCAAAGTGTTTGTCCCAAGGACGGGTGTCTTCTTGGAGAAAGAGTTTTTGTCAAGAAAGACGTAAAAGGTAGAACTTGAAGAAGTTCAAGAACCACAAGTAGTGAATGAACCAGAATTGGATTCTGAGCCAGGACTACAAGATGTTGTAGCTGGAGAACCTGCTCAAGAGACACAAGTCCTACGTAGATCTGGTAGACCAAGATTTGAGCCTGAGAGATATGGATTTCTCGTGTCTCAAATAGGTAATGTGTTGCTTATGGATCATGATGATGAACCAGCGACCTACCAAGAGGCTATGAATGGACCGGACTCCGACAAATGGCTTGAGGCTATGAAATCCGAAATGGACTCCATGTATACAAACCAAGTTTGGAACTTGGTGGAACCACCTGAAGGGGTACGACCCATAGGGTGCAAGTGGGTCTTCAAGAAGAAGACCGACATGGATGGGAATGTACAGACATTCAAAGGGCGATTGGTGGCTAAGGGTTTCAAGCAAATTCATGGTGTTGACTATGATGAGACCTTTTCCCCTGTTGCCATGGTAAAGTCCATTAGGATATTGCTTGCTATTGCTGCGTATTATGACTACGAGATCTGGCAGATGGATGTCAAAAAGGCTTTCCTAAATGGAAACCTCCTTGAGAAAGTGTACATGACACAACCCGAGGGTTTTGTATCCCCAAATGAAGCCACTAAAATATGCAAGCTGAATAGGTCCATCTATGGATTGAAACAAGCCTCTAGAAGTTGGAATCTTCGTTTTGATGAGAAGATCAAAGAGTTTGGTTTTGTCAAGAATGAAGATGAACCGTGTGTTTACAAGCGAATCAGTGGGAGCATTGTTGTCTTCTTGATATTGTATGTAGATGACATACTGTTGATTGGGAATGACATACCTACCCTGAAAGTTGTTAAGAACAACCTAGGGAACTGCTTTTCTATGAAGGACTTGGGTGAAGCGACTTACATACTCGGTATTAAGATCTATAGAGATAGATCGAAGAAGTTGCTGGGTTTGACCCAGAGTACGTACATTGAGAAGGTGTTGAAGCGGTTCAACATGCTTGAGTCCAAGAAAGGATTTTGCCCATGTCTCATGGTGTAAATCTCTCTAAGGACCAGTGTCCAAAATCTTGTGAAGATAAGGACCGCATGAAATTGATTCCATATGCTTCGGCAATTGGGTCAATCATGTATGCAATGTTATGTACTCGACCCGATGTCTCTTTTGCTTTGAGCATGACTAGTAGGTATCAGTCTGATCCTGGTGAATGTCACTGGATAGCCGTAAAGAATATCCTGAAGTACTTGAGAAGGACTAAGGATGTATTCTTGGTGTATGGTGGAAAGGAAGAGCTCGTTGTAAGTGGTTACACGGATGCCAGCTTCCAAACTGATAGGGATGATTCGAAGTCTCAGTCAGGGTTTGTGTTTTGCCTGAATGGAGGAGCTGTGAGCTGGAAGAGTTTCAAGCAAGAGACAGTTGCTGATTCTACAACTGAGGCCGAGTATATCGCTGCGGCAAATGCAGCGAAGGAGGCTGTATGGATTAGGAAATTCATAGGCGAGCTAGATGTAGTTCCTAGCATTGTTGGTCCCGTAGTTCTCTACTGTGATAACAATGGTGCAATTGCACAATCTAAGGAACCTAGATCCCATCAGCGCTCCAAGCACATACTTCGGCGGTTCCATCTTATTCGTGAGATTGTCGAACGAGGAGATGTGAACATTTGCAGAGTGCCGACTGAGGAGAGTATTGCAGATCCACTGACAAAGCCTCTCGCGCAGAGAAAGCATGATGGTCATACTAGATCAATGGGTATACGATACCTGAGTGATCAACTCTAGTGGGAGTCTTGTGTGTTGCATGTAAAATAAATATTCTGTTGGCTGTTTATTATTTATTCATATGATGAATAGTGTACCAATTATTTCTTTTTACAATTAATGGCAAGCTCTTTTATTACGATATACTGTTTCTATATGATAGAATAAAATTCATGATAAATACCCTTAGAATGTTCGCTTCCATAGGACATCAAGTACGTGACTTGAATGTGAGAGCCTATGATTTCGAAGCTTCATTCTTAAAAGGTCCCTGGTCGAGGTATCATCATAGAAGCTAAGGGTGATGATGATACATTAAGACTAGCATGTGTGTTGACTGATGACCGGTTCTCACATGTCATGATATTGTGATATCAAGTCATCACGTGGGTACTTGTTAGTGAACAAGTTGTACTGGACAGACCCAACCTGAGACTACTTTGTGGATTGTTACTTAAAAGTGTCACAAGTAGGTCTTATTTGACAATGGTGTTGTGGTCCTTTGACCTGAAGTCACAGCATTCATCGAGTGAGGAAGAGCGTGCTTTGATGTCATCTAAAGTCTTCCTTGAAGAAGGTTGATGATAAGGGTGGTCGTTGGGTACGTTACGAATCATTTGGGTGTTTGGGTGTGAGCAGATATGGGATTTGTCCTCCTATATAACAGGAGTTGCATCCATGGGCCCCTTGATGGAATTGGACTGAGAAATGCATGACCATGCTTGGTAGAGTCAATATGTGATATTGAGCTCACCATTCTCTGGAAGTCCGTTCTAGATCAAGAAACTTGGATTGAGCTATTATGAGGGTGACACGGTCCATGCCTCTAGTTCTTTCCGGATGTAAGGGACAAAGGGACAAAGACAACGCTGGAACATTGGTCATAAAGGCTTTTGAGTTATGAACTCTTATTGCTTGGGGAGCAATGATGCATTGCTAGATGCCGCTCATTATTTGTGAGGTTTTTGTTTGATACTTTTAAGATCAAGTGGGAGACTGTTGGAGTTACCATTGTGATCTAGAAGTGGTCAAACATGTAATGTCACTGCCAACGCGATATGAGCCTGCAGGGTCGCACATAAGAGCATGTGGAGAAGTTGGAAGATTGACTATGTTGGTAAAGGTGACCAATCACCATATAGAATGGGGGAAGTCCAGCAAATGTTGCTGTCTGAATTCGTCGGGTTTACACGGATAGAATTCGTCGGATTCGTCGGTATTCGTCGGATTGTTCCGTGGAATCTCGACGAATTATTACAGAGATCCTTAACTCGGCAAATGTTGCCGTCTGACATGATTCGTCGGATTCGTCGGGATTCGTCGGATTGTTCCGTGGAATCTCGACGAATTGTCACAGAGATCATTAACTCGGAAAATGTTGCCGTCTGATATGATTCGTCGGATTGTCCCGTGAAAACTTGACGAATGCTGTTCCGTGGAATCCCGACGAATTGTAACAGAAGCCCCTATTCTGCTGTGTGGTCTGCGGATAACGATTCTTCTAGAAGTATGTTTATCCTTTGGGTATAAATATAACTTCTTTTAGGGTTCTCATTACTTACGAAATAGAAGCCGACGAAAGGAGTTCCGCTCGAACCCTAGACGGAAGGAGTTCCGTCTGAATCGCCTCCGCCGACTTCCTCTCCGACGATTGTCGCCGGTGTTGTTCTTCCTGAAGCGGATCTAGCAATCCGTGGAAGCGCAAGGTGTAGTCTTCTTCTCACGGCTGGTGTGGACTGCTGTAGAGACGTAGACATTATTCTACGTGAGAACTCTTGCAAAGCCGACGAAGGCAATCTTCTTCTTGGAGCATCTAGGTTGGATTTGATCCAATCCCGCCAAGGTAATTTCAAACCTAGCACTTTGATTTACTTCTTGATTCAATATTCATGGTCGATCCGAATCTTTTGGGTTGTTTCTCTTCATTTCCGCTGCGCCTACATTTGATGTATGGTTCTAGAAAAACCCAACACAGATCTCAATAGAAGAAAAGCAGAACATGGTCTGAATCTCATAATCCTTGCAAAACATCACTATCAAAAATAAGGATTCATTATTCACAAAACCAGAAAAGAGAAAACTGAAGCACAAGGCTTCACAGAATTCTGAGAACAGAATTCTCTCTCTTTCTTTCTCTTCCTTCTTCACTTTCTCCTCAACTGTAAAAGAGTTTTAAGAATCCCTCTTCCAAAGGATTCAGTGGTTCAAGATCTCCTTATCAAAAGATCTGGTTGGTTCAAGATCTCCTTATCAAAAGATCTAGTTGGTCCATGATTTCCTTATCAAAAGATCAGTGGTTCTAAGAGTCTCCTTATCAAAAGACTTAGACACAGGTGGTGCATTCCTACCAGGTGGTAGAAGAGAGGACTACCCATATTTTGGGGAACCTCTATAAAATCTTTGGTGTTTGTGTTGTGCTTTTCTGTTTTGTCCCAATTTTCTTTCTTAGCATTTTTATTCCTGCAATAATTATTCTGCATGTGTGTTGCTTGTGAGCATAATTCCTTAGTGTGTTTTGTTGTATACACAGTTAATATAGAAATATTTTAAATCTCTATTCACCCCCCCCCCCCCCTTTAGAGGAATCTCAGAGGCACACTGTGCACTTTCACTAATGAATCTTGAGAATTGATTTTATAATTTGAATTTGATTTTTATTCTCATTTACATATATGTCATGAACATATTTTATTAGTTATCTTCCTTTTCTAGCATAAAACTTCATTTCTAGCTTTATTGTTTCGCTTTGTAATTGCAGTTGTGCGGTGAGAGAATGCATAGAACTATAGTTTATATCTCTGATCTTTCGTCTAGCAATATTGATGTAATAGCAATCATGTTTATCAATTAGCTGCTGGTTTTTCATTTATAGAATGTAGTCGAGGCAATGCAGTTGGTCGTCAGAGAGTAGTGGCGATGCCTGTGGTAATTATAAGGACAACGGGAGCTGCTCTTCGATGAAGGAGCTGGTGAGCTCTATAGCTGCTGCTGGTGTTGTTGTTGCAGAAATGGCGGTGTATGGTGGTATGGAGTAGTTGCCGTAACAAAAGCGCATGTATCAGACTGATGGCTTCATTTTTCCCCTTTCAGGAAGAGTTTTGATGAGGTGAGGTAGTGTCTTATGCCTAAGTTTCTAGCAAGCTTTTTCATACACCTGGTGATGAAGAATCAAATTGTGTTAGAAGTTTTATGTTGTGCTTCCAACATCTAACCTTTTTTCAATCTCCATGTTGATGTGTTCGATCAGTGGCATCAGTATCACTTCGGCGAGCTAGAGGAGGATAAGGAGGGAGAGCTGGTGGTGTCTAAGATATTATATCAGACACAGCCGAGGCAGTGCAGTTGGTCGTCGGAGAGGAGCGCCGCCGCCGGTGGTAATTATAAGAGTTTGATAAAGATTCATTGTTTACCTACTTGACATATCACTGCACATTTTGATGGGTCTTAAAATGTTTTAATTCATGTTGTTAAACATTTCTAGAAACACAGCACGACATTCATGCATAGAAAACAATGGTATATTCAATTGAAATAGTTCTCAATCGAGAAACATGATTCGGATCATGTCTCTAAGAAACATACTATACCCGAGCATGTTGAGAATCAAGGCAAACAACTTAAGGGAACTTATGAGACGTCCCCTGGTCCTAATGAAAGACGTCAGCGGACTCACAGTATCTCCCCAATAGATGGCAAAAGCAGATTGGACAGGTAATTTTTTAGAATGATGACGGGTAGTAATCACCTCAACTTTTTCTGAGCACACACTAGCCATATAAGGTATTTTTCACATGAATGTGAGTTATATTACTAATAATTTATTAACTTCATACTTAAATTCATGCATTGGTTACTTCATACTTAGGGGTTGTTTTGGTGCTAATACCAACTTTTTGTAGTTTGAGCTGAATTCTTCAATTGCTGCCTTTAGTAGAAATAATTTAATTTAGGGGTTGTTTTGCTGCCTTTATGAATTGAAAAGCGACTGTCAATTCTGGACGGAGAAATTGATGTGATTAGTAGCCTCTCGGCTGATCTACAGAAAAAGGTAATCATTGTGAGCTTGTTTGTATTGTTTAAAATAAACTATGTCTAGAGAAGATTTATGTATGAAATTTAATAAATCTCATTTTTTTGTAGTTAAAATAATGTATTGATATAATTTGGTTTAGATATATCATTACTTAAGTACTGGCAAGCAAAGCCAACAGAATCTCTATGCAGGAATGCTGGTGAAATGCTTCACCATTTCTCTCTTACAGACAGGTCTTTCATTTCCCTTTCCCTTTGAATCAAGCTGATGATTTTACCATTCTTTCTATGTATTTATCGTTTACTATTGGTTGATGCTATCTTTATGTAGCTGCATGTCTTAATGCGGATGAGTTGTTGATGAAGATTATAGATGGCCGGAGGGAGGGGATGGAGATC
This sequence comes from Dactylorhiza incarnata, assembly GCA_033032865.1. Lineage (NCBI taxonomy): Eukaryota > Viridiplantae > Streptophyta > Magnoliopsida > Asparagales > Orchidaceae > Dactylorhiza > Dactylorhiza incarnata. Next base: position 150,014 of record JAWHQI010000531.1, on the reverse strand, counting down.
GGCTGGAGTTGGTCATACGCGAGAGGGCGCTTCGGGATGTTGCTCGTTGTGTCGCAAAAGAAGGCTGGGTTCAGTTACAACCTTTAGCTGATGATGGACGAGTACAAGACCTTTGTCGGTCCTGAGACGTCAGACATGATACCTATTTGTTAAATATAGATATTTTTCATGTATTCAGTTTAATTATAATTGAAATAATATTACTATGTATTGAGTAGTTTAGGCTATCTCCTACCCTCTTTTTTTCTATTAATAAAATAACTTATTCTATTTGCGCTTGAGTATTAACTTTATTATTGTTTCTGAATTTCTAAAATTGAATTCTAATGAATACTAAATGAAATAATTATATGATTTTTTTGTGGAATTAAATAGAATTTAGTTTAAAATACACACTAAAACTTTATTTAGTGACAGAATCCATTCGGTCACCAAAACTTTATTTAGTGACTGAATCAACTTGGTCACTAAAAGTTCATTTGGTGATCGAACCAATCCGGTCACTAATATTACATTTAGTGACCAAATTAATTTGGTAACTAAAACTTTATTTGGTCACTAAAACCTCTTTAGTGACTGTAATTATTTTGGTCACTAAATATATACAATTAGTGACAAAAAACTTTTTGATCACTAATTACATTTAGTGGCGGGGCATTTGTGACTGTCTCGTGACGGACTGGATTTGGTCACTAATTGTCTTTAGTGACCAAAATCTAATCTTTAGTGACGAAAATTTTCGTCACTAAAAGTCAGAGGAGTGCTCTAATCATCATGCTTTATCTAACATATGAGGAGGGTCAGGAGCAACTCAAAATGGTGGTGTTTTGATGTCCAGATCGAGTTCTAGGAGGAATGGTGGCGCCAGGAGGTTGTTGACATGAAATTGTTGCATGGGGTCACCAGAGCACCATGGGATCATGCATCTTATTCATTATGTGTCACAAAGTGATATATAGACGAATGTTGGGGTTGTGGAGGTCTTAAAACGATGAGAGTGATTGTACTGAATGAGGCTGACACCTCTTCCTCTTCCCCATGACAGTCCAGGATCTCTAGGGCTCATTTTTGGATGCTTGCCTCCTTGGAAATGAGGGGGAGTAACTCCTCCACCTCCCAAGCCAAAGAATGGTTGATGAAAGATAATTTCCTTCTTGGCATAATCAATTGTTACTTGGTGTTTTGCCAATCAATCCATACCCAGAATCATATCGAAATGGTCAAGAGGAAAGATAATGAGATTGGCCTCGAACCTCCATTCTCCAATTTTTACGTTACCATGGACATCACTATCAACTTTGACTTTTTCACCATTGGGTAAACTTATACAAATGTCTTCTTCTAGTTTTTTTTAGGTAGTGATAATTGACTAGCTATCATATCAGATATGGAAGAGTGTGCAGCGCAAAAAATCAAACAGTGCAGTGGTAGAACTATCTTCAAACATTATAGTACCTGTTATCACATCAGTCGCTCCTCGGGCTGCCTCCCGATTTATCTCAGCGAGACTGAGTTGGTGGCTGCTGCCTCAGTCTCTCGATTGACTGCCCCTCGATTTCCTTCCTCTTTGGATAGTTTCTAATGAGGTGGCCTGACTGGTGACAGTAGACACAAGTGTTGTCTCTCCTGTCCGAAGTGCATGCACACCAATGTTGCTTGTTGCAATTAGGACATGTCGGGGTAGGCTGCATTTGCATCTCTTTAGTTTGACAATATCAAATCTCATATTGTATTTGATCATACATGTCTTGGGTATAGTGTGCAGGTTTGCATGTGTGAAACCGTCTAGAATTCTGTTCTCAGTGATCTACCGCCGGGTGCTAGTTCTACCGCTGGCGCTAGCCATTGCGTCGAGACAGATGCCATCTCAGCAGTGTCGTCGAGAAGACTTAGTGTCTCAATGGATTCATCGAGAGGCCTACCGTCGCGCGCTAGTCCTGCCGCGGGCGCTAACCAGCGTGTCGAGATGAATGCCATCTCAGCGGTGCCATTAAGAAGATTTATTGTCTCGACGGATTCATCTAGAAGATTACCGCAGCGTGCTAGCCTACCGCCGCATGCTAGCTCTACCGACGCTGCCGTCGAGAAGGATTTAACGCTGCTGTCGAGAAGGATTCGACGTTGCTGTCGAGAAGGATTCGACGTCATTACTACCGTGAAGCGCCAAGCCTACCGCGTAGCGCTATCCAAAGACAGCAAGAGAATGTTCTTCGGCACCTTCCTGATTTTGTGTTGGACAGCTGGCAAAAGCGCATAAAGATACTACCGCCACGTGGTAACTCTACCATCGGCAGCAACTTAAAGAATCAGTATATAAGCGTTCTTTTCTTTTCCCAAGGTGTGGCTGCCGAAACCTAAAAGAGGAAGTCAGATGTTTCGCCGTTTCTGCACCAAGGAGCCATCACCGGAAGAGAAGAACCCTTTCCCTCAAGCTTTAACGAAGAAGGTCATCGGAGTGCGGAATAAGAACGAGAATCTGAGCACCAACGAGCGCTTCCCACACGAAGATCAAAAGCATCGTTCGCTCACCGCATCTGGAGACATACGTAGAGGGAGCACAACTTCTCATCTCTTCTACTTCTTCTCTTTTATTGTTTTACATTTTGGTGTGTGAAATCGTCCGGTGTAGACGTCGGAATCCGATTTGGAATCCGTGGAAATCAATCGGGGAGGTCGTCAGAATTCAGGGAGGATTCCGTGGGAAATCGTCCTGGGAGGGCGTCGAGATCTGGGAGATCTCGTGGGCTCTAAGACCCTTTCTGGGAGAAAGGTGAAGAGCCGACTCGAAGACTTTTTCGGAGAGGAAATGTAGAGAGCCAACCGGTCCTTGGATTAGGGTCAGTATAGAAAACCAAAGATTTAATATTCGTCGCCTCTGATCTCCGGTGTCTTGGAGATCTAAGTGTATTTGTATAAACAATGTTTTAATATGTAATAAAATAATGTTGACATATTTTATTATATAACCTGCTGTGTTTTCTGAAAGAATATTAGTTGTTGTAGTGCTTTTTCCCGAAATATTATTATTGCGGGTCGCTTAGGGCTCTTGGTAGACCGGTTTACTTGAACCACCTTAGCTCGGGAGCTAACCAAGCGCGCAAACAGTCAATTTGAGATTCGTTGATTACACTGGGACTTTTTAGCGTGGAAACCCGGAAAGGGTAAAAAATCACGTGGTCGAAGCTGTGCCGACCAAACTTCCACTATCTTCTGGGGGGGTTACAATTAGAGATTCAGAAGTCGAGCGCGACAGGCCGCTGCTCGTTACAATATCAGAGAGAGAGAGAGAGAGAGAAAGAGAGAGAGAGAGAATGTTCCGAGGGCGACAGGCCACCTCTCGGAAGAAAAACTAAGTCATTTCCTTCTGAGAACGGTAGAGAACGAAAGTGAGAATGCCTTGTCCGCTTTCGTGGAGACGAAAGTGAGACAGCCTTGTCCGCTTTCGTGGAGACAAAAGTGAGAAAGCCTTGTCTGCTTTCGTGGAGACGAAAAACTTCAAGTCCGCGAAGGAGATCTTCAAGCTCCGAAGGGGAAATTCGTGGAAATCTTCAAGGAGCTCTCTCTGGGCATTCAGGTCGGATCCTCTCAAATGAAGCCTGGGGGGTCCTTTTATAGCTTTGGCCAGGGGTAGCCCGGTAATTTTGCCGTTGTAACCACCGTAACCACCTGGGAGGACGAATCATATTTTCCGGTTCGGAGTCCACGGATCACCATTTTTCGTAAATGACCATGCTGCCCTTCGAGGAAAGGCGACAAGCTGTTCCTGAAAAGTGAGAAACTGAAAAGACAAAAAGTGAGTGAGCCGAGTCCGGAAAGTGAGCGAGTCGGAAATGTGAGAAGTCAGAAGCGATAAAAAGTGAGATAAGCGCGCTCAGAAGCGGTCTGAGCACGCAACGATCGGGGAATTACTCCGAACAGAGCCCGGAGCCCGAAAACGGGCGGCGGGTTGAAAGAGGGGGGACTCGCCCGAATCTTACTACGGGGGAGAGCGGTTCGACCGCCCCTGAAGGTGGGCGTGGCGTGGCCGCGCCCGAGGGAGGAGGGCGACTCCTCTCGGCCGCACCCCTAAAAAAGGGGGGTGCAGCTAGGCCGCACCCCAAAGGGGGGTGCGACTTGTCCGCACTCAAAGGGGGGTGCGGCGTGGCCGCACCCCCAAGGGGGGTGCGGCTTGGCCGCACCCCTCATGGGGTGCGGCTTGGCCTCACCCCGAGAGGGGCTCGGCGCTACCGGGCGGTAGCGCCGGGCAGTAGCGCCGCGCTTGCCGCGGGTGTTACCGCGGGGTAGCGCCGGGAGGTAGCGCCGCGCTTGCCGTGGGCGCTACCGCGCGCGTCCCGCTCGCCGGCGGGAGGCGTCGTCGTGCACGTTGCGGTTGGCGGCGGTTTCGGCTTTAACCTCCCACTCTCCCCTACTAAAGTAATGGGGAGAGTGGTTTATGGGAGTAACCACCATCCGGTTCTCTCATAAATGAGAGCTCATGATGAATCCCCATCATAAGCCCCCCAAACCTTCGGAGTCCGATCCTCCGTGTGAAGGAGTGTGAATGTTTCATTCTTCTTGCTTTGACTCCGGTTATCATTGTTGTCGGCGTGCGGCGCGTTGAACCATGGTGGAGGTAAGCTCGTTATTTTCGTTTTGTTCGCAAAGAAAGGAGGAGATGGCGGAGCACGCCCGCGAGGGTGGTTTTGACCGAGGCTGCAGGGCGTCGGGAGGGTGCGCGCCCACGCGTGGGCGGAGCCGACCGTGGGAGCGAGCCCGCGCGTGGGTGCTGCCGGCCGCGGGATTGAGTCGGCGCGCACGCACGGCGCTGCTGATCGCGGGACCGGGGCGTCGGCGGCCTCCGTGGCCTGTATGCGCCGCCGGCCGGCGGGGGGGGGGGGGGGGGGGGGGGGGGGGGCGCACGCTCCCCCACGCGTGTGGCGGTTGGCCACGCGCGCGCCCCCACGCGTGCGTGCGGCGGTTAGCCGCACGCGCGCGGCGGTTGGCCGTGCATGCGCGCGGCGGTTCGCCACGCGTGCGCGCGGCGGTTTGCCACGCATGCGCGCGGCGGTTTGCCACGCATGCGCGCGGCGGTCGGCCGCGCGCGTCCCCCCGCGCGTGCGTGCGCGGCGTTTTCCCGTGTGCTTTTGCGCGGCGTTTTTCCGCGTGCTTTTGCGCGGCCGTTTGCCGTGCGCGTCCTCCGCGTGCGGTGGTTAACCGAGCACGCGGGGTGCCGGGTGCGTGCGTCTTGCCGCTCGTGCGGTTTGTCGCGCGCGAATTGCGTCGCTCGCATGAATCGTTGCTTTTATGCGGTTGGTTGGCATAACTGCGCGCTGGCGGGCTGAATTCGCTTGATGCGCGTCTTTCGGGATCCTTATTCATACGTATTTATTTTGTTGGATATAAGCGCTGACGCGCGCGAACTTTCCTTTGCAGGCTTAGAAACGAAGTGGTCAGTCGAGACCGATGCGCATGCGCTCTAATCTTGACGGCGCGCGAATTGGCATATGGCGGAAGCGGTTCGGGTTGCCCCCTGATGTTGAGGTGAGGATCCCAGGGGCGGAAGAGCGCGCCCAAAATCCACCGACCGGTTTTATGGCCCTTTCGGAGAGCTGCTTGAAGTCCGGGTTTCGCATTCCTCCACCCGAGGAGGCCGTCGAGATATTCCGGTTCTGCGGTGTTCCGATTACCCAGTTCACACAGGCGGGGATGACGAACATTATGGGGATGGTGGTATTCTTCCGGGAACACAGCACGCGCTTTTCGCTGGAGATTTTCAAAGATTGGTGCAAGGTTTCTACTGACTCGGGTGGTCGTATTGAGGTTCGGAGCAACAAAAGCTGGTTTCACTTTGGGGCGAAGGCTGATTATCGTCATGGGAACACTCTTTACGGGTATGTCCGGAACCGATGGGAGCTACCGGAGTGATGGAGATCGCTTCCTGGACGCTATCGCCGGCAGACTGGTCGGGAAGATGAGTTCCTTCCTATCCCCGGTTTTCCTGGCCGAGAGGGGCTGTCGAAGGCCTTGCTTTCCATTTCTGGTTGCGTGGATGAACGTCGACTGCACTTGGTGGGACTTTCCTGGGATCCCGAGCGGGAGGCTGCTGTTCCCTTGGATCGTGGGAAAAATAGGAAGATCGTTATCAAGAACGGCCCTTCCGGTCCGCGCCCTGTTCCATTGGCGCCTATGAGTCACGATTGCGAGGCCGGCCCGAGCCGTCCTAGGAGTGAGACGGTTTCATCCGATCCGGAGGTGGAGATTTTGGCGTCTCCTAGTGCCGACCAGGTCCCGCCGGAGGATTTGCCGCCACCACCTCCCCTCATGCCGGCGAAGCGTGTTTCTTCCTCACTTCAAGCGATGGCTTGTGCGGTAAGTGAAGCTCTTCTTTCTTGATCTCAGCGTTTACTCTCCGTTCTTATTTACGCTTGCTAACCGTTCGACTTTTGCTTGCAGGCAGAGGCTTTGACCAGCGTTGCGCTCACATCAAACGATCATTATGTGAGCCTCAAGGACAACTACTTCGCTCTTCAGGAGGAGTTACGCGTGGCGAGGTGTGACATGTCCGTTTTGCATAGGAAGAGGGACCATGGCGCAGCTCATATCAAGCAGTTGGAGGGTGAAGTCGAGAAGCTGCGAGCAGAGTGCGGCGGTGATAATGTGCTCGCCCAGGATGCCCTTCGTCAACTATCGGACGCGCAGAGGGAGATGTTTCGCCTGGAGGGGGAGTTAGGCTTCCTACGGAGCGAGGTGGACCGACTGTCGTCGATCGAGCAGAGTCTTGAGGAGGCCAAGGCGACTGGAGTAGCCGAGTACAAGGATTCTCTCACTTTTGCGGAAGTGCGTTTCCAGATGGTTGAAGAGATTCGTGCCGAGGTGATGACGAAGGAGGTAGAGCCCCTGATAGCGGACGAGTGCGAAGTCTCTTTTCAGAGAGGCATTCAGAAGACTCTTCGCATGATGGGGAGGAGGTTCGGGTGCGACACCGCTGGCCTCAGAGCCGGAGATCTTTCCGGGGATGACTACTCGGACGTGGCCGAGGACTGATGTTGTTTATCTTTCATTTTCTTGCTTTCAGCTTTGTTGTTTGTTTGCGTGTTTGTCGGATGTGGTTGTATCTCCTTTATTGCATGTGTTGTACTTATTTTCCTGCATGATCTTGTCAATCTGGTTGTTAGCACCTGCACAGTTTGATTGTTTTCAAAATTACAGATGAGTTTGCACGGGTCTGAGCCCGGAGCTTTTATACTACTTTGCACGAGTCTGCGCTCGCAGTTTATATATATATACAACTAGCTTGCACGAGTCTGTGCTCGCGGCTTTTACATAAAAAATTAGTTTGCGCAAGTCTGTGCTTGCGGCTTGGCCGGTGAATAGCGGGTGTATTCAAACCGAGGATGAACGTAAGGGGGGCAGGCCCCTACGACACAGGGACTCGACGACGGAGGAGAAGGGCGAACCTTCAATCGACGGCAGTGCAAAGTCCCCGGGGCAGGGCCCCGAGGTGGCCGGTGAATAGCTGGTGTATTCAAACCGGGGGTGAACGTAAGGGGGGCAGGCCCCTACAACACCGGGACTCGACGGCGGAGGAGAAGGGCGAACCTTCAATCGACGGCAGTGCAAAGTCCCCGGGGCAGGGCCCCGAAGTCGCCGGTGAATAGCTGGTGTATTCAAACCGGGGTGAACGTAAGGGGGGCAGGCCCCTACGACACCGGGACTCGACGGCGAAGGAGAAGGGCGAACCTTCAATCGACGGCGGTGCAAAGTCCCCGGGGCAGGTCCCCGAAGTGGTTCCTGCGGTAGAACAGTTTAGGACAGATAAAATATAACTAGAAAATATTGATACATGCGCAAGTGCAATCTTGCGGCTTTTGAGCTAATAAGTTTCTTGATACAAGTTTGGCGAGAGAGAGAAGGTAACATTGCGCTCCTTTTGTGCGGCGCTGGCTCGAGCTCTTTTGGTCGTTCAGCATGGCGGATGGCGGTGACCCGACGACTGATCCTTGGTGGCGTCCCTCTGTGCCTCTTCACGGAAAGCTTCCAGGTGCCCTAACTGGACGAGGCGTTCAATTTCTTCTTTCAGCCTTGCGCAGTGTTCCGTTCGGTGCCCTCGACCTTTGTAGAAGTGGCAGAATTGGGCTTGATCTCCCCTGTGCAGGGAGAGCCATTTGGGCCAGTTGATAATCTTGCTATTGCTGATTACAGACAATATGTGCTTGCGGGGGGTATTCAACGGGGTGAAGTTCCGGGAGTCTTGATTTGCTAGCCCTTGGGAGCGGTCTGCTCGGTTCTGGGTGAGCAGTTCAGCCTTCACGAACTGCTGCTGCCCCTTTCTCTTGCGGCATGTGTCAAACTGTGGCGGATTCACTGATGCCTGAAATTTGGCTTTTTCAGCCAACGTGGGAGTTGCGCGATCCTTCCGCGCGCCTTGCTTCTCAGACTTCGGTTTTGGCGATGGGTCGTTGTTGATCCAAGGGAGCTTGGAGGCGGGTGTGTCGAAACCATGGATTGCGTTCCTGAGGATACTCCCTTTGTTTGTCATGCGTCCGGACATGGAAACGTCATGGTCCAGGGCGTCCAGTAAGAGACTCCCAAATATTGCGTCGTAGGGGGAGTCTGCCTCGGCGACGACGAACTGAACATCGTACTGGACTGGTTCTGCGCGCATCCCTACTTGGACGGGGAGGGTGATGATTCCTACGGTGGGTACCGTAGTTCCGTCTAGGAGCTCCGCGTCGCTGGCCCTTAGTTTGAGGTTCCGGCTTAGGAGTTTGAGCCGTACTACGGCAGCCAGGAATAGGATGTTGAAGGAGATGCGGTGAGTTACCAACGCTCTCCTTAGCTCACAGGGTGGACTGCCTATGCTTGCGTCCAAGGCGAAGTCCATCCATGCGCAGGGACGCTCCTGGTGAAAATTTGTGCGGATCTTCTGTTGCTGCGTGCTCCACTCCGCCTCCCTTAGGCGGGGCGGTTCTTCCGTGTCGGGCTTTTCTCGCTCTTCTTCCTGGATCCTTGGCGCGCGCGCTTCGTGCCATTCAACGAACAGCTGGGACAACTCGGTGAAGTTGTGAATCGCCTCGTTTGGCAGGGATTAATACCAGCGGAGGGCGCTCCCACGCAGTGTCTTGGTGAAGATTTTACAGCTGATTGGGTCGGGAAGTCCGAACGTCCATACCGTCATCAAGAAGTGATTGACGTGTACGTACGAGTCTTCTGCTCCGTGGAACTCCTTGATGTGCGGGAGCTTTAGCCATGACGGGACTAGGTATGCCAAAATTGACTCTGAAAGGGGGATCGCCTTTGCTGGTGCGCGATATCGTTCGGATCCTGCCCCGCTGTGAGAGGGGCCGGTTTGCTAGTCGGTCCATCCCACTGGGGCTGGATTGGTGCAGCGATGAGCGCTCTTTTCATCGGGCCTTCAGGAATTGAGGAACTGCATGCGTCAGACAGTTCGGGAGAGGTGTCCGCCCTTGTTGGTTCTGTGAACTCAGGCGAAGCGGGCACTGCGTTCGAGAATCCTTTGTTCGGTAGTTGGGAATCCATTCCCACAGACGGCGCCAAACTGTTGTTGGTCGCTTAGGGCTCTTGGTAGACCGGTTTACTTGAACCACCTTAGCTCGGGAGCAAACCAAGCGCACAAACAGTCAATTTGAGATTCGTTGATTACACTGGACTTTTTAGCGTGGAAAACCCGGAAAGGGTAAAAAACCACGTGGCCGAAGCTGTGCCGATCAAACTTCCACTATCTTCTGGGGGGGTTACAATTAGAGATTCAGAAGTCGAGCGCGACAGGCCGCTGCTCGTTACAATATCAGAGAGAGAGAGAGAGAGAAAGAGAGAGAGAGAACGTTCCGAGGGCAACAGGCCACCTTTCGGAAGAAAAACTAAGTCTTTTCCTTCTGAGAACGGTGGAGAAAGAAAGTGAGAATGCCTTGTCCGCTTTCGTGGAGACGAAAGTGAGACAGCCTTGTCCGCTTTCGTGGAGACGAAAGTGAGAAAGTCTTGTCCGCTTTCGTGGAGACGAAAAACTTCAAGTCCGCGAAGGAGATCTTCAAGCTCCGAAGGGGAAATTCGTGAAAATCTTCAAGGAGCTCTCTCTGGGCATTCAGGCCGGATCCTCTCAAATGAAGCCTGGGGGGGTCCTTTTATAGCTTTGGCCGGGGGTAGCCCGGTAATTTTGCCATTGTAACCACCGTAACAACCTGGGAGGACGAATCATATTTTCCGGTTCGGAGTCCACTGATCACCATTTTTCGTAAATGACCATGCTGCCCTTCGAGGAAAGGCGACAAGCTGTTCCTGAAAAGTAAGAAACTGAAAGACAAAAAATGAGCGAGCCGAGTCGGAAAAGTGAGCGAGTCGGAAATGTGAGAAGTCAGAAGAGATAAAAAGTGAGATAAGCGCGCTCAGAAGCGTTCTGAGCACGCAACGATCAGGGAATTACTCCGAACGGAGCCCGAAAAGCGGGCGGCGGGTTGGAAGAGGGGGGACTCGCCCGAATCTTACTACGGGGGAGAGCGGTTCGACCGCCCTTGAAGGTGGGCGCGGCGCGGCCGCGCCCGAGGGAGGAGGGCGACTCCTCTCGGCCGCACCCCTAAAAAAGGGGGGTGCGGCCAGGCCGCACCCAAAGGGGGGTGCGGCTTGGCCGCACCCCTCATAGTGTGCGGCCTGGCCGAACCCAAGGGGGTGCGGCTTGGCCGCACCCCTCATGGGGTGCGGCCTGGCCGCACCCCGAGAGGGGCTCGGCGCTACCGCGCGCGCTACCGCGCGCGCTACCGCGCGCGCTACCGCGCGGTAGCGCCGCGCTTGCCGCGGGCGCTACCGCGCGCGTCCCGCTCGCCGGCGGGAGGCGTCGCCGTGCACGTTGCGGTTGTCGGCGGTTTCGACTTTAACCTCCCACTCTCCCCCACTAAAGTAATGTGGAGAGTGGTTTATGAGAGTAACCACCATCCGGTTCTCTCATAAATGAGAGCTCATGATGAATCCCCATCAATTATCATACATGAACTGTGCTGTTTCCAGAGCTAACGCCGCGCGGTAGGGTTACCGCCCAGCGCTAGCTCCAGTGCGCGCATTCCTGCATTGTTTTATTTAAAATCTCAAGTAATTGATTGAAACGCTTATTCACCCCCCTCTAATGGCGCCTGTAGGTCAAACAATGATAATAATATATTAGCTCATAGATCACAAATACAAGTTGATAATTCATTGTAGCTCATTATTAGTTTTTTTAAATTTAAAAAAATTTAAAAAGTAGAATTAGAGATATATTAATTCGAAAAATAAAGGTTATTAAAAAATAATTTAGATTAACGTAAATGCGATATCAACGTGTCGTCTTCTTTCTTCCGGTTAACTCTCTTTTACTTAAATCACTTAGCAGACAGACCTTTAAAACCTCTCTCATTTCCCCATTCCGCCCCATTCCACGGGTTAATCTGAACCGTCCGCCGCCGTTCGAGGGTTGTATGGCCCATGGCTATCCGGTCAATAGAAGAGCCGTCACCCCCGGGTTTTATTTTGTCCATCCTAGAACCCTAATCCTATCTTCTCGGCCGCCAGCTACGCTTCCGCCTTCCTTTCCGCAGTCTCCGGCCGGTTATATCGTCCCCGCACCGGTTTCTGGCTTCCAGGATCTCATCCTCCAGCGATCTCTCTTCGCAGGGAATTCTTTTTCCACTCGCGTGGCTTTGGATCCTTCCATTCTGATGCAGATGGACGAGAAGCGCGCGCAGGATTTGCTTCAGGTAAGTTGTTCTTTCTTTTTACTAACCTATGCAAGTTGATGTACATATTTATCCTCCCTTTGTAGTTCTTCCGTTCACTGTTTCAAGTTGTCGCAGTTCATGGCGAGCGAAGGACTGGTGCCGGCCCTGGAAGAGGAGATAAAGAGGAAGGATGTGATGGAAGAGCTTAAGCAGGTCATGCCTCGTGAATAAACTGGAAATTTCTTTTTATACGATTTTTTGTGCAGCAGTTCAGATTTGATCGTCATCAAGAAAAAAACACGCTGTCTTCTTGCATTATGTTGGAGGGCCTTTAGGATTTTTATCACTTTATTTTGCTATGTTCTTGGCAAATATTAGCTCTTTTGTTCACTGTTTTTTATAGCACTTAAATTTTTTATATATTATTTAGTCCAATTTTATCCACATTAAGATATTTCCATTAAACGTCATCTATGGGCGTCTATGGGGTTGTTTGGTTCACAAATATTGTATTGTAATGCCATCTTATTTATAGATGTATCTTGATTGGTGGTATGTTTAATTAACATTTCTGAAACAATAAAATAAGGGAATTGTTAAGTGCACTATTATTTTGGCTATGTGCACTTATTTGTTAAATGCACCGCACTGCGATAAGTGCACACAAAATTGTTAAGCGCACCGCATTATTGTTAATAGCAAACCAATAAAAAAAAATTGATATATCAATGAACCACAACCTGATTTCATTAATTTGAGGTTTAGCTTTTCATTAGTTTTTTAATAAGCACAAAAGGAATACAAAATGAGCCATGAATTACAACGAGAGCCATGAATTACAACATAAAACATGAAATACAAAATTAAACATGAATTACAACAAAACAGAAAAACCCAAAAGTAACAGCATAAAACACCACTGTTTCATGCAAAGCCTCAACATTTGCCGCTTCCTTGAATTTCAACCCTGCACCAAATGGAATATGCAGGTTAATTTCTATAAAATGCTCTACTTTATACAAAATGTAGGGAAATATTGACTACCTTCTAAACTCATCACCAAGCAGCAGCTTCATTGCTATAAAATGCCAAGCCACAAAAATACCATATATAAAAAAATTGCCCATCACCAAGCATAATCACTAAAAAATAAACATTTGTCAGAATACTACTTAGTACAAATAATGCATTGGAAAATAATAATATGGATCACTAACCTTTGTCACATATCCTCCAAACCAACAACCACACTGCCCATCGTGTTTGTTTGTGGAAGTGTAATCCTTGACATATATATAGATGCCCATGTGTCAACATTGATCAGTCTCAAAATGACAACCCACTTCAAATTCAATTTTCTTATCATCAGTATTACAAATTACCATATCAGTACTTCCCTCCATACTGTAAAAATCAACATATTTGTACAAATATAAATTACAACCCTAAACAAACATAATAATCGAAATGACAAATACAATCACTAAGCAAAATCACAAGACAAATAAGTGATACCTTCGAAGGTGTGAGTGCTCGGAATGAAGATGTTAGATCGATGGAAACACCGTCCAAGATGTAAACATTTAATTCCTCCCTGCACGCTGCAAAATTGAGGGAATATTACTAAGATTACTATGTTCTAATTCTCAAATAATCCTAGCATTTCTATATCTATCAATCTAACATTTCTTACATTTTATAAAAAAATTTGAATCTGGACGGGAACTGAGAACGACGAGCGAACCAGAGATGAATGGCGATGAACTGGGCCCTAACGACGAGCAAACTGAAAACGGCGACCGAACTGGGAACGGGAGTGAGAACGACGAGCGAACCAGAGAACGACGATGGCGAAGACGAAGAACAGCGCCTCAGGCGAAGACGAAGAACAACGGCTTGGGCGAAGAAGAAGAACAACGGCTCGGGCGAAGAAGAAGAACAGCGGCTCGGGCGAAGACGAACAACAGCGGCAAGAAACCCTAACTTTCGGGCGAAGAAGAACAGCGGAAACCCTAAATTTCGGGCGTGCGCAAAGCGCTTAAAGTGCTGTGCACTTAGGCGTTTTGGGGGAAGAAAATAAGAGGGGGATTTAGTAATATTTGAAGTGCACCTAGCCAATTTCGGTGTGCACTTAACAATTCCCTAAAATAATTACATATATGTTAGGCATTGATATATAAGACAACAACAACAACAACAACAAAACCCATATAGTCCCAATCATTAGGGAGATTGGAAACAGACCCAACCTTTGGCACTATGCACAAAGTGGCTTCTCTCAGAGGAGAAAGACCTAACCTTTGACAATAAATGCACAAAGTGGCTGCTCACAAAGTGCCACTGAAATAGTGGCCCCATATACCGTCGCGTTTGCTGCGGAATCATGCCCTCAAATCAAAGCCAAAGACATCAGAGAGGGCAGACCCAAGAATCCATTTTGATTTATGTGCACATAACCATGCTTCCTTCATTCAAGTAGTTGGTATAATCATAAAATCATAATTTATGTTGTCTCGATATCCTTAAATAATAATAACAAACACATAATAATTGACAAATAATATTGCTACATTTCATTATTTAGGATATAACTTTGCTTCTAATATAGTGCAAAGATAAAACACACCATGATTTGAATGAAAATGTATTATAATAATACTTGATGTAAACCAAGATTCAAAATGTTTTAGTTTAAATAAAGTTGTGATGTCGATCGAATTAGGCGATGCCTGTGTGTACTCATTATGTGATAAACAAAGATAATTAATCTAGGGTTTGTATGACTCACACAAGAACCTAACATTTGAGCGAAGAATAAACATGAAGTAACATTCCACATGCATCAAAACAGGAAGTCTGAAAATTAAGGACAAAGAGGTATAATGATAATTTAGGCAAGCTCTAAAATTAATAACAACAACAACAACACTCAAGCCTTTATCCCACCATAGTGGGGTCGGCTATATGGATCCTCTGTCGCCATTGCGCCCTATCTTTAAACATAGTCTCATTAATGCCTAAGTACATCATGTCTTTCTTTATAGTTTCATTCCAAGTCTTTTTTGGTCTACCCCTCCCCCGTTTAACATGTTTAGTGACTAAACTCTCACAACGCCTAACAGGTGCCTCTAATGGTCTCCTATGTACATGTCCAAACCATCTTAAACGAGCTTCTCGCATCATCTCTACAATTGGCGCCACTCCTATCTTATCCCTGATACATTCATTCCTAATTTTATCCAGTCTCGTGTGACCACACATCCACCTAAGCATTCTCATCTCCGCGACTCCCATTTTTTGCTCGTGTACACCATTCACTGCCCAACACTCAGAACCGTAGAGCATTGCAGGCCTAATTGCAGTACGGTAAAACTTGCCTTTAAGTTTTAGTGGTACTTTACGATCACATAGGATCCCAGACGCGCCTCTCCACTTCAACCAACCTGCTTGGATTCTATGAATCACATCTTTATCTACACCTCCATCTTTTTGAATTATCGATCCCAGATATTTAAAGCACTCACTGCGGGAAATATCTTGGTCACCCAATTTAATGACGGAGTCATCTGACCTTCTTGCACTACTAAATTTAAGCTCTATATACTCTGTCTTTGTCCTGCTCAACCTAAAACCCTTCTTTTCTAAAGTGTCTCGCCAAGATTCCAGTTTTGCGTTTACACCCTCGCACGTCTCATCGACCAAAACAATATCATCTGCAAATAATAAACACCAAGGTATTGCTTGCTGGATATGTCCGGTGAGCTCATCTAAGATAAGGGTAAAGAGGTAAGGGCTTAAAGCTGACCCTTGATGTAAGCCAACAGCGATAGGGAATTCCTGTGTTAATCCTCCAGATGTCCTCACCCTGGTCACTGAATTTGTATACATATCTTTGATTACGTCAATGTATGATACATTTACACCTTTCTTTTCTAAGACTCTCCACAAGATCTCTCTTGGAACCCTATCATACGCCTTCTCCAGATCGATAAACAACATATGCAAATCTTTTTGTCTTTCCCAATAGTTGTCAATGAGTCTCCTCAAGAGATGTATAGCTTCCATGGTTGACCTCCCTGGCATGAATCCAAATTGATTCTCTGAGATGCTAGTCTCTCGTCTAACTCGTCTCTCTATTACTCGTTCCCATAGTTTCATAGTATGACTCATTAATTTAATTCCCCTGTAATTGACACAATTTTGTATATCTCCTTTGTTCTTATACAAAGGTACCAAAATACTTTCTCTCCATTGGTCTGACATCCTTTTTGTCTTCAGTATCTTATTGAAGAAACTTGTAAGCCATAAAATTCCTTCCCTCCCTAAGCATTTCCATACTTCAATGGGTATATCGTCTGGTCTAACCGCCTTTCCATTTTTCATCTTCTTCAGAGCGTCATCTATCTCTGATGCTTGAATTTTACGATAAAAAGTTATGTCTCTATACTCCTCCGATTTACTTAACTCTTCCAAGTTCAGTTCATTATCTTTTCCTTCATTGTATAGTTGATAAAAGTATCTTTTCCATCGCTCCTTAATAGTCACATCATCCGTCAAAACCGTATCTGTTTCATCTTTTATGCATTTAATTTGGCTTAAATCTCTTGTCTTCCTCTCTCTAGCTCGAGCAATTTTATATATATCGCGCTCTCCATCTTTGGTATCTAGTCGTTTGTAAAATTCTTCATAAGCTTGACTTCTTGCTTTACTTACTGCATTTTTAGCTTCTTTCTTGGCGACTTTATACTTTATCAAGTTTTCATCATTCCTACAAGCATATAATGTTTTGTAGCTGACCCTCTTTGCCCTCACTTTGTCTTGCACTTCCTTTTTCCACCACCAAGATTCTTTTTGTGAGGGCGCGCGACCTTTTGACTCTCCAAGTACGTTCTTTCCACTTATCCTTAAATGAGAAGACATAACTTCCCATGCGACACTAGGATCAACATAAGGATCATCAACTAGTCGTTCTATAACTGCTGCCTTGAAAGCAACCTGTTTTTCCTTCATCAAGTTCCACCACCGAATTTTTGGCAACACTTTTGTCTTTCTCTTAAAGTTACTATATTTAATTTGCACATCCAGCACCACTAGCCTATGTTGCGTTGTCAAACTTTCTCCTGGTATGACTTTGCAATCCTTACAAATCTTTTTATCCATTTTGCGAGTCATAAAATAGTCAATTTGTGACTTATTTTGTCCGCTCTTGAACGTAATTAAGTGTTCTTCCCTCTTTATGTAGAACGTATTTGTCACAATTAGCTCATGTGCTATGGCAAAGTCTAGAATGGTTCTTCCTTCTTCATTTCTTTCTCCATACCCAAATCCTCCATGAACATCTGTATAATCCGTATTTTGCTTCCCTACATGTCCATTTAAGTCTCCTCCAATGAAAATTTTCTCGCTTTGTGGGATTTCTCTTACCAAATCATCCAAGTCTTCCCAAAATTGTACTTTAATAGCTTCATTTAATCCTACTTGTGGCGCATAAGCACTAATTACATTAATAGTTTCCTTTCCTACGATTAATTTAAGAGCTAAGATTCTATCACCTTTTCTGCTTACCCCAACAACTCCATCCCTCCAAGTAGTATCTACAATAATACCTACTCCATTTATTGTTTTATTTTTTCCTGTGTACCATAATTTAAAACCTGAATTATCTAGAAATTTAGCTTTCTCACCCACCCATTTAGTCTCTTGCAGACATAAAATATTTATCTTTCTCCTAATCAATGTATCCACTACTTCCATCGCTTTTCCCGTTAGCGTACCTATATTCCAACTTCCAAACCTAAGTCGATCACAAATCCTACGATCAACTTTTCTAGGACGCCTAATATGTGAGGGCTCTTGCATATTTGACACTACACCCAAGTCCTCTTGGAGGTGCAGCGGTCCTTGCCAAGACGCCGCATTCGGACCATACGACGAGGACTCTTGCCTATTTAACACTACACCCAAGTCCTGGAGATGTAGCGGTCCTTGCCAAGACGCCGCATTCGGACCATACGACGCGTTCCTTAGGGGGAACAACCTAGCTTTAGCACAATTTCTCAAAAGATCCATATTCATAAGGGTGACTACATTTTACGTTGGCCGTCTACCTAACACAACCCTCACCATTTTTCATCCGGGCTTGGGACCGGCATCGGCTGGTTTAGCTCTAAAATTAATGTTCAAGTAAAAAAGATGCATACTTTAAACCCGTCTTATTAAATAAAAGATGAATTTTAAATTTTTTTAATTATTTTTTATTTTAGTAATTAATTAAATTAATTAAATTTTAAATTATTTTTAAAGCCCCTGAATGCGGACGAAGGCCGCAACGCCGTATCGAGAGGGGGGGGGGGGGAGGGGGGCGAAGCCCGCAACGACGCATCGAGAACGGGCGAAGCCCGTTAGAAGATGCTAGTATATATATACATATATATATAAGAATATATATATATATGCATATATATACATATACAAGCAGTCGGGCACGGGACCGCCGTGCAGGCGAAACATTGTGTGGGCAAAACATTGTGCGGGTGAAATATTTTGCGGGCGAAACATTGTGCGGCGAAACATTGTGCGGTGAAACATTGTGCGGGCGAAACATTGTGCGGGCGAAACATTGTGCGGCTGAAATATTATGCGGGCGAAACATTGTGCGGGCAAAACATTGTGCGGGCAAAGGAAGCCCAGTAAATCAATAGAAACAACTTAACATTGTATTGGTTGCATGAGTCCCTCACCTTTAGCATTTTTTCGTTGTGTTGCATGTTTAAAGGAAGCACTATAAATCAATAGAAGCGAAAATTCAAATTAAAGAGCAAAGGGAATTGGGAAAGAAATATAAGAGAAGAAAAAAAGTTACATTTTATTTTGTTTAAGGTTTAAAGAATGCTCACCCTTTCATGCACTCCGCCTGCAGAAAAGAAAATAGAAGGAACTGCGTGCAGAAAGGAGAAATAGCAGAAAAGAAAAACTTTCATGCACTTTATCACCCGGTGTCGTGATTTCTCCCCAAAATTCTCTCTAGATTTTAATAGTGGATCTGATCTCTCTCCAATATTTTCTCCATATTTAACAGCTCGAGCAGGAGAAAGATTTTTAACACGGAAAAAGATGGGATAATGTGATAAAGGAATTTATAATGACCCGCACCTTCCTCTGAATAATCTATCATCAAAGCCGGCCTAAATTACCTCACGCGATGTTAAGCCTAGTGAGGGGGAATTTCACACATCTTAAGAGTGTTGGACCAACCAGTTATTAGGTTGGGGGTTTGCTTGTGTTTTGGGATGACATAAATTATTATCTAAATATCTTTCTCTATCTTAATTTCATTTCTTCCTCTCTCTAACTTCCCGTAGCCCTAGCCGCTCACGATAGCTCACACCCGCGCAGCCCGCCCTTAACGCAATCTCCCTCATCCGCCGGACCTCTCTCTCCACCGCCGATATAGGTCGCCACAGTTTCTCCAAGGGGAAGACTACTCTCCTTTGAGCAGTGTTATTAAAGGCGCGCCTGACGCGCTCCTCGGGAGCCAGGCGCACAGGCCCCTGCCTCTGCTAGACAAAGGCCGACGATGTGCCTCAGGCGCACTTGGGCATCCAATTCACTGATTTTCAGTGAATTGGGTGCCAATTTCACTGAAAATCAGTGAATTGAGTGCCCAATTCACTGATTTTCAGTGAACGCACCCAATTCACTGATTTTTAGTGAACTGCGCACCAAATTCACTGAAAATCAGTGAATTTCAGCCCAATTAACTTATTTTCAGTGAACTGGACACCCAGTTCACTGATTTTCAGTGAATTGGGCATCCAGTTCACTGATTTTCAGTGAAACTAGCATGGACTTAAGTGCACAAATTATAAATGAATCATTACAACCTTACAAATGTACATTTATTCATAAAAAATGATTATTTTTTCCCATTTTGTGCCTCACGTGCCTCAGGCGCGCGCCTAGGCTCCAAGACCCCTTTGCGCCTCGGTGCGCCTTTAATAACTTAGGCTCCGAAACTTACCTCTTTTCCACCCGTTTACGAGATCGCAAATGGGAGCCCCTAACAACGTGGTATCAGAGGCATATACTTCTGACGCTGCCGCCAACCCTTCCTCTGGCGTCTCTTCTATGCCGGTGCCGACGACTTCCGGGCCCTCTAATACTCGCACACCCAATGACCGACCATCTCTGCCGTTTTAACTACCCGTGTTGTTGTGGACTTTTAACGCCAGTGCGCCTTGCGCCTTTAATAACTTAGCCTCCGAGACTTACCTCTCTTTCTCCCGCTTACGAGATCGCAAATGGGAGCCCCTAACAACGTGGTATCAGAGGCATCCACCTCTGAAGCTCCCACCAACCCTTCCTCTGGCGTCTCTCCTATGCTGCTGCCGTCAACTTCCGGGCCCTTTGCTGCTCACACACCCAACGACCGACCGTCTCTCGAGCTCCACCCGACCCCTGTTGTTGGGGCCTTTTAACGCCAACACGCCAATGCTCGAGACCAGCAAGGGCGTTCTATCAACCCCGGACCCTGTCTCCTTTTCACCGGTACCATCGCCGCCTACACCCATGGACGAAGGCCACCTCAGCAGTCAGCAACTAAGCCATGACACAGATCATGGAGGCCGTCCAACATTTTATCAAAACCAACAAGTCTCTCCTCGAGGCCCTTCGTGTCGCGGCCCCCGTGCTACCGCATCTCGTCGCATCCGGCTCATCGCTGCCCGCCCCGAATGTCGCGGCCCCCTCGCTGCCGCCTCGCACCGTGTTTCGCTGCCAAGATCTCTAAATTACAACCACCATCCTCCGCCCGACTACCGAACAACCAGGCTGGATTATCCAGCACCTCACTCAGAGTGGAGTGGCGTCCCCCGCTTTGTCAAGATGGATTTCCCACTCTTTGACGGTCGTGAGGACCCATTGACGTGGCTTATGCGTTGCGAATAATTCTTGCCAACCAACGCACGCCGTGTGAGGATTGGATTGGCGTGGCCTCCTTCCATCTTATGGGCTCGACCCAATTGTTGTTTTCCTAACTACAACGAGAGAAACCACACTTCTACTTAGGACTTTAATGGTTCGCTTTGGTTCAGTTTTTAAGCAAAAATGTAAACCGAACAACCCCTACGTGATTCTAAAAATTTGGAACCAAACCGAACCGTTCAAACAATTGGAACCGAACCAAACCGAACCGTGCAAACAATTAGAACCGAACCAAACCGAACCGTGCAAACATTTGGAACCGAACCAAACCGAACTGAATGGTCTGGTTCGATTTGATTTTGGTGGTTTAAAAAAAGAAATATAAATACATTATCTTAGAGAAAATTTTAAAAAACATAGTTGCGTACTTGCATACATGATATTTATCATCGTGACTCGCGTGAGAAGAGAAGCAATGTGTGAATCTAGTTAATAACTTAATGTAACACAAATTAAGTTTCTATTAAACTGCTACCGTGTTAACTGTGATAGCCAAATAAATAAAACATATTATGATACTAAATTACTAATGTTAATGTAAGTCTTAATACGATTCGATTCGACTCGGTTCAGTTTGACATTCAAAACCGTGAACCGAACAAAACCACGCGGTTTTCTAAAATTAGAACCTTCACCGAACCACGACCTACTAAAACCGAACCGAACCGTAAGGTTTGTTTTGGTTCGGTTAGGCGGTTCTATTGGTTCCAACTTACACCCCTACTTCCACTGAGAGGAATTCAATCATCATTGTTCTCTTCGTTTCGGTCCTTTTGGAGCACCTCTACACAGCAATCCCATCGACGACCTTATTTCTCTCCATCAGACCGACACGATCGATGAGTATATGGAAGAATTTCAAGTCCTCCCAGCCCGCGCCCTGTCCGTGCCGACGACACATCATGTGCCCTTTTTCACTGCTGGGTTCCACAATTGCCTTCGTTTAGATGTTAAATTTCAGAACCCGCGTGACCTCACGACTGCCATGAGCCTCGAGCGCATCTACGAGAAACATGTTTTGATGGACCACCTGCATTTGGGGCGGCATAGCGATGAAGGACCCTCCGAGGGGTTTAGTGCGTCACCCCCCGGCCCGACAATGGGCCTGGTAAAGGCAGGGAGGGCGATCGGCCTACCGCAATCCGCCGCCTGTCGACCCAAGAGATGGATGACTGCAGAGCTAGGGGCCTCTGCTACAATTGTGACGAAACTTACAGTCGTGGATATCGATGCTCACACCTCTTCTGGATAGAGGTCGAAGGCCCTCTGACGGGGACCTGAATGAGGACGATTCGGGGTACCCACGTCAAGCTTGAGGGCAAGCTTGATGTCGGGGAGGGAGATGTTACGAATGTGTGATCTCGTGCAGGTGCCGCACTTCGCGCGGGGTGAAATTCCAACTAACCGCTCGTACTTTTATAAATTCGTATTTTTATGTTGCCGCGATTTTATTTACCTCACTCGATGTTAAGCCTAGTGAGGGGGCATTTCACACATCTTAAGAGTGTTGGACCAAATGGTTATTAGGTTGGGGGTTTGCTTGTGTTTTGGGAAAACAAAAATTATTATCTAAATCTCTCTCTCCCTCTCTCTTAATTTCCTCTCTTCCTCTCTCTAACTTCCTGTAGCCCTAAATGCTCACGATACCTCCTGTTCGCGCCGCCCGTCCGTGCTGCCTGCCCATGCCACAGTCCCTAATCCGCCGAACCTCCCTCATCACCGCCGATGTAGGTCGTCGGAGTTCCTCCAAGGGTGTTTCAATTGATATTACCAATATATAATAATAATAATAATTTTATTTCCTTGCGCAAATTAACACTAGTCCCATGTCGACGAATCTATTCATTCATGGTCTTATTGGTCAGTCACGCCAATAAGTCGTACGAGCGTGCGTCCATAAGATACGCAATACAAAACACATACGTTAATCACATGCGTGGATCATGAAAGACAAACATGCGTGAATACGTGCGCTGCAAAAATAAAAAATACGATAAATAAAAATAAAATATCAATGCAACTCGGGTTGCATCAGGCTGCATATGAGCCGGACATGACTGTCACCTCGATGGAGGATCTGGGTGAATTCAATGCCTTTGAGATGGACCAGATTGTCGTAGAAAGTAATCGGGTGGCCTTTCTTTCTTACAAGCACATGCACATCCATAGCCGGAAGTTTTTGGAAGCCTCCTGTCAGGCGAGGAAGTATAGGGAGTGAACCACGGAGTTGAGTGTGAGTTGTTGTACCGTTGACGTATTTGATGTGTTCTCGTGAGGGCTTTTCCTGTTATATGAGCACTTACTGTTTCATCATTCCTTTATTTCGTTTAATACCACATAATTAAAACAAAACCTCATTTCTCTTTAGAAATAGCCGTCCCCTTTGAAAACCCCCTTTTATTTATTATCCTTTTATATTAAATCAAAATCAATACATTTCCTTTATAAGCAGCCGACCCCCATTGAAACGGTAGACGAGATTAGAATCGGGCAGAAACACTTTCTTTGCTCGGTAATATCCCGCGTCTCCTTGACGATTTTGCTGTTAGGTCCTCCGGTCAGTCAAGTGTACCGGATTGAGTTGGACCTTCCGGGGGAAGTATACATGCATTCTTTTTCGGTATGGTAGACTTCTAACCAATACAATCTCTTAATTTGAGAGATCAAACTAGCTATCTAGGATTCACGCCTTCTCTGACAGGGAAAGTTCCGCTCAAAACGAAGCCTGGACTCCATGCGCAGTCTGAGAAAAGACACTAAAGAAGACAGTGGTGACAGAGGGATGAGAAGACTCATTTTTTCTTACGTCATTCCAATTCCAGTAGAAGTATAAGCATTCAAGTAAGAGATCTTGACTTGAATAGAATGCTAAGCCTAGAAGCTCATGCACAGATTGACGAGGAGATGTAATCTTTTCATCAATGGACTCCTGATGTATACGAAGGAGTGCGGTTCGTTCGACAAATTCCTACCTCTATATCTATCTCTGAGATGTTTGGATTTTTCAAAACTCCATAGACATGCAGAAGAGAAATGATATCCCCACCCGACCAAGACATCACTTTGACCAAAAGTTTCTTGTGATCCTTTTGTTCAAATAACAATGAAGGCGAAGCAGGGTCAGGAACAACGAATCATCAAGGGCATGAAGAAAAAAGGGGCCTGAGTCCCATTGGTCTGCTTTGCTTGTTCATTCAAAGAATCGAAAAGGGAGAATTTTTCATGAGGAGAAAGAGATCGAGGAAAGCCGATAGAGGCAACCTTTCCCACGGGTTTAGGGGGTATATAAAAATGAACAAGAGGAAGAGCGGTAGCGAGCCAACCACAGCCTGTCATGCGCCAGGAAGGATCTGACGGCGGTTGTATGGAAGGCTAAGAACACAGTGGATTAGGCATGGGGAACAGGAATCGACGATCAAGACCGTCGAACAGTCCAACGACAGGTAGAGGAGGGGTCATCGGGGTCGGAAAGGGCTATTGGCGGCGGCGGCCTGGAGAGGAAGTCGTTCTTCAAGTCCCCTTTTTCTTCAAAACCTGGACGATGTTGGAGAGCCATTCACTGAAGACACACTATAAGTCTATAATGATAATGACAAGCATAAGTCTGAAAGTGGGAGGGGTCGAGGGCCGATTGTTGTGGGTGACAACTTCGACTGCAGAGGATCAAGTAGTTTCACTGCTGGGGTGGTTGTAGGGGAAGGGATTGGTTGTGGCTGGGTGACTTGCGGTAGGGAGAAGGGAAGGACTGGAGGTTGTGGTTGGGAGGAGGTTTGACTGGGAAGCTTCCGTCGGGAGGATGTGGGGTGGAAGCTAGGGCTGGTGGATGGTGGTGCCTCCGACTGATAGTGAGGGACTGGGTTGTGGTGGAGTTGCGACGGTGTTGCAGGATGGAAGGACTGGATGCAGGCGTGCGACTGGGACTTATTGGAGGTGGAGACGAGCGGTTGGGGATGAAGTATCACAAGGAGAAAACACGATGAAGAAAGGATACTGGGAAGAAGTTTTCGAGGGTGGTGGGTGGTGGGGGGAGATGATGAATAAGCAAAACTGCAGACGGTTTTGATGTTGTCGTGCGAGAGCAGAATCAGAAGAACAGGAGGATGCCGATCGTGGGTGGTTGCTGAAATTAGAGCGTTTACAGATGAGAACAGGTGGATCTGCGATGGAAGGTGAGGGATCATGCGGCCTGTGGGGATGTCGAGCGACTTGCCTCCAATTTCTGTCGAGAGGGAGACGACGATGAACATAAGGGGGTGCGATTTTGGAATCGTGTTGCTTGGGAGGGGGAAGTTGCGTGGAAACTGAATAATGAAGGGCTGGGATTGAGGGATTGTGGGATATGCAGAGGGTTCACGAGAAATTGAAGAAAGAAAAAAAAAAAAACAGGTTAATAATGCAGGAAATAAACCAGGACGTCGCACCCCGGTCTCGCGGCGTCGCACCATGAATGATTGCCGATTCTGGATTCACTGACAAAATGAATAATCCTGAAAATGAAAGCCTCTGCCCCTATTTATAACGAGAGGGGCGTTTGGGCACCTGGCTTTAACGACTATGATCAGTCGTTACGCCCGGTGTTATAATAATGCTAAATAATGTCCCAAAAAATAAAATAAAATTCATTAAACAATAAAATTACGCTCTGGACGCGCTCACGGTCTCTGATCGCCGTTCCGATCAACGTATCCTATGCAAATACGCAAATGCGGGTTCCGCCGAGTGGTGTCCTGATCTCCTCTGTCGTTCACGATCGTGCGGCTGATCCCCATCACTTCCTCTATCTATTTTTCGGTCGCTTCCACCCCTTGGCCGTCGACGATTAGTCCCCCACCGTTTCTTGCCATCGACAGTGATCGTTCTGGCCTTGTTCTTCCACTCAAACCTGTTTCGTCTGTTTCCACATTACGAGCCAGCCAGTGACACTGAATCCCTTTCAACATAGTTTGGGCTTCATCATTTCAACCATGATGTCATGGTATGACTCTCACCTTATCTCATGGCTCGATTATTATTTGTATAATTTTATGCCAGATTTATGTGAACTTTACATTTCAAAGCTTGCTTGCCAAAATTAATCCTTTCTGTTTGTCGTCAATTTGAAATAACGCTTGCATGTCTTTTCATTTCCTAGCATGTGGAACATTAATTCATGTTTATTCAGCGTTCGCTTCTTTGCTCCTTATGTGCATGTGTGGACCCTACCCGATTGTCGCATGATATTGCTTGTGAAAGTTTCACTAGCAATACATTATTTAAAAGAGATCGCAAAATCACTTTTAAAATCAATTTCTGGATTTGAGAATATATCAGTTTGGTATCAGAGCGGTTTGATTAACTTATATCATGAATCAGACGATCCATTGTTTTTTTTTCAAAAAATGTTTGTTACTTTTTTTAAGTTTTAAATAAAAAAAATTATTTAGATCTCTATTTAAAAAAACATTTTGCACTCGAGTTAAAATAACAAAAAATAACTTTTATTCAAGTTTTAAAGTTAAATTTTTATTTCAATTAAGATCCTTATTTTACTTTCGAGTTTAGGAATTAAATATAAATCTTGTTATCTCTCATTACAAATCTTTAGGTCTTAAAAAATCCAACTCATTTCATAGTTTTGCTTTCAATGAAAAATTGAGTAGACCATTTAGAGACTAGTGCCGATGACCTAACCCAACACATGAGTGATTTGATGAAGGCAGTCACGACTCTCACCACCAATATGGGTGACATGACACATGTAATGAACGACTATTCACATCTGTTAACAACATATATGCCATTATGCACTTAGGAGGAACACCTCACCATATCCCTAGACACGAGGAGCACATCTACAGGCTGCAAAACCTGCACATCTTGATCCTATACTCCACAACCAACCCTGTTGGGGTGATGGAATTAAGTTAGATGTAGGTGATTTTGAGGGCCACTTAGAGCCCGAGAGATGTTTGGATTGGTGTGAGTGCATGAAGATATTCTTGGTACGAAAACAAATGCCTATGAATCGACAAGTAGAACATGCAGCGAATCCCATCGCCGAGAGTCCTCATCGAAACAGTGTACTCAAAAGCCTGCAGGTGGCTATAATGATCTTCCCTCCCGGTGAAGCGAGGTCTAAACCCATTTGGGACAGGCTCCCAACGAATGTAATCTGTGAAAGGAGAAGAAGGCTCCTCCTTTTCCACAACTGGAGGGTAAGTGTAATTCTCCTGAAAATCAAGAACTCTTGCAGGGATAGAGTTCGCGGTGGCCCTGAAGAACTCGCGCCGAGCAGCGGCGAACCCATCCCTGAGGCCGCAGAGGCGGCGCGGTCTCTAGTGTTGGCGGGCGGCGGAAAGGAGCTGCAGCTCCTCCTGAAGAAGTTACTGCTGAGTTAGATTGGAGATCGCCTGCATCATTATCTAGAACTGCTGCGCGGTCTCTTGCTGAGAGAGCTCGAATCTCTGCTCAAGAGATTCTAGAGAAGTCGCGCCCCTAAGCCGAGGCGAGACCCTTCAGGAGGACACCCAAGTTTTTCGCGGTCACCTATGCTAACCGACTGATTCCTCGACCAACTCTTATCTAAAAGTCGCGTGTTTGTTCTGTTGGCGCGGAAATTGCACTCCACGATCTCACGCTCTGCTGAGAGAGGAACGGGGGATAAACTGAGAGCGGTCGGCTACTTTGCGGTCGAAATGGATGAGTTGAAGAGAACAAGGGAGGGCGCCGTAAGCGGCGAGTCCAGACTTCCTGCAACTTGTTGCGGGTGATTTTATTGCTTACTAAAAGATGGTTACACAAAAGAGGTCATCACTAGGAGGAGCTCGCAACGACTAGAAGGGCACAAATTTGAGCTCGCAGCAGGTAGAAGCAGATCTCACATCCCTTTCTCAGTACTGTTCACCCCTATTTATATTAGTGGCGGCCTGCCCGAACGTGCAGGGAGAAGAAAAAACGGGCTGCCCGGGTTACATGACAGCCAAACAGGGATGAGAGGTTACATGGTGTGAAAATAGCCTAAAAAATTTAAACCATATGGATACGACATGAGTGTCCACACGAGCTTAGGCAAAGAATCACACTAAAGAGAAGGGAGATAAGTTAACTGCAAGGCTGTGCGGTCTCTGAAGGATGACCGCCTGAGCTGACATAGAAGAATCCGTCTATCCTGCAAAGGCTGGAGCTGTCGGGTTGCGCTGACTTGAAAGGTCTGTCCTCCCAGACCATTGAGGAAGACATCTTGCAAATAGCTGGAACATTAGGCCGAACGGATTCCTAGGGAGTGACCGGCCGATCATCTGAAGAAGGAAACGTTGTGACTCCCATGCTGAACACGAGGGTCAGGGCGGTCTCCACTATCTTGACCGCGCAAACTGCTGAAGGAGCAGGGCTGCCTGACTTGAAGACAACCTGAATGGCTGGGCTGAGCGAACACCGAGGGGGTGACCGCCTGGATCGCTGAAGGAGAAGGCTGGCTTGCTAATACCAGAAAGGAGGGTCCAAGCGGACATCAAAATACTATCCGCTGATGAACTCTCTTGAGGTCGCAGGATTTCGGATACACATCCGTAGTAAAAGTCAAGTCTAACATTGACTTTGTAGTGCCTGTCTCACCTGCTTCGGATGACACTCCCGCTATATGGGGAACCTATTTCAGTACTCGTCACATCTGCGATGAATTTATTATACCCCTCCCGGTGAGTCACCTGATGAGTTTTCACTTTATGGAGGCATTTTACACATCATAGAGTGACATCTCAATGCTAAAGTCTCATGCAGTCTTCTGGATGTTTATCTCACACTAGATGAGTATTTATGCACTCTACCAAAAAATCCTCCAGATAAACCACCACTCCTTAGGTACATGTCCACCGTCTATGAGTTAGTCGAGAGAGAGTGCTCTCGATAGCCTGGGGATTGATTCCTTCGTCATTAGTGCTGACACTTCGGGTGATTATTTAAATGATCATCGCACCCGCGATGAATTTTTTTACACTTCACCCCTGACCATGTGCCTCTCCTGAATGAAACCTGGAGGGTTGTAGAGCCTCTACATAGGAGATCTGTTATGTTTGTTGACCATCATTCATTGTCATTGAGTAGCATGCATGAGTCTATCTGATGTAGGAGTACTTGCAATAAAGTTATTTATAAATCTTATGCTGATAGCCACAGGAGATTGCAAAGCTTCAGCGAAGGAGAACATGTGTTGATCCGTATATGTGCTGAGAGGTTCCCCATGGGACTGCTTGAAAATTAAATGTCAAGCGAATAGGTTCTTACACAATTATCAAAAGAATTGGAACAAATGCTTACAAAATAGATATTCCGCAGAGTATGAGAATTTCACCCGTATTTAACATAGAAGATTTGACTCTATTCTTCAAGCCACACGACTATATGCACCATTCGCCTCCCTCCACTTCAGCTCCTCAGCCCCAACTTTGCCTACTACTTCAGTACAACCCCAGTCATTGCCTACTACCTCACTACATCCCAGCTTTCACCTGCTACCTCAGTGCATCCCCAGACCGCGCCTACTACACTACCATTCCAGTTTTCGGCACCGATTGATTATCCGACTTCTTCCATAGCAATACCACATCCTCCGACACATGCATGATTTTGGCTTCTTCCACAACAGTACCGTACAGTCCTCGACGTCGATCACATCAACAGTACCATCGTCAGTACCTTTTTCAGCATTGATGTCCACTACTCCGACTCTGGCATTTTCAATACCATCTTCTATATCACCAAAACCACTTCCAGCACCGCCGCAACTTCAACAAAACTATCCTTGATTCTATCGTCAGCACCGGCTGCACCAATACCGTCCCTAGCCTCCGCAACAGTTATACCCTCGAGCCCGATCCATGAGTTCAGGATACCATTAGACCTAAAGAGATTCACCTCTCCTTCAGACGAGAGCACGATCACCTTCATTCATGCATATGAATGCTTTCAAGGCGGGGGAAATTGATGATGATCACATCGGTTTATACGACGATCAGAGCCGTCCATTTTATGCGGATCGACGATCCTAGATTTTTTGTTAGTTTTCTGTATTTTTTGAATTTTTATTTAATGTTTTGAGGGCCACTAATTCCTCTATAGTTCACTTGGATCCACTGCCAATCCCCCCAACCAAACACTCCAATTAATCCCACGTTCTTCACAAAACCCCACCTGAAATCAATCCCCAACTTTCTTCATCAGTTATTTCCACAACAGACCATGACTTCTTTGCTTTAGAATATTCTCCACACTACCCATCCCTACTGGTTGCTTGTTGTTCCTTTCCCAAGGCTTCTGCCCAGTCCAGAAACCTGCCTAATCCTTCATAGCTTCCCCAAAACAGCAACAAGAAACTTTCTGTCTCCTACCAAACTTCTAATTTGAATAACCTCATCCTGTAACTGCCCCCGTAAAGCCCCTTCCATGCCTATATTTGCTGTCCAGACGTGAAACCAGCCTGTCCAGTCCATGCCATTTCCAGTCCATGCCAAGACAATTAGCACCCAGATTCCTCTGATTTGAAAGCCGCCTTCCTGTCACCTCACAGCTCCACAGTCCCAGTCCATTCAGGTAGCCCCAAACAGTTACCTCCAGCCCAAACCAGCAATTGTTTTCCCCCATACAGCCCAGCAGCAAACCAGTTCCAGTCTTAGTCCATCATTCCCGTCACCGGAGATGTGTCGGATACCCACCAAACCCTCTACGCCTTAGTTGTGTAAGTCTCTTAGTTGGTTCTTTTCTTTTGTGTTGAATTATTGCCATTTCGCTGCTCTGGTTATATTTGTTTATAATCTTTGTCTCTGAACTTTTGTGGCATTGTATGTTCTTATTCACTTGTGCAATTTAATTACGCGCGCTCTTGCATTTACATTTCTCTTGTTTTCCTTTATTAAGCTTTAACTATCGTGGTCTATCTTATAATTTGATTTATAAAAGAAAACTTTTATTACAAGTTTAAAATTCGCCGGGCTCAAATTGTTGCCTTTAGTAATCATTCATTATCCCCATTCATAGGACCATCCTGCATCAAGTGGTATGCTTGTGATATCCTGTTGACACATTAAGTCTCAATTTTCTAACTCGTCTCTGCGATGAGAATGCGACTGCTGATGAAGTTTGGGAGACTTAGGGCGCGTTTGGCGGTGATGATCCGCCGCGGTCGTGCGGAAAACACCGCCCAACCGCGACTGCGCCATTTGGTGGGGCCGCGGCCGGGCGGTGGGGATCAGCCCCACCCTATAAAACCGCGGAATTCCCGCGGGTTTCATCCGCGCCGCAGGAACCGTGGTGCAGATGAAAACTGCGGGATTTATAATCCCTGCCAAACCCTGCCTTAAAGTGCTCACGGTTCATGCATGAAATCACCGGTTCTTTTGATGACTTTCCCTCATCATGTGCGTATTTGTGCAATCAGCCATTGAATCAATAAATGAAGTCCCCCTTTGAATTGGCGAATTCATGGATCTTAAATGTTGCACCACTGACCGCTGGAAGTCAATCATTATGTGAAGGCAGATCATTATTTTACTACTAGTTAGATTATATATTTCTTGATTCTTGTATGGGCCTGCTTTGTTGGTCGAAGCTTAGAACAAATGACAAATCAAGCATCGTTTAACATCCATTTCTACTCTAACAATTTTGTGTTAAATCTAAGATGGAATTCAAGTTTTATAGGTTTGAAATTGACGATATATTTCAAGGGTTGATATTAGCAGTCCGCAAATGACTATTCGCAGTCCATTGTTATTCACACTCCATAAATTATATTCATAGTCCAAAATTATATTCGCAATCTAATAAATTGTAATTACATTAGAGACAAAAATACATTAATAATATAAGATATGTTAACATTTGCACTTAGATTTGATTAACTATATATATACCATAGTTCAATATCAAGCAACAAAAACCATAAAATTTGCAAAATTGTTGATTTTAAATCAACGTCGTCATAGTTACGATCATCTGCAACAAGAGG
Source organism: Dactylorhiza incarnata (assembly GCA_033032865.1). Classification (NCBI taxonomy): domain Eukaryota; kingdom Viridiplantae; phylum Streptophyta; class Magnoliopsida; order Asparagales; family Orchidaceae; genus Dactylorhiza; species Dactylorhiza incarnata. The sequence goes on along the minus strand of JAWHQI010000531.1, from coordinate 118,367 downwards.
AAACACATAATCAACAACTTTATCAATGTATTGTAGACAACATTGTGCCACAAAAACGAACTATTTTCAATATCATACCTTGAGAACATGATAAAATACGTGATTATAAGCGTAATTCTCCAAAAAAAAAACCATATCGTTTTCCATCTGCATGAAGTAGTATTGTGATAATTATTTACCAAATCAATGTCATTTACAAATGAATACATAAAAATTATAAAAAATTGTAATGCACATGGATCACCCAAATTAACGGTAGAATTTGTGGTCTCGGTACATTACGTAGCTCTAAACTGTGGAATTAACGGTAGAATTTGCAAGCTCGGTACATTGCTAGCACGAGTAAAACCCGCCTATCACACCCAAGTTTAACGCGAGGCTTAGGCCTATCGGTTAGGGGATCGACTGCCTGAATAATTACAACAAATACAAGCCGTCGAGCAATGTCACAAGCCCATTTATCCAATTCCTGTCTACTACAAAATACTGTGCTTGTAAATACTACCAACATCTTGTGAAGGATTGGGCAATTTCTCAACCGCAAGATCCATTACAATTACTAGGAATAACCAAATGATTCACAATATGTTATTCACATACAAATTTGAAAACTAAATATACAACCATAACACCACAATTTCATGAAAATTTCGAAGTAGGGATGAGAAAATATACCCTACACTAGATTTTGTGGCGAAACCTCTTTGTTGAAACTTGAACGAGAATATCACAAGCAGGCGACGTCCTAGAGCATAATGGAAACAAATTTTTAGAAGAGGAATTACTTTCGGAAATCCAAAATTAGAAGAAGGATTGTGTTGGAATCACCTGAAGCATTAGGGTTGCTGGAATGGAATAAAATTTCTCCTCCCTTCTTCAAAATTTTAGAATCATAGTGCTACTATAATCTGCAACAACGAAGAGAGGAAGAAGCGAAATAGTAGGGTTATTCCATATGAGTGGCTGGAAACGAAATGTGGAGGAAAAAATAGAAAAAACCCCGAACCTGGGCACATCGTCGTTGGCTTGGAAGGAACAGATCTTGGAAACGAAATGTGGAGGAAGCCGAAGGACCAGAACTTGGATAAGAAATCAATCCCGAGCCCAAGCGGAAATCGTCGTTGGCTGGTAGGGCGGTGTCGTCGTTGGCTGCAAGGGCGGGGTCGCTCGTTGGGGGAAGGAAGTCGAAGGGCCGAAACCCTAACGATGGAGGCAGGCGTCTTGTGTAAAAAATAATCCGGGGTGCGATCATAGGAGGGAATATAACCTAAAATGAGTTGTATTTCTCTTAAAACTAGACTGCGTATAGCTCAATATGGACTGCGTGTAGGTACGGACTGCGTGTAGGTAAATATGGACTGCGTGTAGGTAAATATGGACTGCGTATAGGTAAATATGGACCGCGTATAGGTAAATATGGACCGCGTATAGGTAAATATGGACTGCGTATAGCTAAATATGGACTGCGTATAGCTAAATATGGACTGCGTATAGCAACCCTTTTTATTTCTGTAGGAAAATTTGGTTGAAAGTTGTCCTGTTTAATTTAAATAACATCTTGATTGCTTGAAGGTTGGAAAGTGTTTGATTGCTTGAAGACGAGAAAAAAAACTCTAAAATTTGTTAAGTTGTCTATTTGGTTTTGAGTTTCAAACATCCTTTCTAACGTATTGATTTCATTTTCATACATGTTAATGCATTTAATAAATTTATAGTTCCCTAAAGTTTATTTTCATTGACAAGCAAACAAATAAGCTCTGTCCTCTATAATGCAATGATTTCATTTTCACACATTAGTGAAAAGAAATTCTTAGTTTCGTAAATTCTGTTTTAAAATTGTATTTAATAGTCATCCATTTTTATAACAGATTTTCTGCTGCTTATTTGTATTTGTTTTGCAGATAGTTTTGTCTTGGGTAAGAAAAGTTGCCTGGCAGCGACGCCTTCCTAAAGACATAATTGCCAAGACAAGTGCTACAGTTTTGGCATACGGCTCATATGGTCTAGGAGTAAGTCCTCTTATAGTTATATTTTGTTAAAGATTATTTATTCACCAATATTATTTATTGTTAATGCATAAGTGGAGGTATGCAAATATCTAGACATGAACTTCATATGGACTTTATCCACCTATATATATTTTTGTGCCATTCCATGGATGTTCGCTGATAGAAGAGCTGAAAGATGTCTAACTTGCTACCTTTTTATTGGGGCAAGCATTTATATTGCTGTCTTTCTGCCATGCATTGTTGCGTTCTAAATAATTTGACATGCATGTTAGACATTATATGATATCAATAGAGAATATTTGATTTAGCATGTTGATAATGCCTGCTGTACAAGAAAAAAATATTTTTCCAGTGTTAACAAGTAGTTGGCAATAAAAAATTGGAAATGGGTTTATGAGCTTTTTTTTGAATTTTTTGCTTCCAGTAATAGATTTTTTTGTGAGATATCTGCTTGTCCAAGAAGGGGAGCCTTGGCGCACCGGTTGAGGTGTTGCCGTGTGACCTTGATGTCACGGGTTCGAGTCCTGGAAGCAGCCTCTTGCAAAATGCAAGGTAAGGTTTGCCTACATTTCACCCGTGGCGGGACCCTTCCCCGGACCCTCGCTGAGCGGGGATGCCTTTGTGCACTGGGCTGCCCTTTTTACATTTGCTTGTTCAACATCTACATTGATTGAAAGTTATAAATTTTGTAAATTGATTTGAAGCTTCAAGGAGGAAGCTTGAAACTCCTGAATCAATGATTCTATAGTGGTTGCTGGTGTGGTATATTTGGAATACCCCAAAAAACTGCACATGTTAAGTATGATCAGTTTGATAGTTGTATTTTCTTTACTAGAGGTTTCTGAATTTAATGAGGTATGAAGTACCTTCATTTTACTAACTTCATTCAAACAAAAACGCTCAAAAAACATAACTTTGCATGCAAATTCTTTATTTCACATCATCTTCTCGATCAACCAAATTGCATCTTAAACGTGTATAATTGGTCTGCTAGAAGATGATTTTAGTAAGTATATTGGAGCTGAAATATGCTATGTTGCACGAGGACGGATACAAGATACGAGACACGATACAATACGAATACGCCATTCGTATTAAAAAAAAGGATATGGGATTCATTTTCAAATTAAATTATGTAAATATAAATATAAATTAATGGTTAATTACCTTGACCTCCCATGAGATTTTGCATAATTAGGAAACCTCCTGATGGGGGACCATCGAGCGCAACTCGGCGCAAGGCGGACCCCACCTTCGTATATTCGCGCCGACGGACTTGATCGAACCGGCGATCCGTTACCACGAATGCGTCCGGCTCGTCGTTTAGAGTCATTTTCATATATAGCTTTATGTATTTCGGTTATTATTTTATATAGTTATGGGAACGGAACCGCCGGCCAATCATAGCCGTCGATTCCGGGTGCCCTATTGTTGCTTTCTTATAAATAGGATTCTTAGGGTTGCTGGAATCCTCATTGCTGAAGTTTGGAGAGATCTTCTTCCTTGCTTCCGGTGATCCTTCCGCGGTGCCGACGCCGTGGAGCCCGTGGTGCCGACTCCATTGGGTAAGTTTCTTCCCTTCCTCCTCCACCCCTCCCTGCTGCCATCCGCCAACCCCCCTTGCTCCTCCCTTGCCGTCAGCCCCCTCCAACAGTGCCGCCGCCAACCTCCCAAACAGCAACCTGCTGTCCGCCTCTTCCAGCCAAGGCTACAGCCGCCGCCCTTCCTATACCTGTACACCCGCCGCCTCCCCTCCTAGCTCGCAGCCACCCCGCCGCCTCCCCTCCTTGCTCGCAGCCACCCCACGCCACCTCCCCTCCTTGCTCACAGCCGCCCGTTTCAGCGCCCCCTCCACCTCTCCAAACCGATCGGATCTGTCCAGTCCCGGACAGATCTGTCCAGTCCAAGTCCCAACCCCCCGATCCAGCCCTAACTCACCCGTACCCGCAGCCCTACCTTCCCCACTCGTGGATCCACCTTCCCCCTTACCTGATCTAGCCGTACACCACCCGGAAGCCCTCATTCCCCTCCTAAATTTCAGTTTATGTGATTCACAGCCCTAAGTAATTTTAATTTCAGATTTTGTATTCGTGATTTGTAAGGATTTATGGTTTTGGTATAAAATATTGTGCATGTTGTGGTTCTCTTGTTTGAAGGAATTATAGCCCGTTGTGTTTGCTCGTAAACCTCTTACTTTGCAGGACGCTTAATTCGTCGCGTGCTTATTGTAGCTCTCCGTGCGGAGGAACGCTATTGCCAAACGCTCAAAGAAAAATGTTTACTTTCTTTATGAATGAATGCAATGTTATTATTTTGTTATGTTGCTTACATTGATTAATTCGCCTGTTCATTGGTGTCTTGCATACAGTCATCGGTTAGATTGAGTCCATCCCCTCACGTCACTAGTTTGCATTCTAAGCCCCCAATACACAGCCTACCCTACATCAGTTGGTATCAGAGCCCAGGTCGGGCTGTTTTGCATGCTCCGTAGTGGTAGGTCATTTAGAAGCATGGTAGATCCACAGGTCACCAACGAACAGGCGGCAGGCTCGAATTCGAGCGCTGCCACCACGGATTTCGAGCGTCTGATGCTAGACCGTTTCGATGCTTTAGGCACCCAGTTTGAGACCGTACAACATGATATTGCTGCGGTGAACCGTCGCCTAGATAGGATAGAGAACGCTAGGGATACTCCTTCCCTACATGACGATGAGGTAGCGGATGACCCGGCCTACTCTCCCCGCCGCGGTCAGCGGGTCAGAGGTGATCCACCGCCGGCTGACCGCTACCGTCGTGAGATTCCTGTGAGAGCCCCCACTCCGCCAGCAAGGCGGAACCCTGAGCCAGCACGTGGCCGACCCCCGCCCCCGCGGGAAGATTACCGCATGCCACGACAGCCTGACCCCAGGGACCGTGTCCCTCCACATGGTCGTCATGACCAGCGTCGAGACGAGTATTACCCACCGGGTCGACGTGAGCGCGGACCCCCACCCGCTCGGCACGATTATGACCGTGACGACGATCCTGATGATTATCCTGACCCGCGGAGAGGTGATCGCGCCCTTGACATCACCCGTAGGATTCGCCTCGATGCCCCGACATTCGATGGTCGCCTGGATCCGAAGGCCTTTAGTGACTGGCTACTAGACATGGATCACTATTTTGATTGGTACGATATGAGTGATGATCGTTGTGTCCGGTTTGCCAAGATGAAGTTAATCGGACAGGCTAAGGTGTATTGGATTAGTGTTGAGCGAGCCTTAGATCGTGACGGTTATTACCCCATCACCCGATGGGATGACATGAAGGAGAGGCTTAAGGATAAATACCTCCCTGCTTCCTACTGTGACCAGCTACTTGATCAGCTGCAGAGCTTACGTCAGGGGACGCTTTCCGTAGCCGAGTATATGGCTCGATTCGACGAGCTAGTTGTTAGGAGCGATATTTCGGAGGAGCCTATTGCCACTGCCTCTCGATTCAAGGCTGGCCTCCGTTCGGATCTCCGGAGAGAGCTGATTCCCCACCGCTTGGAGATTGTAGATCAGATATTCCAGCTCGCTCTTGAGTATGAGCAGTACCTTCGTGCCCCTACCACGAAGCAGTTTCCTTCCCGGACGGATTCGTCGACGTTTAGGAAGCCCGCTCCAGCCCAGACTGCTGCAGCCACTCCACCCCCCCGAGTCACTCCTGATTTGAGGGGGAAGGCTGTCGCTACCGAGGGCTAGAGGCCTGGGGGTATTCAGTGTTTTAGGTGCGGGGGCAGAGGACACGTAGCGGCCCACTGCCCCACACGTAATCTGTTGATTGAGGAGGAGACCGCTTTAGAGGGAGATGTGGAGATTACTGAGGAGGTCACTGCCACCGTTGAGGAGGGATGGGAGAGCGACGCTGAGCGTTCATTAGAGGTAGGAGTAGTCAGGCGCTTCCTGCATACCCCACGTGCCGATGAGGATTGGCGCCGCACTACCATTTTCTACACATATTTCCCGAGTGCAGGTGGACCCTGCAAGTTAGCTATCGATAGTGGGAGCTGTGTGAATATCGTGGCCCAGAAGGGTCTAGACCGCATGCAGGTGAAGGCGGAGCCCCACCCCCACCCTTATCGTGTCATCTGGGTCGACAAGACAGCTATCCAGGTTACCCAGCGCTGTCTTGTTCCGATCACCATCGCATCCTTTGAGGACCGAGTGTGGTGCGACGTCATCCCTATGGATGTCGCCCACGTCTTGCTGGGCCGCCCTTGGCTATTTGATCGCGATGTCACATGCTTCGGTCGATCAAACACATGTGTCTTCTATGATAAGGGGCGGAAGATCACTTTATCTCTCACCCAGCCCAGAGAGAGGTCCAAGGGCCGAGTCGAACCGTCCACTAGCACGATTGCTTCGAGGCCCGTGCACATTCTGAGGCATAGTGAGTTCCTGAGAGATAGCGCCGATGCTGGTATCATGTATGTAGTGGCAGCCACTATGGCACCTGATTGCCCTACAACCGAGGCTCATCCCGCTGTGCGACCCTTACTAGGTGAGTTTGCGGATATTATGCCAGAGGAGCTTCCTGATGAGTTACCCCCTTTGCGGGACATTCAACATGCCATCGATTTAGTCCCGGGGGCCTCGCTCCCCAACCTGCCACACTATCGCATGAATCCTGTTGAGCACGCTGAGCTCAAGAGGCAGGTTGATGAGCTTCTTCGGAAGCAGTTTATCCGTGAGAGCTTGAGTCCGTGCGCCGTCCCCGCCCTTCTTACCCCTAATAAGGACGGCAGTTGGCGTATGTGTATTGATAGTCGAGCTATCAATAAAATTACGGTGAAGTATCGTTTCCCGATCCCTCGTCTGGACGACCTACTAGACACGATGTCCGGGGCTCAGATCTTCTCGAAGATCGATCTCCGAAGCGGGTATCACCAAATTAGAGTGCGAGAGGGCGACGAGTGGAAGACGGCGTTTAAGACGAAAGACGGTCTGTATGAGTGGCTGGTCATGCCATTTGGGCTCTCGAACGCCCCGAGCACGTTTATGCGAGTCATGACCCAGGTCCTACGGCCCTATATGGGCAAATTCCTCGTCGTCTACTTTGACGACATTCTGATATACAGCCACACTGAGCCAGATCACCTCGAGCACTTGAGACTCTTATTCGATATTCTCCGAAAGGAGAAACTGTTTATCAACTTAAAGAAGTGCTCCTTCCTATCTGAGTCCGTCCACTTTCTGGGATTTATTATCTCCTCCTCAGGCGTGTCAGTTGACCCTGAGAAGGTCCAGTCCATCCGTGAGTGGCCCATACCCTCGACCATTCATGAGGCCCGTAGCTTTCATGGACTTGCGACCTTTTATAGGAGATTCGTTAGGGGTTTTAGCTCGATTATGGCCCCATTTACTAGTTGCCTGCGTAAGGGGGATTTTCAGTGGACCCCTGCGGCCACTCGAGCATTCGAAGAGATCAAGGACAAGCTGACGTCCGCCCCCGTTCTACGACTCCCCGATTTTAGTAGAGCCTTCGAGGTCGCGTGTGACGCGTCAGGCATGGGCATTGGGGGAGTGTTGAGTCAAGAGGGACACCCAGTTTCCTACTTTAGTGAGAAACTGAACGAAGCCAAGCAAAAATACTCGAATTATGATCGGGAATTTTATGCTATCGTCCAGTCACTGCGATATTGGAGACACTACCTCCTTCCCCGGGAGTTTGTGCTGTATTCGGACCACCAGGCCCTTCGCTACCTCGACTCTCAGAGGAAGCTGAGTCACCGCCACGCGAAATGGGTAGAGTACCTTCAGGATTTCCACCATGTTCTCAAACATCGTGCTGGTGTTGAGAACAAGCCCGCCGACGCACTCAGTCGTCGAGTCTCTCTACTTCACACACTGCGGGCCCAGGTGGATGGCTTCGAGAGGTTGATCATGGACTACCCTACTTGTCCTGATTTTTCCGAGGCCTATACTGCGTTGTCGAGGGACCCTCCTGATCCTGTTGAGGGATTTCAGATCATCGATAGATACCTATTCCGGGGCTCTCGCTTGTGTGTGCCCAACACCTCGTATCGTGATTATTTAGTATGGGAACTACACGCCGGGGGTGCCGCCGGCCATTTTGGGCGAGATAAGTCGATTGCTATGGTAGAGGATCGTTTCTATTGGCCGAGCTTGAAGAAAGATGTAGCTCGTATAGTCCGACACTGTCGTGTATGCCAAACGGCCAAGGGAACGAAGCAGAACACGGGCTTATACACTCCTTTACCCGTTCCCCATCGTCCTTGGGAGGACATTAGTATGGACTTCGTGCTTGGGCTTCCGCGCACTCTGCGGAAGCATGATTCTATCTTTGTAGTGGTCGACCGGTTCTCTAAGATGGCACATTTTATCGCATGTAGGAAGACTTTCGACGCGCCCCACGTTGCAGCCCTATTTATGAGTGAGGTCTTTAGATTACACGGTCTCCCAAAGTCCATCGTGTCCGATCGAGATGTGCGGTTCGTTAGCTATTTTTGGAAGACGTTATGGCGAAAAACAGGAACTACCCTTAAATTTTCATCCGCATACCACCCTCAGACGGACGGGCAGACTGAGGTGGTGAATAGAAGTTTAGGTAACCTGCTGAGGTGTTTAGTTGGAGAGCATGCTTCTAGTTGGGACTCGGTGCTCCCTATAACGGAGTTTGCATATAACAGTTCCATCAATAGGTCGACTGGTCTGAGTCCGTTTAGGTAGTATCCGGTTATGACCCTAGAAAGCCTATTGATCTTATACCCGTCCCGACTGAGTCACGTCCTAGTGAGTCTGCTGAGTCCTTCACGCGTCATTTGCATGAGTTGCATGAGTCTATCATGCGCAAAATCAATTTAAGCAACGAACATTATAAAGAACAGGCAGACAGACATAGGCGGGAGAAACATTTTCTGGTTGGCGAACAGGTGATGGTTCGAGTTCGTGCGGAGCGGCTCCCTCAGGGGCCTGCTAAGAAATTAAGCGCCAGGCGAATTGGGCCCTACACTGTTTTGAGGCGGATCGGGTTGAATGCCTACGAGCTGGACATTCCTACGAGCATGGGTATCCACCCCGTGTTCAATGTTGAGGACCTGACACCCTACTTCCCACCTCACGAGTACTCTGACCCCTACCTTGGCGGCCCTCCTGACCTTCCACCATCATCCCTTTTCCCCACCACCCAGCCTCCACTTGATTCCCACTTCCCCAGGAGTTCACCACCATTGGTTTCACCGGAGGCACCACCACCATCGCCGGACCACTTTTCCCGAGAGCAGAGGGTCGAGCAGATTACAAAGATCATGGCGCATGAGTTCGTCCCCTCCGCGGATGGACTCGTGTGCCGCTACTTGGTTCGCTGGGTTGGACGTTCTTCTTCCGACGACACTTGGATTGCTGCTGCTGAGCTTGATCAACTCGCCCCCGGACTTCGACTACAGTACGATCATCTCCATTCATCGGAGATGAAGGCTTTTCAGTCGGGGGGAGTTGATGGGGGACCATCGAGCGCAACTCGGCGCAAGGCGGACCCCACCTTCGTATATTCGCGCCAACGGACTTGATCGAACCGGCGATCCGTTACCACGGATGCGTCCGGCTCGTCGTTTAAAGTCATTTTCATATATAGCTTTATGTATTTCGGTTATTATTTTATATAGTTATGGGAACGGAACCGCCGGCCAATCATAGCCGTCGATTCCGGGTGCCCTATTGTTGCTTTCTTATAAATAGGATTCTTAGGGTTGCTGGAATCCTCATTGCTGAAGTTTGGAGAGATCTTCTTCCTTGCTTCCGGTGATCCTTCCGCGGTGCCGACGCCGTGGAGCCCGTGGTGCCGACTCCATTGGGTAAGTTTCTTCCCTTCCTCCTCCACCCCTCCCTGCTGCCATCCGCCAACCCCCCTTGCTCCTCCCTTGCCGTCAGCCCCCTCCAACAGTGCCGCCGCCAACCTCCCAAACAGCAACCTGCTGTCCGCCTCCTCCAACCAAGGCTACAGCCGCCGCCCTTCCTATACCTGTACACCCGCCGCCTCCCCTCCTAGCTCGCAGCCACCCCGCCGCCTCCCCTCCTTGCTCGCAGCCACCCCACGCCACCTCCCCTCCTTGCTCACAGCCGCCCGTTTCAGCGCCCCCTCCACCTCTCCAAACCGATCGGATCTGTCCAGTCCCGGACAGATCTGTCCAGTCCAAGTCCCAACCCCCCGATCCAGCCCTAACTCACCCGTACCCGCAGCCCTACCTTCCCCACTCGTGGATCCACCTTCCCCCTTACCCGATCTAGCCGTACACCACCCGGAAGCCCTCATTCCCCTCCTAAATTTCAGTTTATGTGATTCACAGCCCTAAGTAATTTTAATTTCAGATTTTGTATTCGTGATTTGTAAGGATTTATGGTTTTGGTATAAAATATTGTGCATGTTGTGGTTCTCTTGTTTGAAGGAATTATAGCCCGTTGTGTTTGCTCGTAAACCTCTTACTTTGCAGTACGCTTAATTCGTCGCGCGCTTATTGTAGCTCTCCGTGCGGAGGAACGCTATTGCCAAACGCTCAAAGAAAAATGTTTACTTTCTTTATGAATGAATGCAATGTTATTATTTTGTTATGTTGCTTACATTGATTAATTCGCCTGTTCATTGGTGTCTTGCATACAGTCATCGGTTAGATTGAGTCCATCCCCTCACGTCACTAGTTTGCATTCTAAGACCCCAATACACAGCCTACCCTACATCACCTCCCCTCTTTGGTGGAGACCAGCCCCGATTAGGTCGACGCAAAAGTGCCCGACGCCGCACCCGTCCGGACCTCTACCGACCCTGAGTTATTACATGGATGATTTTGTTATTTGCAATTTATTTTAGTGTGTTTTTATTTTGCACGCCTGTGTGCGTAGCCATGATTGGGAGCCTTTATTGTATTCTCCATTATATATATATATATTTACACTCACATATAAATATCTATACATATATATAAAGTTATTTATGCTATGAATAGTGTAGGCTGTCCGTCGCAAGCGTGATGGCCGGTGATCTTTTATTCTGCTTCCGCGCCTCAAGATTTCCATTCTCCAATTTTGCCGCGTCGTTCTTTCAATCTCGCGAGACTCGTGACCTCTCCACCTCCCTCTTTCTTCCCCTCCAGCGAAATTGAAGGCTACCGATCGAGGCATCCTCACTCACCGCCTCGACACATGCCAAGAGCCACTCCCGTTGTCCGTCGTGGAAGGGAAAACCGAGCACCTAATAACAATCCCCACGAAACCCTCCCCCGTTGGATCAAATTGAAGCAAAGGCCCTCCCGTTGTCCGTCGTGTAAAGCTGTAAGATAGATACTTTGATCAGCTTGGGATGTCGCCAGCTATGACACCAAATCTTATTGCAGATAGAGCTTGATAGATTGAAACTATGGTCTGTTGGATACTGCCACGTTCAGACCAAATCCAAAGTACTACTGGTAAAATAATCACCATCCCATCCTTCTTCCACATTGAGTTTATAATAGTATTGGCAAAACTCATAAATCAGTCCCTTAATTTTGCTTGCTTTATGAAAAAAGTTCCTGAACTTTTTTTCACATGAAAAAGGTCCCTAAACTTTACTTGCTTTATGAAATAGGTCCCTTTAAACATTTCCATCCATTTTTAACTATTTCTTCTAAAAAAAATTAACGGAGCAGTGCACTAGAAAATATCGCCGCAGCCCGCAAGTGCCCTGTTCTTCTTCCTCATCTTTTTTGTCTTAAAGCTTTGCAAGAATCTTCTCCCTTAGTAAAACCAGAGATCATCGATGTCCATGCGATTATATCTTTTTACGGCATCTGCTCTGTATGAGGCTGTTCTGTACCACACTGTGCGAGACATCATGGAATGTGAGCAGATACAGATCTAGTAATAACATATCCTTCGCTTCCTTGGATTGATTCACCGTTCATTTCATTTTAGTGCTTAGAGAGAACGAGAGTATAGTTTTTTTTTATTAAAGTTATCATATTTCACCTTCTTCTCTGTTAGTGCTTTTTTAATTTTGATTCAACAAGAACAACTGTTAGATTGGATGATTCGTGAATGTTGATGGACTTAGGATTCTCGGGCAAGGAAGAAACTATGTTCCAGAAGATTGGTTGGAGGAAGATGAGTGGATGACTGACATCGCCGACGGGAGACTCATTGCAGCGTTATATGATATTCCCATTAACATGTGAATCACATGGTACAGAGCAGCACTAGTGGTTTGACAAATGAATAGACAGGCTTCGACCGGAGACTCACCAGCACTAGTGGTTTGACGAATGAATCACATGTTAATTAGTGGGAATGTCAAATAATTAGTCGAGGAAGAATGTAATCGCCTGGTACAGAGCAGACTTATACAGAACAGAAAAAGAGTCGCGTGGAGAAGAAGACGAGGAAGAAGAACAGGGTGATTCCGTTAGTTTTTTAGAAAACCCGTTAAAAATGGATGGAAATGGTTAAAGGGACCTATTTCATTAAGTAAGTAAAGTTTAGGGACCTTTTTCATGTGAAAAAAAGTTTAGGGACCTTTTTCATAAAGCAATCAAAGTTAAGGAACTGATTTATGAGTTTTGCCAATAGTATTTGTTTGATCTAAGATTGGCTCCTTTTGGTTCAGGGAGGAGAGTTTGCCCGACAAGGCAACGGGCTTCGCTATAGTTCCTCTGTTTGCTCAAATGCTTCAGAACTTCAGCTTGATGTTGTACGGTGACGGTGTCGGCCTGTCAGAGTGCTTGAAAATGTCGCTCGAGATGGAAAAACCTTTGCAAAATGAACGAGCGTTGCTTTGCAAAAGGAATGTCCCCATACTGCATTCAATCACATTGAATAAAATTGCAAACTCAAAGTCAAAGGTGAAGATCATGATTTCAGCAATTCGTGAATGTTTTCTCTGAATTAGTCTAATTACAATTTCAAGAATTACAACTAGATTTTATGAACCTAATTTCAGGTTTTAATATGAAGGTTTTAAAGGCAAATTAATTTTATGGGGCATAATTTCTTATTAGGTCTATTTAAGTATTTAGAACTCATAATCCTCTCAAATGTCGCACACATTCAGACCAATCCCACCTCATCTACGATCGGCTGCAACGTACCTATGCTTCTTCTGTCTCTTTTCAATTTAACCGATGCTAAGTTGGTTGTTTTTCATCATTAGTGCATTATAGGATACTGTTGAATCTTACCATTGTCATCTATAAGTTATCTACATTATTCTAAAACAGCAATCCCTACAATGAGGATATCTAGCTCTCTTAGAAATTTTGAGGCGCTAATTTTTTAGTGATTGAGGGAAGTTTGACTTATACACCAACAAACATTAATAATTTTTGAAAAATTGAAGCCCTGGGAAATTGCTGAATTAGTGTAATTAATATTGTTTAGTGCTGAATTTATTATTGAATTGCCTTCGGGGTTATTTATATCATTTTGGCATTTCCCCATCAGCATCCACATCATCATTTATACTCTCATAGATAGAGGGTGATTAATTTGATGTATTAGACAATGATCAAAGTCCCTTTTAGAATTGAGTTTCCTTTACTGAATTTCTCATTGTGGAATAATTTCCTTTACTAACTCATTACAATTTTATGAAAGAATGTTATTAAAACTTAACATGCTCATGCAATTATGTAAGAAATAATAATGCCTGTACAAATTACCTGAGATTACATTGTGGCAACTTGCACGACCGACTACTTTGGTAACACTTTCGAGACCCCGTATTGCTGAGTTGTTCTGAATACAACAATTAATATCATGATCTTTTTATTCATTGTCTTCTCTAGGATACGAGCATCTTCGCACGAGCGGTACCTCCACCCAAACTCGCACGCTCTAGGACGGTCGGTCAATTGACAATGCATTGGTAGCCCCAGTACCCCGCGCGACAGAACCCCCGCCTCGACAGTGTCCCGCCTCGACGGCGCCCCCGCCGCTCGCGAACCCCCGTGCGCACGACAAAATCGGGATGAGGGAGAGCACTGGGCACGGGGGTTCGCGAGCGGCGGGGGCGCCGTCGAGGCGGCACACTGTCGAGGCGGGGGTTCTGTCGCGCGGGCTACTAGGGCTACTAGGGCTACCAATGCACTGTCAATTGACCGGCCGTCCTAGAGCGTGCGAGTTTGGGTGGAGGTACCGTCGCTACTGGAGTACTGTCGAAGCGGAGAGCATCGAGCACGGGCGGTAGCCCGTGCGAAGATGCTCGTATATATATATATATGATTTACATATCAGTTAAATTGTAAGGTTAGGAGCCGGTTCAGCACTTCAGCCCCCACACCGGTTCAGCTCCCTATTTTCAACCACGGAGATTCTCGCAGGTGTTCCACCATTAGCGCTGCTCCAGGGGACGACCCGCAGCGACAACCGCCTCCATGCCACGATCGCCTCTCCGACGGTTGAAGCCAATTCCTCTGTGCCACTCCTTCACGACGCCATCAGAGGTTTGCAGGGGATGCTTTATTTCTCTTCCTGTGTAAAACCCTATAAAGGGGGGAGAGAATGGATGAAGGAGAGGATGGGAGCTTGGTAAGAAGATTAATCTGGAGTATTTGTTGTGAGGAGTTTCGCCTCCCGGGTTAGAGATGTAAAGGTGTTTCATGTTATTTTTTTTCTTTTTTTGTTGCTGCGTTTGTTCCGGTGAGAAGATGATGAACAACGACTATTATGTTATGTTTCCGTGAGAGGGGTTTGTTGTGAATGAGGCTGATTGCTGCTGTCTCAGTTTGATAGTTTTTTTTATTTGCATAGTGCTTCCCTTGTGAGTATTGTCTTGGAGTAGGAGAATAGATGTGCCTTGCTCGCTTCCATCTTGGGCCTTGTCGTGGAGTCAGATTAGGAGAGGAGTTTTAACTGTTGATCGCTGTTTGTTCTGGAGAAGGAAGAGAACAGTAAATTCCATTTGTTGCTACCGTTTGATTGCTCCGTTGATTGCTCATTTGCTGTGCTTGCCGAATTTCCCCTAGACAATTAAAAGTCCTTCAGTTCTTGTGCGTAGAGATTTCGTGGAACCACCCTTTGTGTGAGAATGAGTGAATTTTAGGTTGTTAGTTTGTGGCTTCCTTGCACTAGTGAGTGCTTGGGATTTCGTGGAACCACTTTCGTGTGAGAGAGTGAAATTTCTCCAGGGTGCCCGTGTGCGATAGCGGCCGGCCTCGGAGCGGGAGATCGAAGGTGACGAGGAATTCCTCGCGGGTTCGCCGTCGACTTCGATTGCGGAAAGACGCCTCTTTCCGTGGGTAACTTGTTCCTTTCTCTTCCTTTGCGTGCGTCTAAATTTTCTCTTTAGGTTATTCGACTCATTGCTGGTTTTCGCCCGGGATTTTGTCAGCGAATGCTACGTCGAAAACTCTAAACGGAAACGTATTTGGAGTTCACGATTTCCGTTTGCTACAACGAGGGAAACGGAACGAAAGTTGCGAACTTTCTTTCCCGAATTTAGAATTGAACCATATTTCAAGAAAATTCATTTAAACATAAAATAGTAATTTTATGCTTTACAAAAATCTAGTTGCTTAATTTCTTAAAGTTCGTGCACGCCCGCTCAAATCTCAATTTTTAAATTGCATGCATTTAGGGTTTCCTAAAAATAGCCGCAGGCGCGCAAACCCTTCGCGCCGTCCTGCATCAATTTGGTATCAGAAGCAGGTTGCGAAATTTTTCTAAATTTCGAAATCCGCCCTGCGTAGAATAGGAACTCCGCATAACATTTAATTTTTTAAAAAAAAAAAGTTTTTATTTTATATTTTTTATATAGCGTAACCATCATCTTAATTGTGTGTTTGCATGCATCTGCGTAGTGGTAGGTTAGTGAGCATGAGTTCACCACATCACACTCCACCTGAACACCCTCAAGAGGTAAATTCTGAGATGCGTCGAGTTGAACGTGGCCAAGCGAGTCGTGTGAACGAAGGGACGGAACCACCCCAATGGTTTCTACCTTTCGCCCACCAAATGGCAGCGTTAACCGAGAGTGTTTATCAAGTGAGAGAAGAGTTTGAAAACCTTAGTGTTAGGATGAATAGTTTAGAAGTACCTCCTCGAGTTTCAATGCCACCTCCAATTCGAGATGAGCATTCTGTTCGTCCACAGTACGAAGCCCCTCCACACTATGGAGAGAGGTCTACACTTAGGAGAAATCCTCTATTTGAGGAAGAGGGTCGGAATCCCATAGATAGGTTCGAGTTTGCGCGTGATCAGGGTGGGAATTTTCCTGAACCCCAACGAGGGCCTATCTTAGGCATGCAAGATAATTATCAGGAGAGGCCACATTATGAGGTAGCGAGAGAGGAGCGTCCTCGAGACCAACATCGGCCTATACCGGCCATGCATCGTGATGATCGCCCTAGAGATTGGCATCGACCGCCGCCCCCACGGCGTCGAGACTATTGTGATCCTTACGATGATGATTACGACTATCCTCCCCGGGATAGGCGACCGGATCTCACACGAGTGGTGAAACTTGATCCACCACTTTATGATGGATCTATGGATCCCAAAATCTTTTCGGACTGGGTTATCGACATTGAGACCTACTTTGAGTGGTATCGTATGACGGAGGACCAAAAGGTTCAGTTCGCCAAAATGAGATTGACTGGGCGAGCGAAGATCTTTTGGATAGGTGAAGAGCGTAGTCTAGAGAGGAATGGACGCCCTCCCATTACACTTTGGCCCCACATGAAGGCCATATTAGAGGAGCAGTACATTCCCCAGCATTACCAGTCCCGTCTACGAGACGAGCTAACGTCTCTACGTCAAGGGCCCAAATCAGTTTCTGATTACTTAGCTGAGATGAAGGATCTTATGATTATGTGCAACGTAGTAGAACACCCACGAGACACATTATCCAAATTTAAGTGTGGACTACGATCCGAGATCCGAGATGAGTTGATTCGATATGGCCACTATTCTCTCCCTGAGATCATATTTATCGCCATCGATATCGAGGAACACCAGAAGAGAACCTCCCGGTTCAAATCTCAACCTAAAACGAATACTTCTTACAAGAAAGAAGAACAGAAAGGTAAGGAGAGTGCGTCGAAGCCTACCTCGACCTACACCCGAGATCAGAACAGGAAGTCGCCCATGGGAACTGTGACCCCGTCACAGATCCGATGTTATGAGTGCCAACAGATGGGCCATATTTCGAGAGATGGCCCCAAGAGGAAAGGCACGTTAGTTATTCATGAGGCGACTGAGGAGGATGAGCATGTAGAAGCAGCTGGAGTCGAGAGGGACTCACACATTTTGAACGGCGAAGTGTACGGTACGCCTAGTGATGAGGAGGTAGATCCCGACGTTCTAGTGGTGAGATGCATGCTATCTACACCACAAGAGTCAGCCGATTATTGGCGGACGAACATCTTCCATGCCTACTTTAAGGCTGGGGAGAAAGTGTGTCGTTTAGTAGTGGATAGCGGGAGTTGTATGAATGTGATAGCTGAGACAGCTCTAGCCCGCATGGGACTCACTGCTGAGCCGCACCCATCCCCATTTCAGGTAGCTTGGGTTACCAAGACTACATTATCGGTGACTAGGAGATGTTTAGTGCCCATCACTATCGGTACGTATTCCGATAAGATCTGGTGTGATGTTATGCCTATGGATGTGTGCCACGTATTACTTGAGCGACCCTGGTTATATGACCGGGATGTCACCATACATGGTAGGTCCAACACTTGCTCCTTTCTACTGGACGGAAAGAGAGTAGTGTTGACCCCGGTGCGACCCAAAGCACCGCCATTCCGCGCGAGTAGTAGTGCGAAAGACTCTCTTCCTCCCACTGAAAGGAAGAAGACTCTTAGCATTATACGAGGTGCTGAGTTCCATCGAGAGAGTTTCGACGGTGGATTTATTTATGCCTTAGTGGTTTTACAGGCATCTGATTTATCAGAGGTATATGAGTCTACTCCTATACCTGCTAGGAGTCTCTTAGAGGAGTTCCAGGATCTACACTCTGACGAGCTTCCGGCTGAGTTACCTCCCATGAGGTGTATTCAGCATGCGATAAACCTTGTTCCTGGAGCTTCCCTCACTCATCTACCGCATTATCGATTGAATCCTGCTCCCACGAGGAGCTGCAGAAGCAGATTGGAGAGTTATTAGATAGAGGCTTCATTCGCCATAGCCTTAGTCCTTGTGCGGTGCCTGCCCTCCTTGCCCCGAAAAAGGATGGTACCTGACGTATGTGTGTTGACAGTCGTGCTGCCAACAAGATCACAGTGATATACCGATTCCCGATACCTCGACTGGATGACATGTTGGACATGTTGACTGGGGCTACGATCTTCTCTAAGATCGACCTTCGTAGTGGTTATCATCAGATCCGTATACGCGAAGGAGACGAGTGGAAGACTGCCTTCAAGTCGAAGGATGGACTTTACGAGTGGCTTGTGATGCCCTTTGGGTTGTCCAATGCCCCTAGTACTTTCGCTTGGATGATGACCCATGTCTTCAGACCTTTCATTGGGATGTTCGTAGTAGTTTATTTCGACGATATTTTGATCTATAGTCAGACCGAGAGTGAGCATTTGACTCACCTGCGTACTATTTTCGAACTTCTGCGAGCTGAGCGACTATACATCAATTTGAAGAAATGCGTTTTTATGGCTGAGTCTGTTATCTTTCTGGGATATATAGTGAGCTCCGCTGGCATCACTATGGATCCCGAGAAAGTCTGAGCGATTCGTGAGTGGCCTACACCCCAGAACATTCACGATGTTCGTAGTTTTCATGGGCTAGCCACCTTTTATCGTCGATTCATTAAGAACTTCAGTTCTATTATGACGCCGGTCACTGAGTGTACGAAGAAGGGAAATTTCCAGTGGACGTCATCTGCAGCTAGAGCCTTTGAGATCATCAAAGATAAGATGTCCACTGCACCTGTTTTGAGACTCCCGGATTTTAGTCACGTGTTCGAGGTATCCTGCGATGCCTCTGGGGTTGGGATAGGAGGTGCACTTAGTCAAGAGGGTCACCCCGTTGGATTTTTTAGTGAAAAGCTTTCAGGCCCGAAGCTGAATTATTCCAACTACGAGCGCGAATTCTATGCGATTGTGCAAACGTTGCGTCACTGGAGGCATTATCTATTGCCCTGCTACAACCCCAAGGTATCCTGTTTCCCCTCCTGGAACTCCAGACGACTGGAGCCTCTGCCAACCATTGTCCATCCCATAATTCCCTTCGACGCCCCCTTGAATCCCTCCAAGCCCCCTCTGACCTCCAGCAACCCCACCTTCACCTCCATATCCCTCTCCCAGTCCCGTTTTCCCTTTTCTAGCCGTTTGGAACCTCTGTTCAGCCACTGTCCTCCTCCAATCCTACCTCAGGCGACCCCAATCCAGGCCTGACCAACCTCCTGTTGCACTAGCAATTTGTCCAAGCAACCACAACCACTTTTCCCTCTCCCAGTCCTGTTTTACCTCCTCCAATAGCCTCCCGAAGCCATCCCTATCATCCCCACATCAAAATCGGCTCCCTTCGAGCCTCTTTCTAGCCAATACCAACCCATGCAAGCCCGTTTTCCCCTCCAACAGCTCCTACACAACATCCTTCTTTCATTCAGGTAACCACCACCACCGCCATATCTTCCCCTCCAGTATCAGTACTGATTACTTACTGAGCTTTTACTTCCGGTTTTTATTTCTTTGCATTGCATAAGTACCTTGTATTGCTAGGAGTATTTTGCTCTAAATTAATTTGATTATTTCACTTTCCGAAGGCGTGTCTCTTATTTCGTCACGTGCTTTGAATTCGGATGCACACTTAGTTAATTTGCAATTGTCGTTCCCCTCTCAGTTTGAGTTATTCGGCGAGCGCCAAATCAGGTTTGTGAAGCTTAGGCTGCTAGGTCAGGCAAGAAGAGTACTAATAGCATTGAGAGGACCCTTGTGCGAGATCGTCTTCGCCTCATCACCGGTTGGGTAAAGATGAAGCAAAAATTGAGTCATAGGTATCTGCTGACATCATATAAGAGTCGCCTCCTCGAGCAATTATTTACCTTCCGACAAGGACCCAATTCCATTGTTAAGTATATAGATTATTTTTCATGAGTTATTGCGTGGAGTGATATTCATGACGAGCTCTAACAACCGCCGCTAGATTCCATTCCGAACTTCGTCTGCGATCTATGTAGCACTGAGCGGTCATCGGTTAAAATATGTCGAGCAATCATTTCAGCTCGCCCTTCGTTATGAGCAGTCCTTGCGATTCGCTAGACTTAGTCAAGTGGACTCGCACCCTAACTATCCCTCCATGAATCCTCCCCAGCTCGATGTCACCATCACGCCTTCTCTTGTATTATTGGACACAAAAGAGGAGATACTTGATACTGAGTTCTCTCACCCGGTGAGGCACATTCTCCGATGAATTGTCTGCCACTTGAGTCTGATCATACCCTATAGGCTATGGTACTAGAAGAGCCCAATGATCCTTTATTGATGTGTCCTTCCCCCATCTCATGCATCAACATATTTTTGCTACCTTGTTCATAGACGTGTCATTGAGTACTCCACCCATTGACCCCGTCATAAGTAGGTATTTTTGCGAGTCTCTTTGTATTCTCTCAAATCTCTTTTTATTCTCCTGCTATGTTGTTAAAGGCATGCCTCATGAGCGCATAAGGCTCGAGGTTTATCGGGCTCAGAGATTTGTGCCTTCATGAGCCTTTTTTGCGCCTTCGGAGTATAAAAGTCGCGCCTATGGGATATTTTTGTTGTAATTTTTTTTTTCAAAATAAAGAAAGAAATAATGTAAGAATTCAATAATTTTTGCATGACTTAATATTTGTGAAACATAATCGAGCGTTGTAACTTAGATATGATGCAACATGCAAGTGACCACATTGATTTTATTTTTTAAGAGAGATAAATGATAGTAATGAATGATTAATGAGTAAAATAAATGAAGAATTTGATCAAGAAGATGAACTGATGTTTGATGCTTATTATTTTAAATGGATGTGGTTGCGCCTTGCCCTCTTCAGGCGCGTGCTTACGCCTTAATCCTAGGCTCCAAGACCCCTTTGCGCCTTGGTGCGCTTTGATCTTTTAATAACTAAGTTCTCCCGAGATTCACTATGAGTGATAGTCGAGAGCCGGTTAGCTGCCATGTTGTAGTTGCCACACTCACTAGTGATCATTTGCATGAGCACCATATGAGCGGTCCTATGGCAAGTACCCCATTGAGCCTCGTAGAGAGCCCACTTTTGTGCTTTACCCTTTTGGAGACAGTCGACACATCTCAGAGTTACACCATGGTGTCGATGCTTCCGACGTCTCTTCTAGCGTTCATCGCATTTGCGACGAATTTCTCTATCTACCGCAAGGAGAACCTCATGATAAGCCACATTTTCTGAGAGGAATTTTGCATGCTATGAGCTCGCATCTTAGTGCTAATGTCTTATGTTGTTGCTTGGGTGTTCGTTGCGCACTCGATGAGTATTTCTACGCCCACCAAAAGAACCTTTGAATATACCACCCATCTTTAGGGTCTTCTATCACTTTGTAGAGTTTGCGCTTAGTGAGTCTGTTAAATTTGTCATCTATCATTTGCATCTGTTGCATGATTTGCATGTCATACTCCGATATAAAGGTATATTAAATATATGATCATTTTAAAGTTGTCCGGGTAATCATATAAGAAAGCAAATGTTAAGAACGTGATCGGGTGATGATTAACACATTATTTGAAAGGTTTCCATTGAGGCATCTTTGTATTTTAGTGCTAGGAGAATAAGTCAATACACTGTCCTTAAAGAGTCTGAGTCAAATTTCTTTGAGCTTGATATTCTTAGGAATATGGGTAGTCATTCTTTATTCAATGTAGCGAATTTGATTCTAGATGTGGGGCCACCTAGTGTTTGAGACCTTCAACCTTCCCTTCCACCTTTTGCTCCCACCTTTATCATAGTCTTTCATGTATCTCAGCCTCCATTGTAACCCTACCCTTCACCCATCGATGGCTTGCTTTGTGCATGAGGACCATGACAGCTTTGGCGGACGACTGCCTTCAGGGGACACCTCACTTACTAGAGGCTACGAGATTGAGGCAATGCTAGAATTCATCCAACTACTTCTGTTCTTGTCTAGCCTGCACTTGGGAAATGATAGTCTCCATTCATCAAAGATGAATGCTTCGGAGCCCGGGAGCTTGATGGAGACCGATTGCTCTTCGTTTGTGAGATTTTTATTATCAACACTTTTCGATCATTGAACGGGCGATTGGAGCCCGCGATTGCGACATGCTTATTTTTTCCTATTTTGTATGTATTTTATTTTTATTTTTTTGAGTTTTATTTCGGGAGTTATGTTAAGTTAGACGATTAAGGCCGTCCGAAACACTTAAATAAAATCCCCTATTTATATCCTCCATTAGGTCATGTGCTCGACATCGACTGTTTCCTTTGTTGAAAGAGAAACCTCTCAGTCTTGCTAGTTCAGACTCTAACACTCCACAGTGTGACACCATGGAGCATCTGCCACATTGCCGCCGCACTCCACCACCGCAGCCGCCTCCGGTGAACTCCTCCTTCCTTCTATGTTTGTCCTTTGCGCTACCTGCTACTGATTTTCCCACTACAATTCGAAGCCAATGCCCTGTTTCTCATCCACCGTCCGCCGCTAGTCCTATCTTTGGTGATCCCAATCAACGCTCAACCAGCTTCCTACTACTCTCTAGCAGTCCATCTAAGCCACCATAGCCATGTTTCCCTCTCCTAGCCCCCTTTTATCTCCTCCTACAACCACCCCAAGCCATCTCTATCATCCCACATCAAAATCGACCCCTTCGAGCCTCTTCATAGTCAATACCCACTCACAAAAGCCCATTCTACCCTCTGGCACCCCTCCACAACAACATTCTCCACTTTGGACAACCATAACCACCACCGGATCTTCCCCTCCATCACCGACATTGATTACTTGGTGAGCTTTTACTTCCAATTTCATATCCTCGCAATGTACCAGTACCTAGTATTACTAGTAATATTTTGTCCTAAATTACTTTTATGATTTCACTTTCCGAGCGCCTGCATCTCTTATTCGCTGTGAGCTTTGAATTTTGATGCACTCTTAGTTAATTTGCAATTGTCATTTCCTTAATTAGAATATTTATGATTGATATGTGATGCTAGTGCAATATTTCAAAATTAATATTGTTTAATTGATTGCACGTCGAAAGTAGTTGCATGATCAAATCACTCACGAGCAGTGAATTAGATTTTATGGCTAACCGCCATAAGTTCGTCGGATTGTATGCGTGCATTCGTTCGCATCTTCATTTTAGGATTTATCGTTGTTTCTTGTTTTCGCCGTGGTTGCTTGCATTGCATCTAGGGTTAGGGTATCACGTGTCCATCAACTGTAGATTCGTCCTGCGTCAGGATGACTCTGTAATTATTCAAACTTTAAAAGATCCCCGTAATTAACCCTGTAAATTAATATGAAGTTATATGTGACATCCACGCCCTATTTTTTTCAATCGTTATACGAGTGACAGTGCATGGGGGGAACCCCGTGCCACCGCGATAGTACCCCGACCACGACGGTGTCGCTGCGGCGCTCCCTCCGCTCGCACCCCCGGAGTGCATTAGAAGATTGACCGACAGTCGGAGTACTGAACTCCGGGGTGCGAACGGCTGGAGCGTCGTTGCGCTATGGCACCGTCGTGGTCGGGGTAATATCGCGGCGGCACGGGAGTTTCCCTCGTGCACTGTCACTCGTAATATAATAAAATTGTACTAATTACAACTTAAAGTTTTAATAAATATATACAATCTTATACCTATATATGTAATAAAACTGTGCATGTTAAATAAAAGCTGTATGGTCTGGTTTGTTGAAGGTATTGTATTAATGATGCCGGTCAGCAGTTCAAATCTCACTGCTGCCCCTTTTTTATAATTGTGTGCGAGCAAGCAGATTTAAAAAAAAACTACTCCGATCTGCCCGCGCGATGAATGGTTCGGATGCTTTGGATGGTCCTTCATGGTTACACCACGGGCCTCCAAAGTATTTCTTTGTATATAGTAATAGATTTTACATATCATATATTAAATGATGACAGTTTATGTGTCATAAAATCGTATCATATTATAGATAGGAGTTGTGCATGAAACTATGTAATCCATTGACTCCCACCACTTATCATACAAACATATGAAGTTCTCCATAACATCATCACATCATACACAATTTTTGAGCATTTTCAAGCATGCTCAAATACATCAAAGTTTATTTGGAAATTTTCATTTTAAATTAAAAGAAAAGTTCCAAGATTGGGGGACGGGTGTCCGATAGTTTCCGAGTGTTTTTGACTTCGAAACATTTCAGATACAATATGTAAGGCTGTTGCAAGTAGTCATACTTCGTAGGAAATATGTGACTTTTTATCCATATAGGTGTACTTCAAGAAAGAAGTATACCATAGCCTGCAAGCTCTTGATTTACAAATGTATGTGTATGAAAGAGCGTTTTCCTCCGCTTCATTAGCCATTTGGTTATTTGGAGTTTTTGGATTAAGGGATTTATTGCGCCAATGAATGCTACTTTTGAAGGGTTACATATTTTTGGGAGTGCTGCAATCCTTCAAGTTGCATTACTGTGGTTGATTTATTTGTTTGGGACCCCCATTTTTTATACTTTCTTCTATTTTGGTGTTTACCTTTAAGTGTTCATTCGATGTGTCTGAATGTTGTTTTCTTCTTGTTTCAGGTCCATTCTTCAGAATCTGACATTGATGCTTTGTGTATAGTTCCATATTTTACTACAATAGAAGTAAGATTTCATTTCTCCGCTAATTTATATTATTTGGGAAGATACTTATTTCTTGTATGTTTTTTGCAGGACGATTTCTTTATTGTTTTGCGTGGTATGCTGCAAAGCAGGCCTGAAGTATCAGAATTGCATTGTGTCAAGACTGCGAAGGTTCCTTTAATGAGATTTAAATTCAATGGGGTTTCTATTGATTTTCCTTATGCTCAACTGCGAGTTGGATCTGTTCCACCTGTAAGTATCCTTCTGAAAACTAGATCCATTCTCATAAGTACTAATTTGTGCCATCTCGTTACATTCATTTTTTATGTATTTGTTGTTAGATATTTTATTTTTCTCAAGAAATAATTATTTTTTTCATGAATAAAATGATTTTTTTTTGTTTGTGCGTAGAAATTGCATTTACATATAACATGTTACCTTGTACATGTTCTAATTTTCCGACCATTGGTTGAGTGGAGTTATTAACTCAAGGTTAAATATGATTCATCTTAAAATGATTTTTTTCTATTTTGAAACGGTTAAAATCATTATTTTAATTTTCTCAGTGCAACTTTTTAGAAGTAGGATTATTGTTGACGTATCTCTCTCTGCTATTAGTGCACAAGGATTATGAATTGCAGTGATGCCTTGAAACTTGGGCTTTATTCAAGATGGTTGTGCCTGCAGGTGGTGGGTTATATACATCGCACGATCTCTGCTGGTCGTGGGTTATATACAGCCCACGTCAACTTCTGTTTTAAACATAAGTTTTTTTTAAAATCTTTTACTTCTAAACTGCTGTTTGTTAGAACATAATTTTTTTCACTTTTCTTAATTCTATAAAAAGATTTGTTTGTTTTCTATTTTTTTATCTTGACCAATGCCAAATCTTTTCCAAGGGACAAATAATATGCAGGCTCATAATTATGGCTAAGGCTTAAAACAGGTCTAGGAAAAAATACGTTTGGTTCAATCCCGCCAAATCAATGGAATAAGCCTCTACTTATCCTGAATTAAATTAAACCTAGCTATTCAAATTTAAGGGAATGCATCTCTACAATACACAACCAAAGATTAAATTGAGAAGAAAAATAACATGCACGGCATAAACTCCACATAAATAAAATACAAATGCTGGTAAAAATAAATTTCGGCGCCGCGAGTGCATGTCGGCATCGTAATCCTTTTTGATACTTTTTGAAATCATAAGGCAATTACTAAAATTTATACCTTTTCTGATTCTTCTTTACTGTAAAATCCTGATTACTCCACTTCTATACCTGAAATTGCAGGACGTGAACATCTTTGATCCTTTCTTAGTGATACCTGATGATACTAGTCAGAAAAGCCTTTCTGGAGTAAGAGTTAATACACGCATCCTTCAATTGGTGCCAAACTTGAAAGTATGGATACTACACTTGATCATTTTTTTGGTTTTTTGCTTGAAGATAATTGGTTTATTTTGCTAGCTTATTTACATCATCCCTGATAGATTTCATATATATTTTTTAATGACCGAGTTATCGATGTGATTTCAAAAGATAAACAATTGTTTGATAAAATAGATTTCTTGTTCCAATATTTATGTGCTCTATGAAATCAATTTATCAATTACTATTGTTTGAGTTATGAATGTTAAATGTTATTTTTTCTTGTTAAAATAAAATTCAGATGAACGATTAGCCCATTACCAGTCATTTAAAATTGCATTGGCTTAATTTGGCACCTTAAACATCTCATGATCGAATATTAAGCATGTATATCATTTAGTTGGCCTCTTTTTGTAGCCCATGTTACCTGTTTTCACTTGCTCATGCTCCCATAGTTACCGTCATGACTCAATAGAAAAGGTTGGAAGGAGTGAGCGAAACCTAAATCATAGAAGCATGACGATGATCACGGATCAAGGGTGAGCCAACCCTTATCCAAACCTACCCGGGTCTACGTACACAGGAGACACGGTTAGGATCATTGTATGGATTATCTAAGCCCATGGTCCCGTTCAGAGTGATGACAAGATATTTTATGTATTTTTTCTCCATGTATTTCAAGTATTGTTGTATCAGACAATCTAGACCGCCCGTAGTGGCTTCCATGCCTATAAATTGTTGTCAAAGAGCTGATTTCTGGGCATTGCAGAATTTGGATAGATTTCTGGATTCTTGTGATCACTCCGCGGTGCTGATTCTGTGAAATTATAGGTGTTGAAGCTTAGAACAGTAGAGAGAGCAAAAAATATATTATTGTGCTCTAACCCAAGGGCAAGCATACATATTTAGGATACAATACACGTGACATATCACGTGTAATGAGCAGCGGTAAAATAACAAACTAGAAATAAAATCCGCATAATCAACTCACCCATCAAGGTGGGAGTATATATCAATCATTCCCAACTTGACCGTATCATCCATAAAATTGTCATAGCTTAGTCCTTTGGTGAAGACGCCGGCCAGTTGATCATGAGAATTCACGAAATGTGTACAGATATTTCCCTTGCCTAGGTGATCTTTGATGAAATGTCTGTCAACTTCAACATGCTTCGACCTATCATGTTGAACCGGATTGTGAGCAATATTGATGGAACTTTATTGTCGCAATAGATAGTAACAGGTTTGTTCACCTGGAATCCCATATCATGGAGAATTGTCTTCAACCACAACCCCTCACATACTCCTTGTGCCATAGCCCTATACTCTGCTTCGACACTTGAGCGAGCAACAACATTTTGTTTCTTGCTCTTCCAAAATACTAGATTTCCATCCACAAATGAGCAATACCCGGTAGTAGATTTTCTAACGTCTTGGCTACCCGCTCAATCAGCATCTGTAAACACTTCAATTTTTAAAGGTTGGTTTGCAGAGAACAGAATCCCACGTCCTGGAGACTTCTTGAGGTATCTCAATACCCGCACAATCAGCATCTGTAAACACTTCAATTTTTAAAGGTTGGTTTGCAGAGAACAAAATCCCATGTCCTGGAGACTTCTTGAGGTATCTCAATGCCCGATATGCCTCCTGCTGATGGCGAATTGTGGGAGAGTGCATGAATCTACTTAGGACACCCACGACATACGTAATATCAGGGCGAGTATGAGATAAGTATATGAGTCTCCCAACCAATTGTTGGTACCCTGAGATGTCTACTTTCTCCCCTCTGGCATCAACATCAATCTTATGATTAACCTCAATAGGTGTATCCACGAGAGCACACTCAAGCATACCAGTTTCCTCCGGAAGATCAAGGGTATACTTTCTCTGAAAGATGAAGATCCCCGGACGAGACCTTACTACTTTAATCCCCAAGAAGTATTTCAACTTTCCCAGATCTTTGCTTCAAATTATTTGCCCAATTGTTCTTTTAAGTGCGTGATTTTCTCCAGGCCATCTCCTGTAATGATGATGTCATCCACGTATACAATGAGTATCGATATTTGAGTCCCTCTCTTCTTGACAAAGAGAGTACGATCAATCTGTCCTTGAGTATAACCTAGTTGTATCATAGTTTTGTTAAACTGTCCAAACCAGGCTTTAAGGAATTGTTTCAGGTCATATAGGGATTTCTGCAGACGACAGAACTTTCCATTAGACCCTCCTTTGGTAAAGCCAGGTGGGATAGTCATGTAGACTTCTTCTTTTAGATCACCATGCAAGAAGGCATTTTTGACATCAAGTTGTTGTAACTCCCACCCAAGACATGTGGCTCAAGAGAGGATATCACATATAATATTCATTTTTGCAACAGAGGCAAAGGTTTCTTGGTAGTTATACCGCTCCACCACCCCTTCTTGATTTTGCTTAACAGAGAAAATCCAGTTTGATCCAACTGTTCGCTTCCCAGGGGGAAGACTCGCAAGTTGCCATGTTCCATTTTTTTCCAAAGCACACACCTCTTCTTCCATAACCAGTTTCCACTCAGGTATCTGAACAACCTCCTGCCAGGTCTTAGGAATCACAATAGAGGAAAGAGATGAGATAAAAGCTCTGTGAGCATGGGAGAGGTGATGATAAGAAATGTAATTGGCAATGGGGTGTTTGGTGCCACCAGTATTACCTTTAAGAAGAGCGAGGGGGACATGGAGGTCGTCATCCGAATCTAGAGCAAAAGCGGGCACCGACACTAGTGGGACATCCACAGACGGTACTTGCTCAACGGTACGAGGTTTGCGAGAGTATGTATAAAGTATATGAGGAATAGGAGTGGGAGGATTCGAAGCAGTACTGGGAGAAATAGGAACATGTGTAGAAGGAATATGAGGAGAAGCAACTATCGGAAGAGGAGAGTTGAGGGTCCCGTCACTATTACTACTCGTCTCCCCCTGACGAGGACCAAAATATGACTCCCCCTCACAAAAAGTAACTTCAACAGTGCAGTAAAAGCGACGTGTAGGAGGGTGATAACACCTATAACCTTTGGTGGTAGGAGAGTAGCCAACAAAAATGCATTTAAGAGAACGAGCGTCCAATTTATCGCGATGCGGGGTATGAACATGAACAAAGCACACATAACCAAAGATGCGAGGAGAGATGTGAGAGGTGTGGACAACGTGTTTCTGGGATAAACGAGAAAGGTGTGTATCGTATTGAAGGGAGTGCGACGATAGACGATTAATGAGATGAGTTGCAGTCAAAACCGCATCACCCCAATAGGACTTGGGAGGTGCATGACAATTAACAAGCACTGAGCAACCTCCAGTAAGTGTCTATTTTTTCGTTCGGCCACGCCATTTTGAGAAGTGTGGACACAGGTGGTTTGGTGAAGAATGCCATGTTCGTCAAGATAGGCACCAAACGCTCCCCGATCATCATACTCCGCACCATTATCACTACGAAGCACGCGAATTTTGTCATTAAACTGTGTGATAACCATTTGACGAAAGGAACGAAAACAAACGTCACTCTTCCGTTTTAACAAATACAACCACGTAGTACCGAAATAACAATCAATAAAGGTGACAAACCATTTATAGCCAGATAAAGATAACACGGGGGAGGGACCCCAAACATCAGAATGAATTACATCAAACAGACAGGAACTAGGAAAAGAAACATGACTGAGACTATGACGAGCATGCTTTGATAGTTCACAGGTGTCACCAATAAACGATTTTATTAAACAACTGAAAGCAGAAAATAGTTTGGTAAGATATAAAGCAGAAGGGTGACCAAGGCGAAGATGCCAGCGCCGGATGTCATGCAAAGTCGGAGCACGGGTGGCGGAGAGAGCACTGGGTGATAACGGCCGGTTCAACAAGTACAGTCCGCCAACGTTCCTACCACTGCCAAGCATCAGCTTCGTATCCAGATCCTGAAACACACAAACATCAGGGAAAAAAAGTTACAGAGCAGTTAAAGAAGCAGTTATGTGACTAATGGAGAGAAGATTGCGAGGAAACGAAGGGACATGCAAGACCGAAGAAAGAGACATGTCAGGAGAACAAACAATGGTTCCTTTGCCAGCAATAGAAGAGAGGGAACCATTGACAACAATAACCTTATCACGACCAGAGAGAGGAGTATATGAGATAATACCTGAGGCAGAGCCGGTCATGTGATCAGTTGCACCCGAGTCAATGATCCACTCGGAGTGGGATGAAGACACAACATGAGCACTGGAGATACCTGAAGTAGCAAACGTGGCAGTGGAATCAGCCGATGTAGAGTCGAGCTGTGAACGCAATAGACGGCGGAAGGCCTCTAACTCCACAACACAAAGGCCCCCAGAGGGGGGATTGTCCTCATAGACTTCAGTCGAATGCACAGAATACTGTGTGCGGGAACCAGCCTGACTACTACCACCATAGTGACCACCTCTCCCTCGAGCACCAGATCCCCTGCCAGGGGGAGCAAGATGGGGGTGAAGATGAAAACAAACGTCCTTAGTATGCCCTTTCTTCCCACAGTGGCCGCATACAGGAGAGGAGAAAGGAGGAGGGCCACGACCAATCCCAGCAATAGTAGAGTGATCAGTAGAGGAACCAAGAGAGCGGTGACGATTCTCATCACTGAGGAGCATACTGAAGGCTTCCCTAAGAGAGGGAAGAGGCTCGCTGTGGAGGACATGCAGGCGAACAACATCAAACTCCATATTGAGCCCCATAAGAAAGACGTGAACACAAAAGCGGTCTTTATCCTTCTGAAGAGCCTGCGCATCGGCAGTGCATGCAACATTAAAGGTGTTGAAGTAATCCAGTTCCTGATAAAAACGTTCGAACTCTGAGTAATAAGCAGAGACACGACGAGTGAGCTCATAAATCTGCGTCGAACTCCCTGCCTGAGAGTAGGTGTGTAACACCTCCCTGTTACATAGCATATAGCAGTAGGTCCGGCCGGGACCCCACGCCATATGAAACGAACAAAAGAGCGCATTACGTAATTAGTTTTAAACAGTGAAGAACATAACTATCTCAGCAAACAGAGTCGTACAACGGAAGCATTTATTTTATTTAGTAAACCAGATTACAAAACTTGTCCACTTTATAACTAGGAATGAAAGTACAAACAAGGTTTGATTATTACAATGTTTACATCTACTAGGTGGCTTACAAACATCGGCACGCAGGCCAGCCACACGTGAAAACAGTAAACATAATAACTTGGCCTTCGAGGGCCAGCTCAGCACAACAACAGAGACTTCAGCCCACTATTTCCCGCTAGTCTCGTCAGGACCTGTAGAAACAAATCCACCAAATGGTGGGAAAAGGAGTAACCGGTCAGCTTTGGCTGACCCAGAATATAACGATCCCGCCCCATGCTCGGGGCGGTGGTGCTCCTTCCCTGCAAGCAAGCAATAGCAGTATATATATTTCACAGGTGCGTCTAAGCACCGCATAGAAACATGCAGCACACGATGACGTCAAGTCACACGCCTTGTGCACTCACGGCACGACATCCACAAGTCCTTTTTCAACTTGGATGAACATTATGAGCTAGATGGCAGGATTCAATTATGCCTACCCCGGGTTCGGTTCAGCTTGTGCCCGCGCTCATAAACGTCAGGATTCAACTAAGCCTGACATGGGTTTGGCTTCCCCTTGTGCCTGTCAACGCTAACCACACAGGGTCATCTCTTCAGCTTCAGGGGCCATTTTCAAGTGCCCTAAGCAATCTCACGGATCACTGGCACTAGCGCCGGCGCTAGCGCTAGCGCCGGCGCTAGCGCTAGCGCCGGGCGCTAGCCAACAGAACACATTTCTATTAGCCCTTTTTGGGTATTTCCTGAGGGTAACCTCCAGGACTCCCTGCAGCACAACACAACACACAGAACCCGAAAACATACGCGGAGTCTTCTCCGGAATGCAATATAGCATATCAACATCACCAATCCAGACCAACCTGTCCAGATGGGCTTCACACAGTATGCCTACGTCCGTACCATCATTCCAGACTCTATATGCAATTTCTACGGGGATAACATCGACCCGTCGGCAGAAATCTATCCACTCATTAGTGGAAATCTGCCCACTACTATGCAAATCTAAGGACGAACGTGTCCAGAGATGAAGGAGGAGAATCGTTACCCTTGCCGTTCGTTTCTGCACCATGATTAGCAAGATAATCGGCTAGAATCGACAATGGCACAAGCACGCAAGAAATCTCCTTCGCAAATTGCCCTTTCGGAGCCACGAACGGCTGGCCCTCCTAACGGATCTCTTTCCACAAGCTCAGCTCTCTGGTCGTGGAAAGGTAAGATTTTCTCAGCTAAATCAGAAGAAAAGCCGAAAACCTCTCATATATAGTTTTCTCAGGCGGTGGCTGTATTATCCACAGCCGCTTAAGAAATCTGACGGCGTTCGACGAATTCTTTAAAGCTGAGTTCGACGATCGGCGTTCGAAGCTGCGTTCGACGAACTGCGTTCGACGAACTGCTTTGAAGATGCGTTCGACGAACAGTTAGCTGCGTTCGACGAACGGCTTTGAAGCTGCGTTCGACGAACAACTAGCTACGTTCGACGAACGACTTTGAAGCTGCGTGCAACGAACAGCTAGCTGCGTTCGACGAACAGCTTTGAAGCTGCGTTTGACGAACGGCTTTGAAGCTGCGTTCGACGAACAACTAGCTGCGTTCGACGAACAACTAGCTGCGTTCGACGAACGGCTTTGAAGCCGCGTTCGACGAACGGCTTTGAAGCTGCGTTCGACGAACGGCTTTGAATCCCTGTCCTTTCTTTTTTCTCGAGAACCGGCATCTGATTTCTCAAGAAATGGCATTTCCCGCCTTTTTCTTTCTCGAGAACTCCTGCCATTTGATTTCTCGAGAACTATATTCGTCTGCTTTAGATTTCTCGAGAAATATATATTCTCTGCTTTTGATTTCTCGGGAATTGAGGTGTTACAAGGTGTCATGGGCCCTTTTCCAAATTTCATGAGCAGAATCTAGAAGCATGTAGCTGCAATACACCTGATGGGACATAGAGTGAAGTAACCACGAGACAACAAAGGAATTGTCCGCATCCCATTTTTTCCATGAGGGATCGGTACGCAGTGGCTCAACAGTGGTTCCATCAATATGTCCATATAGTTGGTGACTTCGAATAGCATGATGTGCTGCCCTGGACCATTCAAGATAATTTGTGTCATCCAAGACAACAATAGTGATCTTTAAGGAGCCAGATTGGTCGTGGCTCCGAGGAGGGTCACCAGAGGGAACTGTGCGGGCAGAAGATGAGATATCAGAGGACTCACCCATCGATGACCGTCCGAAGGCAACTAACAATAAGAACTCACGACGGAAGAAACCACATCCTACGAGTGCCCCTTAGATCTCGCGTTCGAAGAGGACACCGGAGGATGTGACCATGATGTCTCCGACAGCCCCCATGGACGACAAAATGGTCGGAGACAAAGGACTGCCTGTAGAATGGGCGGAAAGAGTCGCCGAAAGCTGCTGGAAGCTGTGCTGGAAGCTGCGGAACGGGCGCTGGAAGCTGCTGCTGAGGAAGCGACGACGCTGAAGGCGAGATCTAGCGACAGTGTTGGAAGCTGCTGCTGAGGAAGCTACGACGCTGAGGAAGCGACGAGGCGGGATCTAGCGACAGAAGCGGGATCTAGCGACGGAAGCGGCGCTGCGTGATCTGTATCTAGCGACGGAAGCGGAATGGGACGCCCTAGGCTCTGATACCAAGTAGAGAGCAAAAAATATATTATTGTGCCCTAACCCAATGTCAAGCATACATATACATGATACAATACACATGACATATCACGTGTAATGATGAGCAACGGTAAATAACAAACTAGAAATAAAATACGCATAATTAACTAGAACATCCTTCTCCATCCATTTGGCCAGCCACTACTACCACCCACACTCACCTCCAACCGCTGGCACCACCAGCCCTGCTGCTAGCAGTCCATCCATCTCGTCCAACCGCCCACTACCCCCATTTAGCTACCTACAACTCTTATACGTACCCTTAATCCGAACATTAACCACTCACCTCCAATAATGACTACCCACTTATATTACTCAAAGTCCCCTTAAATGCTTTCCCTCCTCCCAAACGAACCACCCCAACCAATATTAACCCTCATCGAAACCCATTAGACCCTCTAAATCTCGTTCCCAAGTGGACACATGCATGTCGTATCTATTATGGTCCCACCAACAATTATCTGATTAATTAATATGCATTACTGTGTTACGTTGCTATTATTATTGTCACGTTGTGTCATTATTAGGTGTCGCTAATAAGAGTTCTTAAGAATGTATTGTTTTATTTCATGTAAGTGTATTTTGGTAATTAAGTTCAAGTCATGTAATCTTATTTAGAGGCCTTTTAAGCCAAGGAAATGATATGCAAGAATTAATAAAAGTTTTTCTCCTCTCTTGTTCCTTCTTCCCCTCCTTTAGGGTTAAGATTGTGCAAGACTCCCCTCTTCCTCTTGTTCTCCTTCATCCCCCTTCGAGTGAGCTCGGCTCCCTTGTATCCACGACGACCTCGTCATCCTCTAAAATAAACACATAACAAACATGCTATCAGAGCTAGGTTGGGTTTTTTCTCCTCTCTTCCGCAAACGACCATGTCATCTCCAAGTCCAACCTAATTCTCTCCCAATACTTCAACCACTAGAGACTGATACTTCAGGTTGATAGACTATCCAACACACACATAACACATAGTCGGGTGCGCCTGACGCTGCGAACGAGCACCCGCGCTTGCGCTCCACAACACCAAGTTCTCGTTCGAAGGACCCCACCACTATTTCAATCACTTGACCACCGCGTTGCGGTCTCTTCTCCAACCACCTCGTGATGTAGACCGAAATTCTCGATTCCAATTTTAAAATAATAAACTAAAGTTCGTTTTTAAATATGCATCGCAAGAGGGATTTTCACGAGTAAATATAAGCGATAATCAACCACAATCTCGTAGACACACATATGAGCCCAGCAATCGAGCGTAATTAACAATATGAAATTACTCTCCCACAAGTACGTGAACAAAAGATGAACAAGGGCATTTTTCAAATTAACGACAAATAAATAAAAATGTGAATAAGGGCAAACATGCTCTTACTTTTAAAACCAAATAAATATTAAGCATATGTTTTAGTCTAACCTGTGAGCAAGAGATCAGCAAGAAATATACCTACAAGAGACGAGTTTTGCATCGGAATCAGTCCAAAGCCGAACCAGAAGTACTCGGGTTGCAGCTGTCATCGGAAGGTGGGAAGGGGTCGAACGTCGCAGCCCACAAAGGTAACCGACAGTGGCAGGTCGGCAGATCTGAAGCGTGGGACGCCGGGACTGCCGGGGGTGAGAAGGAAAGGTGAGCGCTGGAGAAGGGGTGGTCGCCGGGGAACAAGGAACCTCCTGGTAGCAGCAACGACGCGAGAGGGAGTGGATGTTTGGCGGCTGGAGGAGGTGAGGCTTCAGCGATGTCGGCTTTGGAGAGATTTGGCCGGACCTTCGAAACAGAGAATGAAACTCTGTTTCGATTTGCACAAGGCTACCCGGGAAGGAGGAGTCCGATTTGTATTTAATGCCCAAGCATGAAATAATAAAAAGGAAATAATGACTTTAATTGGTAGGGCCGCTTCTCTAAGAAAGACATTAATTCAAATAAAATGGGGAGGCCGGTCCTTTAATGTGGGAATAAGGATAGAAACAATAAATATAGGAATTTTAAATTTTACAAATTAATGTGATGAATGTTTGATATTTTCAATAATATAATTTAGAAAACATATTATTTGCCTCGTTTAAGGTATTTTCTATAAATCTCTCTTGAATTATTTATTTAGTCAAATTTCGCTTGCCTTAATTAACATGTCACCTAATTTGACGGATCTTTTTATTCTAGAATTTATTGGACGATCACCCCAATAAGCCGTAACAAGTGCGCAAAGTAAAATGCACATGCGCTAATTCATGCGCTACAAAATACCACATAAAAATGCATGAAATAAAGTAAGACAAGGGTGCGACTCAAGTTGCATCACGTCGCCATACAAGCTACTCCCCTTCAACAACATCATCATCATCATTCGTGGCATCTGTGAGCACGATGAAAGCTTGACACTCAATATAGCTCATGCTACAGTGACGCACTACAAGGATCTGTTTTGGTTGTAAATTAAGGAGCCAGATGATCAAAATCCAAGCCTCGTTCGAGCTTGATGGAAAGAATGATTTGAAGGACGAGTGAGATGTTCTACTATTTCATATGTATTGACCCATGCATTGTTCTATTTCTCGAATTTATTCGTTTAATATTTAATTGAAGCACTCAAAGTTGTAAGTTCTAAATTTACTCTTTTATCTATTGTTCTGTAGAAGAACTTTGAATAACCCCATGTAAATGCCCACTTTCTTGGCCAATTGGGAGAGTTTTCTCATGTATAGATTAGTACCACATCTTGGCTTGGGGTTAAGATATCACTCCTTCATCTTATATATATATGTGTACAAAATGCTTGTAATGTGTGTGAATGTACGAAGGAATAAAATATTTGAGCTTTAAATTTTACTTTTTATACATGATATCAGAGCTTCCCAATACCAGAAGTTTTCCTCTCAACAATTGCACCCATGCGCTCGCCATTTGAGCAACCTTTCCTTGCA
This sequence comes from Dactylorhiza incarnata, assembly GCA_033032865.1. Lineage (NCBI taxonomy): Eukaryota > Viridiplantae > Streptophyta > Magnoliopsida > Asparagales > Orchidaceae > Dactylorhiza > Dactylorhiza incarnata. The sequence goes on along the minus strand of JAWHQI010000531.1, from coordinate 81,533 downwards.
AGTCTGCCAATCTCGTGTCCTGCTGGCTTGAACTCACAAAAGCTCGCAAGGTTGTTTGGAGCTCGCCGATTTATCGCTTGAGCTCGCCAAATTTCAGCCTCCGACCTTCCGTCGAAATGAGCAGCCCCAACCCCACCTTTTATAGACCCTCCGACTCCATGTTTTCTTGCAATCCGTTCTAACTGGCCTCCCCTACTTTGCCTCCAACTGTTGTGCTCGCCGCTGTCTCCCACATGATTAGTATCTTCTTTCTAGAGGATCTGCTGCCTCCTCCCGTGGACGAACTCGCTGCTGTCTCCTTCACCGGACTTGTTGCTGCCTCCTCTCGCGGGGCGTGCTGCTCGTTCATGCCCGCTTCTAGGAACTCATCACTCATTGATTTTTGTACTCGCTGCCTCCTACTGCTTGTGCTTGCCGCTTGATCTCACGACTTGAACATCCCTGCGGCTTGAGGTCACTATATCTCTGTTGGAGTTTGAGTAGCCCGCTTATGACATTTGTCATTCTTATTGGAACTCGCCGACCTAGCTACCAAATTTTTACTGCGACGCCGCTTCCTCCTCCGTAGGACTCGCCTGCTGTACTCATAGATCTCCCATAACTCCTCTTACGTCTGGTGTATTCGCAGCCCTCTCCTACCTGCATACGTTGCTCCTTCCAGCCGCATAACTCGCTTCTTCAGCCTTTCTGATTCTGAGCTCGCTGACTAGTCTCGCGCACTTACTCCTTGATTCATGTCCTCACTGCTCGTGCTCGCCGTGTGATCTCATGGATTGAGCGCCTCTGCCGCTAAAGTTTGCTAAACCAATACTCGCTGGAACCTCTTGCCCGAGCTCATCAATTAAGCTCACCAATCCCTGCTTTCGACACTAGCCGTTTGGTTGTTGGACCCTGCAGCTTGTGCTCGCCGATACTCTGTGTCCGCCACTCGTCGCTAATCACTTACAAAGGTCACCATCTTCTTCCTCCCAGCCCTCCGTACTAACATATGAACTCCCTCTCTTGCTTTGCTTCACCACTCTGTTGATGCTCGACCTCCATCTACTGAGACTTGTGGCAGTTGTAATGGTTCTCGTGGCAGTGGATGTGATGGCCACACCCATTTCAGTGGACAGAGCTCTCACCTGTGTGCCCACTGTGATCGGGCCAATCATACTGAAGCCACCTGTTGCCGGAAACATGAGTTCTCACAACCGCTCCCTCCCTATGCTTCTGCGACAACGGATGCTCTCCAAGTACGTCCTGCACCGAAATTCACATCCTGCTTGAGGAACTCCAACAACTGGGGGAGCGGGTTACTCGTACCCCTGGCTCCGTTGCCTCCTCCAATCAAGTTCTATCATGTTTTTCTCTTAGTTCCTCCTGCATTGTGGACTTCGGGGCTACAAATCACATTACTCCGCATAAATTCTCTCAGTACACGGATAATGCTACTCCCAAATTTATCAATATTGCAAATATTGTTTTCCTTTTATACTCAGGAAGGCTTTTCCTAATTTTGCCTTTTCTGAAGTTACATGTGAATCTTATATATATGGGAAACAATATCGTTCTATCTTCTCCTCTAGTTGTACTAGGACCTATGCTCCATTTGATTTAGTTCACTCGGACATTTGGCGTCCCTATAAAACTGTGAGTTTGTGTGAATATCATTATTTTTGAACTTTTATTGATGATAATTCTCGCATGACGTCAGTGTATTTACTACGTGATCGCTCTGAATTACTACGTTGTTTTCACTCATGCATTGCTAAAACTCGCACTTAATTTTTGAGTTATATTCAATTTTTCGGGCCGATAGTGCTCGTGAATATACCCATCACGAATTTCAGGAAACATGCAATTCCTTGGGTGTTATCCAGCAAACATCATGTGTCTGCACCCCCACAACAAAACGATGTGGCCGAGTCGAAGAACCGCTATTTCCTTGAGGTTGCTTGCACCCTTATGTTTCAAATGCAGGTTCCCAAGAATTATTGACACAACTATTACCACCGCGTGCTATTTAATTAATCGCATGCCTTCGGCCGTCCTCAACTTTGCTACTCATTTCTTCACCTTGTTCCCCTCAACACCTCCCTTTCCCTTACCACTTTCTGTTTTCGAGTTTGTCTGTTATGCCCATCATCTTGACCCTTATGTGGATAAGTTGTCTCCTCGTGCTTCAAAATATATCTTTCTTGGGTACTCCCACACATCGAAGGGCTATGCGTGTTACTCTTCCACGGATAGGAAAATGGTCACATCCGCTGATGTCACTTTCCTCGAGGATCAACCATTCTACCCCTCAACTCCTCAAGATGACTCTCCACTTGTTATTCCACGTTCCAACGTCCTTATCTACGACACAACATCTCCCCTGCTCCCTACAACACCTCCCGTGCTTCCAACCCCCCACCTCCTCTTTTTCATGTGTCCACTCGCCGTCGTCCTTAGTCCGATGCCCTGGGACAGTTGCCTCTTCCTGATTACACTCTACGACCAGCTCATCCTGCTTCAACACCTACTTAGGATGTCACCCCCTTTACATTTAACCCTCTCCCATTATGTTTCATTTTACCACTTATCTCTTGACCTTCACAGATTTGCAGCTTCCTTGTCGTCTATTTTCACCCCCTCCTCTGTGTAGGAACCTCTCTAGCATTCGGGGTGGCGGGTTGCGATGGATGAGGATATGACTGCCCTCTGATCCAATCAGACTTTGCCTCCCTACATCCTGGCTAATTCCGTGTGGGATGTAAATGGGTCTTTACTGTGAAGCATCGTCCTGATGGGACAGTTGAGCGCCTCAAAGCCCATCTGCGGCTCGCAGTTTCACTCAACAATATGGCCTCGACTATGAAGAAATGTTCTCTCCAGTCACCAAGCTGAATACGGTCATGGCATTGATCTTCTTTGTCGTCCATCGTCATTGGAAGTTGCATCAACTTGATATGAATAGTGTATTCCTTAATGACGATCTAGCAGAGACTGTCTACATGCAACAACATCCTGGTTATGAGACCACAAAGGAGTCTCTTGTCTGTCACCTCAAGAAATCTATCTTTTGTCTCAAATGATCCTCTCGAGTTTGGTTTTGACAATTTCAGTTAGGTCATTCAGGACTTTGTCTTCACTCGGAGCTCGACAAACTTCTCCTTATTTACTCGTCGCCGCTCAACATGCATATTGATACTTCTTGTGTATGTTGATGATATTCTCATCACAGGCGATGCTCTCAACGGAATATCTATAATCAAGAATCACTTCGCCTCACACTTTCTGATCAACAATTTGGGTCGCCTTAGATACCTTTTGGGTATTGAGGTAGCTCGTCGACCAATCGACTCGTTTTGTCTCAACAGAAGTACTGTCTCAGTCTTCTTCACAATGCAAGCTACTCAGGTTGCAAGCATACTGACGCACCAATGGATGCCAACCATAAGCTCTGTGCCCACACGTTTGACTCACTGTTTCTCCCTAATTCGGAGTACTATCCTCGCCTTGTTGGCAAGCTTATCTATCTGACTGTCACACGACCCGATATCTCATTTGTTGTTGGTGTGGTCAGTTGCTTCATGCATACTCCTCAGATAACCCACCTCTAGGTTGTCGCACGGATCCTCCGACACCTGAAGAATGCTCGAGGACAAGGGCTTGTGCATAAGCATTCTTCTTTCCTATCATTAATTACCTATTTAGATGCATATTATACCGAATCTCTCGATGGTTGTCGGTCTACGAGTGTCTATTGTACATATTTTGGAGGACAACTGGTCACTTGACGGAGCAAAAAGCAGACGATGGTGGCACGCTCCTCTACGGAGGCTGAATATTGTTCGATGACGTCTGCTGTTTCTGAACACGTGGTTGGAAAGTCTACTTATTGATTTTGATGTCAAGCTCCCCTCTTCGGCCATTCTCTACTGCGATAGTCAAGCTGCCATCCGTATCGTCGAGAATCTAGTTTTTCATGAACGTACTAAGCATATCGAAGTCGATTGCCATTTCATTTGGGGAAAAGTTCAACTTCGCAAACATGCTCTGCGACATATACCCACTGCCAGGAAAATATATGTTATTCTCACCAAGGCCTTACTGCTCCCTCTATATTGACAATTCGTTTCCAAGCTTGACGCCTACGATCTGCATGCTCTAGCTTGCGGAGGTGGGGAGTGTAGAAGAATTATGAATAAGCCCATGTAAAGACCCACATTTGCTCATTAGGAGAGTCTTCTCATGTATAGATTAGTCTCACATCTTGGCTTGGGGTTAAGATATCACTCCTCTCTTATATATGTGTGGACAAAATATTGTAATGCGTGAATGTACGGAGGAATACATATTTGAGCTTCACTTTTTCTACGTGTTCCAATTTCAATTATTATTGTTATTTGCTTGAGGTTACTTTACTATTTCTAGCATTTATTGCTTTTAATCCTCTTGCTTGTGCATTGCATCGTTCTTAGATCTTTAAGACATTCCACTATCATCATGCCAGTAGAGTTCCTTTATGTGCCCGTTCACACACCCAGACCCGTCTGAAAATACCAAGTTAAGCCAACTATTCTTTTTTATTAGTTAAATAGTTTGGTGTTATTCTCTCTAGTGGTGTGAATATCACACGAAGCTTTAAATATCGATTTTAGTATTAGGAAAATAACCGTGCAAATAAGTAGTTGCCATTCTTCAAACTGAAAGGGCCACATGTTTTTTCTCAAATTAAATGTTGGGATTTTGTTTGAGTGAATTTATAAGGGACGGTCTACTAATTGCATAGATAATAGTGGTCAAACTAGCAAGTCAAAAGTAGCCCACGTCTATATTATGGTAGAATTAATCCTACTGATAAATAGCAGTCAGCAATTAACTATATAATCCAATTTCTTATCTATTATATGAAGTATTATTGTTTAGCTACATGTATTGTGTTGACTTGCTTCATCATATCAGTTCCAATGTTATTTTAAAATACTGAATGCTGCAAGCTATTTGCATCACTTAGAAAGAGATGTACTGCTTGCGTAATTGATGGTTTCTATTTTTATGCTTTTATAGTGCTAATGATGTTTCTTCAGTTCTTAGCTCTGAGTTTTATTGCGTATTTCCTGTGGCATTTATAAAATTTGGTTCAGAATTAGTTGCTGTTATAGTTGGACCTCCTAATGAGGCTTAAGCCTACCCATGCTTCATGTGTCTGTCATGTTTTTTATACCATTCCATCAGCTTTGTCATTAATATACTTACTGATTTACTGTTTGGATAAATAGTGACATATTGGTATCATTTTTTATTTGATGATTCGTGCAGCTTCATCACTTTAGCTTTGAATACGTACTTCTAATGATGCTCATCTTTTTTTATATTACAAAGCAGTTAATCTCTATTTTTTATTTTGATTTTTTGGTAGTACTTCCAAGCAATGTTGAGGTGTATAAAGTTATGGGCCAAAAGACGAGGGCTTTATTCTCATGTGAGTAATTAAACTTCCAATTTCACTAAAAATGTATATATTAATATAAGCAAAATTTGAAAGATTTTCACTTACAGTTACTTGGATTTTTTGGAGGAATTCATCTGGCAATTCTGTCTGCGTATATTTGCCAAAGATATCATACTGCTAGTTTAAGTTCTCTCATAACATTGTTCTTTGAGACATTTTGTCACTGGCGCTGGCCAGACCCAGTTATTCTACAAGGCCAATCCATTCCATTCAAGCTTCCTGACGAGCGCTGCTTTATGCCTATCCTGTTACCTTGTAGCCCATTTGATTGGTGTAATTCCAACATAACAAGAAGCACGTTCCGGAAAATTGAGTCAGAATTCCGACGCGGTTATGAAATCACAAAGGTGAACTTCCTACTTTTGTACTTGCAGGCTATTTTGATTATTTTTTCTACTAGTCTTGGCTGTTTATGAAAGCTTTGTTCGATTCGGAATTTTGTTATATCTTGAGGTCCTGAGGACATGTTCTGGTTGCCACATTTTTTTATCAAATGCTGTTCATACTCCATAGAATATGGGAGGCACTATCATTGCATAATTTTATATACAGATGCTACTTTTAGATTATGTTAACGTCAAATTATACTCCACAACTTCAGAGAACCTTCCTATATATGGATGTTTTCTTTAATTCATTTAATGTCAACATTATGTTAGCGTTCATGCGCAAAATTTACAAGTCATTTGTTGCTCTATGATTAGAAGTTCTGCTGAATCTGCTAGGTGCAGACGTGCGGTAACAATGGAAACCTTTTGTTCGCATCTCCCGGAGGGCGATCACATTCGTGTTCTAACTTTCCATGGTCCCATGGTGGTTGTGACGTCTGCACCAATCAGTACCTTAATTAACAATGCTGGAGACCTTATCTTCTTAGGATTACCACAGAAAGTTGTCATTTTATAAATGCTCATTATAAATGATTGTTCTTAGTAGCTTATGTGCAAATTATTGGAATTAACCAGTGCAATATTATGGAGGAACATGCGTATAATCATGATAACATCAAATATGTCATATTTATTATCCTCGTTTTCACCCTAGGTTGCATTGAATTTCTGTGTTTTGGTTAGGAAAAATCCCTACATATTTAATGAGACAAAGCTAGTGTTGATAATGTACAAATTTCTGATTTGCCGGACCTTTTCATTTATGATCCTATTGGCCGGTCACACCAATAAATCTGATGATAGTGCGCGAGTAACATGCGCGATACAACATGCGTGAAACTAAAAAAATGGGCGAAGACGTGCGCTACAAAAAAAAATACTAAAAATGAAATAAAATAAAAGAAGCAATCTTGGGTTGCATCATCATCAGAGAGGGTGTTGACTAAGATGCTCGCGGCCTTTTGATATAGGACATCATCTTCTTGTCCTCTTGAGACCATTGTTCCTTTGGCTTTAGGATTTCAACTTCATCTGTCATATTCACGTTCTTGGGAATGAAATGACTTGCAAGGACAGATTCATAGATTTATTCATCAATAGAATCCTTTATAGCATATCCTAGACTTCCATTTTACAAACCTATCAAGTTTGCACATGGGTTGTCAAGATGTTGAGGCATAGTCTTTCTATGAAGACATTAAAAAATATCATAGATGCTGGAAGAGTATTAAAAGTTCAGAATCTTGATTCACAAAAGTTTTAGCCCTTAAAGGTGAATTTCGCTCTGATACCAATTGAAAGTGCGGAATAGACTCTCTTAATACTTCTCTAGATGAGGTGAATAGAGAAGACACCCAAATAATGAAAGACTCTCTTTTAATACTTCACATAAATTGAAATTCTTCTCACTTATAATGACTTTATAGATGTTTTAAGAGTTATAATGTATATACTAAATCTATTGATGTTAATGCAAGAGAGAAATTAAAACATAAACACAGAAACACCAAAACAAGAAACAAAAAAGCAGAATAAGCATCTAGAAGACAGGATTTTTATAGAGGTTCCCCAAAAGGTGGTTACTCCTCTCTTCCACGGATCTGTGGGCTAGCTGAATATTTTCCACTGGAGATTCAAAATCATGTGTAGCTCTTTTGAAGGGTTTGAAGGGAGAGCCTGGTAACCCTCTACTGCAGTTGTTTGTGATTGTGAAAGTTTTATATTAAGCAGATTTATCACCAAAGAGAGGTGATTATTAGCTGAATCCTTGAAGGAGGATTCAATTTACAATAGTAAAAAGAGAGAAAAGAGTCATTCTCTGCGGTAGATTATTAGACGATTATTCACGACTGCTGGTTAGACTTTCTTGATGAACAATAGAGCTTTTATATCAAATCCTCTTTTTCATATTAGAACAAGTTCCAAAGAAGCATGTGAGGTATGGGCGACATAAAGTTGTCTCCTTCCACGGCTATATCTGAAATCGACAGAAACTATGAGCTCAATCGACGATTGTTGAGCGCTTCGGTCAACGATCGCTGAGTGGAGCTCTCACAGGGAGGACAGTTTGGTCAGCGGCCATACAATTTCAGTCAACGATCTGTGATTGGCCTTCTTTGATCTTGAGTCAGCGGTCGATGATCGCTGAGCAAGGTCAGCGGGAGTCGGTCAACGATCGTTGGGTTGTTTTCTTCAATTTTTTGATTCACTGATTGCCTTGGTCACCGGTCAACAAACGACGTTCAATGATCGTATAACGCAGAGCTAGCTTTTTTAGTCTTCAATCTTTGAGCTTATTGGTCGCCGGTCAGCGGTTGGCGGCCAACAATCGTTGAACATTCCTTGAGATCAACGAACGTTGAGCGCTGTGATCGGTCAACAAATGTCGGTCAACGAACATTGATTGCAGAGCTTTCTTTGGGGGTTCTTTTCACGAATATTTGAGTCAAGAGTTTCAAGACTATCTTAAAGAGTGTGGTATTGTATCACAACTCACTCCACCCAGAATACCACAATATAACGATGTTTTTGAAAGAAAAAATTGTACCTTGTTCAACATGGTGTGATCTATGATGAATCATGCAGATCTGCCTGTTTTCTTTTGGGGATGTTCTTTGGAGACAATTGCTTTAACACTAAATCGTGTTCCTATTAAATCGGTTCAAAAGACACCATATGAGATATAAACTGGGAAGCGCCCGCCCTAGTATGTCTTTCATAATGATTTGGGGTTGTGAGACACATACGACGTCAAATATCTGACAAGCTTGAACTCAAATCAATTAAGTGTTATCTTGTGGGGTATCCTAAAGAAGCTAAAGAGTATTATTTCTATAATCACTCCGAGGGCAAAAGGTTTGTCGCGAGGAATGATGTTTTTCTAGAGAAAGAGTTCTTATTTAGAAAAACTAATAAGATTGAACTTGAAGAGGTTCAAGAACCATAATCAATGAATGAACCAGAATTGGAACCTGAGCAAGAACTACAAATTGTTGTAGATAGAGAGCCTACTCGTGAAACACAAGTCCTACGTAGATTTGAGAGATCACGTTTTGAGCTTGAGAGAGATGGATTTCTCATGTCTCAAATTGGTAATGTGTTGCTTATGGATCATGATGATGAGCCTGCAACATACCAAGAGGCTATGAATGGATCAGATTTCGAGAAGTGGCTTGAGGCCATGAAATTTGAAATGGACTCTATGTATGTAAATCAGGTATGGACTTTGGTGGAACCACTTGAAGGGGTACGACCCATAGGGTGCAAATGAGTTTTCAAGAAGAAGACCGACATCGATGGGAATGTACAGACATTCGAAGGGCGATTAATGACTAAATTTTTTAAGTAAATTCATGGTGATAACTATGATGAGACCTTTACCCTAGTTTCCATGAATAAGTCCATCAGAATTCTGGTTGTTATTGGTGCGTATTATGATTACGAGATCTAACAAATGAATGTCAAAACAACTTTCCTTAATGGAAACCTCTTTGAGGATGTGTACATGACACAGCCTGAGAGTTTTGTATTTCCACATGAAACCACTAAAAAATGCAAATTGTAGAGATCCATTTATGGATTAAAACAATTTTCTCTAAGTTGAAATTTTCATTTTGATAAGAAAATCAAAGAGTGGTTTCATCAAAAATGAAGATGAGTCTTGTATTTACAAGAGAATTAGCGGGAGCATAATTCTATTTCTGATATTGTATGTAGATGACATATTATTGATCGGGAATAACATTTCAACCCTATAAGTTGTTAAGAACAGGGTAAGGGACTACTTTTCGATGAAAGACTTGAGCGAAACAACTTACATACTTGGTATTAAGATTTATAGAAATAGATCGAAAAAGTTTCTCGGGCTGTCCCAAAGTACGTACATTGACAAGGTGTTGAAGCGGTTCAACATGATTGAGTTTAACAGAGGATTCTTGTTTATGTCACATGGTGTGAATCTCTCTAAGGACCAATGTTCTAGATCTTTGAAAGATAAGGACCGCATGAGGTTGATTCCATATGCTTCTGCAATTGGATCAATCATGTATGCAATGTTATGCACTTATCCTGATGTCTCATATGCATTGAGCATGACTAACAGATACCAGTATAATTCAGGTGAAGGTCACTGAATGACAGTTAAAAATATCCTAAAGTACTTGAAAAGGACTAAAGATGTATTATATGGTGGTGAGGATGAACTTGTTGTAAAGGCTTACACAGATTCCAGTTTTTAAACTGATAGAGATGACTCAATCTCAACCAGCTTTTGTATTTTGCCTTAATGGAGACATTGTAAGCTGGAAGAGCTTGATGCAAGAAACAGTTGCTGATTCTACAACAGTGATTGAGTATATCGCTGTTTCTAAACACAACAAAGGAGACTGTATGAATTATGAAATCCATCGACGAGCTTAATGTAGTTTCTCGTATTATTGATCCAATGACTCTTTACTATGATAACAACGATGTCATTGCACATGCCAAAGAACCTAAATCTCATCAACGCTCCAAACACATACTTCGGCGGTTCCATCTCATTCGAGAGATTGTCGAAAGAGATGTGAACATATGCAGAGTACCGACTGACGAGAAGATAACAGATCCACTGACGAAGGCTCTTCCTTAGATGAAACATGATTGTCATATTAGATCATTGGGTATTCAATACCTTAATGATTAACTCTAGCGGGAGGCTTGTGGATTTTGGCTTTATTAGTTTTATGTTCATGTGATGGCGTGTACTGTTATTTCATTTACATTTGAGGCTTATTCTTTTGTTATGTTTATTCATTTCTATAAAGATATATTAACTAAACGTAATAAATGCCCTTGGGATGTTTGCTTCCATCGGAATTCAAGTGAGTGACTTGAATGTGAGATCATGTGTTTATATGAAACATTATTCTTAAATAGTCTCTGGTCAATGAATCATTGTAGAAATTGGGGCAATGATGATACACTGAGACTAATATGTGGCTTGACTGATGATCGAGTCTCATAGGTCATGATATTGGATATCAAGTCATCATATAGGTACTTGTTACAGAACCAGTGTATTGGACATACCCACCTTGAGATTACTTTGTGGATTGTTATATGAACATGTCACAAGTTGTTCTCAGAGTGACAATGTTGTATTTGGTTCTTTGACCTGAAGTCACTACAGTCATTGCGTGAGGAGCATACTTTGATGTCATCTAAAGTCTTCCTTGAAAAGGTTGATGATAATAGTGATTATTAGGTACGTTACGAATCATTTAGGTGATTGTGAGGGATTTAGATGAGATTTGTCCTCCTATATGACAAGAGTTGCATTCATGGGTCCCTTGATGGAGTGAGACTATGAAATGTATAACCATGTTATGTCGAGTCAATATATGATATTGAGCTCATTTATTTTGATAGTCTACTCAGGAATCAAGAAACATAAATTGAATTATTAAGTAGGTGACACGCTTCATGCCTCGAGTTTAGTCTGGATGTAATGGACAAAGGGACTATGCTACACCAGAACTCTGGTTACTAACAAGTTCCATTGAGTTACCAACTTTTTTACTACTTGGATATCGATGATGCATTTCCTAGATGTCGTTCATTGTTTGTGAGACTATGATCGATACATTCTAGATCAAATGGGAGTTTGTTAGAATCTGTGATCTAGAAATAATTAAGGGATTAGTCTTACTGCTAACGTAATATGAACCTATGAGGTCGCACGTTAAGAATGTATGAAAATTGGATAAATGATCGTGTTGGTTTTTACTTATATTGGATATCACAATATAAGTGATGAACCAAGCCTAAAATGACTTCTAATTAATTATAAGTTAATTAAATAATGATTTAGGAGTAATTGTATGTCGAATTGGATTTGAAAAGGGGTGTTAAACGACTATTCGACACATGTTGACTTCTGAAGTTGACGTATGTCGACTTGGTGTACGTTTAGCATAAATACAGACTTTTCCGGATACTATTCGACGTACGTCGACTTGAGAAGTAGCCAGATAGTACTCGACGCGCGTCGACTTATGAAGTCTACATACATCGACTTGGTGTGCGTTTATCAAAGTTTCTATACTATGGGATAGTTCTGGACGCACACCGACTTATGAAGTTGACACATCGACTAGCAAAATAGAACTCGACACACGAATTTCTCCCACTCGACGCACGAATTTCTCCCACTCGACACACAAATAGGCAGTTTATGAAACTCCTATAATTACGTCTTTTAGGGTTTTTAAGCATGTCTTTTGAGTACGACTCTCACGGCTCCTGAATAACCTGCAGCAAAAATCTTCGCTTGGAACGAAACTAGTATTTCGTGGAGAAGAAGTGACGACGATCATCTTCCTGCCCGAGTTCGTTGGACGGACGACGATGTGTTTCCGGCGTTCGTGTGGATACTCGTAGAGACGTAGATCTCGTTCTACATTGTGGTTCTCATACGACAATTATTCTTCTCGAAATTTGATTTCGACGCAGATATAATCTCGATTCTTGACTTATTGGTTTTTGCATGGTCATTTCAATGAGTTTCTTGCTAGTTTTCCGCCACGCATTAGATGCATAAGAAACCCAACAATAAATGCATGTGATGCATGACTGTGTGTTAAAACGCATGGGCATCTCATTTCTTGTAACTGCCAAAAAGGTGGGGAAGCCGGGAAGAACACACGAGCATTCTTGGACGCACGGGCATGCCTTTGGAAGTACGCACGGGTGCGCTTGCTTTTGAACTAGAGGCGCACGAGAGTGCGTTTAGATGCCTGGTCATGTTGATGCCTGTGCACGTGCGTCTGGACGCACGGTTGTTTGGTCGACCTTGCATTTTTAGATATGGATCCTATGCTTTGTCAATGCTCTCTTCTCGTCCCAAGAACCTCCATTAGCTCATATTAGCTCTAATATGCTCCAAATTGCTTCCTCCTTAGTCCCTTAACAATGGAATACAAAATACTGTGTAAATTCATCTCTCTAACATACAAACACATAGAAATTCAATGCCACCTAGGGTGAATGAGGAGAATGAATATCATATTTGATGTTATCAAATCACTATGCAAAATAACTCTCCACATTGATGTATAATTAGGCCTTTAGCTTGGAGTACAATGTTCCATGTTATGCTACCTGTGCTTATCGATCTTTAGGCCCTTTGCCTCTAGCCCTCCAAGAGGGGCTGGTGGTGGGAAGAAGAGGAGAAACATGATGGAGAGAAATCCGAGGAGTCATTGGCTAGTCCTAGCTGCGCTTTAATTAATCCAAACATAATTGGGGAAAAACCAAATATGGTACACGGGGAATAAAAATCAATCAATTAAAATACTTATACGAAATGGATGAAATGCATGGATGATGACAGCAGGCTAAGTTGGTGTTCGATGGTTCCACCATGTCCAATGTTGCCATCCGCCGAGATTAAACTTGCCAAGCCCCACTTCTGCTTAACCATTGCAGTGGTCGCCCCTTTCCATAACAAAGGCCCTGCTCTTAGTTCTTTCTGCATGATAAGCTCCATTATTCATCCATTGGTTTAAGCTTAAGTTTAGAATAAATAGTTATCTTGACAAATAAAATTATTGAAACTAGTTCTTCTAAACTTCTACTCTGATAACTCTTTCAGTTATTGAATAAATTTTTTATTTGGTTGCAATGAACTGCATTGTTTACAATTTTTCTTTCTGCAGATTTATACTTAAATTGTTAGCATTTTTTTATTGCCGGAAAATATGAATTTCAACTTGTTTTGCAGGATCTTGGGAGGCCAGATTTCGAGTGGCATCATCTTTTCGATAATTTCCAATACTCTGAGAGTTATCATTATTTTGTTAGGATTTGCCTTCTTTCTCTAGACAAGGATGAACTGCAGGACTGGGTGGGCTGGGTGAAGTCAAGGTTTCGCGGTCTTCTTCTTAAGGTTATCTTTCATTGATTCAGTTTTTGTTTCTTTTGCATTTTTTAATCCTAAATTTCATTAGCTCACATGACTTCTATTTGGGACATTTTTAATGGGAATTGTTATATGCAAACCACATTCGTCTATCTGTAGACCAAAAAGTTCACATTTTATTCAAATAAAATAATCTTATAATACCCAATAAAACTTATATATGCAAAAATTGAAACTCATGTCTGATATCCTCCTCCCCCATCCACCTGCACTGATCTCCCTGCACCTGCACTCCCTACCCATCTGCTACCATTTCGAGATCAAGATAATGCAGAGTCAACGACATAATGTACTGAATGTTGATGCCAAAATTGTCACCAACTTCCACACTTAGCGACAGGTCGAAAGAGTAACGGGGGAATCAGGAACCACAAACAATTGATTACTAATCTTTGAGGGCCGTGCGAACAGAGCACAAAAAAGACCTTGCCGCTAGCAGCGACAAACACCAGATATGCCGGCAACGGCGAACACCAGATATGCCGGCAGCGGCGAATACCACTTGCTGCGGACAGTAGTATTTCCCAAAAGGTGTTATTACAAGCTATTACAAGACACGAGAGGGCACGGAAAACCGAAGGCACTCGACAACTCATAACTTGTAACCGCACCTACCACATGACAGATTCTGGCTCAAGTTCCATGTCCCCCTCTAAGCACCTATGACCCCCTATTTATACAAGAGGGTGGGCTGCCCAGACGGTTGTGAGCAATTAAAGTTGCAATTAATGCCAACTACCCGGGTCGGGTACATGAGAAGTCGGGTAGTGAAGAGAGAAAAGAAGGTTGTGCGGTTACAACAGACTGTGACCACACAAGCCTTTGCTAGCTAAAGGGAGAGGGGAACTCGGGCGGACTCCCGGGGGTATTCATCCAAACCTCTTTGGACTGGCTGCTGCTGAGGCTGGTTGGAGGGGTGCGCGGTTACACAATGCGTAACCGCCCACTCCCCCGATGTTGTGGATGGTGCTACTACCAGAAGGGTAACCGCCCATACTGCTGGATGTTCGAAGCTTGCCCTGGCTCTGGACTGAACTGGTTCTGGCGGTGGTCACGGAATTTCGGGTTAACATAATACCCGCAATTTTTTAAGTCTGCACGGACTTCGAAAAAGTAGACTGGTAACCGCGAAGACTGCGACTTGATTCTTACACTGCTTGGTTCTATAAATGGCCCGGGGCTGGGCCTATCAGGACCATTCTGCATTGCTCTCTCCTCGTTGTTGCGAACTTATCCTCGAAACAATGGTTGGCCGCAACAAGGCGCTTTTGGAGGAGCTGCTGGCGAAGGCAGTCGATGTTCTGAAGGCTAAGACCTCGGTGGGCACGGTGCCCCCGCTTCTGCGAAGAAAACACCCGACGACGGTCTCCCCGCTAAGCCCCCGGCTACCGAAAACTCGCTTTGGGTGGTGCTAAGCCCCCGCTAAGCCCCCGCTAAGCCCCCGACTACCGAAAACTCGCTTTGGGTGGTGCTCGACCCAGGGGAAGGACCGGTGGTGCTGGACGCAATCGGAAAAGAGGGGAGACCAAAGGGAACCTGCCCCGGGAATCGCCTGCGAAGCGGACTTTTGGGGCGGATATGACTATCCCGACGATCTTACCCGAGGAGAACTCTGGGAATGGAGCGAACAAGAAGCTATCCGCAGATGTTGTCGTGCATGTCGATCTGTTGGCTGATGCGGACACCTTGGCTATGCTGGAGTCAGGGAAAGAACGGGCTGTTGCGCGACTTCCGGAAGGTGACGCGGTTCACCACTGTCTTTGAAGAGCTCGTAGTCCTCTTCGAGCACTTCGACGCGGGTTGGACGTTCCCCATCTTCCCGGAGATGGTGGAGATCTTGAACTTCTTCGGAGTGGTGCCCGCGCATTCCCCCGAACTCTATTGCGGCGATAACATCATATATCATCTACCTGCGGAACCAAAATGTCTGCTTCAACATGGAGGTGTTCCGGTGCGTGTTCCGCGTGCGCGCGGGCAAATTCGGCCAGATGTACTTTGGCTTGAAGAAGTTCCGAGTCCTCGACCTTGCGAGTTGGCAGATGCGGTTCTCCGTATTCAAAAGCGACTTTGGCGGGCTCCATACTGTCTGAATTGTCAGTGACATGGGAGCGGACAACGAAGTTTCTCGTGAACGTGCCGCTGGACATTGATCATTATGTTCGCCGCGTACGGGGGGTCAAGGATTTACCTACAAATGATCGTAACGTGTGAGTGATTTGAAATATATGTGACCGCACTTACCTGCGGATGCTGATGATTTTGTTCTTTTGTTGCGCTATGAGGGTGTCGTATTCAAAGCCATATAAACCTCCGGGAGAAGTCCTGACCACGACGGAGAAACAACGCGCCCAGGACATGAGAAGGGAAAACGAGTTCACCAAGGGTGGGTTGAGCTCTTCTTCAAGGCAGAGGCGATGGGTCTCACGAGCGACTGCGGGTGCTGACGGAGGGGGTTCCGCTCTCCCGGGTCTTGGAGGCTTGCTCGACCTTGGAGGCGGTCCGCTGATGCTGCGGGATGTTGAGTCGGTCACTCTAAGCATCAACCTCCCTTCTTGGAGGGAGTCTGAGCGGGCTCTGCCGCATGCCCTTGCGGTTTCCTCCGCGGTCATCAGCCGAGAAGACTTGGCCGAGATGAGGAGAGTCCGCATGGGCGAACGCAGAAGGCTGCCACGGCGAATTTGAGGGCACTTAAAGGAGCGAGGAACACTCAAAGAAGAGTTCACGGACATCAACTACAAGACCCTGTACGAAGAGTATGGGGATGTCAACGTTCCTGACTTAGAGGATGAGGCTTACAGAGAGGACGCAGACTCCGACGAGGAGGTTGCCGACACTGAGGTGGAAGGTCATGTTCTGAGATTGATGTTGAAGCGATGACACGCGACATCGGGGCTTACCCCAGGCATGTTCGAGGCTAACCATGCAAAAATATCAATGTTATCAAGGAGGCATCGAATCAACAACTCCTTTTCTTCCCTTTTCAATTCTGCATTTATGGAGACGGTTCTGTCTCCATCTCCCTCGTGGTCCGAGATCTGCTGCACTTCCTGGGCGGCCTCACGATGAGTTCCATCTGATACTGCCTCTACCCGCACAAGGGCACTAGCAGTTTCTTCGCGGTTATTCGCCTTGGGAGAGGGAGTATTCACGCGTAATCGCTCGCCATGGGGAGCTCCAAGCTGGGGCGGTTTCTACTGCCTTATCTCATGCATTGGGTGATTTCACCGGTTGCTTGATCTGAAGGTCGTGTGATAGAACTGTTGATGCCAAAATTGTCAACAACTTTCACACTCAGCGACGATTCGAAATAGTAACGGAGGAATTGTTGGATCGATAGGCGCCCTTAGAGGGGGGGGGGGGGGGTGAATAAGGGAATGAAATTCTTTTTGTAATATTAAGCAATTTACTAAATTGTTTTATAATAGGAGAAAACAAAATAACAATTTAGCTAAATTAAGAGAATATCATAATATCCAAGTTTTGAAACAAGTACTAAATTGTTATATGATGAAAGAGATTAAAATAAACAATTTATATAAAGTGATTTGAATTGAAAGCTTAGTAATCAATATAGTAAAATTTATGCCAAATGAAAGAAATCAAGTTAACACAACAAGAGACATGATTGTATTATATGAAAAAGTGTTTACATAAATTTGATTTCAATATCGCTAGAAATCGGAGGCGTACAAAAGTAAATATCTTTTCCTTTTCTATACCGACTCGTATCCCCACAACCCGGTTGGTTTTAGCCTATCCTTCCCCGGATATGACCTCAAGCCGCTCTAGCCAATCCTTCCCCGGATATGGCCTCGAGCACCCCCTAAATCTAATCTTCTAGACCTAGTCGTCAACTCACGCGGCGAATTCCCCCTAAGCCGCGCAAGGACCTAGTCGCCAACACAAGGCGAATTCTCTATACGGTTACAAAATGGAATGAAATGAAAATAATGATAACAATAATAAAAACTCCCTATATGAGATCTTCTGAAGTCGGAGATGAAGGATTGCTGTAGTATCAGCGAGGTCGAAGCGATCGTCCTTCGGATGTAGCGTGAAGTATTCCTCCTCCAGAATTCTCCTTAAGCTTTTTGTGGGAGATCCATCTTCGACAGCATAACAACAGTAGAATTGTGGCACAAGCAATCTCTCTGGGATGGATGATCAAAATGATCGAAATTGGCTCTTTTTATTGACCTTGGAGCTAGCGCCTGCGGTAGCACCTAGCGCCTGCGGTAGCGTTCGTGTAGAGCGATTGCGAAACCGTCGACGGCGTGGCGTTGTGCACGAACTTGAGCTAGCGCCAGGCGGTAGCGCTAGCGCCTGTGGTAACCCCTAGCGCTGGCGGTAGTGCTTAAGCTCAGTTTGTTCGTTCCAAGCTGCTTTCTACCTGTGGATATTGCACCAATAGTTCCTGCACACTATAAACACACGACAAGCAAGATCAAATACAATTTGGGATTTGTTATTCTCAAACAAAGGGATATGACACACATGTCCAACAGGAATCAGGAACCGCAAGCAATCATTACTAACCCTTGAGGACCAGGTGAACAGAGCACATAAAAGAGCTTGCCGCTAGCAGCTGCAAATAACACTTGTTGCGGACAGCAATATTCCACAAAAGGTGCTATTACAAGCTATTACAAGGCACGAAAGGGCACAGAAAAATGAAGGCACTCGATGAATCAGAACTTGTGACCGCACCTACCACAGGGTAGATTCTGGCTCAGGTTTCGTGTCCCCTCTAAGCACCATGTCCCCCTATTTATACAAGAGGGTGGGTTGCCCAGACGGTTGGTAACAATTAATGCCAAATACTCGGGGTACATGAGAAGTCGGGTTGGGAAGAAAGAAAAGAAGGCCGTGCGGTTACAACAGACTGTGATCGCACAAGCCTTTACTAGCTAAAGGGAGAGGGGAACTCGGGAGGACTTCTGGGGGTATTTGTCAAACCCCTCTGGGCTGGCTGGAAGGGTGCACAGTTACTCAATGCGTAACCGCCCGCTCCCCTGAGGCTGGTGATGGTGCGACTACCAGGAGGGTAACCACCCATACTGCTGGATGTCAGAAGCTTGCCCTGGCTCTAGACTGAACTGGTTCTGGCGGTGGTTGTGGGATTTCGGGTCAACACTGAACACAGAGAATCAGTTGCTGTTAAACACCATTCCGAGATCAAGTGAATATGTTTTAATCCGCGAGTAGCCAAAATCCAAAACTCACACGCCTCGCATACTGCTTTATGTACTTTCAACGTCCATTGGAAATCATAACCAGTCAATCACCTCAACCAAATGAAAATTCAAATTCGCATCTTTGACTATGTATATTATAAAAAAGTGTAAAATCAACAAAAGTTTATTGCAATCCACGCTAAAGTCAACACATCGGAAATCCTGCCCTTTTCAAACTCTGCAAACTCCACGTGGATTTCCCTCCACTCTCTGATGGCTAAAAATCCAGTGACGGACTGCCGCCGCGACAAAGTTAGTCCAGAGAATCATCTCCAGCGTGATGGAGAAAGTTTTGTTTATTAGTACTTTCTGGAAAGAATGCTGCATCAGGGACACGACGAGTGAGGTCGCCGATGCCCAGATGGTCAGGGCAAACCCTATGGGGTACGCCGCCCTTGGACTGCACGTCATGGAGAGCGGCCACAGGGGTGAGTGGATGATGGAGTTGAATATGAACGGGTGAACTTTTTGGAGTTGAAGTAGGCAAAAAGGGCGTTGAAAGCAAGCTGGTTTGTGGTCCTGTGGATAACAAAAGTATCTGAGGATAATATTTTTATTTCCATTTAGTGCTGCGGATAGTTATAATCTGCAGATATACAAACTGTCAGTATATAACAACAATTTATTTTTCAACTGAAGATTTTGTAGTGAAGATAACCTGAAGATGTCATCTGAATGATTCTAACTGATGCAAAAAATTTGTTCAAAGCGAACCACTCGAGCATGTTGTAAGTCTCACATGAAATCCTTACTTTCACGCTACCATCAATACACCTTCAACTATGTGGCAAGTCTGCATATTGTAAATCTTCACTTGGCTTCAATTATGTGGGTAGTTGGCTTGGGTTTTTGTGCACAACATTTGGCACACACGAATAATTACCAAAACTTCCCCTGGAAGATAGCATAATTACACATTACACCCCTCTTATTATTGAAATTACAAAAACCTCCCCTTAATGTTATAAAACATGACATTTACCTCTTTTTTGAAGTTCATATTTCATAACATCCATGCACAAAATACCCCTCCTGAAAATGTACTCCGAAGGGGGTATTTTTGTGCATGAATGTTATGTTTTGTAACATTGATGGGAGGTTTTTGTAATTTCAATAATTAGAGGGGTGCAATCCTCGTTAACTCGATCATGTTCCATATTTTTAATATATTAGTGACATGGGCAAGTCTCACTGTTAAAACTCAATTCTAATAAATTTTGCCAGCGCTGTGTACATATTTCCTTCTTTTGCGCCTTAATAAAAGTACTCTTTTCAATCATATTAATTCAGCTAGAAAGGGAGCATGGATTTTGTGATCCAAACCCTAAAGAGTATGTAGACAGCAGCATTGATCAACCTAACACGGTTTTCTACTGGGGCTTGACACACATGGGTTGCCCCGACATCAACTCCATAAAGGAGGAATTCATGAAAAGCATCAACAAGGAGGAATATTATAGCGTCGCAGGCACACTGTCCAGATTGGAACTGTCCCTCATTGAGACCTCCCAGCTTCCCAAAGATGTTGAAATCAACTCCACTCGCGAAATAGGATCAAAGGCTTACTGGAGAATAATGGATTACTACAATCACCACAGAAAATTGGCATACTCTCACTACCTTCCCCATCACTTTGTCGGTTATGTGGGGACACGCGGAGATTTATATAGCTCTTCTTTTCAGTAACTTTGTTTTTCCGTAAATTTGGGCCTTGGCGAGTTCTTTTTGGTAGCTGTATGCGGTCGGATGGCATTGCCAATTTTGGGTGCTGTAGGGGACAAATAGTTCTTCTGAGTTACATGCATAGAGTATTCTTTTATTGTCACATTTTGTACATTCTTGTATTAACTAGAGTTGATAGTGTGTTTGTAATGTTGCAATTTACATGAATATTTCTCATACCAAAATTTTCCCTGAAGTTAGCAATAATTGTACTCTTGAAATTACAGAAACCTTCCTGAAGTTTGCATTTCATTACATCCATGCACGAAAATACCACAGAAAATTTTCAGGGGTATTTTTGTGCATGAAATTTACTGGGGTGTTTTCGTGCATGGATGTTATGAAATGTACTCTTATATGAGAGGTCTTTGTAATTTCAAAAGTAAGTGCCGCGCAATCTGTAATTTAGCAAACATTGAAGGGAGGTTTTTGTAAATGACCTTACATGCTTCATCAGAAGTTGTAAGATCTTTTATTGGCAACACATATATAAAGCATTCTCAGTCCACATTCTTTAGAATTATTTAGTTCAATCTGCAAAGATAGCTGTTATATATTTGTGTATTTATCCACAGAGATACTACAATATATTTTGAGTGAATTTGGAAGGAGCAAATAAAGAACTTTAGAAGAAATTCAGTGTAAGTAATAAATTTTGAGAGCAAAGTTTTATTATTTTTTTATAGAAAGGATCAATTTATTGCAGTAAAAAAAATAATCAGTGTGATTGGGAGGAGAAATTGAACTCTATCTGATGAGAAAAAGTCAGAGTTGCTTTTCGAATAAAACTTTATGAATAAAAAGAGCTATCCCAAAAAGAGCCTTGAAGACTTGTGGATAGCAGCATCAAATTTTCATAGAGCCGGAGAAGCAATAGTTGTGTTCTCATATTGTATTTTAGCAGCGAGATATCTTATCGCACCGATGAATGTGGATAGATTCTGTTAAAAATCCATAAAAATTGCTCCACAAGGTTTTCCTAAATTAGACCTTCTCAAGTAGATTAATGAATTGAAGAAAGGAAATCAAGCGCTTCTCAAGTAGATTAATGAATTGAAGAAAGGAAATCAAGCGCCTGAAGTTGAGCTCTGAAGCAAATTATTTTGCTCCTCAAGGAATGAACATAAATAAGCTCTGGTTCTTTTATTCTTCTCATCGATTTTTTATTAGGGTCATCGATTTTGTTTGGTATTCAAGCTTTTTCAATATGGAACTTTTATTGATAAATTAATTGGATTAATGGTCTGTTTAGGTGAATGGTGGATGCTGGATAAGGAGATAAAACATCAATTTTGAAAGTAGTTCCCTCCCTGCAGTTGCAAGCATGCATACAATGGTATTTAGGGATCAGCCTTAGTAAATTTTGTGATCCAATTTACTTTTCAAATGAATGTTTTTGTCTTGCTTTAAACGATGTAACATTCTAGATTAGTCCTCCCACTAGATGAAGTTCAGAGCTATTTTTCTTTTTCTAGAAGAAGACTGACTTGATTAGGGCTTCGTTTGGCTCGGCTTATTTGCTTTGGTGAGTTTGAACAAAAACGTCATTATCATAGAATGTATGTTTGGTATGACATAAAATGTATGTTTGGTATTTTTCTTTTTCTTGGTTACTACCGTTACCAAGAAAAAAAAACTAGTTTTGAGCATAAAATGTTTGGTATGAGAATGATGTTTTTGTGCAAACTCACCAGAGCAAATAAGCAACGCCAAACGAAGCCTAGGTCAATTTTCGAAAACACCTTACCAATTTATTTGTATTAGGCCTGTTAATGTGTGTATAATGAATAAAGACATTGTTTAGGTCATCTTCAATGCATATATTTGATCTTTTTTTTTTAGCTTCCAGGACCAGATAATGTTTAGGCCGATTAGATGTGTTGCCAGTTCGTGAAAGCGAAGAGTCTGGCTTGCAAGAGAACTCGGCGACGAGGGGAATATTGGAAATCATAACTTGAAGCTGAATTTCTCTTGCCCATCCATATCATACATTATTTTTTGTACACTTTCTGATCTCTCTCTCTCTCTTTCCATGTTTCTTGGTGATGCTGAGATAAGTGTAGAATGTCATCCAATCTCTGTGATGATGCTGTTTCAGGAGCAGCTAGCTTCCACGGCCAAACTCTTAATAAGTTTCTTGCACGGGTCTCCAAATTTGTCGGGGGAGACGCTGATGCTGCAACTCTCGGAACCCAGGCATTCCTACAAAGAATTGACGCAGAAGTTTAAATAGATCTGCAAGCTATCAGCGCTGTTTTTCATTTAAAATTCAACTTTCGGATGAATTACCAGTTTGACAACATCGAGGGCTCGGGTGCTACTGCACCGGCCATGGCTAAAGCCGCCACATTTGCCTGATGGAGTCCCAAAGCTTGCAAATTTTATGAAAGAGATGAGCTGATTGGGATATGCGCACTCCAACTTAAGCACAGCGGTGGAGTTCACAGCTGCCTTTGTTAAAGGTAGGCGGGACTCCAGCAATGGCGCGGGATGCAATTCTGATACATGCCCGCAAATGCTTGCCACCTGCTTAACGGCAAAAGATATTTGCTCTGGATCTCCACCTGCCTCCTCAAAAAGAACTATTGTGTTGCTGCCAGGCTGAGTCATAGAGCGCGGCAAATGATATCTGCTTGAAAGAGCAATTTGAAGTAAGGACTGTGGAAGCATTTTATATCACAGGATCTCAAGGCATATTCTGAATCTTACAGCTGCTGAGAAGGTTTCCCGCAGTTCTTCTGACACTTGTCCGAGTTAAAAGTGCCTTTGTAACTGCACGAGATGCTGCATCCATTCGCTGGAGCAGTATTAGTTGGCCAATAGCGTCCGATACTCTGCCCATTGATCCACGCCTCGCCCTTCCCCATCCCTGTGAAGTCTATTGCAATTGGATCATTTCCTTCTGGAGCACTGAAGCTTGTCTGCATCATTTTTTTTAACATAGAAGCACAACAATGGAGTTAGAATAATGGACTGCTTCTATGTTATATTAGGGCTGCTTGCTGTTCAACGAAACCGAAGCATGTCGTAAAAGAATTCACAACAATGATGCCGTTTCGATCATGTGGAAGTGAATATTAATGGCAAATGCATGATTCTGATAGGACTTCCAAACTTTACCTTGTACCAGACCAACGGCTGATTTTTGGGAATGGTAGGAAGTGAGATCCATTGGGCTGAATCAACATAGTTTCCATACAGGCCTGATTCCTCCCCATTAAGGCCAACCTGCATTTGAAAAGGGGCATAAAATAAATATACTTGGGTCAATCATGATAGCAAGGTCTAGAAAAAAAACATGGGTTGGGGCTGCAGAAGCGCTCTTTAGAACTATCAAAACGTTGCATTAGATTAAACTTCTGAGCATTTATGGATAGACCAAGGAGAAACTTTTCAATCCAAAGTACACATGAAGAGTTTGCATTGCAAATTAAAATACTTTAAAGAGAAGCAATGAAAGCCTAATGGTAACTGATGCAGACTAATTTTCTGGCCATATTAACAATTTGTTCTAAAATATCAAATAGGTTCTGTAAAGTTTAATAAAATAGACCTACTCTGGAGAGCTGCATAAAGCTGGGATAACTACACACAGCTTGGCAAGGATATCCAAATCATACTGGTTTCTAAATAGAAAGATAGTCGTATTTTGACGAGCGATTTTACATGAGAACATTAAGAAAACAAACCTGATATGTCCACTCTTCAGAAGATAAATCCCGAGTTCCATTTTGACCCCTAAGCTGTACAGGACCTGTAATTCCAGCACCTGTGAGGTCGAAAAATGCGCCATAGTTCTGGAGAAAAACGGTGAAAGAACTTGAGTAAGGTGTCAACTTTTCCTGTGTTTCTTGAGCGCAGATTCATTTTTTATGAGGAAATGTATCAGATAAAATTTTAACATGTTAGATATTGAAAACTAGTGAAAAAATGAAGACAATAAGACAATTACACACTGCTTCCTTTGTTGACTATAATTGGGCAACTTACCTGTAAGCCAACCGTTGCACTCAAGAGATCGATTTTGTTGCTTCCTGGAGTGAAGAGAATGGGCACATCAAAGGTTATTTTTGTCCCTTTAGTACTTCCTGAAACCATATGACAAATTAACTAACTGAATCAATTGGCCAAATCCAGAATTACATAGAAATAATATACTAAATTACAATGATTTGATTTGCATCCGTAAAAGCAACCACTGTCATCACTGAATTTCTTTGTTCAATATTCTCTCACCTACGGGATTCCCATTAACAAAAGCATGTAGCACATGACCGAGTGATTCTACATGGAGATTTGACTGCATATGGCTGGTAAGAAATGATTCATTTCCACTGACCTCAATGCTGCAGAGCATTAATTAAATAGAAGTTACAAGAGTAAATGGAAATGCTTTTTGGATGTAGTTTAATAGAATAGTTTGACTGTAACAAAGAGATGTCATTTTTACCTTATTGAATACCAGAGATAATCACTGCTGTCAGCAGTGGTGCTTATCTGCTCCAGTAACCCAATCCTTTTATAGGCATTGCTCTTTGATATACCAACAGGCTCGTTCACAAAAGTCCAATCAGATAGAAGGGCGCTAGAGGAAGCATTTGGTTGATATAAGGCCTTAGTTTCAGAGTTCAGATATAAAGCTTCGACAGTAGTAGCTTGGGAGTTGATCTGAAACAGAAATAGCATTTTATATCAATCCATTAATGAAGCTTTTGAAGTGTGTTGCAATTGGCTTGCAGAAATTTTATTCATTAAAATTGATGCTAACAAAAAAGTATACAAAAGGAAGAAGAGATGGCTGATTTTTTTTTTGAAAAAATAAGCTATAAAAACATTGTATAATGTAAATGGTCAGGGAGGGATACAACTAGAATAGTAGAAAAAACTTCTAACTGGGAATAAGAGGATGTGGTTATATTGTTTTTGTTATTTATATGGCTTCAGTTTTAACTCATTTGTTCATTCCCCTTGTGACATCATGTACACCATGCTCTGGCATTAATTAATGAACCACTCTGCACAGCGTAGTTGTTCAGTAGGATGTACTAGTTGTGTTTTTTTTAATGTACTAGTTGTATTTGGCTTGTAGAGAATTAGTCCCGTAACTTGATCTTATAATACAAAAACGAAGGGAAAAAGGATAAAAAAAATAAGAATAAGTTGCATAATGTAAATACTAAAAGGATGAGAAAGATAATTTGAGAATGTTTTTAGAAAATGGGAAGCTACAGAATGAAAAAGGTAAAAGAACGAGAAAGACAAGAAGAATAAAATGAAATAGTCATGTAATAATCATCAGAAAATGAAATGGTCAGTTGATATGTCCACATTCATAAGGAATCAATTAAATAAACTTTCTTAGTAATACTAACAGTTATATATTCATTTCAAACTAAACATTTTCCAAAGAATGGCATCATCCACTTAAAAGCTTCTTCCAAGTTGTAAGAATTTCCCCGAGTACATATAAGATCCAATACATATAAAAACTATAATTTTCAAAGACGCAATTACTCATCCATGAGGAAGCTAGTATGTGTATGCATGGTCAACTCCATATTATGTCCACCTACATTCATTCATGTATATATGAGAATTGAATCTTATAAAAGTACATAGAACAGCATGCATAAATACATGGAGCCTTATCCGGGATAAACAACATTTTCTATGGGGGTCTGGAACTTCATATTGATTTTCCAATGGAATCAAACTCTAAAAACTCCGTTTTGATGGACGAACCCAAATTAATTGGTTTATTCAAAATTCTAATGACTTCAAATGATGGAAAACAAATGAATTAGCAGACGGTATAAAAAGGAAGTAATCATGGTAAGTCCTAAATACACCCTTTAAAGTGATGATGAAACTATCACCGGTAATTTGGAGTGCTCCTCTTCTGATTCTATTATGATTTGATTCTTTGGCACATGAGCTATCACCATCTCTCCAATTGGAATTGAAACAAAAGCATCACTCGAATACCAAGTTCATCAAAATTGAGGAGCAAAAGGTCATCCAAGTCCAAGATAAGATGCGGAAAAGAGATTGATGGAACGTAGGTTGTGAATAGTATGTTGGAAATGGAGGCATGGAGAGCGGAAGCATGAAACTCCGTAGAGTAATATTCGAAAAAACTAGTTTTATGGCTAAAGGAGAATATTAAGTAGAGTTTACAATGCATTCCTCACACAACAATTTTATTCTAACTAGGTGCTTTTCCTTAAACGAACTTCTCAAGGTTGAGGCAGTATAAAGCCAAGCTCAAGTTTTCCTCCTCAGATGGGCAATCATGTAATACCAGGAGCGAGAAAGAGAAAAAAAAAGGCAGCCCGGTGCACAAAGCATCCCGCGCAGTGAGGGTCCGGGGAAGGGTCCCAAGTCACACGGCAACACCTTAACCGGTGCGCCAAGGCTCCCCTTCTCGGAGTGAGAAAGAGAATTTAAACAAATTTAAACTTAGACTTCCACTGATCAAATCTCTATGCAAATGATACTACTTGCAGGAAAATAGCATCAATAAAAATATTCTAACAAAAAAAGGGAAGCCCGGTGCACAAAGTATCCCCATGCAACGAGAGTCCAGGGAAGGGTCGCACCACAAGGGTGAAATGTAGGCAAAAATCTTACCCTGCATTTTTGCAAGAGGCTAGCTGTCATATGATAGATTTGGTGACCATGACAGATTCGGTGGCCATATAGAGGACACCTCTTCTAGGGAATAATGAAGGCATGTCCAAGGAAGCCCAATCCATGCTAAAACAATCGACTCATTTTAATTGGTCCTTTACATGTTCTTCAAAAGAGCATTGATGCATCTTGGTATTGTCATGATATAGCTATAATGTTACCAACACATGGCAAGCCATATTGTTGATCTTATAGCCTCCCAAAAAGAGTATTGGTGTGCATCATAAGGATTTGAAGCTCTTGTGAGCCTTAAGATAAAGGATATATGGGTGTCACGAAGGCAAGCACAGATATTATGAGATTGTTGACCTCCAAAGCCTCACTTTGAGTTAAGCAAATGATATGATAATATTTATACAAAGGTCAAGGGTATAAATAAAATTTGATGTAAGTGTTGGGCTTCTAATGTTAGTGACGCATGACGGTCCTATGTGATGAAGAAATAAATGTGTGAAACTCCTACATGCAACCATGCATAAATCCGACGGTTTACTTGCAACAATGAATATTTATAAAGCAATATTAATTGGATAGACCGCAAAGAGTTAAAGCTCTCAAATATGGAAACACGTGAAGTCGTATAAGTGCAAGAGTGCCATAAAATCAAATACTATTTAAATGGGAGATTACAAAGACCAAAAACACCTAACCACGTGCTAAGGTTTTTGTCTTAAATTTTTTTTCTCTTATGTAATTTTCAATTTGCAAACCTTTTCTAAAAACAAATCCAATTTTCCATTGATAAATTAATAGAACTTTTGCGTAATTACTATTACTCAACAGGTCCCGGGCATATACGACATTTTTCTATACTATATTTCGATAGGTACACTTGCCTACTTCGGGATACTAGTTTGGACGAATTATTTTAAACAAAAAATCGCTATCAAGATTTTGGCGTCGTTGTCGGGGACTTCTATTTTGTCGATATTTCGAAAATGTAGCACAAGGTTGAAATGTAGCACAAGGGTGAAATGCATGCAAATTCTATTTTAACCAATCAAGCACTAAGAAATGTAGCACAGGGTGAAATGTAGGCAAACCTTACCCTGCATTTTTGCAAGAGGCTAGCTGTCATATGATAGATTTGGTGACCATGATAGATTCGGTGGCCATATAGAGGACACCTCTTCTAGAGAATAATGAAGGCATGTCCAAGGAAGCCCAATCCATGCTAAAACAATCGACTCATTTTAATTGGTCCTTTACATGTTCTTCAAAAGAGCATTGATGCATCTTGGTATTGTCATGATATAGCTATAATGTTACCAACACATGGCAAGCCATATTGTTGATCTTATAGCCTCACAAAAAGAGTAATGGTGTGCATCATAAGGATTTGAAGCTCTTGTGAGCCTTAAGATAAAGGATATGAGTGTCACGAAGGCAAGCACATATATTATGAGATTGTTGACCTCCAAAGCCTCACTTTGAGTTAAGCAAATGATATGATAATATTTATACAAAGGTCAAGGGTATAAATAAAATTTGATTTAAGTGTTGGGCTTCTAATGTTAGTGATGCAGGACGGTCCTATGTGATGAAGAGTAAATGTGTGAAACTCCTACATGCAACCATGCATAAATCCGGCGGTTTACTTGCAACAATGAATATTTATAAAGCAATATTAATTTGATAGACCACAAAGAGTTAAAGCTCTCAAATATGGAAACACGTGAAGTCGTATAAGTGCAAGAGTGCCAGAAAATCAAATACTATTCAAATGG
The DNA here is from genome assembly GCA_033032865.1 of Dactylorhiza incarnata. Taxonomy (NCBI): domain Eukaryota; kingdom Viridiplantae; phylum Streptophyta; class Magnoliopsida; order Asparagales; family Orchidaceae; genus Dactylorhiza; species Dactylorhiza incarnata. Next base: position 52,329 of record JAWHQI010000531.1, on the reverse strand, counting down.
GAGATTACAAAGACCAAAAACACCTAACCACGTGCTAAGGTTTTTGTCTTAAATTTTTTTCTCTTATGTAATTTTCAATTTGCAAACCTTTTCTAAAAACAAATCCAATTTTCCATCGATAAATTAATAGAACTTTTGCGTAATTACTATTACTCAACAGGTCCCGGGCATATACGACATTTTTCTATACTATATTTCGATAGGTACACTTGCCTACTTCGGGATACTAGTTTGGACGAATTATTTTAAACAAAAAATCGCTATCAAGATTTTGGCGTCGTTGTCGGGGACTTCTATTTTGTCGATATTTCGAAAATGTAGCACAAGGTTGAAATGTAGCACAAGGGTGAAATGTATGCAAATTCTATTTTAACCAATCAAGCACTAAGAAATGTAGCACAGGGTGAAATGTAGGCAAACCTTACCCTGCATTTTTGCAAGAGGCTAGCTGTCATATGATAGATTTGGTGACCATGATAGATTCGGTGGCCATATAGAGGACACCTCTTCTAGGGAATAATGAAGGCATGTCCAAGGAAGCCCAATCCATGCTAAAACAATCGACTCATTTTAATTGGTCCTTCACATGTTCTTCAAAAGAGCATTGATGCATCTTGGTATTGTCATGATATAGCTATAATGTTACCAACACATGGCAAGCCATATTGTTGATCTTATAGCCTCCCAAAAAGAGTATTGGTGTGCATCATAAGGAGTTGAAGCTCTTGCGAGCCTTAAGATAAATGATATATGGGTGTCACGAAGGACAAGCACATATATTATGAGATTGTTGACCTCCAAAGCCTCACTTTGAATTAAGCAAATGATATGATAATATTTATACAAAGGTCAAGGGTATAAATTTAAATTTGATTTAAGTGTTGGGCTTCTAATGTTAGAAAATAAAATAAATATTTTATAAAAAAAAGATGCTCACCAAAAGAAGATTTTGTATTCAAATTAACCAAAATAAACTATAATTAGAAAGTACCTGGGCAGTATTGAACACCACGTTTTGGCAATCAGGCAGGATGCTAACAGACCATGCAGGCAACTGGTAATTCTTGCCATTGAATGTGACAGTTGCTTCAGATTGGGTGCCAATATTTGCAAGAAAAGCTGCACATTTCCCTGATGCAGTTTTATACACATGCGCCTGAATAAAAAAATGAATCAGTAAAATGCTGAATAAAATTTATTCTCCATATACAAAAGGATCCATATAGCCGACCCCACTATAGTGGGATAAAGGCTCGAGTGTTGTTGTATACAAAAGAATTCGGGAAGATCCTAAACAAGTAAGAAGAGAAACAAAATCAAATCCACATTCATAACCTGAGGAAGATATAAGTGTCACCAGGCTAGTTTTTTTCTTCTAAAATATTTCGTAGCAATAGCATAGCTGAGTATAATATAATTAAGTCAATCTCCTATGAGCAAAAATAATTCAGTCATACAAACTCCTAGGTGGTATTGATTGCCTTGGCAAGTGGAAAGCATGATGCCCTAGGTGGTACTAATTGCCTTGGCAAGTGGAAAGCATGATGCCCTACAGCATGAGAATCATTAGTGACACTTTGGCATTCGATGTCACACGTGAGAGAGATGAGGTAACAATGTCAAACACCTGGGAAGGCACACGATAGATCTTGACATAAATGCTGGTTGTCTATTACCAAAGTGAAATTTTTAAGATTAGAGGAGAGGAGATGTTGGCTTCAACATGAAGGAGATGCTCAGGGAGGAGGGAAATGGGGTTGTAGATGTTTTATATGGGATGGAGGAGGTGGGGGGGATGAATTTCTGCAGTTGGAAAGAGTTGGAGAGGCTCGGCCCTGGGAGTTTTGGGCTTTGGGGTGTATTGGTAGCAGGTAGGATGGGTGGGGAGATTAGTAAAGGATAATGGAATTTGTTGGAGGGTCGGGCAGGGAGTATAGAGGTTGGGAGGGGTACGGTTGGATAGTAGGGAGAGAATTTATTGTGAATTGAGGAGGCGGAGTTCTGTAGTTAATCTGCAGCAGGTGGTTGGCCAGGGGTTTCCAGTAGGCAGTGGGTCTTTCTTTTGGGAGAAATGGGGAAGGTGTTTTGACTAAGTTATGGAGTATGGTTAGTGGCTAGTTAAGGTAGTTATGGAGATTGGTAATGCGGGTAGTTATGAGAGGAAAGTGGTAGTTGTGAGGGTGATTTGTAGTGGAGATAATTACGGTGGTTAAGGAAGTGGGTGGTTGGGGAGGAGCAAGGTGGTGGCAGAACAGAGCACTGGAGTGGCCGACCGATTGGAGTAAGGTGGAGGCCAGGAATACCCTACCAAGGGGAGAGGAGGGAGAGACCATGGCAACGGCACCTAGGTTCCTTAGCTTTGACGGTTAGGCTCCACGGCTTTGCCACTATGAGAATGACAGTGATCCTGGAAATTGTGTCCAAAATCTTTGACAGCTAAAAATAAACCCCTATAACAATATATAGAAATGTTTTGCAGTCAATCTGAATGTGATTGTGGGCTCTAATAGTCCAATGCCAACTACTATATCCATGTCTTCTGCAAATATGGAGTCATATGGGCCTTAGCGAGTGATAATCAGTTGTCGTGGGGTAATCTGTATCACTTGACATCAAGGTTGTAAAAAGAAGACAATATTGCAATGTCATTAAGAGTCGCCTTGATCCTAAATAGTACTATATTGCAGGGACTTCTTAAGTTATAATGTTAATACTTATTCACATAAATCAACAAAACTATGGCGTCATACTGAAGAAGAAATATTATATTTTCTGAAAATAGTAGAAATGAGAGTACCTCCACATTTGCACCAAGAGTGGTATTTGTTGGGTCAGCTGCTACTAATGCTTCTTCACAAAGTTTTATGGCTTTATGCAAATCTTTTAAGTGACCCCACTTAGGCTGCCTAATTATTCCTACATATATAGAAAAGTAATAGACTTTCAAACAGCATCATTTCTAATGAAATATCGTTCATATAAATGAATAGTAAAACAAATTCAAGCAATGATACATTTTTAACAGAATGGAAAATGAATTAATTATAAGATGTTTAATTGCATTCAATCTGAAAACATATTTTAAACTACAGTTAAGAACTCTTCTTCGTAGCTCCATAGAATGGTGACGCAGGATGGTCCTATCAGGGTAATAATAGATGAATCCTAAATGCAACCATACAAATCCGACGACCTATACTTGCAATAATTATGATTTATAAAATCAAATGCATGAAAACCACAATAAAAGAAAATCTTCACAAAATGAAGAACACGTGATGTAGTATTAATGAGAGAGTACACGAATCTTAAGCAACAAGCAAATGAATACCAACACTAGGCACAAGTTGTGTGGTAACAAAACTTACAAAGAGATAATACTAAGTAGGAAAATGATCACTAATTCAACATGAAATAAAAGACAACTTAGAAACTTACACAACTAAGAAATCGAGGGCTTGGTGGATCTCCGGCAAGTCTACGGTGGTCGGGATGATGGTGGTGGACTGTTTCTGGACTTCTGGACGGGATTTGGAGGGCTGGAATGGACTAATTGAGGTCTGGAATGGAATTTCAGAGGGCTGGACTGAAATTTCAAGACCTGGAATTCAGTATTCTGAGTGCTCGGGATAGGATTAGAGCAGGGAATGGGAACCCGACAGGTTCTGGAAACGTGTATTCTCGGTTGAGTTCAGGGGTCTTGTGGAGGAAGCCGGTTGCAGGGAATAAGAAAAGGGTGGTTGGGAGGGCTTTGTTGGAGATTAGGGGGCTGTGGAGCAGGAAACTACTGGCCGGGAATGATTCCAGCAATAATTTTCAGTCAGATTGTATTTCTGGACGGAATTCAGTGCTCGTTTTGGGAGGGGGTGTGGGAGAGAAGCTAGATTTGTGGAATGCCAATGGGCTTAGCTTGTAGTTGAAAATGTTGGGATTTCAATTGCTGTGCAAAAATCCAGCAACAATTTTCAGTCCAAATTGTATTTCTGAACTGAGTTCAAGCTTCTATCAAGGTAGTCGGCTGTATGAGCTTGAGTGGGGCTCGGTTGGGATGTGGGGGAGTGGTCTTGAGTGAGTGGAGAGAATTAAGGGGATAATGAGGAGTTAGAGGTTATGAGAGATTTTAGGAGAGGTGAAGTTAGTGGAGTAGTGGGGAGGTAGTTATGGAGTGGTGGGATGGTGGCTGGCCGGAGGTGGACAAAGGTGGTCGCCGGAGGTGGGGATGGTGACCGGAGGTCTTTTCTGGTGATCGACATAAAACTGAAAACTGATGAAACATGAAGGGTGGTGGTGGAGGTTTACCAGAGGTGGCCGCGGAATGTTTTCCAGTGATCGTCGGAAAACTGAAAATGAGAGGAATTTAATTGGTGATGGTGGGAGGGTTTTGAGGAGGTGGTGGAGGCTTGATGGAGATTGTTGGAGGTGATTTCCGACGACCGCCGGAAAACTCAAAGTGGAGTATTAGAGAAGTTTTGGGGTGGGAGAGGGCTGGCCGGTTCCTTTGGTGGAGGAGAGAGTGGGAAAAGCCGGCAAGATGGAGAGGAGAAGGAGGGGCAGGGATAACTACTAAGCCTCGACACTTGGATTTTCCGGCTTCGAAATCAGGTAATCGAAAGGAGGATTCCCTTCTTCACTCAATCATTCAATGCCTTAAAATGAACCTCCTACCCCTATATATAGACTAAGGAGTCATCATGAACGATCATTATTCTCCGATCATGACAGCCCTCAAATACATCAAAATAAAAATAACTACAAATCTCGAATTGTCGATCCACATAAAAAGGACAACTCTGATCGTCGTGTAGGCCAATGTGTGTCGTGATCCCCATCAAATGGCTTGTGGAATAACTAGTATCACTTCATCATTTGCAATCTCATTGTAATATATAAATTTCGTGTTATTATTTGTTTTATAGAAAATGATTATGTTTTGCTAAGTTATTAACATTCGAAGTGACGCATGGTAGACTATGAAGGTAACTCTAAATATGCAACTCTAGGAACGGTGCCAGTGAATTCAAATTCTAACTACCCGAGAATGATGCAGACAATAAAATAGACAATCTGATATTACAGCACCAAATAAAAGGAATAATGCATTTTAATCTTACCATATTCATCAATAGGGGCATCATAGTCATAACTAGTGGCAATGAAAGGACCTCCAGAAGCATGAGCAAAATTTGTTCCCCCGTGATACTGAAATGGAAGATTGAAGGGGAAAATTATCTAGAAATTTAACAAAATGACTAGTTATTATGAAAATAAAATAATGGAACATTTATACAAGGAACAACCATATAGTAATTTTGGAATGTACCGCCACGCTGGAAAAAACGAGCAACGGAAAATGCAAGGTCTTCAACTGGTCTGTATGGCACTCGGCCACCAAATGACAGAAACCTAATAATTAGAGGATGAGGTTAACTTAAATTGTATGGAGAAACGAAAAAAACTATGCAATTACAAGAACCATAGAATAAAATATGCTAATATTGATACAAGCATGGGAGATCCCGTCCCTGGTCAACGATATACACATGTTTATACACGGTGGGCACGCGCCCCAAGCATGACGGTGGAATGATTTACCTAATGGCTTATGTATTTATCTTATTTCGGGGACCCTCCTATATATAAAGGAGTCTAGCATTTTCTTGTATGCCTTGTTTTGCATCTGAATTTGGAATTGAATAGGAAGGAGGAGAACGACCCAGCATTCTGCCATATTTGCCCGACACCCCTAACAACTTGGTCCGCCTGCCTCTTCTAGCGCCCGCCGATCTCGCGATTTCCTCGCACATCTCGCCTCGTCTCCTTCCGCGCTCCGCCGTTTTTGATCTGTGCTTCTCGCGGAAGCTGCTCGCAAGTCCGACGTTCAAGCCACACCATCTGAAGCCTGCAACATGCAACGCCCTTCTCCCCTTCGACTCCGACACTTACGCTCATGTACGTAGAGCACGTAGCCCGCCTCCAACTTGTTGACCCTCTAAAATGAGTATGTTTTGATGATAACAAACTAAGGATTATTTGTTCTAATATTTTATTTGAGTGTTTGTGATATGCAGGCACAATTTTGTGAAGTTCTTTCGTCGCAAGATTTGGATTGGGTTATCTTAGCTGTGCGACCCATAGTTTTGAATTGTAAAAATCTTTCAAATTCATTTCTTAATTAAATCTTTTGCCATCTGCTCTTAGGATCATGCATTGCATTTTTTTTCTAAATAAATTCATTTTTTTAAATATATATATAAATAAATTCATTCATTAAAAATAAATTCATTCATTTCTTTCTCCTAAGTATTTTTTTTCTCTCTGTTGATTTGCCCCTTCATTAAGCAAATATCTGTTTTCCTCTTTATTTTATTTTATTTTATCTAAAGTTTTTCTTTGTGATCTGATTTTTTTTTGTTATGGCCCTTATTACCTAATCCATTTTCTTATTCCCCTTTGTCTATATATAATAGATGTTATCCTCTTGAATAGGATCGTCATTTTGGGGAAAGCTTTATCTGCCAAATTATTTTAGGACTTCATTTTTCTTTGGGTTTCGCATAGCCAGATCTTGTTTGCGCCTCTCGTTCCTGTTCATCTTCATCGCACAGAACTTTGGATCTTCAAAGGTTCTATCTGATCGGAGTTACCCCTGCCGGATCGTCATCAGCTTGCCGGCGTCCTGCAGATCTCCGTCTCCGATCCGCTCTTCATCTCACGGTTGTGTTCTTCTATCACAAGTCTTGATTCATCTCTATTCTGGATATATTTTTTTTATATATATCAGTTCTGTTAGAAAGCCCATGTAAAGGCCCATATTGGGGCCTCTTTTCTTGTTTCTCTCTCTCTTCTCTTTAGTCCACATCATGTATAAGGATTTCCTCTCTCTTTCTCCCTCCTATATATATGTATTCATACATTGTATTTTACACATAGAAAGGAATATACAAGTTTTGGTCACCTGTTCGCAGGATCACTGCCCAGCGGTCTCCATTGGACTGCCGAGCTCCTTGAGGTCGTGCGAGCTCCTCCCTGCAGTCTGCCCTCCATCGACCTCCAGCATCGATCTCCTTCAAGCGGTCTCCAGCAGCGAGCTCCTCTTTAGCAGTGATCCTCTCAGCCTTGCCGATCTCACTGAAATGGGATCCTCCAGTGATCAGACCGTGCATCCAGAAGGACAGACAGCTACCTCTCCTGCAGCCAGCTTGCTTCCCACTCCTGAACTGCGCGACGAACTAAGAATCACCACCATCTCCCTGATTGGGAAGAAAAACTTCGTCGAGTGGGTGCACTCTGTCCGACGTGTTCTTCAGTCCAAGGGACTTTTGTCTCATCTCACTAGGGACCCCCCTTCTGTTCCTACTGATGACTGGTTGCGTAACGATGGACGGGTTCAGACATGGCTTCTCAACTCACTGGATGGCGAACCTTACTGCATGGTCATGTATCACGAGACGGCCAAGGCAATGTGGGAGGAACTCCATTCCTTATACTCCGGCAAGGACAGCCTTCAGCACTTGTATGACATCATTACCGAGCTTCAAAACCTTGACACTGGCGGGGCGGATGACTTAACCTCCTTTGTTGCTCGGGCCATGACTCTCGCAGAAGCTTGGATACAACATCAACCCTCTACTACGGATCTAGCAGCTCAACGGGCTCAAAAAGAGGCTGTGTGTATTGCCATGATGATGGTGCGTGTCCCGCTTCACCTTCAGAGTATTCGGGCACAGATCCTCTCATCGGCCACAACCCCATCATTATCAGATGTGTGTTCTATGTTGCTCAAAGTGTCACCACCTCCGGATACTATTGGACCTCCCTCGCCGGTCCTTCTCCAGCACTCGTCTGCACCATTATTACCTCTCCCGCCCACTACTCGTGGAGGACGGACAGGCTCCCGGGGCGGGGGTCGCGGAGGCCGATCACGTCCTAAGTGTACGTTCTGCGGAAAGGATGGCCATCTTGAGGCGACCTGCTACCGCAAGCATGGTCGTCCTCCTCACCCAACTGTTCATATTGCCGCTGACAATCCCTCTGCCACTCGTGCTGATCTTGATGCAGTTCGCCTCCAGCTCCAGCAACTTCAAGGGCTGCTTAACCACCCACCTGCCTCCGTCGCCTCCGTCGCCTCCATCTCCAATGAAGGTATCGCTTGTCTCTCCACTAGTTCGCGTTGGATAGTGGATTCAGGTGCTACCCACCATATTACCTCGCTACCACCACATCACTATTTGGATGCTCCTCATCCTAAGTACATCACAGTAGCCAATGGCAACACTGTTCCCGTCTCCGGCTCTGCCGATATCCACCTCAATTCTTTTCTCTCTCTCTCTACGCTCGGCTCTTCATGTTCCGGGTTCCCCGTTTAATTTACTCTCTGTTAGTCGTCTTACTACCGATTTAAATTGCTCAGTAACATTCACCTCTTCCTCTTTTCTGATGCAGGATCTACGGACGCACAATATCATTGGTAAGGGACGACTGCAAAACGGGCTCTACCTCCTTGATGTTTCTCCTACCATCCTCTCCTCAGTCTCCTCCGTTGATTGGCATCGGCGTCTTGGGCATGCCCCTCTTCCAGTCCTTCAGAAGGCTCTCCCCGACATCTCTCTTTCTGCTTTTAAGTGTGAATCATGTATTCTAGGCAAACAACATCGTTCCTCCTTTCCACCTCATTGTACTCGGAGCTCTGCTCCTTTTGTTTTAGTACATTCCGATGTTTGGGGCCCGTACAAAATCACTAGTATTTCTGGATATCGATATTTTATCACCTTTATTGATGATTATTCTCGCACTACTTGGTTATATTTACTTCGTGATCGCTCCGAGCTTCCTCGTGTGTTTCAGGCTTTCGTCCTTGAGATTCGCACGCAGTTTTCCACAAATATAAAAACACTCAGGACAGATAATGCTCGTGAATATACGAGTCACGAATTTGCTAATCTTTGCTCTGAATTTGAGATAATTCACCAGACATCATGTGCCTATACTCCACAACAAAACGGCATTGCTGAACGGAAAAATAGACATCTCCTCGATGTTGCTCGATCTCTCATGATCCAGATGCAGGTACCCAAAACCTATTGGAACTTCGCTCTGTCCACAGCATGTTATCTCATTAACCGTCTCCCTTTCTCCGTCCTCCAAAATGTTACCCCGTTTAGCCTCATTTTCCCTTCCACTCCGGCATTCTCTCTCACACCCCGGATATTTGGTTGTACCTGCTACGTTCACCTACTTGGCCCGTCCAAGGACAAGTTGGATCCCCGAGCAGCCAAACACATATTCATTGGTTATTCTCGTACTCAGAAAGGCTATGTTTGCTATTCTCCTACTACCCGAAAAGTGACGGTTTCTGCAGATGTTGCCTTCCAGGAAGACCAACCTTTCTTCTCTGAAACAACCACTCCTCTTCCACCACCATCCTTCCCACGACCTGTCATTCCAGTTAACACCCCTCTAGCACTACTTCCAGAACCTGCTCCCGCTCTCCCGAAACCACCTCTTCTCCGTGTCTACACTCGTCGCCCTCCTCGCTCCGTTGCCCCAATGCAGTCGGCTTCGACCTCTGACACTCTACGCTCTGCTGATCTGGCATTGGCCTCCACCGCTCATCCCTTGGCGAATTATGTATCCTTACATCGCCTCTCCCCACAACTTCAAACATTCGCTACTTCATTATCCTCTATTTCTATACCTAACTCTGTGCAGGAGGTTCTCCAACATCCAGGCTGGCGGGCAGCCATGGACGACGAAATGACAGCTCTCTGGGCTAACCAGACATGGGATTTGGTTCCCCTACCTCCAGGCCACACTATTGTTGGTTGCAAATGGGTCTTTGTCATCAAACATGCTCCTAACGGGACAATTGACCGTCTTAAAGCCCGCCTGGTGGCTCAGGGCTTTACTCAACAACAAGGTCTCGATTATGAGGAAACGTTCTCTCCGGTGGCCAAGCTCAACACAGTTCGTGTCCTTCTCTCCGTGGCTGTGCATCGCCAATGACCTCTCCATCAGCTGGATATCAAGAATGCGTTTCTCAATGGTGACCTACAAGAAACAGTATACATGCAACAACCTCCCGGGTTTGAGACCACGGGGGAGTCCCGCGTATGTCACCTTAAGAAATCCATTTATAGTCTCAAACAATCCCCCCGGGCATGGTTTGATAAGTTCAGTAAGGCTATACGGGAGGTTGGCTTTACTCGGAGCTCTGCAGACTTCTCTCTGTTCACTCGACATCGAACTACGGGCACTGTTCTTCTGTTGGTATATGTCGATGACATCCTAATCACAGGAAATGATTCTAAGGGAATACAAGCGGTAAAACAGCATCTTAGTTTCGTTTTTCAAACAAAAGATCTGGGGAACCTTCGATACTTCCTTGGCCTGGAGATCGCAAGACGCCCTGATGAGCTTGTCCTCTCTCAACGAAAGTACTGTCTCGACCTTCTTCAAGATGCTGGTTATTCTGGATGCAAGCCGATTAACACCCCAATGGATGTCAATCACAAGTTGTGTGCACATGCTGCTGACGAAGATCTTCCTCTTCCAAATCCAGAATACTATCGACGACTCGATGGAAAACTTATTTACTTAACAGTCACGAGACCAGACATATCCTTTGTTGTTGGGGTGGTCAGACGGTTTATGCATTCTCCTCGGACATCTCATCTACAGGCTGTCGAACGCATCCTAAGATATCTGAAAACAGCGTCTGGTCAAGGGCTGGTATACAAAACCTCGTCCTCTACTCCAACATTGATTGCGTATTCTGATGCAAATTATGCTGGGTCCCTGGATGATCAACGGTCTACTAGTGGATTTTGTACCTACTTTGGAGGTCACCTTGTTACCTGGCGTAGTAAGAAACAAGCTGTGGTTGCTCGATCTTCAGCTGAGGCAGAATACCGTTCGATGGCATCAGTTGTTTCTAAACTCACATGGCTTGAAAGTCTCCTTGTTGATCTAGGAGTAAAACTTTCCTCACCAGCCATCCTACTATGTGATAGTCAAGCTGCTATACACATAGCTAAGAACCCGGTCTTCCACGAAAGAACAAAACACATTGAAGTGGACTGTCACTTCATCCGGGAGAAAGTTCAAATGAAGAAGATAGAATTAAAACACGTTTCGGGTACTGCCAAGTTGCTGATATTCTCACCAAGGCCCTATCAAGTACCTTATTCTATCAATTCCTATCCAAGCTGGATGCCTACGACTTGTACGCTCCAGCTTGCGGGGGAGTGTTAGAAAAGCCCATGTAAAGACCCATATTGGGGCCTCTTTTCTTGTTTCTCTCTCTCTTCTCTTTAGTCCCACATCATGTATAAGAATTTCCTCTCTCTTTCTCCCTCCTATATATATGTATTCATACATTGTATTTTACACACAGAAAGGAATATACAAGTTTTGGCTCTTCTCTACAAGTTCATCATCGTTTTTGTTCGGATTCTTTATTTGGTAAATGTGTTGAGTTTCCCAGTTCTTTCTCGCAGATTTTCTGCTGCAGCCCTGTTTCATCATAATTTTGTTTCATTATCAGATTATCTAGTTTCTGTTCATCTTCATCATAGTAGATTTGATAAATGTTTTATGTCACAGAAATCCTTCTGGTTTTTCACGCATTCTTGATCGCAGCACTCGATTTATGATTTCAAACATCATTTTCCTCTCAGATTTTGTTTTCATTTCCTAACAGATTATTTGAGGTTTATTTTTTTCTTTCTCACGGCACAAGATCATCTCCATTCTGCTTTTAGATCTGTTCACATATGTTCAGATCTGTTCAGTAATATACTTATATGATCCATCTGTTCAGATTCCCTCATTATCTGTTTTATAGCTCTAAGATTTAATATAGTTACAGGATTTTATGGATCTGGATTGTTTGTACAGAAACTGTACATATTCACTCGATTTTTTTGCTGCACAAGATCATCACCTCTCTATTCTATATTTTTTTGGATCTGTTCATCCAGTAATATAACTCTAGGACTTAATTTCATTTCTCTGTTTATCTACATCATTTGATAATTATATTTCATACAATTTCTTGTATTCTCAAAACTTATTCTATTTATATCTCATTTACTAGTTTGCATACAATTATCAACCATTCTTTATACAATCCTTATTTTTTTTTTGCTGTTTAATTTTTATAATAAGTTTGATAAAACATTATTTCATACATCATTCTAGTAGAGCAGATAGATATTTTGAATCTGGCAAACCGTGTTAATTAAGTTTTTGAATATTGAAGATTGTAGGATAATTGTTGTAATTTCTTTCATTGTACTTTCTATTTCAAGAACCTATTCAGCTCCTTGTGCGGGTCTCGGATGTCCCACTGGCCTTTGGGAAAAGGGCCGGTAAAATTCTATTCTAGTAAGATTTCTTTTGGGGTGCTAAGGTGAGCGGGAGGCCTCTTAGCAAGTGAGTAGGATCCTGGGGGATCCGAACACTTTAAATCCGCGTGTCTCTTATTTCTTTAGTATTTCTTTTATTGTTGATTGTATAATATGGTTACCCTTATTATAATTATCAATATATTTAATTATTATAAAAATTGGTTCTTTCTAGCCAAAGCTTTCTTTAAGAACCGATAAATTTTTAAAGTATACAAATCAAATTTTAAATTTTATTTAATCCCAATTCGCCCCCCCCCCCCCCCCCCTCTTGGGATTATTATGTCATTTCAACCAACACAACTGACGTCTTCCTCTCCTCTGTGCGACCCCATCAGCCTTCGTCCGGCGCCTCCAGCGCTGCAGTCCGCTCAGCGCATGCCCGTGACCCGCAGCATGGCGCGCAAGAAGGAAGCTCCTCCCTCCGTTGAACCTCTCTCCGACCGGATGGATCGCATCGACACCACCCTCTCCGACCTCCAGATCGTCGTCCGTGGCATCCACTCCCTCCTTTCCAATCAGCAAGCCACGCCGCCAACTTCAGTCCTGTTGGGGAAATGATTTCTCTTAACCCCTAGAAATGAGTTAAAGAAAGAGTTTTATGAATGAAAAACAAAGACTAAGTAAATATACGTCGAATAGTATTCGACGCAACGTCGAAATGTAGTCGACGTTTTCTTCAGGTTATGTCGAAGTAACTTTAGGAAGATTTCGACGTATGTGTTGTCGACGCCACTCTGATTTCTAGTCGACGCATCTAATGAAGTCGACGCACCTTAGTCGACGCACCTTCCTTATTCTTCTCTCGACGTCCAGCCAGGATGAATTCGACGCTTACGTCGAATAGTAATCGACGCACGTCGATTTATATGACAGATTTAAATATGCGCCAGATCTCTTTCCTTCTTTCAGTAGATCTAATTTATATGGAATAATGTTAATATTTTATAGCCGTTCTGAATCATTCTTTCCTTCTATTTGATTCTTGGCTAATCTGATAAAGCTCATTATGGATATTATTTGAATTTGGAATGAATTCTTTCCTTCTATTGGTATGCTAATTATAGAAACATTTCTATTTTTCAAATTCTCTGACTGCTAATTAATTATCCTCCTATATCATTATTTTAAATACACAGAGCTATAAATAAAGAGGAGGTCGGCAGAAAAGAAAGAGAGTTGAGCGATCTACCACATACATTTTGAAATAGAGGAAAAGCTCCCAAGAGAAAAGAGAGAAATTGAGAAAAAGCTCTGCAGCAATATTCAACCATTTCTTCTTCTGCTTCTGAAATCTCACTGCTGCAAAATCTGATTGCTCTCACTAAAAGAGAGAAAGGCTACAAATCTTCTTCTCTCTATAGAAGAAAGATTTAATTCACTTCTTGTGCTTCCAATCTTCTTGCTAGGAAGAAGATTCATTATTGTTTCTTTCTTTCTTTCTTACTTAAATATTGTAAAAGAGTTTTTAGAATCTCTCTTCAAAAAATTCAGTGTACTGGTTCTAAGAGTCTCCTTGTCAAAAGACTCAGTTGGTTCTAAGAGTCTTCTTGTCAAAAGACTCAGGGTGGTTCTAAGAGTCTCCTTATCAAAAGACTCAGTGCAAGATAGTGAATTCCTACCAAGGGGGTAGAAGAGTGGACTACCCAAAGTTTGGGGAACCACTATATTTTCTTGTGTTGTGCTGTGATTTTCTCTCTTGCATTTACTTTAATTACTTGTCTAATTCTTGTTGGTGTGTGGGAAGCTCTAATCTGTGATCATACACATATATATATATATTAACTTAGCACAAAATATTTTAAATCTCTATTCACCCCCCCCCCCTAGAGAATTCTAGTGAGGTTAACTGTGCACTTTCAATTGGTATCAGAGCCAGGTTGATCTAAAAAGGATAACTCCTTGATCAAAAGATTCTACCTCTTATATATATATATATATCTTCAAAACTATTTTGCACATGGCACAAATCAAAGATTATGCTTCCACCAGACCACCAATTTGCAACCTTGAAAAGTTTGCATTTTGGAAGACAAGAGTTAGAATTTATTTAAACTCTATTGATGATGAATTGTTTAATATTATCTTGACAGGTCCCCCCAAGCCATTCAGGAAGGACTCAAGTGGAAAAGTGACTGAAACACTTGCTCCAAGAGCTGAATGGACAGAGGATGAGAAGAAAGCTCAAGGACATGATGCCAAAGCTATGAATATCTTAGTCTCAACCCTCTCAGATGAAATTTTCCAAAAGATTGCTGATTGTGAGTCAGCTAAGGAAGTATGGGAAGCTCTCACCAAAATGGTAGAGGGAAGTGCTGATGAGAAAAAGGATAGAAAGGCACTACTGATCTCCCAATATGAAAACTTCCAAAAGAAAGAAAGTGAAAGTGTTGCTGACATGTACTCAAGATTCAGCCTCATAGTCAATGAATTGAGAACACTTGAGAAGGACATATCTCTCACTGAGATAAATGATAAATTGCTGACTTGCTTTCCCAGCTCTTGGGATTCAAGAATCTGGCCAATTAAAGACTCCAGAAGTCAAAAAGAAATATCAACAGATGTTCTATTGGGTAAATTAAAATCCTATGAACAACTGTTGAAAACCAGAGCTGAAAAAGAAAAGGCATCTCCACTCTCAAAAGAAAAGAGTATTGCATTGAAGGTTATTGAAGGTGAATCATCTACTAATGATGAGGAGCTAATCAGCTTGCTGGCCAGAAAGTTCAAAAAGTGGATCAAAACAGAAGGATCCAGAAGAAGAAATTCAAAAACCAGGTATAACAAAACACCCACTAAAGAGATTATCTGTTACACTTGCAGGAAACCTGGACACATTGCTCCTGAATGTCCCAAGGAGAACAGCAGCAAGAAAGATCTGAAAAGAACAGATCCAAAGAAGAAAAAGAAATAAAGAGGATTCATTGCTCAATCCTGGAGTGATTCAGAATCTGAAGAAAGTACCTCATCAGATATTGATCAAGAAGAGGTCAAGCAAGAAGAAACATGTCTGATGGCCACTGAGAAGCTTGATGACACATCTATGGTAAATATACTTGATAATATAGATTTCTCCTCTACTGATTTCAAACAAGATTTCAAAGAATTCTGTTTAGATTTAATCAAATCTGAAAAAGAAGTAAAAGAATTAAGGATGGAATTAAAAAATCTAAAACAAGTAAATATACACCATAAAAATTATAAACTCAATCTAGAACTCTCAGAGGAAAACCTAAACAAAATCTATTTAGAAAATCTAACACTAAGAAAAGAGCTAGCAAAGGCTAAAGCCTTTGAGGACTCTCTAAATGGAAGAGGTCAGAAGATCAAAAATATTTCTGAGAATCTCACTAATAGATTTAGTCAACTAAAACTGAAAACTAATGAAGCATCTAAATCTCAATCATCTAGCAAACCTATCTGGAAACATCTCATTCACTTCACTAGGGAGAATCATCTAGCAGAAGCAAGATCACAAGTAAGTCAAGAAATAACCACTATTTTCAATCAACCTAATCCCATTACAAATAAAGGAATCTTAGGAAAGAATCCTCACAAAAATTTTGAACATGCGTCGAACTCTTATCAACGTGCGTCGATTTCTAATCGACGCTTACACCAAAATGCGTCGACTTCTACTCAACGCAACCCTTCTCATACTTCGACTGAAAGTAAACACAGAATAAAGAAAGCGTCGACTCCATATCGACGCAACCTTAAACATACGTCGAATTCATATCGACGCAACCAATCTGACAGAAATGTCTCTCTGTTCAAAAAGTCTCCTTCCCTTTCCTTTTATTATGAACACCATTTTTGTGACATTACCAAAACAGATTGGTATGATAGACCAATGCCCCAAAAGGAGGAAGGATATCCTGTAAAACCTACTTATTCCTTCATTAGTTCTTTCACTGATTATAGGAAGGGACCCCAGCTGAGCAGGGTTCAAACTAATGTTTGAAATTTTATGTGCAGATGTATCACATCTCCAGGCTTGTGTGGTATTTGGACAGTGGATGCTCCATGCACATGACAGGATGCAAAAACCTGTTAATCAACTTTGAGGACAGACTTGGACCATCAGTAACTTTTGGAGACTCTAGCTGTGGCCAAACCAAGGGCTTTGGAGATTTCAATGAAGGGAAAGTCACCTTCAAGAATGTGGCAGTAGTCAAAGGACTAAAGCATAATCTGATAAGTATAAGTCAGATATGTGATAATGGTAAGTATGAGGTAAAATTCACCACACTATTCTGCCATATTATTGATATCAAGACTGGTGCCACAGTACTTAAAGGAATTAGAAAAGGAAAAGTATATGTAGTGGACTTTAGTTCTTCACCCACAGAAGTCTGTTTATTCAATAATATTATTGATAAAAGTGAATTATGGCATAGGAGACTAGGTCATTTAAACTACAAAACAATTAGTAAACTAGCAAAAAATAACCTAGTTAGAGGCTTACCAAAGGGTAGATACTCTAAGGATTCTCCATGCAGACCTTGTCAACTAGGAAAACAAACCAAATCATCCTTCAAACCAATTGGTAAGGATGACTCTCCAAGGATCCTTCACTTGTTACACATGGATCTTTTTGGTCCCATATCCACTCAGAGCTTAGGTGGAAAATCCTATACCCTAGTCATTGTAGATGACTACTCTAGATTCAGCTGGGTATTCTTTCTAAGGGCTAAGTCTGAAACCCATCAGACTCTCTCAAAATTCATAAAACAAATTCAATCTGAACTCAATAGTCAGGTATCCATAATCAGAAGTGATCATGAGACTGAATTTGAAAATCAGTTTATGAGTAGTTTCTGTGAAGAATTAGGTATCAAACAAAGTTTTTCAGCCCCTAGAACTCCTCAGCAAAATGGAGTGGCTGAAAGAAAGAATAGAACATTAATAGAATCAGGAAGGACATTACTTATAGAATCAGGAAGGACATTACTTATAGAATCAGGTTTGCCAAAAACTTTCTGGGCTGAAGCAGTCAACACTGCCAACTATGTACTAAATAGAAGCCTAATACACAAAACTAAATCAAAAACTCCATATGAGCTCTTGAAAGGAAAAACACCCATAGTTAAATATTTTAAGATCTTTGGATGTGCTTGTTTTATCCTAAATAATGGAAAAGATCATCTTGCCAAGTTTGACAAGAAATCTGATGATGGAATATTTCTAGGATATTCAGCATCTAGTAAAGCCTATAAGTGCTATAACAAAAGAACTCTTAAAACTGAAGAATCTATGCACATTGTATTTGATGAAACTAACATGCTTCTTAAGGGGGAGGAGACTTCCACCAGTTCTTTTCCACAGGAAAATAACAGTATAGAAACCCAGCTTGAGCAACTAGCTCTAGATAAAGGAAAGGAAAATCAATTAGAGGAACCAAGTGAAGAGTCTGAACAAGAAACCTCAGAAAAGAGCATTCAAGACCCACTTCCACAAGAGGACATGATTCAGGAAGAACAATTGAACAATGATCTCATTGAGAATGAAGAAGAAGAACAACTGACAAATTCAAGCAGAACAGGAATCAATTTGAAAGATCATCCACAAGCTCAAGTAATTGGAGATCTCAACACAGGAGTAAGAACAAGACATCAGGTCTCAAATGAGATGATGCTCCAATGCTTCCTATCACAAGTTGAACCAAACAAGTTTGAAGAAGCAAATTGTGATCCTCACTGGATTGTGGCCATGCAAGAAGAATTAGGCCAATTTGAGAGAAACAAAGTATGGAACCTAGTTGAAAGACCAAGAAACTACCCTGTAATTGGTACAAAATGGGTATACAGGAATAAACTAGATTCCACTGGAGTAATTGTGAGAAACAAGGCAAGACTTGTAGCACAAGGATATAGACAAGAAGAAGGGATAGACTATAACCAGACCTTTGCTCCAGTAGCCAGATTAGAGGCAATCAGGCTCTTTCTTGCCTATGCAGCCTTCATGAAGATGAAAGTCTACCAAATGGATGTCAAGAGTGCTTTTCTAAATAGAGATCTGCAAGAAGAGGTATATGTGGAGCAACCACCAGGTTTTGTTAATCCTTCCTCTCCTAACTTTGTTTATAGACTTAACAAAGTATTATATGGTCTTAAGCAGGCTCCTAGAGCTTGGTATGAAACTCTATCAAATTTTCTTTTAGAAAACTCCTTTGAAAGAGGCAAAGTAGACAAGACACTATTTACAAGAACTCATAAAAACCAACTCCTCCTTGTT
This sequence comes from Dactylorhiza incarnata, assembly GCA_033032865.1. Taxonomy (NCBI): domain Eukaryota; kingdom Viridiplantae; phylum Streptophyta; class Magnoliopsida; order Asparagales; family Orchidaceae; genus Dactylorhiza; species Dactylorhiza incarnata. Next base: position 33,688 of record JAWHQI010000531.1, on the reverse strand, counting down.
CAAATATATGTAGATGACATTATCTTTAGCTCAACCCATCCTAAACTATGTAAAAAATTTGCTAATCTTATGCAATCCAAATTTGAGATGAGTAGTATGGGTGAACTCTCCTATTTCCTAGGACTCCAAGTTAAACAAAGTAGTGAAGGAATTTTTATCTCACAATCAAAATATACTAAAGAACTAATCAAAAAATTTGGTATGGAGTCAGCATCTACCATGAAAACACCCATGGCAACCAATGCCATTATAGAAAAAGATGATAAAGGGAAATCAGTAGATCAAAAGACCTATAGGGCAATCATAGGATCCCTTCTATATCTAACAGCCAGTAGACCTGATATCATGTTTGCCACTTGCATATGTGCTAGATTCCAAGTTGATCCAAAGGAATCCCATCTCACCTCTGCAAAAAGGATTCTTAGATAGCTAAAAGGAACCCCTGAACTAGGACTATGGTACTCAGCAGAAACAAACTTTGAACTAATAGGTTTCTCAGATGCAGATTATGCTGGATGTAGGGTTGATAGAAAAAGCACATCTGGTACCTGCCAATTCCTAGGTGACAGATTAATCTCATGGTTTAGTAAGAAACAAACCTCAGTCTCAACCTCAACAGCTGAAGCTGAATACATAGCTGCTGGGAGCTGTTGTTCACAAATCCTATGGATGCAAAATCAACTACTTGATTACAAATTGAAAATACATAACTCTAAGATCTATTGTGATAGCTCTAGTGCTATTTCCATAGCATCCAACCCAGTCCTTCATAGTAGGACCAAACATATAGAGATCAGACATCACTTCCTTAGAGACAATGTTGAGAAGGGTAAAATAACCCTAGAATATATTCCCACAGACAATCAAAGAGCAGACATTCTTACAAAACCTTTAGATGAAACCAAGCATAACTATTTCATCAACACCTTAGGAATGCTTGATGGTAGTCTGTAACTACCATTGTGGGGAAGCCTAAAAGAAATGAGGAAATCTAAGAAAGTAATTGAATATGCGTCGAATACTTATCGACGCACCCTTGAGAAGAACTCGACGCTGGCGTCGATTTCTTCTCGGCAAAGATACATCGATAACCTATCGACGCTCCGTCGAATTGATATCGACGCAGGGCTATGAACACATCGACAGATCGCTTCGTGGACAAATCTCCACGTAGCGTCGACTTTATATCGACGCATAGGTCGACATTCATTCGACGTACCGTCGACTTCTGCCTATAATTGGAATTGAATCCTCCCTTCCTCTTTTTGACGATCGGATTACCTAATATACCTTGATTTCTGTTTCCTTTCTCGACGTTTCATCTCCTTTTAAATAATGCTACTTATTTCATAACATATACTCTCCTAAAACCCGCCAAAACTTCGTCGTCTACCTCTGTCTCTCTTTCTCTGCAACAATGGCACCAACTTCTGATCACTCAGCCCTCGTCAAACAGATGAATGATGCTCTTGAACAATTAGTTAGTGATTTCAAGACTCGCCTGAATAACTTCGCCAATGAATGTGCTGCCATGATCAACACCTGTGCAGTCAAACTCGAAACCCTCTCTTCTTCTCTTCCTGAGCTACATGCTCTCATTCAAGAACGGCCTCTGTCGCCAGAAAGGTTTAAATCCCTCATGAAGGATGTAAACCAGGGGGAGAGTTGCTCCAGAAACCCCTCTTATCAGGTCATCTATCTCTCTTAAAAAGCTCAGGATTAAATTCTTTTTCAATTTTACACATTATAGATTACACCAACTTCCTTCATTATAGGTTCCACTCCTCTCAAATCACTCTGACTACACTTTCATCAAACATTTTGGTGAATCCTCTTACAACACTGAAGGGGAGCATGCTGTGGATTCAGCATTCAGAACTGATGATCCTTATACCCAGGGGGAGATTCCTGTAGTAAAGGACCCAGTAATCCAGGGGGAGGAAGAAGCAGCCACCTCAGATGATTGGAATGGCCAGGTATGGATTAATGCACCCCCCTGTGATGAGGAACAGCAGCATCATTCTCCTGGCTTCTCTGCCAGTTACTTCAAGCTAAAGACACCTCTGCTTGAGGACATCCCTGCAACAGAGCTTGGAGAAGACAATCATCCCTCAGCAGAGATCACTCTACCAGAAATCACTCTGCCCTCTACTGCAGACCATCTAAGAACTCTTCTTGAAATAACTCCCTCTCCACCCAAAGAGAAAACTCCTCCTCAACTTCCTCCTCTACCTTCTTCTCTACCTCCTCTGCTACCTCTACCCCCACAAGCAGCAAGACTCCATAAACAGATCATACCTAGGCAAAGTCCAGGAGGACAGATAAAGAGAAAAAGGGAAGTCACTCCCCACTGGCAAAAATTTTCTAAAGAAGAAAGGAAGGAGTTTGCAAAAGAAAAGAAGTATAGAAAAGCATGTGAGCAAATAAAAAGATTTGAAAAGATGCCTAGTATCTGTCCTAACAGTCCTGTCAAGGAGTACCATGATCCTGACATGGAAAAGAGGCATGAAGAGATAAGAGAAAGAGAACTGTATGAATATGAAGCAGCTAGAAAAGAAGTGGAAGATAAAAGGAAAGCTTGGATGGAAAAGATTAACAAGGGAATGACTAAGGAACAAATCCTTGCTGAATCTTCTATCAAAATTCCAAATAAGTTGTTTGATATTGAAGCTTATCAAAAGAAAAATCCTCAGGCAGGGATTATCCTGGATAAGGGTCAAAAGGACAAGAAGGGTATAGGATGTACAGAAGATACATACATTCCCTATAAAAAGCCATCAAGACCTGCAAAGTTAGATTCCTGGAAAGGGAAAAGAAAAATGACTGAGAGTCCTATGAAACAAGAATCAGAGAAGAAAACAAAGGTTGATAACAAAGGACCTCCTGAGCCCAAGCCTACACAAAAAGAATCTCACAACATCACCATTGAGATGATTGATGAAAAGGCAGCAATCATCATCAGCAAAGGCTACTCCATAAATGACACTATCCCTGATGGTGATAAACTCTTGGAAAAACTGCATACAATCATCAGAAATGTTCAGGAAAGACCTGATAGAGCCAGGGGATACATTTTTGATGCCATTCATGACTTATCTAGGAAACTTTATTCTGCTTTTGTCAACTTCATGTACAAAAAGAAGTTTCTAGTTTAATTCTTGTGAAAGACAAATACTTGACATATGCTTTCTTTTCCTAATCTCTTTTTGGTTACTCAATATATTTCTTATCCTTACAAATACTGTGATGGGTTACTTATATGCTAGTACAATTTCTCTCCAAGAAGGGTTAAGACAAATAGGGGGAGATTGTTGGGGAAATGATTTCTCTTAACCCCTAGAAATGAGTTAAAGAAAGAGTTTTATGAATGAAAAACAAAGACTAAGTAAATATACGTCGAATAGTATTCGACGCAACGTCGAAATGTAGTCGACGTTTTCTTCAGGTTATGTCGAAGTAACTTTAGGAAGATTTCGACGTATGTATTGTCGACGCCACTCTGATTTCTAGTCGACGCATCTAATGAAGTCGACGCACCTTAGTCGACGCACCTTCCTTATTCTTCTCTCGACGTCCAGCCAGGATGAATTCGACGCTTACGTCGAATAGTAATCGACGCACGTCGATTTATATGACAGATTTAAATATGCGCCAGATCTCTTTCCTTCTTTCAGTAGATCTAATTTATATGGAATAATGTTAATATTTTATAGCCGTTCTGAATCATTATTTCCTTATATTTGATTCTTGGCTAATCTGATAAAGCTCATTATGGATATTATTTGAATTTGGAATGAATTCTTTCCTTCTATTGGTATGCTAATTATAGAAACATTTCTATTTTTCAAATTCTCTGACTGCTAATTAATTATCCTCCTATAGCATTATTTTAAATACACAGAGCTATAAATAAAGAGGAGGTCGGCAGAAAAGAAAGAGAGTTGAGCGATCTACCACATACATTTTGAAATAGAGGAAAAGCTCCCAAGAGAAAAGAGAGAAATTGAGAAAAAGCTCTGCAGCAATATTCAACCATTTCTTCTTCTGCTTCTGAAATCTCACTGCTGCAAAATCTGATTGCTCTCACTAAAAGAGAGAAAGGCTACAAATCTTCTTCTCTCTATAGAAGAAAGATTTAATTCACTTCTTGTGCTTCCAATCTTCTTGCTAGGAAGAAGATTCATTATTGTTTCTTTCTTTCTTTCTTACTTAAATATTGTAAAAGAGTTTTTAGAATCTCTCTTCAAAAAATTCAGTGTACTGGTTCTAAGAGTCTCCTTGTCAAAAGACTCAGTTGGTTCTAAGAGTCTTCTTGTCAAAAGACTCAGGGTGGTTCTAAGAGTCTCCTTATCAAAAGACTCAGTGCAAGATAGTGAATTCCTACCAAGGGGGTAGAAGAGTGGACTACCCAAAGTTTGGGGAACCACTATATTTTCTTGTGTTGTGCTGTGATTTTCTCTCTTGCATTTACTTTAATTACTTGTCTAATTCTTGTTGGTGTGTGGGAAGCTCTAATCTGTGATCATACACATATATATATATATTAACTTAGCACAAAATATTTTAAATCTCTATTCACCCCCCCCCCCCCCCCTCTAGAGAATTCTAGTGAGGTTAACTGTGCACTTTCAAGTCCCTCCATCTCCGTCCGTCGACTAGGCCAGCAACACCGCTGACCCTCTCGAGCTCCTACAACCCCCCTATGACCCCTCAGCAACCCACCTACCTGGCTTGACATTCCAGTCTTTGACGGGGCCGACACCATGGGATGGTTGGCCCGCACGGAGTAGTATTTCGACCTCCAGGGCCCTACCGAGCTTCAGAAGGTTCCCCTCGCGAACATTTACATGGAGGGCTCAACCAACCACTGGTTTCGTTGGATCCATCAATCCAATCATACCTTCTCCTGGTTGGGCCTCAAGGACGAGTTGCTTCATCGCTACGATACGCGCCATGATGGCAACCCTTTTGAACGTTTGAGCAACGTTCGTCAGACAAAGTCGGTTGACTACTACATCGATGAGTTCATCGAAGTGGCTATGCATGCCCTCGGCCTAGCGTCAGCCCACTACATGGGCACCTTCCTTGCCGGTCTGCGGTGGCATATTTGGGCACGCATGTGCGTGCATGACCCAACTACCCTCACTCGGGTTATGGAGCAAGCCCGTTATATCTTCACTTTGCGTCCGCTCAGCGGTGCTTTTGATCGACAATGGGGCGAACCACAATTTCATATCCCAAGACCCCATTGTCGAGCTACAGCTCCTAGTGACACCAGCCCCAGGATTTCACATGTTCCTCGGCGATGGAAACCGCACTCGCACGACAGGCTGCTGCGTATGCCTTTCCCTCTCCATGAGGTTGTATTCGGGCACAACGGATTTTTATGTCTTCGAACTGGGCAGTCTTCATGCCATTCTCGGCGTGGCCTGGTTGCGTACTCTGGGCGACGTCAAGCATAAATGGGATCGTGAGATAGTCTCACCATGGCCTTCGAGACGCCAGGGGTTTCCCACCTCGCTAGGGGACCCGTCATTAGCCCGCTCACTGGCCGACCTGCGCTCCATCCTTAGAACTGTTGACCTTGAGTTTCGTGTTTTTCTGTGGCATACGGGGTGAGAGGCTCGTTCTGCCGACCAGGCCGCATCCAGACATTCAGTGTCTGTTAGACAGACATGCTTCCCTCTTCGTCACCCCCCACGGGCTTCCCCCGAACAGAGTCTCGGACTACCCCATGGATACCATGGTGGCAGAGATGCTACACACATGTGTCATTCAGTCGAGCATCAGTCCCTTCTCGAGCCCTGTTCTTTTGGTGCGCAAAAAGGTCGGGAGCTGGAGATTCTGCGTGGACTATCGGGAGCTGAACAAGCTCACGATCCCAGATAAGTACCAAATTCCTCTTACTCAGGAGTTTTGGATGAACCGCATGGCGCGACTTCTCCAACCTGGACCTTCGATTAAGTTATCATCATATTCGCCTGCAGTTACTATGGCCCCAACGCCAGATTACACCAGTTGGACGCCTACATACCTATCCGCTACTTCGGCCCCTTCCTGATTCTAGATAAGGTGGGAGAGGTGGCATATCGCCTACAGCTACCTCCCGACAGTTGCATTCATCCAGTATTTCATGTCTCCTAGCTAAAGAGGGCGCTGGGAAATTACCCCCTCCAAGCCACCCTGCCCGGGGGACTATCGGTCTAGTCCATTCCCCGCTATGAGCCGGAGGCGGTGTTAGGATCGCGTACAAAGGAGATTCAGGACCAGCAGGTACGACAGGTCCTCATCCAGTGGGGGGGGGGGGGGGGACTACCAGCAGAGGAAGCCACGTGGATCCTGTAGGAGGAGGTCCGGTCACAGTTCACAGACTTCCACCTTGAGGACAAGGTCATTTTGGAACCCGGGGGTGTTGATACGAGCACGGGCGATCCCGTCCATGGCCAGCGATACACATGTGTTTATACACAAGGCGGCGGAATGATTTACCTATTTGCTTATGTATTTGTCTTATTTGGGGGACCCTCCTATATATAAAGGAGGAGTCTAGTATTTTCTTTTAAGCTTTATTTTGCATCTGAATTTGGAATTGAATATATAAAGGAGGAGAATGACACGGCGTTCTGCCCTATTTGCCAGACACCCCCCTAACACATATATCAACTAATGAAAAACTATAGATTCATTACCCAAAAAAAAGTGAGAAATGATAGTAAGGATAGAGGGTCTGGACAAGTCTTACCATCCACTCCAATTCTCCGTCCACATCTTAGGTTTATTAGCAGAATTTGGTTTAAATTGATCACAGTAAAATCCATTGCAAGTGTTTATCTACAAGGAAAAATAAAAATGAGATGGTCAGCTTCCTGTAAAATTGATATGCATAACTCATATATTACAACAACACAAGAAGGCCGGCTGTCATCAAATCGGACGATGAGATGAATAAACATACAAATAAACTCACCATGAGGTCGGGGGCATCGTCCTGCTGGCACATTACCCAGGGCACACCTGTTCCTAGAGAGGCGGCCATGGAAGCGGCCCAACTAATGTAAGGTTTTGCTGCGGCGCCATATGCCCATTCAACATTTCCATATTCATTCTCTATCTATAACATGCAAGTCATACATTCAATTAAGAGGATGCGAGGGACGAAAACTCGAAACTTTGAAAAGCCAGACCTGAGATAAGATGATAGGTCCCCCCTGGGATGCATAGAGATTCTCCTGCTGCATCATGTTTACAATCTTCTCAGTGAAGCGCTGCATCTCCACCTGTGAGGTGATTGAAAAACCCACTATCAACAATTGAGCAGATCATTGGAGAAGATGAATAAAAGGCAGAACCTTGAACGGTTCGTTATCAGTCCTGAACTTTATCCCGGGAATGAAGTGCAGCCAAAGTGGAAATCCTCTGCACCTCAAACAAATGCATTAATTTACAAGAAAGAAAGAAAGAAAGAAGAAGAAAGAATGGAGTAATGGAGTACCCGTAGTTCCACTCTGCACAAACATAGGGTCCGATCCGGAGGTGGACGAAGAGCCCAGCCTCCGCAACCGTCTTTACAAACTTGACGAGATCCTTCCTACCTTCAAAATCATACTGCGAAGAATGGGGAAGGTAAAGGGAAATGAAGAATAAAAGGGGGAAAAAGAAGAGGATGGATTCGCAGGGAGCAATAAATAAACCTGGTTGCGAACGGGTTCGTGGAGATTCCAGAAGACATAGGTCTCCACAACGTCGAGCCCGCCGTCCTTGGACTTTTGAATGAGGTCCGGCCACATCTGCGGTGCATAAACGACGAGAATGAGGAGTGTAGTTCAGAGAGAGAGAGAGAGGGAGTAGTGATGGAACCTCAGGAGTGCTGCGTGGGTAATGGATGGAGCCGGAAATGAGAACTCTGGGTCTGCCGTCGACGAGGAGAGCACGGTGGTTGAACGTGACGTTGGCGGCCATCGAAAACAAATCCCTTGCGCAGAGAAGCTGAATCACCACCAGGAAGTAACAACAGGAACGGAAAAAAGAGAAGCTTGCCATCTTCTCCTCCTCCGCAACCCCTGAGAATTCCGACAATGGTGAAAACAATGCGATGCCGACAATGGAGCTCAGAGAGCAAGAAGATCTACAAAAGCTTCTTCTGCCCAAAGAGGAATAGGTGGTGAAGTAAAAGTAGTAGTTTTATTATTCACTGTTCCTCCTCCACCACTGTTCTGTTCCTTCATTTATACTATAGGAGAAAGTATTGCGTCCGGCTCCAGTTTATCATTTAAATTGCCACCTGTCTAGTGCGTATCCTATTTATTAGTGTTAATAATGAATGAACGCAGGTAGGGAAGATTAGTAACAAAATAAGTCCATTTATAGAGCCATAATTTCCTCCGCACCACACCCACTGCCACTGGTAAAGTTCAAAACTCCATAATATATATAACTACAAAAATATTTATTAGTATATAGTAAAGTTTAGTTCTAAAATAATATGAATTATTGCTTTCTCATCTGAATGAGGTGGTTGTTCAATAAAGACAAAGTTATGCGAAGAGGCCCGGCCCGGCACGGCACGTCAGCTCCTGGACGGACGGAGATGGAAACGCAGCAAAGCTGCTTCCCTCCCTGTTTTCTATGCCAATCCACATATAATAATTACAAAACGGATTCATTTGTTCCTTTATTAGGGTTTAAATCCACGAGGAGTTGTTGCGGGCATATTTTGTCATCAACGGATTAACCAATTTTCATCCAATTAAATAGTATGATTGTCCGCTAATACGGAAGCGAGGAATGTAAAACAGTTTAGGCATTAAGGTCTTACATGACTTTCAAATAAAAGAGGCGGAAGCGTCGGCTTATGGCTAACGTCTGGCGTTGACTCTGCATAGAAATATTTTGATAGCTCGAATCCACATTCCAAGAAGGAGATATTGCATCTTTGGAAACATTTCATTTTAGGAAACCCTAACGTTGGCATTAGGTCAGTTCATTCCAAAAAATGCACCTTCAATCACGACAGCTTCCCTCCATATCATATTCATGCTGGTGAGATCGAGGGTTAACGTCGGCGTTGGCTCTAGCGTCCGGCGTTAGGCCACAACCTTTCATTTCAGTACTTAAGCAATTCCAGATAAAGACATAGCATCCTAGTGTCATCTTTGTTCAATCATGTATACTAAAAACACAATTGCAAACTAGATCAAATACAAGTAGGATTTGTTATTCTCAAACTAAAGGGATGCGGAAAATCGAGTTCCATCAATCTCCCCATTTTGATAATAACAAATCCAATTAAGATAAATCAGATTTCAAAAGGTAAACGATGTGTTTTTACAAGAGATAGGACATTTATGCTACTTAGAGATTGCTATGACAAATATTCTTTTTATAGAAATGTGCTCCCCCTATTTAAGTGCTCCCCCCTTAGTGTATGCTCTCATAGAAAAGATTTATGCTTCCCCTTAATCTAGTGAATCCTACTCTTCAATCATTTAAGATTTATCATTTTATTCTCCTTTTTTTGTTATTAGCAAAAGTGGGTGGAGTGGAGTGGAAGAAAACAAGACTAGAATTAGGTAAAAAAGTGATAGTTCGGACACCACGAGAGGGTTAAGAGTTTTGTTTTACAATAGAGGAAGTCATGATCGAGCATAGAGAGATGTAAGGCAGCGGAAAAACATATGATAAACGTGTAAGTAACAAAATATCTTGTATTTTACCAAGCAAGTATACCACTTGTTGAAAAAAATGAAAAAGAGTTTGAAAATACAAGTGACGAAAAGACTTCAAAATTAAGACTTGAAATAACATTGATAAAGCATGGTAAAAAGACACGATCAAATCAATAGTGCGGAAAAAACAAAGTAACCAAGATAATCGTTTTAATTTTTAGAGAAAGTTTCTTGATTTTTAGTTTTGGATTTTGAAATTAAATGTAAACATTTTTTCTAGAATTTTCACATGTAATGAGCATTAACCTTGAACAACTAAAGGCAAACATGATTAGACATATTCAAAGAGATAATGACTACAATGTAACTAATTCGTATTTCAAGTAAAGAAAATATTGTAGAGATCATGCATTGCAATCTAATACTTTTACTTAAGCTTTTTAGAGAATTTTGTAGATGTGCATTAGGATCCAATTTTTATAAGTAGAAGCTTTATGAAAGATAATGATGTGTGTAAATTGTGTTTTCATAAGAGTATACAAGTGATATAATCAAAACACATGATATATGTAATGAAGTAGTAAAACAATATTAAGAAAGCAGTCTTAGAATTAATTCCACACATAACTTCTGGAATTATATTTCAAAGCACATAAAAGAATACAACTACCAAGGTGTTTCGCCCACACAATGCTCATTAAGACTTATCAGGGAGCGAAATATTGCTTGGGGGATCACATAAGCATTTGATATTTTTTGTTGAATGATCCAGTGTACAAATAAAAGTGATAAAATGATGTGTTTGCACGAGACACTTTACAATCTTTTCTAAGGTGCTCAACCTCACAATGTTCATTAAGGCTTATCAGGAGGCTAAGTAGTGCTTGATGGAGTTATCTTTGTCATTTTATTCATATATTTTTATTTAGGACAAAGATCTCCGAATTCACTTTTTTTTTTCAAAGAATAAATTTTTTGAAAAAACAACACTTCAATATGTGCAAGAAATTGATGTGTGTATGTAATTTAGACTTAACATGTTAAACTATTACACTACAAAATAATGCAAGACTAAGATTATAAGCACATGTAGATTACCAAAAGAATGAGTGAATGAATCATTATTTAACATAAAATATTACTCATACTTAGAGGCATGCTAGACAATCTTACACAATTTTTTATAGTCTATTTCATTGCACATAATGAGATTAAGGACAAGGCATGACAAGACAAAACAATGTTTAGGAAATTTGAAATTAAAATTAGACATTGATTGTATAACCTGTAATTCGTCGAGGTCCGAGATGACCGAGGACAACTTAAAAGATCTCGCACACTTGGGCCGAGTAGAGAAGATCTCGCATGTCCCGCCCCATCTTTGTCGAGATCAAAATTGCCTAAGGAAGACACCTAAGGGTGCCGGCTCGGCAGGGTCTCGGGGTGTCGGCTCGGCAGGGTCCCGGGGTGCCGACTCGGCAGGGTCCCGGGGTGCCGGCTCGGCAGGGTCCCAGGGTGCCGGCTCGGCAAGGTCCCAGGGTGCCAGCTCGCCTAGATACCCTTCGTGGGATGCCAATAGCCCTTCAGAACATCGGAGTTTGGCTGTTAGCAGACCAGTTTGGGGTGCGTTTAGCAAAACCAAAAGGCGGAGTCTCGATATTAGGAGACCATAAAAGAAAAACTATATATAGACCCAAGGGCAACTTTGGAGAGGACTCCACTTCTTTGGCTTCCTCCTCCTTAGGCTACCTTTGGTTAGCTCCTCAGGCTCTCCAAGGTGTCCGGCTTCAGCTTTGGCTTGGGAGGGGAAGCGCTCTAAGATCTTCCGGGTGTGTGTGGTGGGACCTCCGCGTTGTAGCCAAGGGTCGATATCTAGTTCTAACTCTTCGATCAAGTTTTCCCGCGGGATCAGTAGGTGTTAGCTGCCCCACCCTCTTGGAGGTCTGAACTCCTCGTTGGGCCGGTTGACGATTTCAACATTTATGGTGCGGTGAGCGTGGACAACTTAAAAGATCCAAGATGACCGAGGACAGCATAAAAGATCTCGCCCACCAGGGGCGCGTAGAGAAGATCTCGTATGTCCCACCCCATCTTTCTCGAGATCAAAATTGCCTAAGGAAGACACATAAGGGTGCCGGCTCGGCAGGATCTCGGGGTGTCGGCTCGGCCGGGTCCCAGGGTGCCGGCTCGGCAGGGTCCCAGGTTGTCGGCTCGGCAGGGTCCCAGGGTGCCACCTCGGCAGGGTCCCAGGGTACCGGCTCGGCAAGGTCCCAAGGTACCCGCTCGCCTAGATACCCTTCGTGGGCTGCTAATAGCCCTTCAAAATAGCGGAGTTTGGCTGCTAGCAGACCAGTTTCGGGTGCGTTTAGTAAAACCAAAAGGTGGAGTCTCGCTATTAGCAGACCATAAGAGAAAAATTATATATAGACCCCGAAGGGCACCTTTGGAGAGGACTCCACTTCTTTGGCTTCCTCCTCTTTAGGCCACCTTTGGTTAGCTCCTCAGGCTCTCCAAGCTGCCCGACTTCAGCTTTGGCTTGGGAGGGGAAGCGCTCTAAGATCTTCCGGGTGTGTGGTGGGACCTCCGCGCTGCAGCCAAGGGTCGGTATCTAGTTATAACTCTTCGGTTAAGTTTTCCTGTGAGATCAGTAGGTGTTAGTTGCCCCACCCTCTTGGGGGTCCGAACTCCTCGTTGGGTCGGTTTACGGTTTCAACATTTATGGTGCGGTGAGCGTGGAAAGTGGCTAGTACAAGAAAGTCCCAAGTAGATAACATGGCTGGAGAGGATGAGCAAGGTGCTGGCTATGGCGGTTCGCCACCATCCGACTCGGCAACAACAGTTGAGATGCTGACAGACTTTCAAAGGGAGGTGATAGAAACGATCAACCTTGCTCTCGCCGCGGCGCGATGCGAGTTCTCGACCCCAGGGGCCTAGGTCGTCCCGCCGCTGGGGGCAGGAGAGAGTGTCCCGGGGAAGACGCCCGACAAAGAGCAGGTCGGTGAGGCGCTGGGCGAGACCTCGTCGGGCGAGAGTTGTTCCCCAACCCAGCAAGTGCGAGCCCAATCAGGGAGCTCATGGGGCGAGTGGGTCAGGCGAGAGCGGCGAGTGACGAAAGCCCGTTCTGCGAGCTGGTGCTTTCCACACCAGTCCCGGAGGGGTTCAGGGAGCCGGACATGGTCTACTGCACCGGCAAGGAAGACCCCATCCAACACCTACAGTGGTTCGAGGACACCGTCTCCATTCGCCCATGTCGGATGCTTTCAAATGCCGACTCTTCGCCATCACCTTGAAGGAGAAGGCACGAGACTGGTTTCACCAGCTCCCCGTAGAGTCGATCTATGGGTTCGAGGATCTGCGTCGGAGTTTCCAACTGCGCTTCTCGACGTCAAAGAAGAGAAAGAAGGATGCTAAGGCACTCTTCAAGATCAAGCAATGGCCAAAGGAGTCGCTAGCCCATTATGTGGACAGATTCCAGAAGGAAGTCCTGCTCGTCCAGGAGGTACCCGAGTTCACCCTCCAGCTTGCCTTCACAGTGGGGTTGCGGGAGGGATTCTTTAAGATGAACCTGAAGCGGAAGGACCCCTTGTCCTTTGAAGAGTTGATGGAAAGGGCGGTGTAGGAGATCGAAGGAGAGGCGGTTAACCCGGAGTTCACGAAGAGGTTGGCGAAGCTGAGTAAGTCGGAGATGAGACAACAGGAAGTCAGGAGGAGGGACGAGCCGAGGGATCTAGAGCTGAGGTTGAGGCAGCAGGGAGGGGGCATGCAAGGTCCCGACAGAGGATTAACCCAAGGAGGGGGCAACTTCCAAGGAGGTCAAGGAAGACCCAACCACCTAGGGTGGAGGCAGGGTCTGAGGCCACCCCTCCCCCCGCCTCAGCACGCCATGGAGATTGGCCGGGGAAGGGGGAGGAGGGCCAGAAAAGCAAAAGAAGAGGAAGATGAGGGGGGAGGGTGGCGTTACCCTACTGTGACTTCCACCAAGAGGAAGGCCACGCGACAACCACCTGCCCAGAGTTTTTGGAAATGAGGGGGACAAGGGATCCGATGCAGCAACAACAACAATCAGTGAGGATTGAGGAGGTCCATGCCCGGGAAGAGGAGACGAATGAGAGGCAGAAGAGATGTACCGAGCTAAGCAGTGAGGACTTGAAATATTTCTATACTTGAATTTCAACAGTAAAAATGTGTGCTCTCGAACTCTGTTTTTCCTTTATGAATGAATGATGTCAATTTATAAGATGGAGACGCTTGATATGTGATTGGACCCGAAGCGGACCCGCTGACCAAACTCCCACCAAGCTGGCAGGGTCGTAGGCTCGCTCGGTGGCAGGAAAGTTTCAAAAGATAATAGGCCCCGAAGCAGACCCGCTGACCAGGCTCCCACCAAGCTGGTAGGGTCGTAGGCTCGCTCGGTGGAAGGAAAGTTTCAAAAGGTAATAGACCCCGAAGCAGACCCGCTGACCAGGCTCCCACCAAGCTGGCAGGGTCGTAGGCTCGTTTCGCTCGGTGGCAGGAAAATTTTGAAAGGTAATAGACCCCGAAGCAGACCCACTTACCAGACTTCCACCAAGCTGGCAGGGTCGTAGGCTCGTTTGGTGGCAGGAAAGTTTCAAAAAATAATAGGCCCCGAAGCAGACCCGCTGACCAGGCTTCCACCAAGCTGGCAGGGTCGTAGGCTCGCTCGGTGGCAGGAAAGTTTCGAAAGGTAATAAGCCCCGAAGCAGACCCGCTGACCAGGCTCTCACCTAGCTGGCAGGGTCATAGGTTCACCCATAGATAAGTGGAAAAGAAAGGAATACGAAAGAAAGGATTCCAAGCCGACTTGTTAACCAGACTTACACTAGTTGGCAAAGGACGGGCAGCACTCGGGAATAGGTAAACTTCACTTAGCACGGGAAGGGGAGCAACGGGGGGCGAGTGAAGTACCACGAGCTACTCGCTGGTCGAGATCTCGCCCACTCGCCCATATAGTACCGCTCGACGAGTGGGAAGCGAGTCTCGCGCGAGTAGTGGTAAGGTATAAAAGGGTCATTCGGATTAAGGCGAGCTGAGCAGGGCGAGTGGTCAAGGTCTCGGCCTACGCATGGTTGTACATAAGCAGGCAGACGAGCGAATGAGGCATTTGGGCCAGCGCTAGGTGGCGGGAGGAAAAGAAAAGGGGCATAGCCCAGAGGCTAAAAAAGAAGAGGTGAGCAAGGATAATAAGGGAAGCAGTCGAGTGGGATGGCACACCGGACCACTCGCCCGAAGGTGTGCAGATAGAAGGCGAGTGCTGGCTCCATCAGGCACTCGCCCGTAGGCGTGCAGATTGCATGCGGGTGATGGCTCCATCAGGCACTCGCACGGAGGCGTGCAGATTGCAGGCGGGTGCTGGCTCCATCAGGTATCATCAAGTCCGAACCAAAATACCCTCGATGGGACCCCGCTGACTGGGCTCCCGCTTGCCGGCTGGGTGGGTAGACCTCTCAGGTAACAGCCCAGAATAAGATGATTTAGAAAAAAGCCCCTGAGACCTTTTCTCCACCTCTAGTTGAGCTGGGCTCCTGGTAGGAGTCGAGCTCTTAAGTGGTATGTTGTCCATCTCCAATCTCTCCGAACCACGAGTTCTCCATTATTTTTTTTTGACCCCGTGCCGAGTTCGAAAAAAGCGGGGATTGCGTATAACCCGTAATTCGTCGAGGTCCGAGATGACTTGGGACAGCTTAAAAGATCTCGCCCACCTGGGGCGAGTAGAGAAGATCTCGCATGTTCCGCCCCATCTTTGTCGAGATCAAAATTGCCTAAGGAAGGCACCTAAGGGCGTCGGCTCAGCAGGGTCCCGGGTTGCCGGCTCGACAGGGTCCTAGGGTGCCGGCTCGGCAGGGTCCCAGAGTGCCGGCTCGGCAAGGTCCCAGGGTGCCAGCTCGTTTAGATACCCTTCGTGGTATGCCAATATCCCTTCAGAACAATGGAGTTTGGCTGTTAGCAGACCAGTTTGGGGTGCGTTTAGCAAAACCAAAAGGCGGAGTCTCGCTATTAGCAGACCATAAAAGAAAAACTATATATAGACCCTGAATGACACCTTTGGAGAGGACTCAACTTCTTTGGCTTCCTCCTCCTTAGGCTACCTTTGGTTAGCTCATCAGGCTCTCCAAGGTGTCCAGCTCCAGCTTTGGCTTGTGGAGGGGAAGCGCTCTAAGATTTTTTGGGTGTATGGTGGGACGTCTGCGCTGCAGCCAAGGGTCAGTATCTAGTTCTAACTCTTCGGTCAAGTTTTCCCGCGGGATCAGTAGGTGTTAGTTGCCCCACCCTCTTGGGGGTCCAAACTCCTCGTTGGGCCGGTTGACGGTTTCAACATTGATGAGAATCTTTAAGAATATGTCTAAACACTTTTGACCATTTTTTGAAGAAAATTGCAAGATATTTGCTCATATGAAATCCAATAGTCAAATAACAAAACAAAACATAATTTTTGAGAATTTTGAAACTTTAAAACAAAATCATGACACCACATATTTTTGAACATTTTTGATTATTTAAAAATTTTGTGGATTTTTTAACAAAGGTAAATAGAAAATATAATTTTTAAAAACGGAGAAACAAACATGAAAATATGCATGATAGAATATCAGAGATTTTTCAGCATTAAGAAATTGGAAATTAGAGCACAGAAGGCTAACGCCAGGCGTTGAGTTCTAACGCTGACGTTGGACCTTAACGCTGGCGTTAACTCTTAACGCCAAAATAGCTAGTAGATGATTTCTTGACTTTTTGAAAAAACTTTCTTTGATTCAGAGTTGTTGTATAGAGACCTTCTTAGTGTAGAAATTTCAGACATTTTAGAGAACATTAGAAGGCTCTTTAAGGATGTTTTTGTTTAATTAAAAATGATTTTTATATTTTTTTATTGGGTTTTCAAATACATGTGTTTGGCAAGATCATTAAAGCTCAAAATGATAAAATATGCAAAACACAAGGTAAGCTTGTTCAATTAACCAAGAATGCATGAAGAGTGTAATTGTAATGAGTGCATGCAATATATATGATATAAGTATGTTCTAGATTATAGTACCATAACTATATGCCTACACACTAGCCCCGTACTAAGTGACGGATGAGCATGAGGAGCTGCACACATGCCGTAGGTTGGGGTGTTAATCTCATATGTACACACAAGAGAACGCTCAACCAAACACTCTTCCCCCCCCAGTGCATCGCAAGGCCCCACTAGAACCCTCCCCAGTTAAGGACAAAACATGACTTAGAGGTTAGGTCTTCCAATGCATACAATTCTACGTCCACGCTATTGTGAGACATGTAATCATGAGTAAATGATCATGGACATCCTAACCGTTTAAGTCTAAGAACGATTTGCAAACTATGGTTTTGATTGATTTTGAGAATTATAGTAGATTTTTAAAAACCACACAGTTATTATGGGTTTCAAATTTTCTACTTTTAACATGACATTGTAAATGATATACCTAGCAAGCATACTTAATTGAGTATGTACTAAGGGGTGATGCTAGGACAGTGAGTTTGAATGCAATGTTATGTTGGACATGCGTGTCACATCCCTTTGTTTGAGAATAACAAATCCCATATTGTATTTGATATTGCTTGTAGTGTGTTTATAGTGTGCAGGAACTATAGGTGCAGTACTCCACAGGTAGAAGGCAGCATGGAATCAAACTTTCTGAATGGAGCACTACCGCCAGCACTAGAGGTTAACGCAGGCGCCAGCGCTACCGCTAACGCCAGGCGCTAGCTCAAGATCATCTCAGCGGTTTTGTCTCAGCGGTTCCGTCTTAGCGGTTCCTTAACGCTACCGCCAGCGCTAGCACTACCGCCAGCGCTATCTCAAGTTCGTGCACAGAGCCACGCAGCCGACGGTTCCGCAACCGCTCAACATGACCGCTACCGCAGGCGCTATCAGCTACCGCAGGCGCTAGCTCCAAGAATTATAAAATGATGTGTTCTCTCTCGTTTTGGGAGAGAACTTCCAGAGACATTACTTGTGCCCAAACTCTCGTGCTGCTACTCTGCCGAAACATCATCTCCCACTCAAAGCCAAAGAAGAAATTCTGGAGAAGGAAGCCATCACACTGCATTCGAAGAACGATCGCTTAGACCTCGCTTGTGCTTCAGCGATCCTTCATCCTCATCTCCAGAAATCTCAAGAGGGAGTTTGCTTGTTATTTACTTCACTTCTTTATTTGTATCTTGTAGTGAAATTGCCTTGTTTTTGGCGACTAGGTCCTTGCGCGGCTTAGGGGGAATTCGCCGCGTGAGTTGGCGACTAGGTCTAGCGGATTAGATCTAGGGGGTGCTCGAGGCCATATCCGAGTTTGGGTTGGCTAGAGCGGCTTGAGGCTTTATCCGGGGAAGGATAGGCTAAAGCCAACCGGTTTGTGGGGATACAAGTCGGTATAGAAAAGGAAAATAAATTCACTTTTGTATGCCTCCGATTTCTAGCGATATTGAAATCAAATTTTGTAAACACCTTTTTATATAATGCAATCATGATTATATTTGTGTTTATTTGATTTCTCTCAATTGGCGTAAAATTTCATTATTGTAAAATTGTTATTACTAAATTGTCATCTTATTTCCTATTAATCAAAAACAACTTAGTAATTATCATAAAAATTATAAAAAGAATTTTATTCCCTTATTCACCCCCTCTCTAAGGGCGCCGTAAGATCCAACAATTGGTATCAAAACCAGGTTATTCCAAACGGTTTAAAAACCAGGAATAATGGCGTCTTATGATCTCGCTTTTTCCGAGGGTCAGAGAATTAGTAGACCTCCACTATTTACTTGGGTCAGATTATAATTATTGGAAAAATAAGATGCATTGTTTTCTAATGACCCTAGATATTGAGGTTTGGAACATGGTAGAAGAAGAATACACTCCTCCTACATCTGTAGTTGGAGAGGTTATGTTAGAAAAACCCAAAGATAAATGGGATGATCGGGATAAACTCAAATGTAAAAATAACGCAAAAGCCATGAATGCTCTATTTTGTGCGTTAGATAGAAATGAATTTAATAGAATTTCTGCATGTACTACTGCTTATGAAATTTGGAATCATTTGGAAGTTACTCATGAAAGTACATCGCAGGTTAAAGATTCCAAGCTTTTTCAACCGGAGTCAGAATATGAAAAATTCCGAATGGATGAAAGCGAAGATGTTGATGGTATGTACACGTGCTTCACCAAGATCGCCAATGCCTCAAAAGCTCTTGGAAAGACTTTCTCAAATGGCGACTTGGTCCGTAAGATCCTTCGTTCTCTTCCTCCAAAATTCAACCCGAAGGTGATGACTATTTCGGAGTCACACAACTTAAGGACGCTCCAAGTTGAGAGCCTCATTGGGAATCTCAAAACCCATGAGGTAGAACTCAAAATCCAACATGATGAATACAACAAGGAGCCAAAGAAGAAGGCGCTGGCATTGAAATCAAAGAAGGAGTGCTAAGAGGATGAGGATGAAGATGAAGAAAGTCTTTTGGTGAAGAACTTCCGAAAGTTCATGCGAAATCCGGAAAGGCGAAACACTTTCCGGAAATTTGTCCAAAAAGGTGAAAGATGGAAAGGGTCATCTTCAAAGAAGGAAAAAGAGAGCGACAATGAAGAAGAGAGACCTCCACCGGAATGCTATAATTGTAGGAAGACGGGGCACATAAGGAGTCAATGCCCAAAATTCTTGAAGGAGAAAAAGGAGAAATAGCACAAATGGAAAGAAAAGAGGAAGGTGCTAAAGGCAAAGACATGGAATGACTCCTCTTCCTCCTCCTCCGAAGAATCAAGCAGGTCTTCATCAAGCGAAGATGAGGAAGCAAACATGTGCCTCATGGGACGTGGAAACGACGGCGACGACACCAGTGTTCCTAGTGACACTGAGGTACTCCCCCCACTTATGATGAATTGTTTAATGAATTTCTTGAAACTTACAAAGCTTTTGATAAAAATATGAAAGATAGTATTTTATTAAATCGTGAAAATGAATCTCTTATTAAAGAAAATCAAAAGCTTTCCAAAAAGGTAATTGGTTTAGAAAAGAGAAAGGTTTCTTGCCAAGAATGTGATCACTCCACTAAATTGGCAAAAGATATAGAAGAGTCACTTTCTAAAGCCCTCTCTCATGCCAAAACTCTTACAAAAGAGAAGGGGGAATTAGAAAGGAAATTAGAAGCCTCTCTTTTGCAAATCAAAAATAATAAAAAAAGGTTTGAAAATAGGTGTGTCATGCTTGTGAAAGAAAATTCTTTACTTAAAGCACAAGTTCATGATCGCACCATGGCTATTAAAAAATTTAGTATAGGCCAAAAATCACTGGACATGATTTTATGGAACCAGTGTCATGGTTCTGGAAAGTTTGGGCTCGGATATCGAGGTGAGGGCTACCGCCCGGTGCTAGCCACTAACGCCGGCGCTAGCACCTCATACCAGAAACCTGAAATTTCTTTTTCAAAATGCTTTCCTTCTGTAAATCAAATTTATTCCAGCAAGAAAATTTTCCAGACAAGGGTCTCAACCCCCTTTATTTCGTATGCAAACTGTTATAGGTTGGGTCACACAACTAGTTCTTGCAGGAAAATAAAACAAAATACTTTAAAGCAAATCTGGGTACCTAAAGCTTCCACTTATTCTATGGGAGGTTCTACTTGGGTATCCGGATCTTTACTCTCATCTTCTTTCTAGATGTGCAGGCAGGCTAAGGATAGTGAAGACGTGTGGTACTTGGATTCAGGATGCTCCAAGCACATGAAGGGCAATAAAGCTAAGTTCCTTAGCCTAGAAAAGAAGAAGGGAGGGATCGTGACGTTTGGTGACAACGGAAAAGGAAGGATCATGGGAATTGGTACAGTTGGTAACGAATCCTTCACTATATCAAATGTTCTTTATGTAAAAGGGCTAAAACATAATCTTATTTCAATTAGCTAATTATGTGATAAATGATTAGATGTTTTATTTGAATCTTCTACTAATCTATGCAAAATATCTAATCCTATTACAAACAATATTTTACTAACTGCACCAAGAATACACAATGTTTATATAGTTCATTTCATGATCTTTCAAAATCATCTTTAAAATGTTTTATTACCAAAAATGATGAACTTGAACTTTGGCATAGAAGGCTAGGACATGCTAGCACAAAGCTTATTGTAAAACTTGTCAAAAGAGATTTAATTAGAGGATTGCCTAGATTAAATGGAAATTTACCTTCACTTTGTTCACCATGTCAAAAAGGTAAAATTACTAGATCCTCTTTCAAAAGTAAAAATGTTATTTCTACTACAAGATCTTTGCAATTAATTCATATGGATCTTTTTGGTCTCGTTAGCACCGCAAGTCTTGGTGGTAGATTATATACATATGTTTTAATAGATGATTTTTCTAGATATTGTTGGACAATATTTCTCTCATCCAAATTCGAAGCGTATTGTGAATTTTCAAAATTATGTACTCGTATTCAGAATGAAAGTAATTTAAAAATTAAATGCATTTGCTCGGATCATGGAGAAGAATTTGAAAATAAAAAATTTAAATCTTATTGTGATATGTTAGGCATAAAACATGAGTTCTCTGCACCACACACACCACAACAAAATGGTGTTGTAGAAAGAAAGCATAGGACACTTCAAGAGCTAGCACGCACTATGTTATGTGAATATAAATTACCTAAGTCCTTTTGGGCCGAAGCCGTAAACACATCATGTTATGTTATAAATAGAATCATGCTTCGCCCATCTTTAAATCTCACATCATATGAACTTTATTTTCAAAAGAAGCCTAATGTATCTTACTTCAAAGTTTTCGGTTGTAAATGCTTTATTTTAAATACTAAAGATAGTTTGAGAAAGTTTGATGAAAAATGTGATGAAGGAACATTTCTTGGATACTCTTCAACTAGTAAAGCTTATAGAGTTTTTAATAAAAGAACTAGAAAAGTTGAAGAGTCAATTAATGTGAAATTTGATGAGCTTGTTCCTTGTATAGAAAGACTTTCCGCAGGCAAAGAGGATGATCTATTACCTCCTTTGGAGCATGGTGATGAAGAACCTTCCAAAGAAGAAGAAGAGGAGGCCAAGAAAGATGAATATGTACCTCCAAGCATCTTAAAATTCACAAAGGATCATCCACGGGAACTTATAATTGGTGAACCATCCATCGGGGTAAG
Source organism: Dactylorhiza incarnata (assembly GCA_033032865.1). Lineage (NCBI taxonomy): Eukaryota > Viridiplantae > Streptophyta > Magnoliopsida > Asparagales > Orchidaceae > Dactylorhiza > Dactylorhiza incarnata. The sequence continues at coordinate 11,853 of JAWHQI010000531.1, read as the reverse complement.
AACTCGCTCTTCTCTTCATGAATCTTATTCAAATGTTTGCTTTGTTTCCGAAATAGAACCAAAAACGTTTCTATTGCTTTAAACGATAAATTTTGGTTTTTGGCTATGAATAAAGAGTTAGAACAATTTGAGCGACATAATATTTGGAAATTAGTAGAAAGACCATCTAATCACCCGGTTGTAGGCGTAAAATGGATTTTCAAAAATAAATTAGATGGTGAGTCTAGAATATCTAGAAATAAAGCACGCTTAGTAGCACAAGGATATTCACAAATCGAGGGGATAGATTTTGATGAATCTTTTGCACCCGTTGCTAGATTGGAGTCTATAAGAATTTTTCTAGCATTTGCAAGCTTTAAAAGAATAAAACTATTTCAAATGGATGTGAAAAGTGCGTTTCTAAACGGGTTTGTAAAAGAAGAAGTTTATGTTGAACAATCCCCCGGTTTTATTAATGAAAAATTTTCAAATCATGTTTATAAACTAGAAAAAGCGCTTTATGGTTTAAAACAAGCGCCCCGTGCATGGTATGAAAAACTTACATCATTTTTATTGAAGCACGGTTATATTATGGGAAGTGCGGATAATACTCTCTTCATTAAGCACAACAATGATGATATAATTATTTTACAAATATATGTTGATGATATTATTTTTGGATCAACTAATGAAGAGATGTGTAAAGAAGTTATTTTAGTGATGAAAAATGAATTTGAAATGAGTCTAGTAGGAGAACTTTCTTATTTCCTTGGTTTTCAAATATCACAAAGAATTGATGGTATTTTTGTATGTCAAACTAAATATGTCCATGATATGCTTAAACGTTTTGGATTTGAAAACCTTAAACATGCTTCTACACCAATGAGTGCGTCACTTAAATTAGGAAAAGATGAATCGGGAATTTCAATTGATCAAACCTTATATAGAGGTATGATAGGATCCCTACTTTATCTTAGTGCAATTAGACCCGATATTATGTTTGCTGTATGCTTATGTGCTCGATTTCAAGCCAATCCAAAAGAATCTCATTTAAAAGCGGTAAAACGAATTTTTAGATATCTCATTGGGTCATCTAAATTAGGATTATGGTACCCACATAATGATTCATTTATATTGCATGGCTATTCTGATTCGGATTATGCCGGTTGTTCACTTGATAGAAAAAGCACTAGTGGTACTTGTCATTTTCTAGGACCCTCATTAGTTGCATGGTCTAGTAGGAAACAAAATTCGGTTGCACTCTCCACCACGGAGGCCGAATACATTGCATTAGGGAGTTGTTGTGCACAAGCTCTATGGATGAGCCAAACTTTAGAGGACTTTGGTTTTCATCTAAAACTTATTGAATTAAAATGTGACAACAAAAGTGTCATTGATCTCACAAATAATCCAGTTCACCACTCTAGATCCAAACATATAGATGTGTGTCATCATTTCATAAGGGATCACATTAAAAAGGAAAATGTAAGGATTAGTTTCATTGGCACGGACTCTCAACTTGCTGATATATTTACTATACCTCTTTCCGATGCAAGGTTTCAAATGTTAAGATTGGAATTAGGAGTCTTAGACATCTTAGGATGAATAACATGTAAAACGCTAATGTTTTATGCAATTTGAGCAATCAAAACATCTCTGAATATTATACAATTTCTGCATAAGACTACACTTAAGACCCCTAATCACTATCAAAAATCAAAAATTTAAAATTCCTAAAAAATCGTGTACTGTTTGCCGCGCTGTTACTAGCGCCGGCGCTAGCGTGGGTGTTGGAATTTTTTTATTTTTAAAATTTCTAAAAATCACTAAAAATATTTCAGTCTATATGTACTACTTTGTTTTTGTATTTCTGACATTTGTTATTTTTGTTTTATTCATATTATGAAAAATCAACTACAAAAATTCAAAATTCAAAATTACAAAAATATTTTTTTGTTATTTGTATTTTATTCATATTATGAAAAATCAACTACAAAAGTTCAAAATTCAAAAAATACAAAAATATGTTTTTGTTATTTGTGTTTTATACATATTATGAAAAATCTACTACAACAATTCAAAATTCAAAAATTACAAAAATATGTTTTTGTGATTTTCTGTTTTTTGATTTAAAAATGATAAAACAAAAAAAATGTATGATCTTTATTGCCAATATCAAACATGTATGAATTCTATTATTTAGAATTATTTACAATGTTAAAACATATTCTTTCAAATTACTATGAACATTGTTTTGCTTATCATGCTTTGATATATCTATTTAAAGTGCATCAATTGTATTGAAAAATGTGTAGAACCAAGCTTAGCATGCCTCTAAGTATGAGTAAATATTTTATGATTGATAATGATACATTTCACTTACTTATTTTGATAATCAACATGTGTGTCTAAATCTAAAAATGCTTGCTTGAGTATTGTATTTGTACAATGAATTAAAACTTGCATAAGTTTATTGCCTACACTACATTTGAATTGCACTTATGAAATTTAGAAAAGTGTTAAGTTAAAAATTGGGTTTGCAAAATAAGTGTATTCGGAGAATGCTGTCTCACAAATATGAACAAAAACATTATATATGTAGACAAATATAACTCCACCAAGCACTACTTGAACCTCTTGATAAGTCTTCATAAGCATTGTGAGGTTGAGCACCTTGGAAAGAATAGTAAAGTATCTTGTGCAAACTTTGGTTATTACACAACTTTGTTAAAAATTATGTGCATTAAAAGTGTGTGAAAGTAATTTACTTGTGTTTTATTGTGCACTTTGCTTTACATATGTCTTGTATTTTGATGATTTAAATCCATTGTTAACATTGCCCAAAATACACTTATGTGCACATCATTATCTTTCATAACACTTCTTCTCATGAGTATTTGATTCTAATGCTTTATTTATACTACTCTTTATATAAGAAATGCACTAGATAACCTAGCATGATCTCTACAATATTTTGGTATTTCTTGAATTTACAATTAAGTAACATTGTAGTATAATGTCTCTTTGATATGTTCATTTCATGCTTGATATCTTTATAAAAAACTTTGAGATTTCAAAAGGTTAAAACATCTTTCAATTTTTGAACTAAAACTCATATTTTTACTTATGCTTTTCATGCTTACAAAAAGATGTTTCTTATAATCTTCCGATATGCTAAAACTCTTATCTATTTATTTGAAATCTCTTCAATACTATGCTTAAATTCTTTATCTTTGTCTATATTACAAAAGCTTGATCATGCTTTATCTTTTTAAAATGTCTCCTTACTACCCTCACCCCACCTTCTTTTGATAATACCAAAAGGGGGAGATTAATTGAAGAAATCTATATAGGAGAAATATAGATAAATAAGGGGAGTAACACATAAATTCATGAAATCTATATAGGAGAAATATAGATAAATAAGGGGAGTAACACATAAATTCATGAAATCTATCATTTAGGGGGAGTAACACATAAATTGCATTTATGTAGGGGGAGTATGCACATTATCATGCATATCATTTACTATAGTTGCACTTTTATCTTGCTTATCTTATCTATAAATACTATTGTTGATTTCTTGCTTAGAGGATTTGTTATTATCAAAAGGGGGAGATTGTTGGACATGTGTGTCACATCCCTTTTTTTGAGAATAACAAATCCCATATTGTATTTGATATTGCTTGTAGTGTGTTTATAGTGTGCAGGAACTATAGGTTGCAATACTCCACAGGTAGAAGGCAGCATGGAATCAAACTTTCTGAATGGAACACTACCGCCAGCGCTAGAGGTTAACGCAGGCGCTAGCGCTACCGCGAGCGCTAGCGCTAACGCCAGGCGCTAGCTCAAGATCATCTCAGCGGTTTTGTCTCAGCGGTTCCGTCTCAGCAGTTCCTTAACGCTATCGCCAGCGCTATCTCAAGTTCGTGCACAGAGCCACGCAGCCGACGGTTCCGCAACCGCTCAACACGACCGCTACCGCAGGCGCTATCAGCTACCGCAGGCGCTAGCTCCAAGAATTATAAAACGATGTGTTCTCTCTCGTTTTGGGAGAGAACTTCCAGAGACATTACTTGTGCCCAAACTCTCGTGCTGCTACTCTGCCGAAACATCATCTCCCACTCAAAGCCAAAGAAGAAATTCTGGAGAAGGAAGCCATCACACTGCATCCGAAGAACGATCGCTTCGACCTCGCTTGTGCTTCAGCGATCCTTCATCCTCATCTCCAGAAATCTCAAGAGGGAGTTTGCTTGTTATTTACTTCACTTCTTTATTTGTATCTTGTAGTGAAATCGCCTTGTTTTTGGCGACTAGGTCCTTGCGCGGCTTAGGGGGAATTCGCCGCGTGAGTTGGCGACTAGGTCTAGGGGATTAGATCTAGGGGGTGCTCGAGGCCATATCCGAGTTTGGGTTGGCTAGAGCGGCTTGAGGCTTTATCCGGAGAAGGATAGGCTAAAGCCAACCAGTTTGTGGGGATACAAGTCGATATAGAAAAGGAAAGAAATTCACTTTTGTACGTCTCCGATTTCTAGCGATATTGAAATCAAATTTTGTAAACACCTTTTTATATAATGCAATCATGATTATATTTGTGTTTATTTGATTTCTCTCAATTGGCGTAAAATTTCATTATTGCAAAATTGTTATTACTAAATTGTCATCTTATTTCCTATTAATCAAAAATAACTTAGTAATTATCATAAAAATTATAAAAAGAATTTTATTCCCTTATTCACCCCCCTCTAAGGGCGCCGTAAGATCCAACATGTTATACCATAAGATTAATCGGCGAAAATGTTACATGTATTTAAAAATAGAATTTCAATCTATAGACCTAGAAGGAAGTGATGATTCTATTTGATTTGTTCGTATTGGTTATAAAGTGATTCTAGGGTTTACAAACAAGTGAGATACATGCAAAACATAATACATAATATATTCATATAATGATTATGATCACAAAACATATTTGAAAGCAAAAGAATCTTTTCCAATTATGTTTAATGTTTGGATTAAAAGATCTTTTGATTTTGCATGATTATTATAAATGATCATTTACTTTAACACAGAGATTAAGTACTCATTGTTTGCTTGGAAGTCCGCGACCTCTCATTTTTGTCAGAATCTTCGTTCCAGGCAGTCTCGATTTTTGGAGACCGCTCAGACCGCCTGTTTCCTCTCCGGTAGAATTCCCAAGTCACAGACGACCAGGCTCCAGTGAGACCGCGAGATCGCGGAGTCTGGTTCTTTTGTCATTTTTGTTATTTGCACCCCCTGTATCTTCTTTTCGCTACCCCGGCTCTCCTGTATTCCATACAGCCCGTAATTTTCGGACCTGCCCATTTGGGTAAGCCTCCGCATCTATAAATAGAGAGGTAGGGGTACTAGAAAAAAGACTTTTACTTCGAGCCTCCAGCTTACAACATATGCAAGTGATGAGTTGTTATTTATACATATTTTAGTATATGTTTTGGTTTAATTTCTATATAAAGTTTGTAATAATACGTGTAAAATATTGAATAAATGATTTGTTTTGAATTTTATTATCTAATTAGTTTGTTCTTAAACTATTAAAAATTAAATTATGATCTGACCGGGATGACTGGTCCGACCAGGGTTGAACTGTCATGTTGTAATAAAAAATTATAATTATATATATATATATATATGCATAAGTATTTTTAACATACGTGCAGAAAAAAATCGGGCTCAGGGGGCCGGCCCAGAAAAAGCCCGTCGAGGCCCGGGCCCGCGCAAAGCCCGCCTGGGCCCGGGCCGGGCTTAGGGGGCCTAACTAGGCCCCATATTAGGCAAATTACCGGGCTCTTGCATAGCCTGGTTTGGCAGCAGGAAGCTGCCATGGTTGCTACCATGACAGCCATAAGGCCGGGCCCGGCCAGGGCTCGGCCCGGCCTGGCCCGACCCTGGGGGCCTTGGCAGGCCCCCATTTGGAGGGAAAGCCCGAGCCCAGCCCGGTAGGCCCGGGCCCGCCGGGCTTTTTTGGACAGGTATAATTTTTAATAGGAATGCCAAAATATAATAGACACACACGCGTATAGAAATTTAAGTAGTATATAAGTTAATTAAAAATATATTATTTATATTGATATTTACTAATAAATACATGTAGTTATATTATATATATAATATATTTCAGAATAAATAAGAGCAGCTGAACTTGTGGAGTGTGCTCTTGATGTTATCTCTACCAGGGCGGGATCGAAACTCAGCAGCGGCAACTTTTGTCTGGATTTTCCATGTGACCCTCTATCCGCAAACTAGCAACCCGCCACCTCATTCGCCAGCGAGCCCAACCTCCACGTGAACAGCCTCCAGCTATCCGCACCCCAGCTGCCATGCAGCCCAGCCTCCACGTGAACACCTCCCACTATCTGCATTCCAGATGCCATGCAGCCCAGTTTCCCCAACAAGTCATATGCTTTCAGAAGATTTCAGAAATTTCTAATCGCAGATCCAGCTTCCCCAACACGTCAAGATTTCTCTATAAATAGAGGCCTACCCCCTCACTTATTTACTCTCTTGGATTGCCCTTTTTGGTGATCTTTCACAATCTTTTCCACTTTTTTTGTATTTTCTCTTTATGCTTTGTTTTTTTGTGTTTTTTTGTTTTTATGTAATTTAATTAAATGTTGTATTTTCTCTCTCCTAGTTAGTTTAAAATTTATGTAATGTCATTTTTGATTAATAAAATAGTTTAGTTTTATTATGAAATGTCTTTTTCTTTATTAGTTTAGTTTTTACATAAAGTCTTTTATTAATGCATTTTCATTTATAGTTTAGATTTAATTCCTTGAATTTCAATTTCTTGTTTTAGGTTTAGTTTATTATTAATAGATTATGCAATTTCTAAGATAGTTTCAATTTATGCAAAACATTTATTTCATGTCTACCTATTTGGGTAGAACTTGCTTTTATTGTATTTATTTCCCCTCCATCCGATTGGGTAGAGATTACTCTTTTGTCTTTTAATTTATGCACTTTGCATGACTACTAATAATAACTAAATAATAGAGCAAATAATATTGTGTGTTTATTTCTCTTTTATTTTTTCCACTACGATTTGAATTTATCTTTTCTATATTTATTGTCGCTCTAATTTTTCTTTGATTTATTCCTGAATTAGCGTATTGAGTTCATGACATCGATGGTGAATTTCGGTATCAGTTTTCGTCTGGATAGCGGAGAGGCTCGATTTCAAATCGATCGCTCAGAAATAAAATGAATTGAACGCGTATCGTGATCTTCCGGTTGCGGGATTCACTTCTTAAAGCGAGTTTTATGTTATTAATTATAGAATGAGAATTCGGTTAATACTTCTAATCTCAGGTAAGCAGAGTCCTCGAGAGAGGTACACTCATAATTTGGGAATCCCCGCGGTTGAGGGATAGATTAGGTGCATTTATAATTTAGGAATCCACGTAGTCTGCGTGCTTATCTTCATTCTCAAGGCGAGTTTTATCCATGTTTTCGTTCTCGTTTATTTCGCATTTTATTTCACTTAGCTTAAGTTTTAGTTTATATCTTTTCGAATTATTGTTCGATAAAATAATAGCCGTTTTCTCGAAATAGTAGTATTCGACATACCCGAGTCTAAATACGGACATCGATATGTTTTTTGGTCATATCCTGTGCTATACACGATATGTGCGCTTGCCTCCATCACAGTGTATAAGTAGAAACACAATAAACTTAACCTATCAAGTTTTTGACGCAGTTGCCGGAGATTATTTTGTTGATATTTTGAAAAAAAAAACACTATTATTTTTATCCTTATCTTTTCTTTTCCTTTAAAAACAAAAAAAATATATTTAAAAACCTCAAAAACAACGAAGTATTTCATTCCTTGTTTTAATAAGTTTAAAAAAATGAAAAACTTTAAAATGGCCAAACAAAAAAATTTGTCTTTCTTTTTCTGTTTTATTTTACTTGTTTTGTTTTATTTTGTATAATTTATATATATATTGATAGGGTTTCCTTGAAGGCGCTAACCGCACCCCATTCATGGGTGTGCGGTTATCCAAAGAAACCCCACTAGCCCCTTAACCACCCAACATGTGGGTGCAAATAGTAAAATCCTTCAACATGTGGGTGCAAATAGTAAAATTCTACATCATGGGTGCAAATAGTAAAATCCTCCAACATGGGGGTGCAAATAGTAAAATCCTCCAACATGGGGGTGCAAATAGTAAATTACTCTATCATGGATTGCAAATAGTAAAATCCTCCAACATAGGGGTGCAAATAGTAAAATCCCCCATTATGGGGTGCAAATAGTAAAAGCCTTCAACATGTGGGTGTAAATAGTAAAACCACATTATGGAGTGCAAATAGTAAAATCCTCCAACATGTGGGTGCAAATAGTAAAATCCCACATCATGGGGGTGGCAAATAGTAAAATCCCCCATTATGGGGTGCAAATAGTAAAATCCTTCAACATGTGGGTGTAAATAGTAAAAATCCTTCAACATGTGGGTGTAAATAGTAAAATCCTCCAACATGAGGGTGCAAATAGTAAAATCATTTAATACGGTCTGCGTATAGCAAATAATATGGTTATGGTGTGCGCATAATAATATCCCTCATATGAATACATATCACCGCAAAACTGTACAAACTGGTGTGCGCGTAGCTATATTCATGATAAGTGTGTGTATAACACATAAATTGGTTATAATGTGCGGGTAGCCGCATAACCACCATAACTACCCTAACCACCCACTTAATTACGAAAGTGCCACCCTCAAAAACTATAAATAGAACCCCAAGGCTTCTCTTTTTTCCATCTTCTCCTCCTCCATCTCTCCCCTCTTTTGAGACGTTTCTCTCTCTCCGGCTGGGAAAATCCTCCTACGGATTTTCTCTCTCCTCTTCTTCCTTGCGCGCATCACAAGCGCGCGTCCTCCTTCTCCTTGCGCGCTCACAAGGCGCGCGTCCTCCTTCCGCGCTCACAAGCGCGCGTCCTCCTTGCGCGCTCACAAGCGCGCGTCCTCCTTGCGCGCTCACAAGCGCCGCGTCCTCCTTTGCGCGCCATCACAAGCGCGCGTCCATCCTTGCGCGCCTCACAGCGCGCCACTCCTCCTTACGCGCTCACAAAGCGCGCCTCCGCCTTGCGCGCTCACAAGCGCGCTCCCCCTTTGCCCGCTCACAAGCGCGCCTCCCCCTTGCCCGCTCACAAGCGCGCCTGCCCCCCCTTGCCGGCTCACAAGCGCGCCCTTCCTCCTTGCGCGCTCACCAGCGCGCCTCCTCCTTGCGCGCTCACCAGCGCGCCTCCTCCTTGCGCGCTCACAAGCGCGCCTCCTCCTTGTGCGCTCACAAGCGCGCCTCCTCCTTGCGTGCTCACAAGCGCGCCTCCTCCTTGTGCGCTCACAAGCGCGCCTCCTCCTTGCGCGCATCACTAAGTGCGCCTCCTCCTTGCGCGCATCACAAGCGCGCCTCCTCCTTGCGCGCTCACCAGCGCGCCTCCTCCTTGCGCGCTCACAAGCACGCCTCCGTGCGCTCCGCTCTCAAGACCGCTCCAAGCGCGCCTTCGTGCGCTCCGCTCACAAGACCGCTCCATGCGCGCCTCCGTGCGCTCCGCTCTCAAGACCGCTCCAAGCGCGCCTCGGCGCGCTCCGCTCTCAAGACCGCTCCAAGCGCGCCTCCGTGCACTCCGCTCTCAAGACCGCTCCAAGCGCGCCACCGGTGCGCTCCGCTCTCAAGACCGCTCCAAGCGCAGCCTCCGTGCGCTCCGCTCTCAAGACCGCTCCAAGCGCGCCTCCGTGCGCTCCGCTCTCAAGACCGCTCCAAGCGCGCCTCCGGGCGCTTCGCTCTCAAGACCGCTCCAAGCGCGCCTCTGCGTGCTCCGCTCTCAAGACCGCTCCAAGCGCGCTTCTGTGCGCTCCGCTCTGAAGATTGCTCCAAGAGCGCCTCTGCGCTCTCCGCTCTCAATGTAACGCCCCTGATTTTCGTTAATTATTTTACGTGCCCCCGCTGTGACGTAATTTTGGCGTAAGGGGCGTTACGTCAAGCTCGTCTAGTAGTGGGTTGAGCCTTAGCTTAGTTAAAGTATGTCTTGTAGACCGAGCGTGCGAGATTTCGCATCGTTTTGAGTTAAGGTAAAGATTTTGGGTGGATATCAAGAATTTTAGCTTCGGGAAGGCTTTAGCCCGAGTTTGGCCCGTCAGAATTGAATTCTGACTTCGCCGTTGGATTCGTAGCGCCGTGTTTCAGTTAAGGTGCGAATTTCGTAGAAATCTGAGGTGATCTAGTTTCCCTCGCGGTTTTAAGTGAATGGGGGAATTAATTAATTAATAAATTAATAAATTAGGTTTTTATATAAAGCCTAAAAATCTTCTTACCCCTATTCATCTTCTTCCTCCCTCGATCAAATCAGCCGCCGAGCGAAGGGCGAGTGAGGAGCGTTCGATCGGCGGATTTCTTAGGGCTGTAGTAGTCGGAATCGCGTTTGGAGAGTAGATTTAGAAAGCTCTCGGCGAGAATCTTCGTTCTAGCGGTAAGCTTTTCCCGTTTTATGGAATTTTTGGAGTTAGGGTAGTGACCTAACCCCTTCTTTCGACCCGAAAAGTTTCAGGAATCTGTGCTCGTGTGTTTCCCTAGCCGATCCATAGCTTTCGGAGCGGAGATCTTCGAGTTTGCAAGGTTTAAGGCAAGTGGCTTCCTCCTCCTCTTTGTTTGGTTAAGTCGTGGTTTTTTTCTTTCTCCTGATAGCTGCTTGGTGATCTGTGGGCTCGTGTTTCGAGCGTCTTGTTTGATAGATAGAAAACCCTAATCTTCCCCCATCCGTAGTGTCAGAAATTTCCTCCCGGAAGGCACCACCGTTCCCTAATTTTATCCGTTGATTGTCCTTCTCGAGAAGTCCTGGTAGTAAATTGTTTTAGCCAAGTTTTTGAGAAGACCCCTTGACCTCTCGAGAAATGCTGGATTTCTCGAGAACTTTTCCCCGCTGGAACCTCTATACTTCTCGAGAAATCCCTTGTCCTCTCTCGAGAAATCCCTTGAGCTCTCGAGAAATCCTCTGATCCCTCTCGAGAAATCCCTTGTCCTCTCTCGAGAAATCCCTTGAGCTCTCGAGAAATCCCCTGATCCCTCTCGAGAAATCCCTTGTCCTCTCTCGAGAAATCCCTGCCTTCCTCTCGAGAAATCAAATTCCATCTCTCGAGAAATCCTTTTATCTCTCGGAAGTTCCTTGTAGTTTTCGAGAAGTCCTAAATTTTGATGTGATTTTGTGTGGTTTCTGGTGGTGGGATTTCAAAATTTTGGACGGGGCTCTGCCCCCGCACCCCGCAAGGGATCTGCCCCTTGACCCCGCTCGCTGATCGGTCAGGGGCGCTGCCCCTTGGACCCCGTTAGGGGCTCTGCCCCTAAGACCCCTTGACCTCTCAAGACCACCGCCAGGGGCGCTGCCCCTTGGACCCCGTTAGGGGCTCTGCCCCTAAGACCCCGCCAGGGGCGCGGCCCCTTGGAAACCCCGCCCGAACGCATGTGTTTTTCGTCGAGTTTTTGTGTTTGAAGCTCGTGTCCCCTCGGGTGTACTTGGATGATTGCCAGTGACCCTTCGGTGCTCCTGATCTCGAATCCCTCTCGTTTGAACCTCTTTTTACCGTTGTTGTCTGTTAACATTTGAGTTACTCTTATGATTCATATTGATCGATGTGTACTTCGTCTTGACCCTATTTCTTAGGGTCTTCCAGTGATTATCCTTTCGGGCAGCGTCCCGTGTTTAAATAAAATTTAAGTAATAAGAACTACTGTCTTTAGCCTTACACAGTAGTTGTGTTTGGGGGACAGTGGGGGGGGGGGGGGGGGGGGGGGGGGGGGGGGGGGGGGGGGGGGGGGGGGGGGGGGGGGGGG